>CM057132.1:7167857-7767857 GCA_029964075.1 Patiria pectinifera | reverse complement strand
TCTTTAGCTCTTGGTGCCATTTAGCACAACATCAGCTAGGCATGCCGATGAACTCCAGCTGAAGTGTATTGGAGGATGCTTTGGCTCACCAGCCCAGTGAACTCTGGAGTGCATAAGAGGTCTATATATTGCCACAGGTTTATTTGACCATTTTTATGTAAATGGCGGTCACTTCTTAATTTAAGCTTTACGTTCAATGCCATTTTCACCGTATGCCACCAGGAACTTGTACTTTTAGGATATCTTAAAACAATTTCAATATATGTCTCCCCAATTTTGAAAATCTGCGTCTGGAGAAGTTTAAACTTTTGAGGGGGGGGGGCACCCTGTATATGAAGGACTTTTCAACCATTTGCATAATTCTACGGTATTCGTGAACAAATTTTGGGAAAACTGAAAGACAGGCCGATAGACAACCCTTCAAAGTTCAGAGCTGATTCTGATGTAATACCGGTATGAATGGATCCCAAATAATGAATTGAAATACAAATAATGGGCAACTTGAACAGTATCCCTGACAGCTTAATGGACAGACAAACAAACAAACAAACAAACAGAAAGACTTACCACTGAGCAGCATTGGCCAAAGACCTGCATGGACTGTATCGAGTTGGGGTCGTTGTACTCCTCAATGAAGACCGCCTTCTTGTTGCCAATCTTCATGATCCTGATGGTGTTGTCGAACGACGGCTTGACGGGCGCTGCAGAGAGGAGGGGCAAATAAATAAGACGAACGAGGAATTAACAAGGATTGAATTCGTGATCCTGATGCTGTTGTCAAACGACGGCTTGACTGGTACGGTACTACGAGAGAAAAACGAATAAGAGACACCTAAATCAGCAGATTATTGAAATTTTGACTGAGCATCACCGCCCCTAAACCTGGTAGCTTGCTCTGCCATTCAGTGTTTAGGGTGAACATGTTTTCTTGTACCATAGCTTACATGAACATGGTCCTTGTGCTCTTGAGCAAGGCACTTTACCATTATTGCTTCGTCCTTCGGATGATGAGGTAAAGCAGTAGGTCCCGTGTGCACGTTACAGAACCCAGTAACACTTATCGATAAGAGATAAGGGTTTGCCTCGGTGTTTCTGACAGTGGCTGCAATATATGCGCCGCAGCACCTTGTATACCCTTTATAAAAGGTGCTACATAGTGGGTCTCATACATGTATTTCTCATAAACTTCATTTACCTGTCGTTAAAAAAATAGACATAATTACCAGTGCCTTGAGTACCTACATGTAACTGTTGGTAGAAGTGCGCTATATAAGACTCCGGTATTGTTATTATGAACAAGAAACAGTAGTAATATACATGTAATGTGTATCAACATTGTCCATTTCTCTTGCCCGATTTATGCACTGAAATATGTGCACAAAAAAACCCAACCAAATTAAAGTATTGACACATTTATAGAGTACCAAAGTGTGCCATCATTTTGAACCAGAAGTGTAGTGCAAACAAATGGTGTACCGGTACGCGCGCGTGTTGATTCACGGGCTGAATCGCGCGCTAACGTCTTTTACACACATAATTGTGCGCAACTGCGCATGATGTACAGTACTTACTTCGGTACTCTCTGATAAAAGAGTAAATCGGTCATGATTCGTTTCTACAGGAGAAATTTGAATGCCATTGGGTGAGCACAAATGGTTGTTGAACCTAAAGCAGGTTAGGTACCTATAAAAGTAGGTTATGACACATCTGATCTATTTTTAATTGCACAGAAATGTTCTGTTCCTTTTTGCCCCCCTCCCCCCCCCCCCAGAAAAAAAGGGACATGTACATCTGTAAGAGCAAGGTTCTCCTATACATTAGCGCTAATGTAATGCTGTACATTTACAATCAGCCTTTAAACTCGCAGGTGGCACAACAATATCCCAAGGTGTCAGGGAACACATTTCATTTTCTGCCCTTCCTTGCCCTCAACTACACGTAAATAAATGAAACCTCCCCAACCTTAAACCCACTGAGGTGAACTGCACTACCGCAGGCGGGGCAGTGTTGAAAGCCTTGCACTTATTGACTGGTTTTTGAAGAGATGTTTTCGTACTGTACAAAAAAAAAATCTTTTCTTTTTTCCAGTCAGAGTGCAAGATTGCTGAGAGGGGTACCAGGAACAAACTGGTTAACGTGTCCCGGAGGTAAACTACGTGTACGTGTCTGCAGAGATTTTTGTCAAGAATGCGTTCATGTTTATTGCACTGAAGTGGGCTCATGTAAACATGCATTTACGGTGGCCCTGAGGGGCCACGGTGAAGTTATGAAATGTTCACAACAACGTTTTGCGAATGTTCGGCAGGCAATGTGACTTATTCTGTCAATGATGAGAAAAGTGTCCACAAATCTTCCCATGAAACTGTCCTTTTTCAGGGGCATTTTTCAAACTATTCACTTTGATTGGGAGTATGTCCTGTCTGGGCCACCATACACACATATTTTTTCCCGTCAACATGGAGAGCTGGAGACGCCTTCGAAGAAAACAGTCGGGAAAGCGATTTCAACGTCAGAAAGCTGCTCCTAAACTGACCTTTTTAGTTCATTAAGCTCGATCTTGGGCACGCACCGATGGAGAACAATATTGAGGATCGTCAGCGTATTTTGCTCCTAGATCGAACACTGCTATTCTTGAAACAGCTGTTGGAAGGCTTGACATTTAGTCGGATGTTTTTGGAAAATGGCAAGTTCGGTCAATAGTGCATATCAGTCGGACTCGTAGAAAAAAAAAAGGTCGATTGTGCAAGCCGTTAATTTAGAATCGAAGATAGTTTTTGAAATGCCGTCACGACCTCTTCTCTTAAGTCGGGCATATTTTTTTTGAGGGGGTGGTTTGTTTTGTTTTGTAGTTGATGCTGTTTCAAGCATTTGAAGAAATCTGAATGGGAAAAAAAGCTAATGGGAATTTGTATTGGCTTTTATGGATCTGACAATAAATTTACAACATGAAGGCCTATAATAATCTTGGCTGTGAGTTAAGACATCTGCACTAATCAGCAGAAGGTCGTGCGTTCGAGTCCCACCCGAACCAGCTTGTAAACAATCTTTTTGCAGCAATAAGGCCTTTGCCTATTATGATGGTGAAAGGCAAAACCCAATTTTGATGAAATATTTGACATTTTTAGAAGTCTTTTATTCCTGTTCTATGAATCCATTTTCAACCTCCACAACAAACTTCAAGTCATATTTAGTTTTCTTTTTTTTTTGCAAGTACAATATCCCTTGGCCCTCTGGCTAAGATGCAACCTCAATCCTGCAAAATCCTCTAATTGCCACCAAAATTAAGTTCAGCCTCAATCCTCCAAAATTATCCGTTATTTCTTGAATTTAGTCTGTGGAGGGTGACCACTGCCTCAACCTCCAAAAACCTCTGCCAATTACTGCTACATGTATGGTTTAAAGCAGTGCGAATGGCGTTTAGAAGCAGTGTGGATGAAATATGAGAAAAACACAGGGCTGATTTATGCATGGCTGAACATAACCAATGCAGGATGTGGCCTACTGGCTTGACGTAATGCATCCTCCACACAAAAATGGTACATCTTTGCCATTCATTCTCAATCCTCTAAAAATCATCCAAAACCGGCAGAAGGATTTTGGAGGATTGAGGAAATTTAAAGTTAAAAAAAAAAAAAAAATGAAAAAAAAAAATGGAAGGCGTCAATTTTGAAACTTACAGACACCATTCTACTACTAATTAAAAAAAAAACATGAGAGATGATACAGACTTGTAATACACTTTGTACACCCTCCATGTTTGTAAATCAAGCGAGACACTCCGAACATTGACTAATTCTACATTTACGTATGTATAAGCACCTGCTGCAGATAAATGATTGCTGTTACCACAATCACTTCAGCCTGTGGTGCATTTATAATCTTTCCCAGCGGTGTCCGACCGTGTTTAACCAGCACAGCCTACGCAAACTATTTTTGAAATAAAAACAAATGAAAACCAACTGGAAATGTTTCTTTGTCTGAGTCACTCGCAAAAACCCCCCCAAAATACCCACCTAACGTGCCTCAAAGGGAATATCATTTGCAGACATAAAAAACCTACGAAATTATTATGAAAAACCTTACTGGACTGTTAGTGAATTACAGTCTAAAGCATCATGTTAAATCGTGGCACCTGGTGTGCTGACATTTTCAAGAAAAGTGGTATTTTTGCATCATTTTCCAACACTGTTTTTTTTCCAAATACTGCCCCCAATACCATATTTACATGTAGTTAGTCTGCATTTTGTTTGCAATCGATTACACATCTATGAACGGGTACAAGCCAGCTAGACTGGTTCCCTGACCTTATAATTCCCTGACGTCTATAACTTGCTCCGTTTCTTACATATAAGTAGGGTCAGGGAACCAGCCTACAAGAACATGATTGTTTTCTCAGTTTTTTCCAGCATCTACATGTAAGAACACAAAACTTCAAACAAGTCAGTGTAACAAATATGTAACAAATATTAACCCCAGAATCCAGCTATTTCTGACAAATACAGCAAATCCAGCCATTTCTGAAAAATACAGCAAAAGCAAATGTTGTATATTCCCTACATGTATACATCTACCGGTAAGTGTCAGTATAAAGAAAGAATACATGAATATTTACAATGAACATATAGGCTAAATGTTGAAAATTGAAATGCTATGGATAACAGTCTGAAAAAAAGGGGGAAAAAATAACAAAAACAAAGGCTGTTTCGGCAAATTGCCAGAACAGATGAAAAAGTCCCAAGGATAATACTGCATGTGTAATGAATTACCGACCCACTGGGTTCATGTTGGCTTTTTTTGTCGGTCCAGACCGGACTTGGGGGCCTGAAAAAGAAAAGCTAGAATTTCACGCCGAGTTTCCAGGATTTCCAGAAGAAAAAAAAGTAGTAGGGATGTGAGAAGAAGCCAGCAGGGGTTAGAGACGGTGGCTGGCACGAACAGGGACGAGGGTGTGAGATTAAAGTGTCGTTGGTTATTATAAAGCTGGAATGATCGCCAATCGCCCAACGGCTATGGTGTGACTGTAATTTGTTCTCTCTTCTTAAAAAAGGCCTTGGATTTTTTTCTTGGATTTGTTACTTTTACAGTGGTGGGCTTAAAACAGGCAATGTTGTTTAACCCTCTTGCTGACTGAACAGTCACAGACAGTCAAAAAAATCAATCCTCTTCCCCTGCCGTGCCTTCTACACAGGCTAGTCACCAACCGACAAAAACAGGTAAGTGGTGGGCACAGCTGGCTTATCAATCACCTACAGTCAAAGCATAGCTGTATCAAGTTACATAAACAGTCACGGCCAGTCAATCCTGCTTTATGTAGGCTGGGAGCTCTTAACTGTTACAAAACAGTCACTTGACTGATTTTGACTGAAAGGACAACTTGGCACAGAGTGTATCTTTGCATAGGATTCTTGGTCTATATTTTTTATCCTTCATTATTTTCTATCTTTTTTTTTTAAAGGAAACGTGACTTTATTCTGAAATAAAGCAAACGAACAAATTGTGCTAAAAAAAGCAATCTTGTTGTTTTTCCAGTTGTGGTGCTAAAACACAGATTATATATTCCCCAACGCGGAAATCTGTAAACTTTTGATTTTTTTCTTCTTTCTTTCGAACTGTAGTGAGTGAAAATGTCAACTGGAAACATCCAATTTCACGGTGCTTGGCAGTTTGCCAATCACTCGGATCATGTTTTCTATCGTAGAATATTGCTCTGCGGAGTGTGGACTGGACTGATTCCAAAGAATCCACTGGAAATTTCCTTGTTATGGCTTCCCATTGTCAAACCATAAACATCCGGACAAGGCTCGGCAGAAGAACTTGTATGGTAAATAAACAAGTCAAGTTTCAAGCCTGCTGAAATTCAACATAACAGTTAATCACTCAACAGCTTAAAATTAGGTTTTGCCCTTTGGTGAATTCTGTTGTGAAAGCTGTCAAAGCTTGCTGAATCCTATAAAATCCAACAAAAGTACTGTGTGGATACACAGTACTTCTGTAGGTACCGTATGAAACCTACTAAACTCAATCAAAGCGGAAGTGTTGGTCTGCTCAATCCTACAACAATGTGCAGATCTTCCTACGCAATCCAACCTAATCTTACAGCTACATTATGAGTGCGGACGTGCAAACTGCAAAGTCTGCCGATGCAATAATATCCCATGGAATCCAATGGTATCCATCACCAAAGTGCATCCAACTACATGTACCAGGCGCGGTTCTAGAACCAATATTTTTAGGCCTCCGAAAATCAATAGGGGGGGGGGGGAGGAGGGGGTCATGCCATATTTTCAATAAGGAGCGCCAATAAATCCTAAAATCATTCACAATATATTAACTAATGCACCCTTGTCATGCCATATTTTCAATAAGGAGCGCCAATAAATCCTAAAATCATTCACAATATATTAACTAATGCACCCTTGTCACGGCTATTTCTTCTTTAGGGGAGACCGTTCGCATGTACATGCAATTTTTTTTTTTTACGGAATTTATTTTGGGGGCTAGACGAACCGCGCCTGACATGTACCTGTACAGCATTCAAAGAGAAAGCCTGCTCAATCCAACAGAATCCACTCTCCATTTTGAGCGTAAACATTCACAGCAAAGCAACGCCAGCAAAATCTACAAACTCCGTGTACATGAAGGACAGACCAGCACAACCCAAACGGGACCCAATTTAGCAGAAAATACTGCTTAGCAATTTGTTTTGAGCTTAGCAAAATTAGCAGAGTACCAGGCAACAGCAATACACACAACATGAGATTTTTGGCTGATAAACTGTTTTTGCCAAGCATAACTCTTCCGTGCTTAGCAGAACTCTGTGCTTACATGTACATCAAAATTGGCCCTAGATTCTAACAGTTAGATTTTGTTAGGTCACACAAGGTTAAGGTTAGACAACTTGTACCAATATCTTGGCCGTGATTTTCCCGATGACACAAATCAAGGATGTCCACTGATGCTCCCCGAGGTCCAAGCTCCTTGAGACAACCAATTATCCTCTTGATGGAACAAGGTGACCCTCCTCGCATCACATTCACTCGTCAGTCAGATTAAAACGTGACACCGACCAGCCCTGGTAGCTAATCCCTTTTTGATGACATACTGCCTGGTGGGCCGAGAAGCGGCCAATGTTTAAGATCGAAGATGAAGATCGAGGACTGTCGCAATTTTGAAGCTGGAAGACTGAAGGTTTGTGGGAGTTGTTCTGGGGGGGGGGGGGAGTATTTTCAAGTTGGGGTCGGGTGCAAGTTTTGACGAGTGGTACCAGAGAGGGCAGAGTAATGGTTAAATTATTCCGTTTTATATTTCTGATGATCGGGCTAAAATTGCTTTTTGAAAAACTACATTCCACCCTTCCAAAAAAAATTATCCAAAAAAATAAAATTAAAAAAAAATAAAATAAAGTAAAAATCCTACAATAATAAATAAGAAATGTATACACATCAACGCTCACAAATATCTTAAGAATTTTTAGATATTAAAATATTTTTTCACTGTAGGAATGTCTGATTGTCTGACTAAAAAAAACTTGTGAATAACAATTTTAAAGTGGCTGCGTATCTAGCCGTCCCACCCACACAGTAACGTCTCAATTAATGTGTGTGTGATGAGCCACCACTTATTGTGAAGTACCTTTAATGACAAGACTTGTTTTTGTTATTTACGCCGGCCTTCGGCAGGCTCGGGTTGATAGTTGCAGGGCATATGGATGCCGAGACTGGCGCCCGCCGAGCTGGCCAATTAGTGAAAGGTGAAACACTCAGGTGACCGGACACAGTTGAGTTGACTTTAATGGGCATCCGAAATGAGACTGGAAATTGCAGAGGTTTTTATTTTTTGTGGGGGGGGTGGTGTTTTGTTTGTTGTTTTTTTTTCAATGGAAAAAGTCTGAATTTACAGTAAGCGAAGTGAGTGTACATGTGTGTATTTATCATGAGGAGTTTTATTATTGTTTTAATTTCAAGTTTTGTACTTGAATTTTATGCTGTGGCATAGTACAGTATTCTGTGTTCCTGTAAATTAATGCATCCTTAGGGAGACATCTATTCATTGTACAACTTACCGTAAACTAATAGGGAGACAAGGTATCGGCATGTAGATTAAGGAGACGTTTCAATGTCTCTGTGATGTTATAACCCCTCTTTGGAGGCAAAATTTTTAGTGTCGCAAATTGGCTAAGTCGATTGCTTGTGGTCCGACACATACATTATACAAAAATTTGCAGGGTTAGGATAAAATAAAATGGGGTAAGGAGTTGTTAACGTTTGATAATTTTTAGGCACAACCTTATGGGAAAGTTTCACTATTGGTACCATTCTCGGTATTATTAATACTAATGCATGTACCTCACACATGACCCACAGCCAAATTCTCTATAGATTCAAGTAAGTATTCCAACAATTTTCTCTTGATAAACTACATGTACACGTTAGTTCCCTCGGCCCCAGTTTGTCAAATTCCAATGTTACATGTGCATAGGTCGGATGAAATATTCAATGAAAAAAAATGTCAAAGAAGGCATGTTTTCCCTACAGAGGATCACACCATGAGGCTCATAAGCCCTACAGGTACATGTACATGAAACCCCATTTTGTTTTACTAGAATCTTTTAACAGTTTCTTTTCTTAACTGGTGAACAGCCAAAGAAATTAACAGGGTCGGAATGACACAGCCCTACATAAAAGCAAGATTTTATTTTACTGCATTCCCCTAAACAAAATTCTTTCATAATCTCCCCCTCTTTGACCAACCACGACAGAAATGAACCAAGTCTGAATGGAACGGCCCAGCGAGCGAGTGAAACCTGCAGGGCTGGATCCCGCAGTCCGGCCGGTTTCCGAGTGCCGTAAACACGAACCTCTGGTACGGGGGCCTTTCATTTCTTGTAATATGAACCCCCCTGGACTTTGGATCTGGGACTAGCAGACAACATTATGATGATTCTTATTGCAGGGGTGGACGTGTTGAGAAGTAGTTTGGGTGAAAGGCACAGATGGAAATTGCCGTAAGTGCTGTTGTTTTTTTGGCGCGGCAGCAAAAATATTTTAAAGGGGATTCTTTTTCATACAGCATCATTTGCTGTAAATGCAATTTGGAATTTTCTAATACTAACACCACTCCAAATCCAAAGGATGTTTCAGACCTAACCTATTGAACTTTTGAGCTCAGTGGATAAATACACTTTTCCAGAATACAGTGAAAAACTGTGCACAAGCGTTTTTGATCCTGAAACACTATTTCGGCAATGGCACTCTATATTTCCAAAGCTCAGTCAACTGACTGATTGCTGGAAATTTCCTACCGTACATTTCTTGATTTCTTCTAAATGACAGCAAGCCAGATGGAATAATTTCACAGGGTGTTTAGTACCAGTACGATCTTTAACCCTACAGTAACTTCAGTAAGTAAGCTTTTTGATAATTTGGTGCCTTACTTTTGGGATAAATATTATGCCTTTACAAGTTCAAAGTTGGAGCAGTGTTGTTACACTATGGCAGCCCAAAAAAATATTTACTTCAGCTTCAAAGAACTTACATGTAGAATGTTTTAAGATGTGATACAAATGATTCATAAGCTAACAAGAAATTTCACAAAGTTCACCAGATCAACAACAATCCAACAAATTTGCTCCTTGTTGGGTTTTGTTAGAAACAGGATGAGATTGTCCACTGAAGAAACTGTCTGAAAATTTTCTGAAAATATAGTAAGAAATTTGGATGAAAAGATCTGAAAGATGCATTTCTTTCTGTACTGATAATGTCTTTCTCTCAGATTCAAAAAGTCTGAATTCAGGCAAAAGTCTGAAAAATCTCATGCCTGTTAGATACAGCAGGCTTTAGCGTACACATAAACGATGATGTGTGCAAGCTGTAGGGTGTTTGAAGCGAGAATTTCTCTAAGTTCACGGAGGCAAACGGCCTCACTTTACCCCAGCCTTGGTGCCTTCTTCAAATGTCTTTTCCGTCCGACCGTAATTCGATTTTCTAATAAAAGAACCCATTAACTGGGAATTAAAAAATAAAGTAGCCTCCCCCGTTCGGTTCGCAAACGACAAGCCAGGTCTGCATTTTGGGTAGACGCAAATAGGATAACGAACAATTTTGTTAAGGGACCGGTTAAGGCCGGGTACCGGCTTCAATGGTTAATGCCCTGCAAGTTTCTGAACCACGTCTGATTGTTTTTCTTTGAAAAGGAAGGAATCCATTTACCTGGATGTGGCTTGACATTCTATTCCGTTTTCACTCTCCGAAATCCCACAGAACAGAAAGTAAACAATTCTATTAAGTTCCCCCGTTCAGTTCCTGCCTTTTATACAAGCCGTTCTTGGCATGACCTATTTTTATTTAACTCCCCCCCCCCCAAAGAAAATTGTTCCCCATTTCAAAGTCGAGTTTTTCTAACCCAAAGTGACAGGCAGTTGTTAGTCAACCAGTGATATCAGGTTTCCTTACAAAAATCTCCATTGTGTTACATCCGGCAATGCGTTATTGTATCGAAGTTTGTCACACAAACCAAAAAAAAATCCCTCATTTTCTCCCTCAATTTAAGAGAATAATGGAACGTAAGGAAAGCGCCCGTGACCCAATGACCCCCGGTAGGATGGAAATGCAACGATTTCGACGATGCAACAAAAGCTTCAACGGTTTCGACAACGCAACAAAACCATCGGCCAACTGTAGCTGTGTTTTGTAACCAGTTCCGACTTCCTCATTCTTGTTACGTGACCAAACTAGAGTAATAAATGCTTCCAATTTATTTAAGTTTCATTTCCCCAAAGCAGATCAATCAGTTTTTCTCATTTCCAAAGGTATTGAGACAGACTGAGAACTTCTTTGTGTTCCTGAGTCACTAATCAAAAATGTACGATACTTTTTGTTCCTTACTCGTTTCTCTGCGTGTTTTTCTTTTCAATTCCTAAAGGGTCATTCTTTAAATTTATGGTCCAAAGCGTGACATTTGTTTCATCCCTATTATTTGCTACATTTAGTTTGTAATCTGCCATTGAAGTGGAACGTTGCTATACAGTGGAACGTCGCTATACCGAACACCGCAATACCAGACATCGTCCTTGGCTCCCGATGTTTGTGTACAAAACGTACTGAACATTGTTGTCAAGAGAAGAGCGAAAAGTAGCTTAAATTTCCTCAAGAAATAGAAGAGGAAAGCCACCCATTGCTGTAGGTAGCGTAGTAAGCTAAAAAAAACTGTTTAATTACATTTTTCGAGAGTCGGCACGTGTTCAAAGTCATCTTTCAGTAACCAGAAGTACCAGGGCATGCAGGGTGAAGTTCTGAAGGGTGCTAGTAATTGAAAAGTGAGTACCGGAGCACCAGCAGCTTAAAATAGCTATACCAAATGATCACTATTACAAACAATTTCTGTGGATCCTGCGATGTTCGTTATAGCGGCGTTTCACTGTATCATTAACCTTAACCCCCTGGGCACTTTTGGCTAGGATCCATTCTCAATCCTGCAAAGTCCTCCAACTGCCATCATTTCAAAGTCGGATTCAGCCTCAATCCTCCAAAATCATTTGTTATTTCTTGAATGTTTTCAATCTAAGGGTGACTACAGCCTCAATCCTTCAAAATGCTGCGACGTTGGAGCAGTGCCGATGATATCCAGAAGCAGTGCGGATTGATGGCCTCAATTATGCACGGCCGAACATAAACAAAGCTGGGTACAGCGTAACACCTCGACACAACGCGTCCTCCAAAATCAACCGACACTTTCTTGCACTTCAGCCTCAATCCTCCAAAATCCTCCCAAACCGCCTGGTTGATTCTGGAGAATTGAGGAGGATTAAGATTATGGAGTGTTTCTACCTGAAACAACTGATCAATATCTTACCTGCAACTTTTGTTCCCGGTCTGTCTGTCCCCGATCCCAATTCGCCCGGTGCGTCTGTGTTGTCTTCATCGTCGGGCGTTTCGCCTCCGTCGGGTTCGGCGCCGTCCCCGCTACTGCCGTCAATGTACATAACATTGTCCTCATCAGCTGCCTGAATGAGACAAAAATTAAAAAGACTATAAAGTATTAACCACAAAATGGCAGTAAAAAACGTAACACCCTGAAGTGTGATTTAGTGCATCTGTGATAAACTGTGTTTAAAGTCCAAATTAAGGGTTTAATCTTTTCAAATTTTTAAGCAAAATATTTACCAAGTCGAATAAAGTCTTAAAACATTTTTAACAAAATATGTGCAATTAGATCCATATAAATATTTACAATACATTTTGTAAGCAATTAAAAAACCTTTGGATGTTTTTTATACAACTTTGTAAAAAAAAATCCTTACTTAACATTTATATCGGTTACAAAATCTGTACAACTTTGTAGTAACGTCTGTACAAATTTGTAGCCAAATCTGTAATACCTGTACCATGTGGAAAAACCTGAACAGCTAATGAACTAACTGTGTACACTGGTAATCAAACAATGTACGTTTTTATTGCATTGCAGCTATAAATGTGGTTCATGAAATTCCACACAAGAACTTCCACAGTTTGAAAGAGATTAAGCATGTTTGCATCGAAAGCTAATTCACCAGCAGAGGCCTTTGTTTAACCGCAAATACTCTTAATACTAAAAAATCATCCCGAGGACATACACATAAACTGAATCAATTCTGTGTGAAAACCAGAACCATCATCAACAGTTTCTTCCCTAGGACAATCAAGGAATGGAACAGTCTCTCCTACCGTACCGTACCTACATGTAGTACCTGAGGAAACTCACATTCCAAATTTTTAGAGTTGGACTTTTCAAATTGTTTAGTGGTTCCAAATAGAGGGTGAGTAAAAAAACCCCGAAACCCGAATGTCGGGACCATTTTTTTTAGTGAAGTTCTGCATGTACATGTAGCACTTTCAAAATCTAGGATACGAAAGCTCAATTCATAAGCTTTCTTTTACATGTAGTACAAGAATCATTCAAGTCACTCATGTACTTTTCAAGTTACGGAATTTTAAACACAACCACTGTTTTAAGGTTCTGTCCACGGATCACAAAAAGTTCAGTGTTCTTTCAGCAAAACGAAAACAAATCACATAGGGATGTGTGTGAATTGTTTTCATTTTGATGAAACTGAAAGAACATACGCCTTTTTTTACACGCATCCCTATGTGATTTGTTTTCGTTTGCTGAAAGAACACTGAACTTTATTGTGATCCGTGGACAGAATCTTAAAACGGTGGCTGTGTTTAAAACTCCGTAACTTGAAAAGTACATGAGTGATTTGAATAATTCTTGAACTAAAATAAAGCTTATGAATTGGGCTTTCATATCCTAGATTTTGGAAGTGCTACATGCAGAACTTCACTAAAACAATGGTCCCGACATTTGGGTTTCTTTTTTTTATTCACCCTGTAAATATTTGTCTCCATTGTTGAAACTACATCGACTCCACACCCAAAACTATTAACCAAACAAGCTGGTCTGATGTTTCCTGATTTGAGGCCTTGCCAACCAACCTATTCCGATTCAAAACAGTAGATTATCGTTTCAAATGTTAGGGGGTGTCCCAAGATTCTTGGCACCATAATTTGTTGTCTTGCTGGAATTATTTCTCAACGTGTGTGGCAACCCATCCCATTTTGAGTGTGATAGCCTATGGCATGTACATGTACATGACATGGCTGGTGCATGACACAAGATTGCAATGAAAACAAACACGTCAAAATGGCTGGTACATGAAGGGCGGAGTAGACTTGCTCCAGTCTTTTCAATATTGGGTTTTCAATACCGACATATTTTATACCTGTACACACTGTATACTCAGTGTTGTCTTGAGTGATTGTGAGAAAGAAAATCACAAGATACTCCGGTGGGACTCGAACCCACGATCCGCACCAGTAAGCAGGAGGTCGTGGGTTCGAGTCCCACTCGAGAAGTTTGTGAATAAATGACCTTGGTGAATGGCAAAACCCAGTATTGAATTTACATCACCCGGATGCTGATTTTGGGCGCAATTCAAAGCATAACTCGGCAACTTTGAATTGAAATCCAGATCCTAGAATATTGTTTTCTAAAAGCTAAAACTTCATTTGGGCCCAATTTCACGGCACTGCTCAGCAAAAAGTTTGCTTAGCACAAAAAAAGCCTGGCTTATAAAAGCAGTTTACCAGGAAAATCAGATGGAGTTTTTGCTGGTAACTTGCTTTTACATGTACATGTATAAGCCAGACTTATTTTGTGCTAAGCAAATTTTTGTGCTTAGCAGCGCCGTGAAATTGGCCCCAGGTTACAACACATGTACATTGTAGTTGTTAAGCACCTGTCTTTAGCTTTTGAGCACTTTTGTTGCTTCAAACAAAACAAGTGCACACATGACAAATGATCTACTCTACCTTTAAAACACATTTGAAATTCTTCTCTTAAATTTTGTTTTTCAGGAAACACATGCGACTTGTCGGTAATATGCTTTCCACTCCACTGTGTACAAATGTACTGGACCAGACTGCATAATAAATTGGGCAGCGAAACTGAATTAGCGAAATACAATCACGCCAAAATCTACACAAAACACGGGCTCTAACGTTTCCAAAACCTCTTCGCTGAAATTGCTAAGTCTCCAGAGGAGCCCGAGGCGGGCTTAAGACAGGGCCGCGACCCCTGACATTTTGAACCCCCACCCCTGGGGGCTGGCGTACCTGGTGATAATATCCCTTCCCTCTCAATATCAGTATTTTTATATTTTTTTTGGTCTTTAAGACCCCTACTATCACTTCAACTTGCCTGTAAGGGCATCGGATTATCGCCCTCGCCAGAAAAAAAGAAAGATCTGATAAAAGATCTTGAAGCTTTCCTTCGTGCACGTACATGTACATACATGTATTCTTTCAAAATGCTTTTCAAAAACTGCAATTTGCAGACAATATTTTTGTTTGTCAAATTATTTTACAAAAACATTCGTTGATTTTTTAATTATAATATCAAAAATCTGAATAACAATAACTGAAAGGCCAAAAACGTTCACTTATAGAAAGTAAAGTGCTCTTCTTTTTTTAAACGGGCATCAGAAATATGAATTTATTTATTTACTTATTTAAACTTGTTTATAAGTGTAAACAGTAACCCATTTAACCAAGGTTGTTTTTCAAGGGGCCGTTTTGCATAAAACATGCAAACCTGAACACTACACAATAAATCATTCAAGACAAATTCAGTAAACAAATCTAAATTATAGAATTTCTATACTCCAAAACAAACAAATATGTACCGGTATTTCAGCCAGTTTAAAATGTATGTGTTTCTCTGTGGCAATATCTAAGGTTCCTTCTACAAATTCCAAATATTTTTTCAGCCAAAACAATCAGCTCAAAGCTGTAGGGAAAAAATGGGAAATGTTTGTCGAGACGGGTATTCAAGCAACAAAACATCCCTGCAGTTACACTTTGGTTTGAAGACGTTTTCCTCGCTCGTGACTGCGCCTCCTTAAGATGGTAATTCTCTGCTTTTATTTTTCCTCAAGACCTCAAGCTTGAAAGCTCTCTAATCCTGGCGAGAAAGCTGTCGAGCCGAGATAAAAACGGAAATCGGGGGAAAAGGACGGGAGATGTGCGAGGCATATATATTTTCAGACTGAAGGGGTTAAGCACTGAAAACGCCTAACTAGAAAATTGAGGTGGTTTTAAAGGGGGTTTATTCAAGCTCAACGTGAATTGGTTTGATCATTGTAGGGTATTAGAAGGGTGGGTTGGAGGTGACACGTGAAACGAACGGTCGATGAGGTTGCTAAAAATTTCTTACCAAAATTTTCTTTTTTTCCAAATTATTTTCTGCTGAAGGTGACACGTGAGATGAATGGTCGACGGTGTTGCTAAAATCCTTACTTTCTAATTTGCGTGTCGACAACCAACTCTCGGTTTTTCAAAACAAAACAAACAGCAAATACATAGAGCTGCCTTATTATCTTTGTTGACTTTCTTTGAAGGCCCTATTCTCAAAAAGAAGAAATATATGGGCAGCTGTAAAAAACAGTAAGCTGCTGGTTTAAGAATAAATTTTCTTTTCTACTGGTACTACTAATGTTTTCCAAATGTTACAGGTATGCAAATAGCTTTAGATGGAAGCAACAGTCATAATTTCAAAATTGTGAATGGTATGGCATCTTAAACATTTTCACGAGTGCATGTCTACAGTGGTCAATTTTTGACAAACTTTATCTTTTCATTTTGGCAATTTTCTTATTTTTCTGGTTAAATGTATTTCATGGGAACTTTCTTCAAGTTTAAAGGTATAGTCCATCATTTGTAATTTGTGCATTTTGTTCATTTGAAGCAACAAAATTGCTCAAAATCTAAAGAAGGGTGCTCAACAACTAACCTGATGAAGTTACAGCTCAGCCTCAGCAGTAAATTTCGAAAAAAACAACATTCTTGGATCTCGATTTCAAATCAAAAGTTGCTGAATCATGTTTTGAATTGGGCCTGAATTCTTACTGAGCCGATTGCAGCTACATGTGCTCGATGTCGTTCACCGATCTGACGAATTATAGCAACCACGCGCGCGCGTGCGTCATGCCAACGCTTGCGTGCGCTTCGCCGAATACAAAACGAACTACTAACCGAAATTTCCAACAGTGCTTCTTAAGACACACCGTTGGAAAGGCCTTCTTTCGTTGATTTCTTCAAAATGACAGCTTGCCAGAAAGAATAAATCCACAGGGAGTTTAATCCCCTTATTATCTTTCAACCAAGTATGTTTTTCAACAATAATTACGCCAGTTACTTTTGGATCGCTGCAAATGATGAACTCTGGCTTTAACCCCCCACAAAAGTAATTACCATCAGGCCATGGAATTTCTGAAATCGTGAAAAAACAAGTCATCCATGTCATACAAAGAGCAAATAACTTAACATTTATTAGCTTTCTAGACGAATATTACAAAGCAAGAAAACACATTGACAAATGTTGCTGACAAAAAGCCTTTAATAATTCAGTGTGATTATTTATAGTGCTCATCTGTTGATGTGATTTTGTTTTAGCACTTGACAATAAATGCACTCACAGCCAAATGGGACAGCCGGGATGGGACGCTCCGAGCTAAATGCTTTTCCACTCAGGGACGGAAGTGGAATTTTTTTCAAGGGTGGCCACAGTAAGTGGATTTATTAAATCGCTACATAATTAGATCTCAAGATACCGGTAGCATTTTGACAGATTTTATTTATGATACAATTTCAGAAATACAGAGTACAGGAAGAGAGATAATTCTAGAACTTATCAGAAATTTTGGATCTGTTTACATGTACATATTACAGGAAATGTTCAATTACATGTAAAACAACTTTCATCTTGTTAATACTGTACCTTATTGCTATTTTAACATCATATTACTACTGCATGTACTTGTATGTTCTTTTTTATTAGAGTTCAATCAAATTTGTTCCTAAACTGTGTTGAACTCAATAGTCCCTGTACTACATTGTATTACATTGTGTTTATTCCCTGGACACATCTGCATTGTACATGTATCAAACCACAGAGTGCTTGGGAGGTACATGTACATGTACATGGGGTGGTAGGGGAGTAACAGGCAGGGCAGTTTGGGATGGTAGTTGGTACAGGGAGTAACAGGCAAGATGGTTTGGGGCAGTACAGGGAGTAACAGGCAGGGCAGTTTGGGATGGTACAGGGAGTAACAGGCAAGATGGTTTGGGGCAGTACAGGGAGTAACAGGCAGGGTAGTTTGGGGCAGTACAGGGAGTAACAGGCAGGGTGGTTTGGGGCAGTACAGGGAGTAACAGGCAAGATGGTTTGGAGCAGTACAGGGAGTACATGTAACAGGCAGGGTAATTTGGGATGGTACAGGGAGTAACAGGCAAGATGGTTTGGGGCAGTACAGGGAGTACCAGGCAGGGTGGTTTGGGACAGTACAGGGAGTAACAGGCAAGATGGTTTGGGGCAATACAGGGAGTAACAGGCAGGTTGGTTTGGGAGGTTACAGGGAGTAACAGGCAGGGTGGTTTGGGACGTTACAAGGAGTAACAGGCAGGGTGATTTGGGGTGGTACAGGGAGTAACAGGCAAGATGGTTTGGGGCAGTACAGGGAGTAACAGGCAGGGTGGTTTGGGGCAGTACAGGGAGTAACAGGCAGGGTGGTTTGGGGCAGTGCAGGGAGTAACAGGCAGGGCACTTTTGGGTGGTACAGGTACATGTAGTAACAGGCAGGCCGGTTTGGGGCAGTACAGGGAGTAACCGACAGGGCAGTTTTGGGCAGTACAGGGAGTAACCACAGGCTGGGCGTTCGAGGCGGTACAAGGACAATGGGTTAATGACACACGTAATAGCATGAGCATTAACAACTACAGGACTTTTGCGGCCTACACACAGATTATGATAGGTGTAGGGTTTCGACCAAAGACATCCCTAGGAAATGATGTCATCCGTCTCGTCTTTCTTCAATCGGCCAGTGAGATTAAAATGTTTCCTGTGCTACCAGGATGTTTGCGGCAATGCGTGGTCTCCGTGGCCCAATTGTTGCACGTCTGACAATAGGTGATGTACGGTAATTTGACCTCAAATAATCGCGGCGACATTTTGCAAGAAATACGGTACAGGATTTCCGTTATAAGACATGTACCGGTAGTATTACGGTAGCTGCACGTGCAACACGTGGCATGTTCTACAAGGAGATACAGGATACAACGTTTTTTTCCCCTCCTCGGCGAAGATGACATACCGACCGGTACAGCCAAATAAAACAGCACTATACATGTATTGGCCTACAAATATGTAACTTTGTTTTATAACATTGACAAATTTAGTAGACAGAAGACCCCAAAAAACACATACGAAAAATTATACAGTATCCCTGTGAAAATTTGTAACAAAACCAAAGGAAACCTAAAACAATGGCCCTTTTTGCACTTTTACCATCAAATTTATCTGTTTTATTATTCTGCTGAAAACGAACTCAAGTAATTTCCTAATTCCAGAAGGGAAGGATTTTGGAGGATTGAGGCTGAATGCCAGCCAAGTCCATGCCTCTTACATGTATGTTCACTCGGCGCTGTACGGCTACCAGTGATACAATTTCGGGATTTTTTTCCAAGCAAAATTTAACTTGGGAAAAATCCCGAAATGGTCTCACTGGTACAATGTAACTGTGTAGCGCTGAGCGAACATACACGTACGTGTAAGAAGTATAGGCTTGGCTGGCTCCCATTCACGTGCTCACCAAAGATCCAATATGGATCTTTGGTGCTCACGAAGGGCAAATCCCAAAATGGTCTCACTGGTAACCGGCGAATGATTAGCATAGGCTTGGCTGCCTCCCGATCCACGTGCTCATGAAGCGCTGGGACAAGGACTTTGCTTGGGCAAAATCCCGAAATGATCTCACTGGTAAGGACTTGAGTTCCAGGTTGTAATGGAATATGTACTCAATTTGTACTCCCGAGTACTGGGGTTGAGTACCGAGTCCAAACCAACGAGTCTGTACCAAAATTTGAGTACAAAGAGCACTGAGAGTCAAGTATGGGCCGGGTACTTGAGTGTACTCGAGTTATACTCGAGTTGTACTCGAGTACAAGTACCGTACGAGTACGACAACACTGCCAAATAAACTGTATTTTCACTTCATATAAAACTACTCATGGGGTTTACAGAGTGAAAACAAAACCACCTTAAATTTTGACCACAAAAAAATAAACATGTACATGTATTATACATGTAGTACATACAAAATACATAAATAATGTACACGAATGCCTTGAAATATGGATCCGATTGCTATCATTGATTTGGCAGGTCTATTTCCTAATTTCCTGTTGCTTGCACACTCCCCCCAGACAATTACCCACTTAAAACTGTGTGATTTATTCCCTGGCTGTCGCTTATCAACACAGACAATCAAGTAATTACATGTAGGAGTATGTCTGGTGATGAGCAATCAATAAACTCACTATTTATTAGATGACTACTTCACTGAAGTTGTTGAGAGTAATACATGTGTGTACATGTACGTGTGAAGTTGTTGAGAGTAATACCTGCGTACTGGTTTTTATGTACATGTAGACTACATGTACGTGTAAACACATACATCGTACATTATACAGAGTGTTCCCTAAAAAGTGCAATATTAAGAAAACAAATAATTCAAACTGTTTAATGGTTTTTGTCTTCAATGAAATTATCAATTGCCGGTACATGTAAGTGAAAGGGTGTAAATTTTATTTGGGCCACTCTCACCTGGACATGCTGAATCTGGGTTAAGCATTGAATAGGCATTGAAGTCGGTGACATCTCAGGTGAGAGTTCTAGAGTGCCCGAAGTTTAGATGTCCTTTACTGCATGTATTCACTGTAATTTTCACATCATACAAATAAGAACATATACTTGTACATTTGTACCATGAAGGAAAGAGGGGGCCAAAAGTGGAGACAACTTTTGTAATATCTTTAAATGTTTTATCGTCCTATATTGATGAAACTCATCTAAAAATGTGACCAAACCAAGTACTCTGTTAAAGTATCAGTTTCATCATCAATCATGTCCATGGAGAGCGAGAGAACATTCAAACAAGTACCAAGTGGTACAGTACAACCCACGGCAGGCGGGTAGCAGCAAGGCCGGGCAACGTGTGAAGACGGCTATACGGCACCGTCCGTGCACCCAGGCCGAACCGGTACCTCGAGAGTACAGAAAACGAAAAGGAATGGGGCGTGATCTACATGTACATATGCAAAATTAGACGCATGCGCAACAGTATTTGCAAAACCTGTCATCGAATGCAAAGCTGTAATACTTGCAAAGCTGTAATACTTAAGTTGTATGAATACAATATATGGCCGAGTAAAGTGTCCACCAACCAACCAACTAACCAACCAGCATAAGCAGCTCAAGCCCAAGGCGTGTTTCACACCGCCGTGGGAAAAAAACTGTGCCCAGAACAAATTCTCCTAATTATCCTACTTTCTATGTCCTCCCTTTCCCTTCCTAGGCGTTCATGTCACCATTTGAAAAACCCGAGGTCAGTACGGGGTACCAATTCTGTCAACTTGTACTGACATTTTAACATCCGCCTACATGTACATGTTGGGAGACCACTGAGAAATAGTGCAGATTCGAGCCCGTCGTCCTGAGTAATATCCGATTTCTAAGGTACTTTGTTTCCATGGTAATATTCAATTTAGAAAGTGCTTTGTCGATCCCCTGCATATATACGTGCACATGCATGCGCAAAAAAACGGCCAGAAATCAAATGCGAAACATGCAGGGAATGTCTACGCATTTAAAGTGACCTGATCTATTTTCAAGCTGCACACAGTGGTTCGCCGAGCGTATACAGTGACGTCAATGAATATTGTATGCAGTAATGATGGATGATGGGCATTTTTCATGTTTCACTGCATAAAAAATACTCAAGGTTATGCTGTACGTGTATATATTTCGTTGATGTTCTCACAAAGTGACAAACAAAAATTCTATATCTGGCAACAGTTCGTCACAAGAAAATTGCATTTTCGACCAGTTTGCAATCGCAGAGTTGGACAATATTTTTGTTGTCTAATGTAACTTAGGCCTATGCTTTGTTTTTGCTAATTGATAGTTGTTTGTACAAAATTTCTCTTGAACGATAATTGATTATCCCTCCTGTATTTAAACACTTATCACAGACAGTCAAAATTTCCATCCACTTCCCCTGCTATACTTTTAACACAGGCTAGTCACCAACAGTCAGATCATAAGCAATCACTGTGACTAGTCAAGTTCAGTCAACAGACCATGAACAGACAAAGCAGGCAAGTTGTGGGCACAGCTGGCTTATCAATCACCCACAGTCGAAGCAAAGGTGTATCAAGTTACATAAACAGTCACAGCCAGTCAATCCTGCTTTGTGTAGGCTGGGAATTCTTAACTTTTGCAAACAGTCACTTGATTGATTTTGATGGAAAGGACAACTTGGCACAGAATGTATGTTTGCATAGGAGGGCTAATTGATGTTTCTGCACTTTGTAAGACCATCAAAACACGGACCCTTTATCATTTCTGCCATTTTTACCTGCAGCTTCTAAATACGCTGGTTTCTTCCACACAATGTTATTCATCTTACTCGCTTTCAAAACCACATTCTCAGTGAAACTTTGAACACGCCTCGTCCATCAAATTGTAATCAATATGAAACCGACCCTCGTAAAATACAAAAAAAACACACACACTCACATCCAAAAAGACATTTCAACAAACAGACAGGAATTTCACTTCTACAAGACCGGAATGCCCACACGACCCCAGGCTCACCCCCGTGTTGATACAGCCTGGGTAGTGAAACTATATTTATTTACGGGTCTGTTTGCAGATTCTAACGTCAATGACCCCCAAGGGGTCCTCAAAACCTGACCAAGTTCAAGATGGCAACTGGGGAGGCATAAATCACGCCCAGACAATAACAAGTTGACACAAAGGAACTTTTTGTGGCTGTCAAAAAAATTGGAAAAGGAATAAAGGGAAAAAGGCATGGAATGTTTCAAAGACACCAGAGAGGCTGTGTGCAAAATTGTATGTCACTGTACACAAAAAGTAGGTCAGTTACTGACTTCAGAAGGTGAAGTTTTTGACATCAAAAGGTGCTCCAGAATAATCAAACTGCTACAAATCAATTTGAAGCGGGGATAGATGCAGTTTGCCAAAATTCTTCCACTTACCTGAGGAATGCACTTTTGTAAAACTGTGGCTGTGCTCTGTCAATTATATTTTATTTATAAATATGGTAAAATGATTGGCAGATGTGTAACTTGACCCTTCGCACTATACAAGCCCCCCTTTTAGTAGGTACAATGTACTGTATATTTATGATCAAAAGTGATTAGTTTGAAAAAATTGCATTTTTTTTTCATTTTACCACAACAATGCACTGAAAAAATCAACAATTTGTTGCATTTGAAACTTGCAGTAGGACACGTTTGAAAAATTAAAAAGTGCAATAAAAGTGAAAATGAAACCCAATTGATACCAAACATAGCAAGTTACACGTACCGGTATATGTTGTTTATTTCAGTTTCTATAAGAAGTCCAGTGATCCCAGAACTGCATCCACTAGTTATCAATAAAAAGTGAAACCTTTGGCTACATAAAAAAACAGTAACCGTGAAATAATGGAAAACCAAATCAAATGTACCGTACAAAACAGTACATGTACCTGTACAGGAAGCCTGAAATCGGCTTTTGAAACCATAATCCGGTAGTCTGTAACTTGCCTGAAACAACAGTGTATCGGTCACGTCTGCATACATGAACATGTTTTTGGCTAAGGCTTTCTATTACACATGCACCTATGGAAGCAGCTCAAGACACTTCAATAGACACGTGTGTTACTATTAGCCATAGCCACAGTCGTAAGGACGTAGTCTGAACTCACATGGTTTCTGCATAAAATACATGTAAATGTACATAGTCTGATAACTTGGGCCCAATTTCACGGCGCTTAACAGTAAGCAGAAAAGTTGTGTTTAGCATAGCAGAAAAATGTGCTAACCTTAAGCACTATTTCACGGCGTGTGTGTGCTAACGGTCGCGCGTGCATGGAGATTTCTATTGTTACGTGTACGTCACTAAGTTAAGCAAATTTTTCCTCTGAGGTAAGCATGCCTTTTGCTGTGCTTATGCTTACGGTCTCCGTGAAATAGACGGAGGCTCTGTTAGCAGAAAATCGTGTGCTTACCAGCGCCGTGAAATTGGGCCCTGATCTACAGGTCTGGCCACGGACCCACCAACAACGAAACAATGTTGTCAAGGGGAGGGGTCAAATTGTGTCTGGTGTTGACATAACGCTGATTGAAAGGTTGTGTCTTGACTGAAACAAACAAGTGACACGTAAACTATTGGTGTCTGCATATGCATGTACACAGAATCAGACTGGTCTGGTACCGGTAACTCAATCTTTAAGGTCTGGCCACAGACCCAGCAGCCATGACATCAGAGCAAAAAGGGGGGGGGGGAATGTCAAACTGTGTATTCATTGTGTTGACAAAGCGATTGGTTTCTACATGAAATCTGATTAGTCTGGTAACTCGATCTTGAGGTCTGGCCATGGACCCCGCACCCTCGACATCACAGTCAAAGGGGGGGGGGGGTGGTAATTGTGTCCCAAAGCCACTTGGTTTCTATATGCAACCAGACTAGTCTGGTAACATAATCTTATATTGAGGTCTGGCCTCGGACCCAGCACCATGACGTCACAGTCCAAGGGGAGGGGGGGGGGGTTCTAAATTGTGTCTGCTGTTGACATAAAGCCAATTGGATGATTCACGAGCTTGGTATTTTGTACACTGATATGATATGATGTCCTTGTACACCAACATACTACAAGCACGGAGCTGGTGGAAACAAAGGGTGTACTATTTCATTTGGTGGAGCAAACATTGTGAAATCTCATTTCATTACCGATTTTTTTTTTTCTTTGTTGAATGGTGCAACTGACAGGAGGCTTAAAATATTCAGAGCAAGGATTTCAGGAGCCAGAATCTTAGGCCAGGTTTAAATATGGGGGGGGGGGGGATTAACCCTTTCTCCCCCTGAGGCAGTTTTTTTAGGATCCATTTAAATCATAAAAAGAAAATCCACCAAGCAGGAAACAATGGTGTATTCATTGTATCTTTTATGGTAAATTCATTATATTTTTAGTTTCAAAGTGGCTTCGAATCCTTTAAGAAACAGTGTTTTGTTCTAAGGTTCTATCTTGGTCAATCCTGCAAAATCCTTCTAAACTTCCTGGTGGATTTTCAAGTATCAGGAAGGGAGTATTACAGTTTAAGAACAGTAGAGCAAACAAATGACAGAAATTGTAATTCTAAAAATTAATGTGGCCTGATGTTGCAAACTTAGCAAGTTCTTCTTCAGAGAAATTGTAATTTTCCAAATACTCCACAGGATGCCCATCATTGCAACATTCCATAGTACAGTGTGTGTTACAATGTATTACACTGTATTACACATGAAGGCCAATGTATAACAATGTCGTCAGAGTTTTCACGAAGAGCCAATTTTGGCCACGGGGCGTTGAAACATAGTTTTGAGAAAATCGACTTTAAAGTTGAACCCTTTTTAAAGAAAGATTTCCGCCTATTTTTAGACATGTTGATTTTTTATTTTTTATAGTAAGCTGCTGAAATCTCACATATACATGTTGTAGTCAATTCCAATAGACCACCGGATTAATTCTTAATACAATTAACATTCATAGTTGTCTGTTGAAAAATCAAAAATCCAAATGCGGTGGTTTTGGTTTTGAAATTGTGTGATTTGCAAAATTCTCTCTTTGTCTCTTCAAACTCTCCGCTATAAACGCACACAAATTGGCTCTTCCAAAAAAAACAAAAATCCCCACCGCGCTTCCGTTTGCCCGCCGCGCTTTGCGCTTTGCGCTTGCTCGATTGCGAAAAATTGGCTCTTCGTGAAAACGCCGGCGTTTTGTCCCCTTGTTCGCATATTTGACAAAATAAATTCGCCTAGATGTCCGCTGCAATATACACTTAATCGATTCGGCCAAAAAGAATTTCGAATTTTTTGATTTTTTGCAAAAAATTGTCTCTTCGTGAAAACTGTGACGATGTGTTACAAATGTGGATCTTGTGTTTAATACAATGTAGTAGATTTTTAAACCTACATACTTGTGTACAGAACAGTGTTGTAGTCAAGTACATGTAATTTCCCTGAGTACAGACAAGTACATGTATATCAGTACCAAAAACAGAACATGAGTTTGAGTACGAGTTTGAGTACAACAAAACTGACACAGAATATATATTTGTATTCCTGACAAAACGCTTTCAGGTTTTATTCTCGGCAGAACACTTTTGGGGTTTTATTTAAATTACTGCTCGACGAGTGCATGAAAAATTGAAACAATTCCTTGAAAACGCTTAATGCCTTCACATATTTCTTGCATGAGGATATGTTAAATGATGCATGAACTCCCCTTAGCATTTTTTAAACCAACGCAGGATTTAATATGATCTTCTTTTTAGTGTGTAACATCACAGCTCGATGCCAACATGAGCTTATTGCGCAGTAATCCCTAGTCATTCAGCAAGAAATTCTGTTTCCCCGCTGAAGTAAAAAGCCACGGTCCATGCATAATTTAACCGCCGCATCATCATCATCAACAGAGTGCACGTTAATTTGCGTTGCCACTGGAGCCCCATAGGAAATGAAAGCCGGCAGCGCCCGGTACTCGGGCAGCGCGGAACCGGTGCTGGCTTGTCCTCAGATGACTCGTCAGACTTGTAAACAGGGATCACAGTGGAATCGGTTTCTATGTCCGCAGATGTTTTGTTCATTATGGTTAAGTAAGGATTAGAAGCGAGAGCAAAAGATCTAGAGCTACATGGTTTCGCCCTGGCCACGATCTTCCGACAGTTTGTTTCTTCCAGTCAAACAAATCCACTCGTATGCACATCCTCAATTTTTCATTTTTGTTTGAGCTGGTCCCAGAGGGCAAGCCTTGTTTCCTTTTTGCACTAGCTCACCGACTGACTGACTGAGTGACAGTCACTTGTGACCCGGGCGGTGCTATTGTACAGGATTACCCTGTTATGCCAATGAATAGGCTCAAGCAGGCCCATTGTGCAGACCAGATGAATGAAAAGACTTCCAAATCCAATGAAGACCGATTCCGAGTCGATCGATTGGACTTCTGTGCACTCGGGGACCAGCTTTGCTAGGCTGGCCTTGTCTTGCTTTCATTACAAATGAACACCTTGATGACAGTGCCGAAACATGAACCCAACAAAAATAAATTACACTACACCCGTGTTGTAATGTAGACCAAGTCAATAAGTCATATAAAAATGCTCTATTTTGTTTTGCACAGACTTGCAATATCTGCCGTAATTAGAATACAATCGCAATTAGCAATCCTCTGATTATTATAATGTGGGCCAAATACACGCACATGATGATAGTGCAGTATACTGATGTTCATCTACGTAATACATTGTACATGTACATGTACTGGTACATACATGTTGTACATGTACATTGTACATGTACAATGTACATGTACATGTTCTGATGTACCGGTATATGTACCGGTAGTCTTAACATTCAATGTGTCTACTACAGTAACTACATTGTATATTATTAGTATCATTGCATACATGTATACATTGTATACATTTGCATTAAGCCCGGTTCATACTTCACGGGAAAGCTTGTGCGAAGCGAAATTCATGTCGTCAACAATGGTGGACGCACTTCGAATGTACTGTTGACGTCACAAATTTCACTTCGCTTTCGCTTTCGCGTGAAGTATGAACCGGGCTTAATGCAAATGTATACAATGTATACGAGTACATCATGTTTGTAGGCCTACATGTAATGCCAACAGCAATGGTACAGACGTGCCCTTGTATACAATGTACACTCACTCATCATTCACATCATCCCCGGCCAAACAAACACTAATCCTTTAAGTCAATTTATTCGTCCCAGACCTCATCTTGACACGTCTCGAGACGCTGTTTTCGTCCGTCCGCCAGGGGAAGACCAAAAGCATTGCCGCCTCCGGACACTTCGATCGCATTAGCATCTGACAAACTTCCCCTTTCCAAGAGGCAACGCGGGTAATAATCTCCTGAAGAAAATAACGCATTCTGTACACAGATTTGCTGGGGGAGATGGGGATCTCTTACAAGATTAAGAGCACGATCTTGGCGGGACATGGAGCCAGAGTTTACTTAAGGGCGATACGCATGATCGCTGAGCGGCATCAAATAGCATCAAATAATTTCATACCTCCTCGATATTGAAAATTTCAAATGGATTAGTTTCTCCATTTATGCTTACAATGTGTTTATGGTATGCTTTGGTTTCATAACTTTTGAAAGGCCATTGATGTTACATGTAACTAACTTATTTCATGTACATGTAAGTGCTGCTACATGTATAAGGATATTCTGTCATTTATGGAAATTACCTTCCAAGTTCTTTTATTGTTTTCTTCAAAATGACAGCCCGCCAGAAAGAATAATTTCACAGGGAGTTTAGTGCCATTACTACCGGTATCTCTAAACCAAGTAAGCTTTTTAGCAAAAAGTTCGTCAGTTACTTTTTGGATAGCTGCAAGTGATATACATGTACGGTACTCTACCTTTAACTTGAACATGTCATCAATATTTATTACTCTTTCGGATACGTGTATATGGGCTGATCAATTTCTTTTAAATAAACCACAATTTTTTTTTAATTCTTCCATGAAAAACCACAGTCCAATTCAGAGGGTCACGCATGCCTTCACCCAAAATCACATTTTAAGCAGAAAACCGGATAGCCTATCCTTAGCAGCACACAATTTACATTTAGAAGAATTGGACAATGAATACAAAGAAACTTCCAAAGGCTGATTATGTGGACATTGTACTGTAGTCTTTCCACGCACAATACTTTATACACAGAAGCCATACACTGAACACCTGCTGTGCAAATTTCGAAGGTCAAAGATACAGCTGACTGCACTTCCTGCTATTGTCCAGTGTTTGACCCATGGAGCTATACAAATGTATACATTGTATACAGATGTAAATGTATACTTTGTAACCCTGTGCTGCCTGTATTGAAGAATGTGGGTGGGAAGACTCCATTGTGATGCCAATGAGCAAGGTGGTCAAGGAAATCTCCCAAAAATCCTGTCTTCCTGGAAACGGGGATAAGATGACTGACACTTCATGCACACATCCTATTCTTGTTATATTGAGTGTACTGAGAATATAAACACTGGTCACTGTAGGTAGCCAGGGGCGACTTGTGGTGCCCTGTGGAATTTTGGAAGTGGTTTAATAGAAGAACTTTGTTTGCAGAATGAGTAAAACTGGTTGAATTGCCAACGCTTTCGCAATGCACTCCAAATCACTTGAAAACACATACACTGTACCGGTACATAGTTTTGCTCATAGTACATGTACAAACATGTACAACTGCAACTGTACTAATGTGGTTCGCACCATGAACAGTACTACGGCAAGTCATGACAAGTACACATGTAAAATGTCCGTTTGTATGTATAAAATGTTCAGGCAGTAATTACTTTTAGGACCCTGTTCCAGTAACAGAATGAAAACACGTTCTTATATTTTGAACTCACCCAAACGTCTGGCGAAGGCCAGATTAAATTTTCTTTCTGATTCGTGTCAGGCTGCAAATTATATTATTTTAAAGGTACATGTGTAAATGTAAAGCCCAAGAACCATTCAGCTGACAGCTGACAACTGGCGCATGCGAATCGATCAACTTGGCATAGAAGTAGCAATGGCGAAAAAAATTTAGGGGTCCTAAAAGTAACTATTTAAGCCAATGTTCAAATAGCCCAAAAGCAGAACGAGATGGCTGTTGTTTTTGTTTTCATTATCACTTTGAGAAACAGAGTTTGATATCAGGACGAAAAACAGAATTTCTTGCCTTAAAACCAAAACAAACAAATGAACAAAACTACCATTCAGTTTTGGGAGGGAAAAAAAATTATTTGACTTGAACTTCGGTTTTGGAATGGGAACAGTTCAAACCACACTGGAAACCAGAACTCGGTAAATTCTTTGAAATAATACCAACTCAAATTTCAGTTCTGTTTTACCTTTTCAATTTAAACAAATACATGTGGTTGACAGGCTGAACAAGAATGTTTTGTCCACTGTGTTGAACACAGATTTGGCCTCATTTCTGTACAAACTGTGGTTTTAAAAAGGAGTGGTTTGAATAGCAAACAAACATGTAGTTGGCGATACAATGTGAGACGTGCATTGCAAAGCAGCAACTGTAAACCTAAGAATAGACCATCAACTGCATGTTTATTTTATCAATTCAATTCCAATCACGTCTGTGCACTGTCGCTACATGCGTAATCTTCAAGATGATTACTTTATGGTACACTGGGGATTATTTTACAATGTATAATTAAATTTTGAACACTCGTAAGTCCTTGAGGTAAAGTGCACTGTACATACAGAGTTTTATCCAAATCGCAGATACACGTTTGACCCACAGCCATAAATCTAACCATGTGTGGGAAGAAAAAAAAACGACCTACTTTAGTCCTGCAATCTGAGCGACGGCGGCCATAAGAAAAAGCCAAGATATTTATGGCTGGGTATAAATTTAGGAATACCGGTTTGCGAAGAGACCGTCAGTTGAATCGGTGATTAACACTGAGTCAGATATCGGACGCAGACGCATTAACCACTCACATCCTTCCACAGCTGGTTCCCCGCCAACTTCCTTCATTGCCTACCACAGGGTTTCATCACTGGTAAACCCATCTTCTTGAGGATGACGATAAAAAAAAAAAAAATTGGAACGCCAACTGGGATTTTGACGAAAGGGGAATTGCAGGGGACTGTTTCGGTTTATTCTGGGCCGGCTTGACGTACGGAAGGGAAAATGCCTCCAAGCTTGAGCTTGAGGATGGTTGTTTGAAACCGGTTACAGACTAAGACACGTGAGTACTGCTGATTAAATTAAGGGCAAAGAAGGAGGGGAAATTCTTGGGTCAGGGCTGCCTGGCGAGCCGCAAGCCAACATCTGTCAGACGGCTAATTTTGGAACTCGCACACTCACACCGGAAGAGATGGGAACATAGCGACATTATGACGAGCAGAGACGCGTGTTAACCGTTATGTGAAGAGTACACCTGTTTATTATCAAAGCAACTGGTCATTGCTTGCTCTAATAAAAGCATTACGTTATATTACTAGAAACATTACAATGAAGTTATCACACAAGCGCTAATGGAGTACCGAAGTGAATACGTCACGCGCACAAAATGTAAGTGAAAGACATAATTAGCGCGTGATTCAGCCCGTGAACCAACATGCGCGCATACTCCATTCGTTTGCACTACACTTTCTGGTTCTAAATGACGACAAACTTCAGTACTCCATGGAACATGGATATTTATGTACCGGGTACCAGTGGTGCTTCAGCCCGTGAACCAACATGCGCGCATACTCCATTCGTTTGCACTACACTTTCTGGTTCTAAATGACGTCACACTTCGGTACTCCATGGAACATGGATATTTATGTACCAGGTACCAGTGGTGCATCTGTGTCCCACATGCCACGAACCCGAAGACCGAGTGGTATGTGGGACCAAAGAGCAGACGCACTTGTATTACATTTTCCATGTTCCACGGGCATGATTGGGATTTTACAAATTTATCTTCAAGGAAATGTGATGAACAGTAAAGATGGAACATGCACGCTGTAAACGAACTTTTCAGTGTTATTACACGTGCGCGCAGCGGGAATGGGGCACGTACTGGTATCTTGGAATAGCGTGATACGCAGAGTGCGGTATAGACCGTGGTACACTGTATATGGGACAATACCAAGCTGTTGAGCGGAATATTTTTTTCATGAGAAATACATCGCAGAATCACAAAAACCTTAGTGAAAATATGTGACCTGCCATGGCATAATGAGGAATAACCCCCACCTTTGACTTTTCACGTAATGTACCGGTACACCATGTTCAAGCGCAAATCATTGGCTTTCCAATGATACCAAATTTATTGCTATAGCTTAATTCATTCCAAGGATACGACGCAGAAACTTCAACAGTGTCCTGCCAAGTTTCTGTCACCTCATTTGAGAAAACGGCTTTGAAAAAAAAACCAGACACGTATTGCGCCGCCAACGGCAGTGAAAAACGTTTTTCAGTTTTCCCACTTTTGTGGGCATTTTTCCAAACAAAAAATGCAGTGTGAATCTTGGATACCTTGGCTAATCAAAAATACAAAACAATCAAAAACGATTTTCACACGATTTTTCTAGTATCCGACTTCAGGCATTGATTACTCAAAACAAGGTTTTGTGGGACATTCCTCATTTTGCCTTGAGCAGTAGGTTACATGTACATGTACATATGCACTGTCAAACTGCATTTTGTTTTTATTTTTGTCCTGAAATCATAATGAATCCTGAACATTTTTTTTTTTTAAATTCCACTTCAACTGTACAAGATAATCGCTGTCATGCATGCATGAAACGTGTACATGTACATATGGAACACATCCAGACGTATTGAAGATCGATTCTGCATTACACTATGTGTTTTTCTCGCCCACTGAACCAGACTTTTTCTTCGCCAGTATGGCATTATGTGTGAGTGTAATGGAGCATGGTGGCCCCGTCTGCCTCTGGCACGCTACTGAGCTAGAGAGAGAGGACAAAATGGAAGAGTCTTGGAGAGGGAGAGATCGCGTACATCAAGTTAGCTTGTCTATCAGAGATAACTCATCCAGGTAATTATTGCTGTGGAGCGCGTGGGGGGGGGGGGGGGTTGAGCACGACGGGTGACAGCAGATGCCAAGGACTGGTCATCTGTTAGGCAGATCAGGGGCCAATGTCAGTTTATCTGCTGGTGTAAGGGACGGATCCGATAACATGTTTTCTTGGATTAGGCTGAAATGTAAACTGAATGCAGCCAATAGAACTACATGTGCACATCACAGGCACGCAGACATGTACTTTTACACAAGAAAACTTGGATCTTATGTATGTATTCTACATCCATGTACATATACATGGTAGGCCTACCCTGACTGGCACAATGTAGACATTTCATTTCCTTTATCCCCTTTTAATTAACAAATTTTGGTGTGCCTTCACTTATCATGCCTTCAATATGCAGGTTTGGGAATTTCCTTAAACAAAAATAATGTCTACAGGGTCAAAACACAATCAATTGGGCCCCTTCATAAAAATTGAAAGATCATAGGGTCATCAAGTTTATTTTGTACAATTGGATTCAAAACAAAATTGAGTAGTTGTTGAAATATTCCAGTAAAAATCATACATGTATGTACATGGTACATGTACCGTATGTGCATGAACAAATTTGAAGCTTTACCCTCTATTCCCCACCCAATTTAACATGTTAATGTTGTGAGTGGCATGTTCACACACGTTTGCGAACAGCGCACATACATACATGTACATGAACGCTGCCAGCATCCATATAGATCAAGGGCAGACGGGAAGAAGGCGTTGTACTGTGATAGAAATTCACCTCGCACATGTATGGCCGTTCGGGAAGATAAAAAATTCATGACAGTGCACATTAGGGTTTAGATGGATGGAGGGCAGACACGCATTGGACAAGTTTGCTTTGCGGTACGGCGTGGTTTGTCATGCAGAAGTGTCTATGTACATGCAATGCCTACATTTACTGGTAATGTATGTGAGAGCTCATCTGTGTGCGGCCATGTTCTTTTAAATGGAGTGGTGAAATCGAAGTTGACAGATAATATGTTCACCCTAACTGCCAAGGCATTTTTGCTAGGATGCAACCTCAATCCTGCAAAATCCTCCAACTGCCTCCATGTAAAAATTGCATACAGCATCAATCCTGCAAAATCCTCCGTTATTTCTTGAATGTGGTCCTTGGAGGGGTGACCACTGCCTCGATCCTGCAAAATCCTCCAGCAATCACTGTCAATATGTTGAGGCAGAGCCAGTGACATTCTGGAGCAGTGCGGAGGATTTCAAGTATAATCTAGGCCTAAATTTATGCACGGCTGAGCGTAAAACAACACAAGGTCTGTCCTAAGAAGTTGATACAGTGCATCCTCCAAAATCAGCCATACATTTTTGCCATATAAATTCGAGGATTTGGGAAGGTTAGGGTTATTGGAAACTGGCGAAGAAAATGAAGGGAAAAGCAAACATTAAACATTGATATAAAAAAATATGACGGAAGTACATATAAGCATTCCCTGGAAACTATTTATTCAGATCTACAAACCACAAACAAGTTACAGTGATCTTTTGAAAGTCCACACGTTAACACTTAAAAATCCAAGCAATAAACAAGAACGATCAATTAGAATCTAGTGTAATATGTAAATCAAAACGGTCCAGAGCTGGAAATTTGTAACAAATCAATCACACATTAGGCAGGAAAAAAAATTACTTCAAAGGTACATGTAGGCGTACCGATTTTTCTTCCCGACAAGCGACGCATTAATTGCATTCTAATGTCTCGTTAGCCAGGTGGTGAAAATCGCCGCCGTGGGAAAAATGCCACCTTTCATAAATTAGGCAGCTGCAGAACTACTTTCTCGCGAGACAATTTTAGAACGTTGAAGGAAAGGTGCTACATATAGCTTTCTGTTGATGGAGCTTATGAAAGCAGAAAACGTGTGACCTTATCATGGTTTATTCTCTGTCCAAGGACTTGTGATCTTGAAAGTTGTGATTTCCTCGAATTTATCAAAAGGTGTATTTTTAAGCTCTGACAACAGAGGATTTTGGAGAATTTGGAAAGGCTGGGGTTAATATGCAACCGACCCCAGTCGGTCGGTCGGTCGGTCCCCGAAAAATTGAGCAAAAACTAACCCCCTACATGTAAGTATCCCATAAAATGTAACCACCAAATTTTAATCTTCACAAAAACAAACAAAATACATTAAATACTTGACAAAATTGTTTATAACAATTTGTGAAGTTGTATATGATTTTTTTTTTTAAATGGAGGCAAGATAATGTTATAGTCACGTGGTAGGGTATTTGACGTGGTATAGCGCACTATATTTTATGGGAAACTTAGGGGGCTTCTTTTGGTCATTTGGAAAGGAGACCGGTGCCCCATTCGACGTTGAATAAGTAGCCAGTTTTGTACCGGCTAACGTACCGGTAACCCTGATGCAGACAGCACCAGGCAAGGATATATTTCATGCAAGACTTTCATGCCAGATGGCCAGATCTTATTGTGCAATTGCACTTGTTTTTTTAAGAGGCACTATGAATATATACATTATGTACAGAACAATTATTTGAACAGACATTGTGACTGGAGTACGAAAAGGTCAATTTAGTGACAGACATGTACAAATATTTTAGGAATGGTTACAAGTTTGCTTTAGCAAAATAAACTAAGTCGGTGGGACTTTTTTCCGTTTCAGGTTTACAACAAGCATCAGTAATAAGGCCAAGGCATGATGCAATATTTACAATGTATGCTTACAAAGTACTAGAGCTGTGGCTTTTCGAATAATTTGGTATTTGATTATTATAACTTGGACTTGATCAAATATTTGAATATTCGAAATGCGCAGACCAAAGTTTTACCATGCACCAGCCTAAACTTGACAAGAACAACGGAATGGCTGATATGTGATCAATTTTTTTTAAAAGAAGTTTGGGATATTTTTAAACTTGGAAGCTCTCGGTTCATGTGCAAAAGTGGCTTTTTGACAAAAGTGTGGCATTTTACAAACATTACAACCACATGTTTTTGATCATCTCCTCGAAACTGCTCACATGTTTTTCCAAATATTTGACAAGTTCAGGATTTTGAGTTTTATTTGTTTATTTGCAACTTCCAACAAATCACAAGAGAAGGCTCCACTCACAGAACGAACACACAAACAAAGATTGATCAAAGTGGGATTTGAATGTGTGACCCCCAGAATGCCGTACCGATGTTTGAACAACTGACCTAGATGTACATGCATCAATACTTGTATTCTTTATTTTTGAGGGCCTGTTCACTGTGCACAGCACATTCCAGCAAGCACGAATTCTACTCTCAACTGACTCAAGGCAGATTAACATGATCTACATGTACGTCTTCATTCCCTAACAATTCCTGCGAGCAAAATGTAATTTCACACCCTCAAATCTCCAGCGTATGTGAACCGTCACATCTCGACGAGTAATTTACAGGCCCCTCATGGACTGCTCCACAATGCAAGCGCCATTCTAATTTCCACCTCCGATCTACTCTGTTCACCAGCAAAATCGCGTCCACTGTACATCTTGGCACGGTTTGCAGAATAATATAGAGCTTCAAAATGGTTTTTTCCCCCTTCTGGCCACACCTGCCAGGGCTCCTACCGAGATAAGAGATGTAATTGTTGCCAGAAAAGCCACCTCGTAATCAAAACGGGTGCAGAATTGCTCCGCTTCAGGGGCCCCCGAGACCCCCCTCGTACTACCATATGAAGGCATTACGGGCATATGTTATGTCTGCAAGGTACAAACTAATTAAATTTTCCATTTGGGAATGGTTGGAGGATTTTTTTTTTAGCCGAGTTGGCTTATCACTGAGAAAATTACTAATGAAGCTAAATCCTGCACTGTCACGCTTGCCGGGGAAATAAATAGCCACAATAAGCCAAATACTATTAGCATTTGTGTCTTTTTGACTTCATGATATTAAACCTGCACAATTAATTACAATCTAAAATGCTGAATTTAAAAAAAAATTACCAGTATTTGCAGTTTTATGTAAATAGCACAATTGTGAAAACAAAAAAAATGATGAATACAGGATTTTGTGATGATTACATGATTAAACACAGGAATTAGAAGCTATCTTAGCTGTGGTTTTTTTCTTAACCCGATTTTGCAATAATGAACGCACAAGATGTCTCCTGAGCAATGCATTTCCCTGTACAACAAAAGCAGGCACCCCAAACATGGCTACATCGCAATACCGGTATGTCTAACAGTGAGTATACATGTACATGTACGTGTATTTATCCACCTACACGTACTTGTATGTGCATGTACAGTATCTGTAAAATCACAATTTCAATGCAAATCTTCCTCAGAATAAATACATGTTCAGCTCTACACATCTTCTTGCCCGCGGGCTCCCGAGAAAGTAATCCCCCCACTTTCCATGCTTTCCCTCCCCGATCCGCGGCACAGGTCACTGCTTCAGTAAGTACCTACACACGTTTGAGATTTCGTCTTGATTACAATCGGAGAAGTAAAAGTCTTGATGTGGGGGGGGGGGGTTTGCAATGTCTGTATGTACATGTGCCCTGCAACGGCTCAGGGCAACTGCATTAGGGGAAAAGTGGGCTTGAGAAAAGACTTGCAAATGAACTACACACGATGTAGTATCCTTTAAGTGAGTGTATTTTTGTAGTGCATTTGCGAACGAATATAATGTGCTTACCGGTACATGTACGGCCAAAAACAAGCACATTTTCAATTTCCTGCAAGGAAAACAAAATCGGCAGGGAACCACTCACATGCAGTAAGCATGCGGTGATAATCTTGATTAGTCAAACCTCAGGGGAATTTTGTCTTGAGTTGGCAAATGGATTTTCTTTTCGACAACTTCTGACGGGAAGAAGTTCTTACTTTGAGTTGGAAGGTTTTTTGAGTTACATGTATAGCAGGTTTTGACTTATCGAGATTTCACTGTATTGCATGAAATTTTGGCTGGTAACTTGTACTTTGCTCATTGAATAAGCCCAAAGCGAGTACTCGACCACTCGCGAGTAATTTCTTTGCGAGTACTCGAGTTGAACATTTACTACTCGCCCATGACTAATCTGCACTACATGTACTTAGTGCATCGTAAGCAGCAGGTTCTGCATTTGAGTCCCACCCCACACCAGAAAAAAAAATGGATTTTTTTTTTTTCACAACTTCTGACAGCTCTGATAAATTATGACGGTGAAAGGCAAAACTCAATGAAACATGTCCGTAAAATCCTTCCACGATTTCTCTACGCTTGTCAAATGTCGATACCTCAAGGACAAATGGTTCTTGAGATCAATACAGATTGTATATCAGGGAGAAGAATGTTTCGTTCCTTCCTGACGGTGATATTCCCTTGCAGTGTCCCGGGGTCCAAACTTCACAATATTAATGGCATGGAGTGCCTGGCATTGGATTTCAGAACAAGGACTGGCCCAGGCTAAGTACATGCACACGCAGTGGGTGCGTTTTAAGCTGTGCCAACGGGGCTGGGGTTATTGAGAACTGTGGAATAATAAGAATGAGCCGAGGACTAGGAATTGTTAATATTGACCAGGCAGTCGGGCACATTTTTACGAGCATGGGCTTGCCTTGATGTCTTTGGTAAGATGATGTGCATATGATATGTGCACGTAACTGTTCATGTTCAATGTTTCAACCAAATACATGTATCATTATCATGTGAATGGATGTTGGTTGATCACATTCACAAGTGCATTCAACATGTTGATGTACACATGCACTATGCTGTACAGTACTGTACATGTACATTGAACTTGGTAAACTGTAAATAAAACATGTGCATACGTGTGTACATGTATGTATGAACATACGGTACATGTGTGTTCCTAGCTTCATGTTCATACGTACATGTACGTACATTTTGTACATTATGTACATGTACTTGCAATTCAGGCGATTCACAATGCAGTGCGCAACCAAGAGTTTGCCATAGAGAGTCCATTTTTTCAAGTTTACGGTCGACAAAACATGGTCGATTTAAATGAGTGTCAGTAGACAACTTGAGCTAATATACAAATATTGAATGCTTCGTAGTGGTAGCAACGAAGCCTCGAGGTGATTCATTGACTATCGGCTTTTTCCCGTACGGCCGCATGGAAAATAGAATGGTCCATGGATCACCGAGGACCACAGTTTTACTCACCCGATAATAAAGCATTCAATATTTTTATTATAACACTTCACCCACAGATAATGCTTTTTTTTATTCATAATTAATTACTAAATCTGAACACAGTTGAAATTTCAATTCAAATTCACAAAATGGTGAAAAATGTATTTCTCTTAAAAACTATGAACTTTCACGAAATGTTTGAACTCTGACTCGCGGCGCGCTTTGCACACCAATAATAATGCTACTACGCACAGCCAATCGCCCACAATAGCACATGCATACCGCTCACGATATAGCTACTTTTGGGTTGCTATGCGCATAGTACTATTGCATAGCGCATTGTTGCTATGCGCATAGTATATTGTTGCTATACATCAAGCCTGTTAAATATGGCGATATTTCACGATTATCTTTTCATGCGAAAAACGGAAATCGCATCGATAAAAATCGGCATCGCGTGAAATTCGATTCGAGCCAAAAATCGCAGCAATTCTTTGAGGTACCGCTTGTAACCAAGTCAAACTTTTGGCAGTTTCAAACATCGCTAAAAGCGCTTCTCCCATGAAAAACCGCGACCGATAATTCACCGCATTGTATTTTGCGCGGCTAGGTCTTACCTATTCAGGGGTTGAACGAACCTGACTAACGCCACGCAGTTGGTGCTTTTGCGCTCGCTGCACCTCACGTGTACGTAAACAACAAAACAACACAATTTCACCCCACGTACCAAGGAACAAATCACGCTGAACGTTAACCAAGGGAACGAAGAAACTGAGTCCTGACAAACACCAAAGATAATACGGTGCCTGTTTTGTTTTGAATGAAATGTAGACAAAATGGTACAAACACCACAAATACATGTACTTGAATTGTAGATTACGACACGCTTGAGAAGTGAGCAGTTTCGCTTCGCACCGGGTTGGAGGAGAAACGACTATCAAGACACAGAATCTGTGGGTGAGGTGTTATAATTTGTTATAGATTGGGGCATAGCGTTCTGCCACCTTTACAAAAAAAACCACCATACTGATAATAAGAAAAGAAAAGGAAAGGACAAACAGATACTCGAATCATATGCTTACGAAACTACTGACTGGAAAAACTACATGTACCGGTAAGAATTTCAAATGTCCCGTGCTGCGAATTTGTCGACCATCTTCCACAATGCATTGGGAAAAATAAACTCTCCGTGGCAAACTCTTTGTGGCACACTGCACTGTGAATCACCCGCATTTTTATGGAGTCTTTTGAAATTTATAGGGGACTGTATTTTGTATTTCATTTTGTGCACTCTTTAAATGTGTCTTTAAAAGTGAATTGTGAAATATGTACATGTACACTGTACATGTAGAGTTGAATTTTAACAAAACACGACTTAAAATTAACACATCCATTCCTCTTAAAACTTTTAAGTGCTACGGGAGTTAGAGATTTCTGATTGAAGTAAATCTTGGGCTGTAAAATCGGTATTTATAGGCCTTTTCACACTATCTCCGTTTCGAACCGTGTTGAAACCTACCCGGATCCAACCCGGTTCAGCCCGAGTATTTTTCGACACGGATCGGAGAGACGCGACGTTCACACTGTCCTTTACGGGAACGGCCGCTACGTGAACCGTGTAACGTTCAATCCGGCTACGGCCCACGTGTATTCACACTACAAATTCTCAACACGGATCGCATTCGGCACAGGGCGCTGCGATGATTTTCTCAATCCCATAATGCATTGCGACGCACGCGGCTGCTGCGCGCACGAGGCTTATGGACAGGCCGGTGTTCAGCGTGAATTTACTACTCTGTGAAATACGGACTCATGTACATGTATTGGTAGTATATTGCGCATGCCTATTAGGAGAAAGACCTGTCACGTGAAAGGGTTTGGCCAATAATAAGAGAGTAAAGGAATCCGATTTGGGAGTCCGATTTTTGTAGGACACCAGCGCAGCTGTGTGCAATATTTCCAAAATGGCTCCGGTCATTTCGTTAGACGATTCGTTCTATTTAACATTAGAAATGTACTTTTTTGGGGTACATTTTGCTGACCTAATACAAGCCCAGACTCGGTAAAGGATGGTCCATACACCGATACATTATTGGATGATAATTAGGGAGCAATTGTTTCGTGATCGGTGTTGTGACGGCGATAGTGGTGGAGGCCAACATTATGCACGGCGTGTCAGATTTTCGGTAAAATGTCGGCCTCAACTCAACACGGATCGGCCGTGAGTAACTCAACCCCGGGCGGTTCACACTATCATTTTCGACACGGTTCAGGCCGAAAAATGCAATTTCGATCCGGGTTGAGATTTTCAACCCTGGTCCCTCCCAGGGTTGATTTCGATCCGGCTAGAGCACGCTACCCGGGTCGGAACCGGGTTGAAATGTTAGAAGTGGGAAAAGGGTTAAAAAAATCTCGGGGTTGGAACTGGTGCCAACCCGGAGATTTTGGACAGTGTGAAAAGGCCTTATTTATTGTGAAATGTTACAAACTAAAGCCTTTTTTTAAACAAACATTAAGTACGTTAATCCCATTATACACTATTTTTCTCATATAACCTCTGTACTGAATTCCGATTGCTTCAATCGAAAGATAGAGTGTCTAGGTAAATGAGGAAGTGGTTTCTCGATAATTGAGAAAATGAAAGCGACTCCAACCACTGTAAACTGGCTGGAAGTAGACAGTTTGTTTTGGTTTCCCTTCTCTATTTATCTGACGATAATGATCGCATTGTTCTTCCAAACTAAACCAACATCAACCAGAACTCTTTTTCCGGTGCCTGACCTCCCAACAAGCATAAAGTACAACATCTGTAAAAGTATCTTTGGATTGTTTTCAGAATAATAAAAATCCAAGGAACTTGTGGGAAAAAATAGTACATGTACTCAGATCCACATCTTAACTTTCCACTATACCCTGTATACAGTACATGTACATGTACAATGTACATGTACATGTATGTACACATGCATCCTTGCCAGAATCTCAGTTAAATCCAATCTGATTTACACAGTTAAATTAAATTCACTTGGAAACTGATCTTTTTCTCCTGCGGGCAATCAAACCTCTGGTTCTCTTCGCTAGACTTTGCTTTCTTTTCTTCTTCTCCAGAAAAAAAAAAATCCAATCATTTTATTCCAAGGTGTTTGTGATTTCAGGCTTTCATTCAAATACGGACACACAAAAAAAGAGAAGCTCGTTGAGCAGACCTGGGAAGGCTACCCAGATTCAGTTACATTTTACTTTCAATAGCCGTTCCGAAACTCTTGTTTGCCTCCGCTAAATAAAATCTCAGTCCTTGCCTTCAACAAATCTGGTTCCTTTCCTGCGTGTGATTTCACAACAATGGGCAGTTTAATTCAGCATTCAGGATTTAACAAAGGAATGCTAGGGGGTCCTTTTCTAGAAGGCTGAAGCCACGACCCTATTTATTGAGGATTTTTTTCCTTCGTTTTCGTTGGCGGGATCACAATGGTTGTCTATCACACTCTTACTTACTGTACACTTCACACTGGTATGACAAAACTTTCAAGTCATGCAAGTGGGGGAAAAATCCGAAATCTTTTTTCGCCTTTACAAAATTTTCCTCCACTGATGCGGTCAGAATTTGCCTAAATGTACAGTGGAACGCTGCGATGCCGAACACCGCTATACCGAACTTTCGGCTATACCGAACATCATCTGTGGCTCCCAGTTTTAACGCACAAAAGGTACGGACATTGTTGTTGGAAACAGTCAACAGATTAACCCCCCAAAAAATCTACCGGATGTATTAAATTCTATTTGCGTCACTTTTAATTCCTGAACATCGAACCACCCATGGTTACATCATGTTTGAATGCTGAAGAGCGATTGATTATTTCCCCAAGGAATAAAAGGGAAAACCGCCCCTTGCTAAAGTTTCGTGAAGACTCCTCGTATGGCTGCAGGATGTGAGGAATGCCAGTTCACTATTGGTCAAAAGAGCGTGCCGGCGATTCAAAATCGCTATACCGAACGATCGTTATTACAAACACTTTCTGTGGATCCACAGAAATACATAACACTAACACGGCGTTCCACTGTAATACATAACATGTTCTAGAAGGTAGTGCATTTGTTCTGGTATAGCTACATGTAGGCATACATGTAGTCTGCCTATCGGTAGATATATAAACTGACTTTGCATTTTTCAAGGGAATGCTGGGCACTCCCAAGCAACAACTTTTTTTTTAAAATTTTTGGTATCAACAGTAGAACTTAGAATGTCAACCAGAACCCTCCCTCTCTGGCTGGCAAATTCAGCTCCGCCATCACAGCAGTCAAAAATCAATCAAAGTGACTGTTTTTAACAGTTAACGTGTAATACTTCCCTTGTTTATACGATATACATGAACATGTAGGCATGCTTTGACAGGCAGCGATCGTTATTGCACTTTAAGCGTCCTGCCTTTTTGAAAAAAAGGAAGTGAGAGGCCCTTTTCTGCCCTCTTCAAAATGGCTGCCCAATCGGGCTATTATTAAAAATACAAAATGTAGCCACCAAGTTTTTTTTTAAATGGCCGCCATTGGACTCAGGAAATGACATACATTTGTACCAGCTTTATATGGGCTAGATGCAACAGACAAAGAGGCCAAAATGTGCAGTGCACTGCGAGCTCGTAAAATATTTCTGTGAAATGTGGATGATGATTAGGCCCTAAATGGCTCTATTTTGCAATGGAGCGTAGGCCTGCGTCCATTTTCAAAATGGCGATGGGCTTCAGGACTGCTTTTAGGGGTGATCATCTGTGGATGGAACTTTCTCCCAAAAGTCATTGGTTAAACCCCACAAAATTGAACACAAAATTAAAGATGATGTCAGCTTTAATTTGATGTACGTCTTGAACACCTCAGAGAGTTGTGAGTATTTCAGGGGTGTGAGTGACCAATGATAGAAATAGCTGAAAACAGCTGGAAAAGGTGTGAAAACGCTGAACTTTGGAAATCTCCTATACTTTTGTACACAGCAAGTGAGGGAAAAGCTGGGAAAAAAAAGATGAAATCCAACACAAACAGAGCTGAAATCAGCATTAAAGCTGAGATTTCACACCCCTGGTATTTTTCCTGAATTTCTGAAGTTGGAGCATTTATCATTGGGGTCTATGGAAATTTATTTATTTGTCTGCAACCATATTGGTTCTTCACTCAAATTACAATTTTCTTAACAAATGTTTCTTGAATACACTGCATGCATATACATACATGTACATGTGCCTTTCTTTTTTACATAGTGAAGCTTCTTGTTATACACTTCACAATGTTGACGCTTGAGCGATACATAAAGAACGACAAGGCAAGTAAACGTTTATCGAGCCGGCCGACTGCAGTCCACATTCAGCATTAAGGGCTCGCAAGCATGGATTTTCATGCACTGAAGCGGGCATGAGTAAGTCCCTCAGACACAGTAGGGGGAAAAGAACCGAGACAGAAACGAAGATGGAGAGATTTAATTAACTTGGGCTTTCACCTGCGCGCCGATCAAAGGATGGACCTCAAACGTGATTAACTACAATCGAGGCATCTGCTTTCGCCATCGCTGCGACAAAACAGAGTTGGTTTTTTTTTTTTTTAACAGACCTGGGATCATGTCAATATTGGGGTTGGCATTCAATCTGTCTGGGCTGTCTTTCATCCATCTCCATCAACGGAGAAAAGAAACTCAGGCCGGTTTAAAATCACTGCTAAATTTAGAAGAGCACATTGTATTCGTAAATCTCTAGAGTCGAGTAGGACAAGCTTAACCCTGATTTACCTAAACGTTTTGCTGCAAGGAACCATTATTTAATGAAGAAGTCTGAATTAGGGCATCCCTTTTTATTTCTATGGATCTCATATTTTTTTGCCTCTGAAGTCGGGTTGGTCGGTAAATAAACGCTGAAAGTCCGAAGAAAAACAATTGCAAATTTTACAACCATATACATGTACATGTAGATGGCTTAACTAAATGATGCCAAGTACATATTGTCTCTACTTTTTTTTATACATTTTTTTGGCAATGCATTCATCGTGAGTTGATATCACTGAATAAAATAATAAAACCATGTTTGGCAAGATGTACAAAGCAGCTCAGGAATGTGTAATGTTTTGGCTGTAGTGGCTGCCATGACATGTACAAATGTATAACTGGCATACAGATGCTTGTCATTTGATTGGTGAAACTCACATCACGAGACGTTCTTTATCCCTAACTCCCTAGGCCTTTTTGCTAGGATGTAGCCTCAATCCTGCAAAATCCTCCAATTGGCCTCATGGAAAAATAGCATATAGCCTCAATCCTGCAAATTCCTCCGTTGTTTCTTGAATATGGTCCATGGAGGGGTGACTACTGCCTGAATCCTGCAAAATCCTCCGGCTATGACTGTCAATAGGCTGAGGCAGAGGCAGTGACATCCTAGAGCAGTGCGGAGGATGTCAAGTATAATCAAGGACTAAATTTATGCACAGCTGAGCATAAACAACACAAGGTCCGGCCCAAGACCTTTACACAGTGTGTACTCCGAAATCAGCAATGCACTTTGGCCATGTAACCTCAATCCTGCAAATTCCTCCAATTTGCAAAAAGGATTTTGGAGGATTCAGGGCGGTTAGGGTTTTTGCTTCCATTAACGCCGGGGCGCAAAAAGTCCCATTCACCCATGGTGACTGAATGGGATTTACTAATCAACAGTTACGATCATCCTTGTTCCATGGTGTGGTATTTGTGGGCAAATGCATGCTGGCATGCGCATTGAGCGTTGCGCGTATTGTTCCCAAGAGCCAGTATTGTTTTGAAAAAAGTCAACATTTGAGAAGGGGTGGTTTGGAAGAGAGAAATTCATTTCCCACCAAATTTGTATTGAAATAGAAGTTCAACTTGGCGTTATAATGCGGTTTAGTTGCCTGCTGAATCCAACATTTTGCATCAGGAATGTACACAAGGGGTTTACTGCTCAATCTAACAGGCTCCATCGGGTATACTGTAGTTGGATCCTGTTGGGTTCAGCAGGGTTAGGGTTAATGAGTTTCACCTTGCCCTTCGGAGCATTCACTTTGTTCATCTTTCAACTTTGGTTCATAAGGGGCTTGTTTTTCAGGGTTTCAATCATGAATAGCCAGCAAGCATATCTCGACCTCCCATGGCGACGGCCATCAACAGGAAATTTAGTAATGACTGAACGCTATGTTTGTAACGCTCGTTCACACAAAGCCAAGAACCCATACACGTAAGTATGCAGGCATAAAGTTTCGCTGCATCCATTTCTCTTCTTCCCAAACCTGACCCAAAAAAAATCGCCAAATTGTCACAGACCAAAACAGGAACTAGCCTCCAGGAAGAAAAGACCTCATAATTCTCAACTGGTGAGAGGATCCTTTCAAGTTACAGTATATATCTCTGAGTCCGAGTAAAAAAGACAATGGATATTTGACCGTGAACCGAACCTGGATTGTTTTCAGTATTGTGCCGGCGCACACGGCACCAATATGCGCAGTGAGTGTTTTGGGGGGACTTAGAAATTTTAGAAAGAATGTTGAAACCTGACCCCACTTTTTCTTATTACATACATGTACATCATCCCATGTACATGTACATGTATATCATCTGAATACAGACATAAATCTGGGAGTGAGAAACATTTCCAACATTTCCATACTTAGAAAATGTTCTTGACCCTCCATAGATTTAATACATAACTGCTAAAGTGGTGCCTGGAAACCACATTCATTCCGAAATTTCTGCCGCAACAAATCTTTTGTCTGGTTCCACTAGCATTACCAATGCGACTTTGACATAAAGATTTGGGAATCAGACTAATATTAGAATTTCGGACTTTATTTCCCTTAAAAAAAAGTCCTCCAGGGCCACCAATCACAAAAAGAAGATGAAATACTTCGCAATTAAATGTAGGATTCAATTTTAAAACAATAACAGAAAACAATAAGCCTAGGCTATGGAATTATTGCATTAATTTTAATTTAACTCAAGTTCACACGGTGACTGACTGTGTGTGAATCACACCAAAAAAATTACTAAAATTAGTGAAAAATTTAATTGTCCTGAACAGAACCTATATACTATTATTACCGACAAACTGATATGACCTACAACTTCCCCTTTGATTCTGTGAACCAAACATGCCAAACGCTGAAAACACACGGCATTTTATACACACTAGGCCAAATGTATACAGGTCTGCATGCACAAAATTACATCTCATTGCCTTGTGTACACCATTTCACAACTCCCCAAAAAATATCCGTGAAAATTCTCCTACCTTTGCGAAGTTACGCTCGACCAATAATAATGCCAGAAGCATCCATATCTGTACAATAAGCCTCATGGTGATTTCGGCCAACCGGCCCGGTTCTTACTCCCTGATAAACTGTTCAAAAATGTCACAAAATGTAGGATTCCGACTGTCAAAAGTTTCCACAAATGTATCGCTTGTCACAATAATCGCAGCTCGATCGCGCATGTAAACTGGAACTATATTGTAAGCGCGCAAGCTATTAAGTGAGTGCTACGCCACGGCAGGCGATGACAAAACCGAGCGCAGTAATATTATTTTCGATAAGAGATTATTTTATTTCAGCTGTGAATATTTGACCAGAAATGTATCATTCTCACATGTCGTTGATATTGTACTCTTATTTTAGTGTTTCTGAGATATTTTTCAATAATCTCCCAATATATCATTTAAAATGCCAAATCGCAGGGTAAATTATTTTGTTTGATGAATAATTAATCTCACTGGTACCCTGCTACGAATCTCCTCAGATAATACGGCAGGTTGTCGATTACTAATTGTACCCGATGACCTCATGACGTCAGAACGAACGGAACATCAACTTCCGGGAAAAAGCCAACAAATGAATCACCGTATGCGTAATAACTTCGGAACTTTGATAAGAAAAAATGATGTGTTGCAATTTTCCATCCTCTTATTGCAAAACTCCAATCCCCCTCCCGTTTAAAAACAAAAAGGAAAAGAAAAACAAGTTTAAAGTTTTTTCAAAGTCTCTGTTACTTTTTCGAATGGACAATTAAAAAGAAAGTATACACCCTAAAAGTTGGTAATGTTGCAGCCCGAGCTTTAAGTAAACAGCTTGCACATAGTGCACAAACAGACATTTTGTGTACGTTGTGAACTTTTGCGTGAATTGAAATTCATTTTGCAGTAGATCCGATGAGATGAGAAAGCACAGTTGGCATGGAGGGTGCCCTCAGTCGTTGGGATAGGGGTAGATAAATAGATGGCGCTCTTTCTCAAAGTCAACCCAGAAAATCGTAAAGTCAACTTTTGTGTGCAGTGATGGCGCAAGAACGGGCTTTTTCGTAATTGCGCAATAAAGTTCAAGAAACCTTTTTTGGTCACAGAGAACTGCCGAATGTTTCATATCTCCCAAATTTTTTTAAAAAATCCAAAAAAAAAATCACCGAACTTCCGACTGACAATTACTGACATATTAAACATCGTCATGGTCAAATAGAATAGAGGTCATTATGAACGGCCCAATATTTTGTTTGCAAACATCGACTCTTTCTTAGTGACTTGTTTGAGATTGATCGCTTCTCCACGAAAACCCAAAACAAACTACAAACAAACCAACAAACAAATTACGCCCCCTACAAAACAAAACAAACAAACAACCCCCAGCAACCCAACAATACACCCATCCCGCCCTAAATAAAATTTAAAAAAATAATCAACGAAACTTAAAAAAAAGGAATTCTGCATTTTTATCAGGAAAACATCATGCGTTCAATTTGTAAGTAAGCTCATCAAATTTTTTATAGTGAGACCCGATTAAATCTTGGGTGTGGATATTCCGATTTCAGAAAGTTAAAACGTTGCACGCTTTATCCTGTGGTAATTTGATTCCAGGTCGACTAAGCAAACATTGATAACACAAATATTTCACAAATTAAATACATGTCACGGGTAAAAAAATACCCCCATAACTGTTTAATTTTATCATTTCTAAAGAAAGAACTAATTTCTCTGCTTTTGATGCACCACTGAAGCCTATATCCGCCGAACTATTTATTTCTTCATTTGTTTGTCGTGTTAACGAGTTAACGGATCGTCGCATTCGCATTTCTTCCACTTACAAGTGAAACAGTTTTTTTCTTAATTAGGCCTACTTTACAAGCCACGAGTTATTCTTGTGAATTCACTTTACTGTACTTTATTTTGTCAATGTTTTAGTTTTTGAGAAAATTGTGTTTTATGCCGTAAAAGCAACCGCCCTGTGTACAAACTTGACAAAGTGCCGATTGCGTGATTAGGTCTTATACTCTAGGTTTTTGTTTGTTCTGAAACTGTTTTCCACAGAATGGCAAATGAAAAGAACACAGAACTTATGTTCCTTCCTGTAATTTATATTTTGTTCATAAATTGTTAGTATGTCCACAAAATGGCCGCCGGTACCCAATACTGGTCTTGGAGGGAAACGAATTTTGATTCAAATGTTCTCATTTCTGTACAAACGCGATGCTTAGAATTAATTATATTATTTCCTTTTTGACATTATGATAGCTTAATATGGTAATTAGGCTGAGAGAATGTCAAAGCATTTTCTATTTATTTCTGGGAGACAAATGCCAAAAATGGTTCATCGTTGAAACATATCATTATCCATGTTTGTAAATATTCTTATATTAATGTTAAATAATTTACTAAGTCACTATCCACTTCGTCAAAGACGAGTTAACTTAATCATGTTTTCATCTGTTCTATTTACAGAATAAAATCACAGAGAATATTCGAAGAAACCGTTTTCCTCCTCTTCATGTATACAAGGTGAGTAAAAAATACGAAACCCAAATGTTGGGACTATTGCTTTTGTGAAGTTCTGTATGTAGCAAGTACATGAGTGATTTGAACTAAAAGAAAGCTTATGATTTGGGCTTTCATATCCTAGATTTTGAAAGTGCTACATGCAGAACTTCACTAAATCATATGGTCCCGACATTTGTGTTTCGGTGTTTTGTTTTTTTTAACTCAACCCAATCTATATTCTTAGCGATCTGCATCGTCTTGCAGACAAATTACGCCGGTCACAGTTGTACGCCGCTGAAATTGCCTGAGAGTTTCTCAGACATAGCGACTTCTGCCAGTATTCAGGTATTGACCGGCAGGTCCAACACTTCATCTTAAGATGATTCAATTCTCGGTGGACGTGGTTTTTTTATTATTTGCTTTCAAATTACTTGCGTCAAGGTAATGCTGCTGGTTCAAAGTTGTTGTTACGCTTACGAATGGATATTAGTAAAATAAAGTGTTCACCTTAAAATATGGTGATAGTGCAACCAAGTGGGCTGGCACACAGTTAAGCACGTTAGCACTTTTGAGGGATTCAAAGGCCGTAATTTTGCAGATATACGTTCAAAGACGAGAAACACAGTCTGCATGAAGGGCGCCCTCAGTCATTGTTGATAGGGGTAGATAAATAGATGGCGCTCTTCACAAAGTGAACCGGGCAAACATCTGTCGTAATTATCCGAGTTCTGTGTGCAGCGCGCAAGAACGGGTTTGGTGTACTGATTGCACCTAAACATTGCAACCTTTCTGATCCAATGTCCAAACTGCTGAATATTTCATATCTCTTTATGAAAAAACCCTCAAAAAACCCAAAATCTGTGAGAACTTTTACATTTGTTTACAGTCACGACCGAATATAATACAGGATTATTTTTAACTGCCCAAATGTTTCCCGAAAACGTCGACTGTTCCAGAGGCTTGTTTGAGCTTTTCAAAACACCTCTCAAACACAAACCCGAGGCTAAGTTTTCTAGAAAAAAAAAGCTCTGGCAAATTCTTACTGTACTAATTCCACATTTTAATTAACATCAACACAGCACACCATTACGACAGTTGAATGACAATTTGTGAAAACAATCAGGGCCTGCGTTCAATGTTTGTGTTTTATACTAATGACCCGCGATTCTTTATGACATGACGTCACATGCCCTGCGATGACGACGCAATCTTGACTACACTTGCCTATGCTCATGTTGTTAAATTGTGGTCTTGGTTTGTGCCAAGTTTGAAGTCAATCCGATGAAAGGAAGTGTACAATGTCATAGTTGGGATTATAGAACATGGATATGACTGTCAGAAAAGACCTAAATGCCACATGCTTTCCTGCGGCAAATTTGATTTCAGGTATTAAAACTGGTAACACATATATTTCACAAAAAACACAAGCGACTTCATGGGAAAACCTCCTCAGTCGAAAATAACCTCTTTGAAGAAGTTGAAACTGTCGTATTTGACACAGATGTTATATATACCTCAAGAGAAATTCAAAGTGATGCAATGTGCACAAATAACATCCATAATTCCTTTTAAATCTAACTACGAATTGTACTTATTATTATTTGTTAATATTGTACAAATACACAAGCAACTTCATGGGAAAAAATCTCCTCAGTCGAAAATTAGCCTACTTAACTTAAAACAAAAAACTGTTGTGCTTGATGACACAAATATATTTACCTCGAGAGAAATTGACAGTGATTAAAGTAATGTGCACGGATAACATCCAACTCCATTTAGATCTGAATACTTTTTTTTCAAACATTTCCTTTCAAGGTATACATATTCCGATTATAGAAAATGTATATTTCAGAAATGATAATAAATGTCGAATGCTATCCAAGCGGAAAATCTAATTCCAGGTTGACTAAAACTGGAAACACCACTTTTACACAAGCGACTTTTTGGGAAAAAAACTCCTCATTCGATAATTAGCCGACTTAACTGGGTTTTTTTTTTTAACTATCGTGCTTGACACAAATTTAATTACTTCGAGAGAAATTGAAAGTGATGCAATGTGCACAAATAACATGCATAATTCCTTTTCAATCTAACTACGAATTGTACTTATTATTATTTGTTATTATTTTCATTCTAATGAAAGAGAGCCTCTGATAAAGGGTTTGTCATAGTCTGGTTTCCAGACCAAAAGATGCTGACTATTCTGACAAATCTTGAAGGTCAGGTTGGTGCCACACCTAAAAATGAACATGACCAAAAACGGGCAGGAGTGCCCATTACCGAAAATGTTCGAAGCTTACCGATTACATTTCGTTGACATTCGGATATGTTCGCGAATAGGTCGGGTATTTCCGGACGTAAAGTAACCGTCAGGCTTGTTATCAGTTTTGAAAAAAAAAAATTGAGTTCATAAATCCATAACTTGCATTAAAAAAAATGTAATGCCATGCATGCGCGCGGGCAAGACTGCAAGTATCTGTATATGAAAATGGTCATTATAGAAGTTGCCAACTTATGCACTTACATTATTAGCCGCTATAATGACCTGAGATTTGTATTTGGTCTGGAAACCGGAAAAGTCGTAGACTATAGAGCTGACAAAAAATCCAGCATTCAAATACAACTGCAACTAATCAAGTTCATTGTCAAGCTACCTACGAAAATCAGCAATGTGCAGCATAATCATACAAGCAATCAGCATTTTTATTAATCTTCATTTATCACGGACAAAATTACGCGGGTTTGTACACCACTGAACGGTCCAGACATAGTTTCCCACGACAAGGCATCCCATCCCGGCGCTAATTGCCCGACAAAGGATCCATCTCTTCAGTTCCAATTGAACGTGTTCAGAGCGGTTCCAAAGGCGTCCATCCAGCGCAGTGACGAATGCCCTATCGCGTGTACATGTATCAAGAACAAAGTGTCGCGTAGGTTCTTAAAAAGGGTCTCTTCCTCGCTGTTTATACCAGTGTCATGACTTGGTCTTTCAGGTTGTTTGTTGTTTGGACAGACCTCGACACAGTTTCTCATCGGCACAGTAAACGTTCGGTGTAACGTGACTGACACTCAAGCATAGCGATGGTCGCTCCATTCCAGCCGATCTGGTGGTGGACATTACAGTTTCTCCCATATTCGTGGTAGATGTGCACCGTATAAGTTAAACGACCATACTTGGAATGTCACGCATAGTATAGCGTAGCCATGGCGCTCAGTTCAGCGGCCATTTTGCTTCCAAAATTCTTCCCCTAAAAAGAAGTTTCGCATGACTGCTTTCCAAATATACTTCGGCTAAGTTCCATATACAAAACATTAACAGTGGGAAGAGATGCAGTGTTCCTGACAGCTCTTATGAGTTGACAGGTAACCGTCTGCACCTCTGTGTCTGTCCTAAGTTGAAATGTTGTTTCCGAGCATTGACTTGCTGTAGATATTGAGACGCGACAATTGACTTGCCGAAGATATTGCTTATATATAATTATTTGCGGGTGTCAAAATGACAATCTATGTTCTAAGCGATCCGCGCCATCTTGCAGACAAAATTACGCGGGTTTGTACACCACTGAAGGCCCCAGGGTATGTTATACACGATGGCGCAATTCCACCCGTTGCTAACGCCTGTTTCTGCGTACCCATCACTCCAGCTCGAAAACCCGGTGCTAGAACCATCGGTCCAGCTGAAGCCCCCGCTGTAACTGTATCCAATCCAGAAACCTGAGACCCCCGAAGCTTTCGCGTAGGCATATATGAACTGGTTCTCCTCGTCGCTGGTAACCGATGCCAGATGAGCCAGTCTTCCAGGGTTGGAGAGACTTTGGCAGTGGTTCTCAGCATGGTTGAAATTTTTCTTAAGACTGACACCCAAGTAGCAGTGGTCTCCCCATGCTCGCCAAGGATATGGACACCCCGTGTTTCTTTCGATGCTTCTGCATCTTCCATCTACTTTTAGGACTGTCTGAAGCAGAACCATGACAAGTATTGACTTAATCATTTCGTAGTCTAAACGAAACAGCATCAGTGTCCGACTCTTTTGTATTTAAGGCGACATCAGGCAGCTGCTCCTAGCTAGGAGACAGTTAAGTCATATGGCCTCCTGCAGAGACGATGATTTCAATTCTCCGCTGTCGAAGCCACATGAAAAGTCGAGTACATGTACTGCGAGAGTAATAATTACTTCATATCTGGTAAGGACACCAATTGAAGTCCCTTTGTCGTTCTGTTTTGCAGGTGTTTTTTTTTGAGGGAAACTCCGCAAAGTACTTCAATTTCTCTGGGCCGTTTCTCAACCGAGTTGTTCACGTACAGCTTCCCCGCGAAGAAATTGCCTCATCCACGAATTACACTCGAGTACAGTTTCGAATCCTTACCAAATATAGTCTGGCGATGAGACTGTTTTGCAGCGGTAGCCAAGGTAGCGGCAATTAATTTTCGAGGAGCTCATTAGCCGAGACCAGTGTGGCAGACTAAGTAGTAATTCTGCATCAAATAATTATAGTCCCTCCGGTAAGCATTATTTTATTTTATTTTCTCTCATAAATTGGCCACCAAGGCTAACGAGCTTCGTTCATTTATATTGCAGTATACTAACTCGTGAAAAAAAAAAACCAACGCAACATTTAATTTATAGCCTTGGGCTTCCTCTTAAGCTCCTCGCCAAAAATGTCAATTAGGTTGATGGAAATTCGCTGAAGCGCAAAGTCAACATAAAAAAAATACAAAAGCGGCTCTATCACTCCCTGGCTGTACTTTTTTGCATCACCGAGTACGCGCATTTACACTGGGTGTAATCCATAGACATTGAATAAAAAGACCATATTATCAGCAGCGCGTGCATAGGTCTGGCCTGGAGGGTCACGTGCTGGAGGAAATACTTCGTGCAATGCAATCACAATGCACTGCGCCACCAAGAGTTTGCCACGGAGAGTTCATTTTCCCCGTGCCTTTGGAGATGGTCGACAAATTCGCAGCGCGGGACATTTGAAATGTTTTTTTTCCGGTCAGTAGTTTCGTGAGCGTATGAGTCGAGTATATGTTTGCCCTTTTCTTTTCTTTTCATATATGGTGTTTTTTGTAAGGCGGCAGAACGCTATGCCCCAATCTATAACAAGTTAGTTCATGTTGTCTACTGACACTCGTTCAAAATTGGCCATGTTTTGTCGACCGTAAAATCTGAAAAATTGACTCCAGTCGATCGGCCTCGAATGACGTTTTGCTCAGCAGATAGCTCTCGTGTGCAGGCTCAAGCAAATCCGCCCTTGAGAAGCGTTTAATAGGCTAGGCCTATACCGAGTTGCTTCACTGACTTGTTGGCGCCCTCTATAGTGCATGATTATTGAGTTGTAGGGAATAAAACCACACCATACATGTATATTACAATATCAAATGCGGTACACACTGTAAACAAGTTAAGTAAAATTTACCGCCGTTAACGAAAAGTATACAGGGTGAGTAAAAACAAGGGAACCCAAAAGGCAGGACCAATTTTTTTCATGAATTCCTGCATGAGCACTATCGAAATCTAGGATATGAAAGCCAAATTAATAAGCTTCCTTTTAGTACAGGAATCATTCAACTCACTTATGTACTTTTCAAGTTACGGAATTTTAAACGCAACCACCGTTTTAAAGTTCTGTCATCGGTTCACAAAAAAATGTAAGTGTTCTTTCAGCAAAACGAAAACAATTCACATGGGGATGTGTGTGAATTGTTTTTGTTTTCCTGAAAGAACATATTCTTTTTGTGTGATCCGTAGACAGAACGTTAAAAAGGTGGTTGTGTTTAAAATTCCGTTGAAATTGACCCGTGAACCAGACATTTTCTTTTTGCTAAGCGTCGACTGTTCCTGGGCTTGCTCGAGATTTCACACTATTCCACAACCCCCCCCCCTCCAATATAAAATCAAAACTGAGACTTCTAACAGAAACAACTTAGGCAAATTCTCACTGTGCTAATACCACATTTTAATTAACAACAGCAACGAAACACACATCCACGACAGAAATAATGTTAATCTGTGAAAACAATATGCGTTCAACGTTTTTAAGCGTTCCTGTGAGACCCAATTATATGTTTGGTACAGATATTCCGATCAAAGACTATGGGTGTGCCAGAAAAGATCTAAATGTCGCACACTATAATTGAGCGGCGTAGTTGATTCCAGGTTGACCAAAACTAATGGTTACACAAATATTTTACAAATACATAAGCAACTTCATGGAAAAAAATCTCCTCAGTCGAAAATTAGCCTACTTAACTTAAAACAAAAAAACTGTTGTGCTTGATGACACAAATATATTTACCTCGAAAGAAATTGAAAGTGATTAAAGTAATGTGCACGGATAACATCCAACTCCACTCCATTTAGATCTGAATACTTTTTTTTCCAAACATTTCCTTCCATGGTATACATATTCCGATTATAGAAAATGTATATTTCAGAAATGATAATAAATGTCGAATGCTATCCAAGCGGAAAATTTAATTCCAGGTTGACTAAAACTGGAAACACCACTTTTACACAAGCGACTTTTTGGGAAAAAATCTCCTCATTCGAAAATTAGCCGACTTAACTGTGTTTTTTTTAACTGTCGTGCTTGACACACATTTAATTACTTCGAGAGAAATTGAAAGTGAATATTAGTAATGTGCACGGATAATATCCATAACTCCAATTAAATCTGAATACTAAATAATTTGTTACAAACATTTCTTTCAAGGTTTACATATTCCGATTACAGAAAATTGATATTTCTGAAATGATACCAAATGTCGCATGCTATCCAAGTGAATGAATGTGCACAAATAACATCAAGAATTCCTTTTAAATCCGAATACTTATCGTAATTATTATTATTATCAGTTTTTAAATGTCCCTTTGATGAAGGAGACTGATAAAGGGTTTGTCATGGACTAGTCTGGTTTCCAGACCAAAAGATGCTGACTATTCGTACATGCTTGTTATTAGTTTCGAAAATGTTGAGTTCATCAATTCACTGCTTGAATTTCAAAATTGAAGCTTGAAGGAATCAAGGACCAGATTCCCAGCACAACCATCATTGGGACTTTCGACGTCTCATCTCTGTACACCAACATCCCACATGAGGAGGGTGTTCGTGCTTGCTCCTTGGCTCTGGCCAAGGCAGGACACACGACTCCTCCCATCAGTGATGTTAGCACCCTCATGAGACTTATACTAACGAAGAACAATTTTTCCTTCCTTGGTGAACACTATCTACAGGTACACGGCACTGCAATGGGCACTCGCATGGCCCCTTCCATGGCGTGCTTCTTCATGGGTGACCTCGAAGAACGCATTCTTGCCTCGGCCCCATGTCGCCCTTGGATCTGGTGGAGATATATTGATGATGTTTTTTTCATCTGGACCAGTGATGAGGACAGTCTCTTGACCTTCACTAACCACATCAATTCCTTCCACAGAACCATCAAATTCACATCGGAGTTCTCGGCTCACCAAACCCACTTTCTGGATGTCACCGTCCGCAAGCAAGGCAACTCACTAACCACTGACCTGTATTCCAAACCCACAGACACCCACCAGTACCTCCACTCCTCCAGCTGTCACCCCAGGCACTGCAAAACTGGCATAGCGTTTAGCCAGGCACTCAGACTCAGAAGAATTTGTTCTAATGATTCCGATTTCTCCCGCCATACACAGATACTGAGGAACAACTTGGTGGCCAGGGGTCACAGCTCTCGCCAAGTTCATCGTGCCATTGCCAGAGCTAAAGCTATCCCCAGAATTCTAGCTCTCACGGGAAAGGCCCCTGATGCCATGGCCAAACCCATGATTCCCTTGGTTACCACGTTTCACCCCAATCTCCCTCCCCTTCGCAAAATCACTAATGACAATCATCATATCCTCCATACTTCAGATCGCCTTGCCCGCGCCATCCCCAACGGCCCCACATTGGCTTACAGGCGTCCTCGAAATCTACGGGACTTGATTGTTCGAGCTGAAGTCCCATCCTTAGATGCATCCCCTCCCACCCAGCATGGTACTTTCAAGTGCAGTTCCAGATGTGTTGTCTGCCAGATTCATATCCAGGAGTCTGACTCCTTTTCTGGCCACTCTTCTGTCACTACCCACAGAACCATTGGTAACATCACTTGTAACACCTCTAATGTCATATATCTCATTTCTTGCAGGGTCTGTGGAGTGCAGTATGTAGGTGAGACTAAGAATACGCTCAAGAAGCATTTCTATGCCCACCGGTCAACGGTCAACACCAAGAAACTAGACACCCCTGTTGGTCATCACTTCAACCTGCCTAACCACTCCATTTCTGATATGATTTTGCAGGGAATTGAATCTCTTGGCCATCGCAAGGACTCAGTTCGCCTAAGCAGAGAAAAAGTTTGGATGAATCGTCTTCGAACTATTCAACCACATGGTCTCAACATCCAACTTGGAAATGATTAATCCTTTTCTTCCTCCAGTGTCTTCTGTTACAGATAATCCACCTGGTCTTCCTTGTTTGTGTTTACCCATCTTCCCCCATCTTTCATCTCTTTCCACCTCCATACTGCCCCCCCCCGCATCATCCCCCTTCACTCACACTCTTTTGTCCGTTCCCACTCCCTGTGACCTTTGATCCTTCCCCTTTCTGGTCCCTCCCCTGTTTATACCAGACCCCTTTTGGTTTGCCATCTCCCTTTGTTTCTTTATTCTCTCATCCACCCTCCCCTGCATCTTTCCACACCTTTCCCACCTAATCCTCCTTTTGTGTTTCTTCTTTCAGCCCTGCATGTTTGTGTGCACCCCCATGTTAATGTATGTACCTCTGTCATTTCTGTTTTAGCCTCTGAAGAAGAACTTGCTAAGTTCGAAACGTCAGGCCACATTAATTTTTAGATTTGTCAGACTTGTTAGAATCGTTTGGTCGGGAACCAGAATAATCATAGAGCTGAAACTCGGACATTCAAGTTCAAGTTGTCAAGGTGGCAAGTGAGTTTAGTGCCCAAATCTCGTATTACTAACGTAACCAGCTTCTAATTAGCATTTCGTGTGACATTCATCTCGCAGACGAAATTTTGCGGGTTTGTACACCAATGAACTGCCCAGAGTTTGTCGTTCACGTTGATGCATCTTCTCCCAGTGGCAAGGCCATTGTCGGGGGCTCCCACAATCAAGCGTGAGAATCCGGTGTTTGCAGTACCATCCGTCCCGCTGAAACCCCTGTCGTACCTGTAGCCAATCCAGAAACCGTTGGTCTTGATTCCCAGAGCTGTTGCGTAGGCATATATGAACTGGTTCTCCCCATCGCTGGTAACTGATGCCAGATGAGTTGGTCTTCCAAGGTTGGATAGACCTTGGCAGTGGTCCTCACACAAGGTAAAAATTAGGCTTAAGGTGACTGACACTCAAGTAGCAGTGGTCTCCAAATGCCAGCCAAGGTGGTGGACACTTACTGAAGTTGTGCCCCATGCGTGCTAGATTGGTAGAGTTTCCACCAACTTGAAATATCCCATGTAACAGGGTCAAAACAAGAACCAAACATTGCGCAGCAAGGGCCATGAGGTCTTCACATGACCAGCTTAAATCTTCTCCAAGTACAACTCGTTTCAAATAAAATGTTTCAAAATATTCTGGTTAAGTTTCAGAGAGAGGCTATTGGTATAAGGCGGAACATGTTCAAACAGTGAGAAAAAGTGCAGTGTTCCCGACATCAGCTTGAACGTGGAATCGTGGAAGTCCGATCCAGACCCTGTTCGAGCATCAATTAGCCATCTCGTGCGCTGCCACTGGAACGAATGGCGTTCGTATACTGTCGTTATTTGCCCAGCAGATGCCAATAGTTTGGCAGCCTACGTCGATCTGCAGGCCGGTGATAGCAATCGTCGGCAATTATTATACCATCGTGAACAGTAATAACAAAATGACCAGGTATTCCTTTGTTAAATCAAACAATCGTTATTCACCCAAAGATATCTTCTAATTATTAGGCCAAATCCACGAGCGAAGGCTTCGTTTCTTGTCAGTATCTGCCCGTATCTAGTTGTTATTGTCGAAAACCTAGACAATTATTATCTCTAGACAAAAAGATTCGAACGCGGTCTAATTAAGCAGGCCCTATGGCTCCATGCTATGCCTTGATGGCGGATCTCGGAAACAATTGGACTACGCCTTGGAAACCATTTTTGAATGCATTGGGTCATTCCTGTCAACTCCTTGCGTTGGCAAACTAAACATCTGCACGTCTGTCTCTGTCCCACGATAAGGGTTGAAATGTGTATTGACTTACCGCAGGTATTGTTTACGTATAGTTGCTGACAATCTATATTCTAAGAGATCCTTGCCATCTTACAGACGAAATTACGCGGGTTTGTACACCACTGAACGATCCACAGACTCTTATACACATTGACGCATCTCGCCCCTATACGAAGGCCTTGGTCTGGCTGCCCATCTGCCCAGCTCGAAAACCCGGTGTTTGCAGAATCATCGGTCCAGCTGTAGCCCCCGTCATACTTGTATCCAATCCAGAAACCATCGGTCTTGATCCCCGAAGCTGTCGCGTAGGCATCTATGAACTGGTTCTCTTCATTGCTGGTAACCGATGCCAGATGTGCCGGTCTTTCAGGGTTGGAGAGACTTTGGCAGTGATCCTCAGCAAGGTAAAAATTAGGCACAATGTGACTGACACTAAAGTAGCAGTGGTCTCCCCATGCTCGCCAAGGATATGGACACCCCGTGTTTCTTTCGATGCTCCTGCATCTTCCGTCTACTTTTAGGACTGTCTGAAGCAGAATCAACACGAGTACTGACGTTATCATTTCGAACTCTAGCAAAACAGCATTGTTCGGCCTTTTATACTTGAGGTGACATTAAGCAACTGCTCCTATGACGAAAGTCACATGACCTCCTGGCAAGACGTTTGTAGTCTTACCGCGAGAATCCAAGTGAATTGAGGATTGCAAGACTTTGTATTGTCTGGGAGTTACTCACAAGCATTTCAGCAATCCAACATGAATGGGGCATCTTTCTAAGGTCTTGTTGATCAAGTCCCCGGTTTGAAGTTTGACTTGGCGACTAAACCATGTCACTTGTCGAAAGGACATCAATAGTTTCAAGTCCTTTTGTCGTTCTGTTACGCAGGTTTTTGGATCACCACCATGCTTGAATTTTTCCGGGTCGTTTCTTTCAAGAACAGTTTTGAATCCTCACCCAACATAGAGAGACTTTGGCAGTGTCCTTATAGCAAGGTAAAAATATGCCTATGGCAGATGCTTAGGGTTTGCCGGTGTCAGTCAGTCTGCAGGCTGTTGACGAAATACTCGGCAATTATTACCATCGTGAACAGCAATAACAAAATACCAGGTATATTCCTTTGTATAGAATCAAACAATCGTTATTTACCCAAAGCTATCTTCTATAATGAGTCCAAGTCCATGAACGAAGGCTGCTTTTTTTGTCAGTATCTGCCCTATTGTCGCAAACCTATCTCTAGACAAAACGTTCGAACGCGGTCCAATTAAGCAGGCCCTATAGACGACGGCTATTATACACAACTCTGCAGGAAATTAAATTTCGATCCTTTTGAAACCTGTTCCCAATCGAGGCGGTCTTTGTTTACCAGCTAATGGTGGCATACCAGTTGTCCCGCTTGCCTACTGCATACAATGTTTGCTCTACCTTGAAGATGGATTTTGGAAACAAAGGACTTCTTCTGGGAAAAATATTTTTGCATGCATCGAGTCCCTTTTCTTTCAACTATTGTGATTACTTATGAATTGCAATTCTTATGAAACGAATTGCGATTCAAATGTTCTCATTTCTGTACCAACGCGATGCTTAGAATGAATGATATTAATTTCCTTTTTGACATTATGATAGCTTAATATGGTAATTAGGCTGAGAGAATGTCAAAGCATTTTCTAAGTTCTGGGAGACAAAATGTCGAAAGTGGTTACTCTTGAAACATATCATTGTCCATTTGTAATATTAACGTTAAATAATTCACTAATGCACTATCCACTTCGTCAACGGACGAGTTAACTTAGTCGTGTTTTCATCTCTTCAATTTACAGAATAAAATCACAGAGAATATTCGAAGAAACCGTTTTCCTCCTATACATGTATACAAGGTGAGTAAAAAAAAAATGAAACCCAAATGTTGGGACTATTGCTTTTGTGAAGCTCTGCATGATGTAGCAAGTACATGAGTGATTTGAACTAAAAGAAAGCTTATGATTTGGGCTTTTATATCGTAGATTTTGAAAGTGCTACATGCAGAACTTCACTGTTCATATGGTCCCGACATTTGGGTTTCGTTTTTTTTTTTACTCAATCAGTCTGTACAATCTATATTCTTAGCGATCTGCATCATCTTGCAGACAAATTACGCCGGTCACAGTTGTACGCCGCTGAAATTGCCTGAGAGTTTCTCAGACATAGTGACGTAACTTCTGCCAGTATTCAGGTATTGACCGGCAGGTCCAACACTTCATCTTAAGATGGTTCAATTCTCGATGGACGTGATTTTTTATTATTTGCTTTCAAATTACTTGTGTCGAGGTAATGCTGCTGGTTCAAAGTTGTTGTTACGCTTACGAATGGATAAGTAAAATGTTCACCTAAATATGGTGATAGTGCAACCAAGTGGGCTATAACAGCTGGCACACAGTTAAACACGTTAGCACTTTTGTGGGATTCAAAGCCCGTAATTTTGCAGATATACGTTTAAAGACGAGAAACACAGTCTGCATGAAGGGCGCCTTCAGTCATTGTTGATAGGGGTAGATAAATAGATGGCGCTCTTCACAAAGTGAACCGGGCAAACATCTGTCGTAATTATCCGAGTTCTGTGTGCAGCGCGCAAGAACGGGTTTGTTGTACTGATTGCACCTAAACATTGCAACCTTTCTGATCCAATGTCCAAACTGCTGAATATTTTATATTTCTCGATGATAAAAACCCTCAAAAAACCCAAAATCTGTGAGAACTTTTACATTTGTTTACAGTATCGACCGAATAAAATACAGGATATTTCTAACTGCCCAAATGTTTCCCGAAAACGTCGACTGTTCCAGAGGCTTGTTTGAGCTTTTCAAAACACCTCTCAAACACAAACCCGAGGCTAAGACTTCAAGAAAAAAAAAAGCTCTGGCAAATTCTTACTGTACTAATTCCACATTTTAATTAACATCAACACAGCACACCATTACGACAGTTTAATGACAATTTGTGAAAACAATCAGGGCCTATATGCGTTCAATGTTTGTGTTTTATACTCGTGACCCGCGATTCTTTATGACATGACGTCACATGCCCTGCGATGACGACGCAATCTTGACTACACTTGCCTATGCTCATGTTGTTAAATTGTGGTCTTGGTTTGTGCCAAGTTTGAAGTCAATCCGATGAAAGGAAGTGTACAATGTCATAGTTGGGATTATAGAACATGGATATGACTGTCAGAAAAGACCTAAATGCCACATGCTTTCCTGCGGCAAATTTGATTTCAGGTATTAAAACTGGTAACACATATATTTCACAAAAAAACACAAGCGACTTCATGGGAAACCTCCTCAGTCGAAAATAACCTCTTTGAAGAAGTTGAAACTATCGTATTTGACACAAATGTAATATATACCTCAAGAGAAATTCAAAGTGATGCAATGTGCACAAATAACATCCATAATTCCTTTTAAATCTAACTACGAATTGTACTTATTATTATTTGTTAATATTTCACAAATACACAAGCAACTTCATGGGAAAAAAATCTCCTCAGTCGAAAATTAGCCTACTTAACTGAAAACAAAAAAACTGTTGTGCTTGATGACACAAATATATTTACCTCGAAAGAAATTGAAAGTGATTAAAGTAATGTGCACGGACAACATCCAACTCCATTTAGATCTGAATACTTTTTTCCAAACATTTCCTTCCAAGGTATACATATTCCGATTATAGAAAATGTATATTTCAAAAATGATAACAAATGTCGAATGCTATCCAAGCGGAAAATTTAATTCCAGGTTGACTAAAATTGGAAACACCACTTTTACACAAGTGACTTTTTGGGGTAAAAACTCCTCATTCGAAAATGAGCCGACTTAACTGTGGTTTTTTTTTTTTAAATATCGTGCTTGACACAAATTTAATTACTTCGAGAGAAATTGAAAGTCATGCAATGTGCACAAATAACATGCATAATTCCTTTTAAATCTAACTACGAATTGTACTTATTATTATTTGTTATTATTTTTATTCTAATGAAAGAGAGCCTCTGATAAAGGGTTTGTCATAGTCTGGTTTCCAGACCAAAAGATGCTGACTATTTTGACAAATCTTGAAGGTCAGGTTGGCGCCACACCTAAAAATGAACATGACCAAAAACGGGCAGGAGTGCCCGTTTCCGAAATGTTCGAAGCTTACCGATTACATTTTGTTGACATTCGGATATGTTCGCGAATAGGTCGGGTATTTCCGGACGTAAAGTAACCGTCAGGCTTGTTATCAGTTTTGAAGACAAAAAATTGAGTTCATAAATCCATAACTTGCATTAAATAAATGTAATGCCATGCATGCGCGCGTGCAAGACTGCAAATATCTGTATATGAAAATGGTCATTATAGAAGTTGCCCACTTATGCACTTACATTATTAGCCGCTATAATGACTTGAGATTTGTATTTGGTCTGGAAACCAGAATAGTCGTAGACCATAGAGCTGAAAAAAATCCGGCATTCAAATACAAGTTCTGCAACTGATCGAGTTCATTGTCAAGTTACCTACGAAAATCAGCAATGTGCAGCATAATCATACAAGCAATCAGCATTTTTATTCATCTTCATTTCACGGGCAAAATATCGCGGGTTTGTACACCACTGAACGGTCCAGACCTTGTTTCCCACGACAAGGCATCCCAAGCCGGGGCTAATTGTCCGACAAAGGATCCATCTCTCTAGTTCCAATGGACCGTGTTCACAGCGGTTCCAAAGGCGTCCAGCGCAGTGATGAATGCCCTATCGCGTGTACATGTATCAAGAACAAACTGTCGCGTAGGTTCTTAAAAAGGGTCTCTTCCTCGCTGTTTATACCAGTGTCATGACTTGGTCTTTCAGGTTGTTTGTTGTTTGGACAGACCTCGACACAGTTTCTCATCGGCACGGTAAACGTTAGGCGCAAGGTGACTGACACTCAAGTATAGCGATGGTCGCTCCATGCCAGCCAATCAGGTGGTGGACATTACAGTTTCTCCCATATTCGTGGTAGATGTGCACCGTATAAGTTATACCACCATACTTGCAATGTCACGCATAGTACAGCGTAGCAGTGGCGCTCAGTTCAGCGGCCATTTTGCTTCCAAAATTTTTCCCCTAGAAACAAGTTTCGCATGACTGCTTTCCAAATACTTTGGCTAAGTTTCATATACTGATGTAACAAAACATTAACAGTGTGAAAAGATGCAGTGTTCCTGACAGCTCTTATGAGTTGACAGCTCTTATGAGTTGCTGCACCTCTGTGTCTGTCCTCAGTTGAAATGTTGTTTCAGACTTTGACTTGCCGTAGATATTGAGATGCGACAATTGACTTGCCGGAGATATTTCTTACATAGTTATTTGTCGATGATCTATATTCTAAGCGATCCGCGCCATCTTGCAGACGGAATTACGCGGGTTTGTACACCACTGAAGGCTCCAGGGTATGTCATACACGATGACGCAATTCCATCCGTTGCTAACGCCTGTATTTGGGTGCCCATCGTGCCAGCTCGAAAACCCAGTGCTAGAACCGTCGGTCCAGCTGAAGCCCCCGCTGTAACTGTATCCAATCCAGAAACCTGAGACCCCCGAAGCTTTCGCGTAGGCATATATGAACTGGTTCTCCTCATCGCTGGTAACCGATGCCAGATGAGCCGGTCTTCCAGGGTTGGAGAGACTTTGGCAGTGGTCCTCAGCATGGTAAAAATTATTCTTAAGACTGACACTCAAGTAGCAGTGGTCTCCCCATGCTCGCCAAGGATATGGACACCCCGTGTTTCTTTCGATGCTCCTGCATCTTCCATCTACTTTTAGGACTATCTGAAGCAGAACCATGACAAGTATTGACTTAATCATTTTGTAGTCTAAACGAAACAGCATCAGTGTCCGACTCTTTTGTATTTAAGGCGACATCAGGCAGCTGCTCCTAGCTAGGAGACAGTTAAGTCATATGGCCTCCTGCAGAGACGATGATTTCAATTATCCGCTGTCGAAGCCACATGAAAAGTCGAGTACTGCGAGAGTAATAATTACTTCATATCTGGTAAGGACACCAATTGAAGTCCCTTTGTCGTTCTGTTTTGCAGGTGTTTTTTTTAGAGAAACTCCGCAAAGTACTTCAATTTCTCTGGGCCGTTTCTCAACCGAGTTGTTTACGTACAGCTTCCCCGCGAAGAAATTGCCTCATCCACGAATTACACACGAGTACAGTTTCGAATCCTTACCAAATATAGTCTGGCGATGAGACTGTTTTGCAGCGGTAGCCAAGGTAGCGGCAATTAATTTTCGAGGAGCTCATTAGCCGAGACCAGTGTGGCAGACTAAGTAGTAATTCTGCATCAAATAATTATAGTCCCTCCGGTAAGCATTATATTATTTTCTTTTCTCTCATAAATTGGCCACCAAGGCTAACGAGCTTCGTTCATTTATATTACAGTATACTAGCTCGTGAAAAAAACACCAACGCAACATTTAATTTAAAGCATTCGGCTTCATCTTAAGCTCCTCGCCAAAAATGTCAATTAGGTTGATGGAAATTCGCTGAAGCGCAAAGTCAACATAAAAAAAATACAAAAGCGGCTCTATCACTCCCTGGCTGTACTTTTTTGCATCACCGAGTACGCGCATTTACACTGGGTGTAATCCATAGACATTGAATAAAAAGACCATATTATCAGCAGCACGTGCATAGGTCTGGCCTGGAGGGTCACGTGCTGGAGGAAATACTTCGTGCAATGCAATCACAATGCACTGCGCCACCAAGAGTTTGCCGCGGAGAGTTCATTTTCCCCGTGCCTTTGGAGATGGTCGACAAATTCGCAGCGCGGGACATTTGAAATGTTTTTTTTTCCGGTCAGTAGTTTCGTGAGCGTATGAGTCGAGTATATGTTTGCCCTTTTCTTTTCTTTTCATATATGGTGTTTTTTTGTAAGGCGGCAGAACGCTATGCCCCAATCTATAACAAGTTAGTTCATGTTGTCTACTGACACTCGTTCAAAATTGGCCATGTTTTGTCGACCGTAAATTTGAAAAATTGACTCCAGTCGATCAGCCTCGAATGACGTTTTGCTCAGCAGATAGCTCTCGTGTGCAGGCTCAAGCAAATCCGCCCTTGAGAAGCGTTTAATAGGCTAGGCCTATACCGAGTTGCTTCACTGACTTGTTGGCGCCCTCTAGTACATGATTATTGAGTTAGGGAATAAAACCACACCATACATGTATATTACAATATAAGATGCGGTACACACTGTAAACAAGTTAAGTAAAATTTACCGCCGTTAACGAAAAGTATACAGGGTGAGTAAAAACAAGGGAACCCAAACGGCAGGACCAATTTCTTTCATGAATTTCTGCATGAGCACTATCAAAATGTAGGATATGAAAGCCCAATTAATAAGCTTCCTTTTAGTACAGGAATCATTCAATTCACTCATGGACTTTTCAAGTTACGGAATTTTAAACGCAACCACCGTTTTAAAGTTCTGTCCACGGATCAAAAAAAATGTTAGTGTTCTTTCAGCGAAACGAAAACAATTCACATAGGGATGTGTGTGAATTGTTTTCGTTTTCCTGAAAGAACATATTCTTTTTGTGTGATCCGTAGACAGAATGTTAAAAAGGTGGTTGTGTTTAAAATTCCGTTGAAATTGACACGTGAACCAGACAATTTTTTTTTGCTAAGTGTCGACTGTTCCTGGGCTTGCTCGAGATTTCACACTATTCCACACCCCCCCGATATAAAATCAAAACTAAGACTTCTAACAGAAACAACTTAGGCAAATTCTCACTGTGGTAATACCACATTTTAATTAACAACAGCAACGCAACACACATCCACGACAGAATTAATGATAATCTGTGAAAAAAATATGCGTTCAACGTTTTTAAGCGTTCCTGTGAGACCCAATTATATGTTTGGTACAGATATTCCGATCAAAGACTATGGGTGTGCCAGAAAAGATCTAAATGTCGCTGTGGCAAATTCTCACTGTGCTAATACCACATTTTAATTAACAACAGCAACGCAACACACAGCCACGACAGAATTAATGATAATCTGTGAAAAAATATTGGTACAGATATTCCGATCAAAGACCATGGGTGTGCCGGAAAAGATCTAAATGTCGCACACAATAATTGAGCGGCGTAGTTGATTCCAGGTTGACCAAAACTAATGGTTACACAAATTTTTTACAAATACACAAGCAACTTCATGGGAAAAAATCTCCTCAGTCGAAAATTAGCCTACTTAACTTAAAACAAAAACCTGTTGTGCTTGATGACACAAATATATTTACCTCGAGAGAAATTGAAAGTGATTAAAGTAATGTGCACGGATAACATCCAACTCCATTTAGATCTGAATACTTTTTTTTCAAACATTTCCTTCCAAGGTATACATATTCCGATTATAGAAAATGTATATTTCAGAAATGATAACAAATGTCGAATGCTATCCAAGCGGAAAATTTAATTCCAGGTTGACTAAAACTGGAAACACCACTTTTACACAAGCGACTTTTTGGGAAAAAATCTCCTCATTCGAAAATTAGCCGACTTAACTGTGTTTTTTTAAACTGTCGTGCTTGACACACATTTAATTACTTCGAGAGAAATTGAAAGTGAATATTAGTAATGTGCACGGATAATATCCATAACTCCAATTAAATCTGAATACTAAATAATTTGTTACAAACATTTCTTTCAAGGTTTACATATTCCGATTACAGAAAATTGATATTTCTGAAATGATACCAAATGTCGCATGCTATCCAAGTGAATGAATGTGCACAAATAACATCAAGAATTCCTTTTAAATCCGAATACTTATCGTAATTATTATTATTATCAGTTTTTAAATGTCCTATTGATGAAGGAGACTGATAAAGGGTTTGTCATGGACTAGTCTGGTTTCCAGACCAAAAGATGCTGACTATTCGTACATGCTTGTTATTAGTTTCGAAAATGTTGAGTTCATCAATTCACTGCTTGAATTTCAAAATTGAAGCTTGAAGGAATCAAGGACCAGATTCCCAGCACAACCATCATTGGGACTTTCGACGTCTCATCTCTGTACACCAACATCCCACATGAGGAGGGTGTTCGTGCTTGCTCCTTGGCTCTGGCCAAGGCAGGACACACGACTCCTCCCATCAGTGATGTTAGCACCCTCATGAGACTTATACTAGCGAAGAACAATTTTTCCTTCCTTGGTGAACACTATCTACAGGTACACGGCACTGCAATGGGCACTCGCATGGCCCCTTCCATGGCGTGCTTCTTCATGGGTGACCTCGAAGAACGCATTCTTGCCTCGGCCCCATGTCGCCCTTGGATCTGGTGGAGATATATTGATGATGTTTTTTTCATCTGGACCAGTGACGAGGACAGTCTCTTGACCTTCACTAACCACATCAATTCCTTCCACAGAACCATCAAATTCACATCGGAGTTCTCGGCTCACCAAACCCACTTTCTGGATGTCACCGTCCGCAAGCAAGGCAACTCACTAACCACTGACCTGTATTCCAAACCCACAGACACCCACCAGTACCTCCACTCCTCCAGCTGTCACCCCAGGCACTGCAAAACTGGCATAGCGTTTAGCCAGGCACTCAGACTCAGAAGAATTTGTTCTAATGATTCCGATTTCTCCCGCCATACACAGATACTGAGGAACAACTTGGTGGCCAGGGGTCACAGCTCTCGCCAAGTTCATCGTGCCATTGCCAGAGCTAAAGCTATCTCCAGAATTCTAGCTCTCACGGGAAAGGCCCCTGATGCCATGGCCAAACCCATGATTCCCCTTGGTTACCACGTTTCACCCCAATCTCCCTCCCCTTCGCAAAATCACTAATGACAATCATCATATCCTCCATACTTCAGATCGCCTTGCCCGCGCCATCCCCAACGGCCCCACATTGGCTTACAGGCGTCCTCGAAATCTACGGGACTTGATTGTTCGAGCTGAAGTCCCATCCTTAGATGCATCCCCTCCCACCCAGCATGGTACTTTCAAGTGCAGTTCCAGATGTGTTGTCTGCCAGATTCATATCCAGGAGTCTGACTCCTTTTCTGGCCACTCTTCTGTCACTACCCACAGAACCATTGGTAACATCACTTGTAACACCTCTAATGTCATATATCTCATTTCTTGCAGGGTCTGTGGAGTGCAGTATGTAGGTGAGACTAAGAATACGCTCAAGAAGCATTTCTATGCCCACCGGTCAACGGTCAACACCAAGAAACTAGACACCCCTGTTGGTCATCACTTCAACCTGCCTAACCACTCCATTTCTGATATGATTTTGCAGGGAATTGAATCTCTTGGCCATCGCAAGGACTCAGTTCGCCTAAGCAGAGAAAAAGTTTGGATGAATCGTCTTCGAACTATTTAACCACATGGTCTCAACATCCAACTTGGAAATGATTAATCCTTTTCTTCCTCCAGTGTCTTCTGTTACAGATAATCCACCTGGTCTTCCTTGTTTGTGTTTACCCATCTTCCCCCATCTTTCATCTCTTTCCACCTCCATACTGTCCCCTCCCCCGGCATCATCCCCCTTCACTCACACTCTTTTGTCCGTTCCCACTCCCTGTGACCTTTGATCCTTCCCCTTTCTGGTCCCTCCCCTGTTTATACCAGACCCCTTTTGGTTTGCCATCTCCCTTTGTTTCTTTATTCTCTCATCCACCCTCCCCTGCATCTTTCCACACCTTTCCCACCTAATCCTCCTTTTGTGTTTCTTCTTTCAGACCTGCATGTTTGTGTGCACCCCCATGTTAATGTATGTACCTCTGTCATTTCTGTTTTAGCCTCTGAAGAAGAACTTGCTAAGTTCGCAACGTCAGGCCACATTAATTTTTAGATTTGTCACACTTGTTATAATCGTTTGGTCGGGAACCAGAATAATCATAGAGCTGAAACTCGGACATTCAAGTTCAAGTTGTCAAGGTGGCAAGTGAGTTTAGTGCCCAAATCTCGTATTACTAACGTAACCAGCTTCTAATTAGCATTTCGTGTGACATTCATCTCGCAGACGAAATTTTGCGGGTTTGTACACCAATGAACTGCACAGAGTTTGTCGTTCACGTTGATGCATCTTCTCCCAGTGGCAAGGCCATGGTCGGGGGCTCCCACAATCCAGCGTGATAATCCGGTGTTTGCAGTACCATCCGTCCCGCTGAAGCCCCGTCGTACCTGTAGCCAATCCAGAAACCGTTGGTCTTGATTCCCAGAGCTGTTGCGTAGGCATATATGAACTGGTTCTCCCCAATCGCTGGTAACTGATGCCAGATGAGCTGGTCTTCCAGGGTTGGATAGACCTTGGCAGTGGTCCTCAGCAAGGTAAAAATTAGGCTTAAGGTGACTGACATTCAAGTAGCAGTGGTCTCCCCATGCCAGCCAAGGTGATGGACACTTATTGAAGTTGTTCCCCATGCGTGCTAGATTGGTACAGTTTCCACCGACTTGAAATATCCCATGTAACAGGGTCAAAACAAGAACCAAACATTGCGCAGCCATGGCTATGAGGTCTTCACATGACCAGCTTAAATCTTCTCCAAGTACAACTCGTTTCAGATAAAATGTTTCAAAATATTCTGGTTAAGTTTCAGAGAGAGAGGTTCTTGGTATAAGGCGGAACATGTTCAAACAGTGAGAAAAAGTGCAGTGTTCCCGACATCAGCTTGAACGTGGAATCGTAGAGGTCCGATCCAGACCCTGTTCGAGCATCAACTTTAGCCATCTCGTGCACTGCCACTGGAACGAATGGCGTTCGTATACTGTCGTTATTTGCCCAGCAGATGCCAACAGTTTGGCAGCCTACGTCGATCTGCAGGCCGGTGATAGCAATCATCGGCAATTATTATACAATCGTGAAAAGCAATAACAAAATGACCAGGTATTCCTTTGTTAAATCAAACAATCGTTATTCACCCAAAGATATCTTCTAATTATTAGGCCAAATCCACGAGCGAAGGCTTCGTTTCTTGTCAGTATCTGCCCGTATCTAGTTGTTATTGTCGAAAACCTAGACAATTATTATCTCTAGACAAAAAGATTCGAACGCGGTCTAATTAAGCAGGCCCTATGGCTCCATGCTCTGCCTTGATGGCGGATCTCGGAAACAATTGGACTACGCCTTGGAAACCATTTTTGAATGCATTGGGTCATTCCTTTCAACTCCTTGCGTTGGCAAACTAAACATCTGCACGTCTGTCTCTGTCCCACGCTAAGGGTTGAAATGTGTATTGACTTGCCGCAGGTATTGTTTACGTATAGTTGCTGACAATCTATATTCTAAGAGATCCTTGCCATCTTACAGACGAAATTACGCGGGTTTGTACACCACTGAACGATCCACAGTTTCTTATACACATTGACGCATCTCGCCCCTATACGAAGGCCTTGGTCTGGCTGCCCATCTGCCCAGCTCGAAAACGCGGTGTTTGCTGTACCATCCGTCCAGCTGAAGCCACCGTCGTTCCTGTATCCCATCCATAAACCTTTGTTGATCCCCGAAGCTGTCGCATAGGCATATATGAACTGGTTCTCCTCATCGCTGGTAACTGATGCCAGATGTGCCGGTCTTTCAGGGTTGGAGAGACTTTGGCAGTGGTTCTCAGCCTTGTTGAAATTTTTCTTAAGACTGACACCCAAGTAGCAATAGTCTCCCCATGCTCGCCAAGGATATGGACACCCCGTGTTTCTTTCGATGCTCCTGCATCTTCCATCTACTTTTACGACTGTCTGAAGCAGAATCAACACGAGTACTGACGTTATCATTTCGAACTCTAGCAAAACAGCATTGTTCGGCCTTTTATACTTGAGGTGACATTAAGCAACTGCTCCTATGACGAAAGTCACATGACCTCCTGGCAAGACGTTTGAAGTCTTACCTCAAGAATCCAAGTGAATTGAGGATTGCAAGAATTTGTATTGTCTGGGAATTACTCACAAGCATTTCAGCAATCCAACCTGAATGGGGCATCTTTCCAAGGTCTTGTTGATCAAGTCCCTGCATGGTTTGAAGTTTGACTTGGCGACTAAACCATGTCACTTGTCGAAAGGACACCAATAGTTCAAGTCCTTTTGTCGTTCTGTTCTGCAGGTGAATTCTGCACGCTTGAATTGTTCCTGGTCGTTTCTTTCAAGAACCTTAAGTTGGTCCAACCAGCTTCTCCGCGAAGAACTTTCTGACCACGAATTACACACGAACTTCATGGAACAGTTTTGAATCCTCACCCAACATAGAGAGACTTTGGCAGTGTCCTTATAGCGAGGCAAAAATATGCTTATAGCAGATGCTCACGGTTTGCCTGTGTCAGTCAGTCTGCAGGCTGTTGACGAAATACTCGGCAATTATTACCATCGTGAACAGCAATAACAAAATACCATGTATATTTCTTTGTATAGAATCAAACAATCGTTATTTACCCAAAGCTATCTTCTATAATGAGTCCAAGTCCATGAACGAAGGCTTCTTTTTTGTCAGTATCTGCCCTATTGTCGCAAACCTATCTCTAGAAAAAAACGTTTGAACGCGGTCCAATTAAGCAGGCCCTATAGACGACGGCTATTATACACAACTCTGCAGGAAATTAAATTTTGATCCTTTTGAAACCTGTTCCCAATCGAGGCGGTCTTTGTTTACCAGCTAATGGTGGCATACCAGTTGTCCCGCTTGCCTACTGCATACAATGTTTGCTCTACCTTGAAGATGGATTTTGGAAACAAAGTACTTCTTCTGGGAAAAATATTTTTGCATGCATCGAGTCACTTTTTTTCCCCACTATTGTGATTACTTATGAATTGCGATTCTTATGAAACGAATTGCGATTCAAATGTCCTCATTTCTGTGCAAACGCGATGCTGAGAATTAATGATATTAATTTCCTTTTTGACATTATGATAGCTTAATATGGTAATTAGGCTGAGAGAATGTCAAAGCATTTTCTAAGTTCTGGGAGACAAAATGTCGAAAATGGTTACTCTTGAAACATATTATTATCCATGTTTGTAAATATTCTTATATTAATGTTAAATAATTTACTAAGTCACTATCCACTTCGTCAACGGACTAGTTAACTTAGTCATGTTTTCATCTCTTCAATTTACAGAATAAAATCACAGAGAATATTCGAAGAAACCGTTTCCCTCCTATACATGTATACAAGGTGAGTAAAAAAAAATGAAACCCAAATGTTGGGACTATTGCTTTTGTGAAGTTCTGCATGTAGCAAGTACATGAGTGATTTGAACTAAAAGAAAGCTTATGATTTGGGCTTTTAAATCCTAGATTTGGAAAGTGCTACATGCAGAACTTCACTAAATCATATGGTCCCGGCATTTGTGTTTCGGTGTTGTTTTTTTTAACTCAACCCAATCTATATTCTTAACGATCTGCATCGTCTTGCAGACAAATTACGCCGGTCACAGTTGTACGCCGCTGAAATGGACCGATCCAGTAAGCCCCGCCCACTGCGCACGTGGGCAAATTAACACGTGCTTCTCTCCAATGCCACACTGCATTTTCCTGCCGCGCTCATCATACGCGCGTGCACGCATGTCGGACTTTTGTGTACGCATGTCGGACATAAATCACGGCTGTGATTGGTCAGAATACCATGGGGCGGTGCTTACTGGATCGGTCCATTGCCTGAGAGTTGCCCAAAAACCCCCCAACATCTGTGAGAACTTTTACATTTGTTTACAGTGACGACCGAATATAATACAGGATTATTTTTAACTGCCCAAATGTTTCCCGAAAACGTCGACTGTTCCAGAGGCTTGTTTGAGCTTTTCAAAACACCTCTCAAACACAAACCCGAAGCTAAGTTTTCTAGAAAAAAAAAGCTCTGGCAAATTCTTACTGTACTAATTCCACATTTTAATTAACATCAACACAGCACACCATTACGACAGTTGAATGACAATTTGTGAAAACAATCAGGGCCTGCGTTCAATGTTTGTGTTTTATACTAGTGACCCGCGATTCTTTATGACATGACGTCACATGCCCTGCAATGACGACGCAATATTGACTACACTTGCCAATGCTCATGTTGTTAAATTGTGGTCTTGGTTTGTGCCAAGTTTGAAGTCAATCCGATGAAAGGAAGTGTACAATGTCATAGTTGGGATTATAGAACATGGATATGACTGTCAGAAAAGACCTAAATGCCACATGCTTTTCTGCGGCAAATTTGATTTTAGGTATTAAAACTTATAACACATATATTTCACAAAAAACACAAGCGACTTCATGGGAAAACCTCTTCAGTCGAAAACAACCTCTTTGAAGAAGTTGAAACTATCGTATTTGACACAAATGTAATATATACCTCAAGAGAAATTCAAAGTGATGCAATGTGCACAAATAACATCCATAATTCCTTTTAAATCTAACTACGAATTGTACTTATTATTATTTGTTAATATTTCACAAATACACAAGCAACTTCATTGGAAAAAATCTCCTCAGTCGAAAATTAGCCTACTTAACTTAAAACAAAAAAACTGTTGTGCTTGATGACACAAATATATTTACCTCGAAAGAAATTGAAAGTGATTAAAGTAATGTGCACGGATAACATCCAACTCCATTTAGATCTGAATACTTTTTTTTTCAAACATTTCCTTCCAAGGTATACATATTCCGATTATAGAAAATGTATATTTCAGAAATGATAATAAATGTCGAATGCTATCCAAGCGGAAAATTTAATTCCAGGTTGACTAAAACTGAAAACACCACTTTTACACAAGCGACCTTTTGGGAAAAAAACTCCTCATTCGATAATTAGCCGACTTAACTGTTTTTTTTTAACTATCGTGCTTGACACAAATTTAATTACTTCGAGAGAAATTGAAAGTGATGCAATATGCAAAAATAACATCCATAATTCCTTTTAAATCTAACTACGAATTGTACTTATTATTATTTGTTATTATTTTCATTCTAATGAAAGAGAGCCTCTTATCAAGGGTTTGTCATAGTCTGGTTTCCAGACCAAAAGATGCTGACTATTCTGACAAATCTTGAAGGTCAGGTTGGCGCCACACCTAAAAATGAACATGACCAAAAACGGGCAGGAGTGCCCGTTTCCGAAAATGTTCGAAGCTTACCGATTACATTTCGTTGACATTCGGATATGTTCGCGATTAGGTCGGGTATTTCCGGACGTAAAGTAACCGTCAGGCTTGTTATCAGTTTTGAAGAAAAAAATATTGAGTTCATAAATCCATAATTACTAGCATTAAAAAAAATGTAATGCCATGCATGCGCGCGTGCAAGACTGCAAGTATCTGTATATGAAAATGGTCATTATAGAAGTTGCCCACTTATGCACTTACATTATTAGCCGCTATAATGACCTGAGATTTGTATTTGGTCTGAAAACCGGAAAAGTCGTAGACAATAGAGCTGGAAAGAAATCCGGCATTCAAATAAATACAACTGCAACTGATCGAGCTCATTGTCAAGTTACCTACGAAAATCAGCAATGTGCAGCACAATCATACAAGCAATCAGCATTTTTATTAACCTTTATTGATCACGGACAAAATTACGTAGGTTTGTACACCACTGAACGGTCCAGACTTAGTTTCCCAAGACAAGGCATCCCAAGCCGGGGCTAATTGCCCGACAAAGGATCCATCTCTCTAGTTCCAATGGACCGTGTTCACAGCGGTTCCAAAGGCGTCCAGCGCAGTGATGAATGCCCTATCGCGTGTACATGTATCAAGAACAAACTGTCGCGTAGGTTCTTAAAAAGGGTCTCTTCCTCGCTGTTTATACCGGTGACATGACTTGGTCTTTTAGGTTGTTTGTTGTTTGGACAGACCTCGACACAGTTTCTCATCGGCACGGTAAACGTTAGGCGCAACGTGACTGACACTCAAGTATAGCGATGGTCGCTCCATGCCAGCCAATCAGGTGGTGGACATTACAGTTTCTCCCATATTCGTGGTAGATGTGCACCGTATAAGTTATACCACCATACTTGCAATGTCACGCATAGTACAGCGTAGCCGTGGCGCTCAGTTCAGCGGCCATTTTGCTTTCAAAGTTCTTCCCCTAAAAACAAGTTTCGCATGACTGCTTTCCAAATATACTTTGGCTAAGTTCCATATACTGATGTAACAAAACATTAATAGTGGGAAAGATGCAGTGTTCCTGACAGCGCTTATGAGTTGACAGGTAACCGTCTGCACCTCTGTGTCTGTCCTAAGTTGAAATGTTGTTTCCGAGCATTGACTTGCCGTAGATATTGCTTATATATAACTATTTGCGGGTGACAAAATAACAATCTATATTCTAAGCAATCCGCGCCATCTTGCAGACGAAATTGTGCGAGTTTGTACACCACTGAAGGGCCCAGAGTATGTCATACATGGGGACGCAATTCCACCCCTTGCTGACGCCTGTAGTTGGGTACCCCTCGCGCCAGCTCGAAAACCCGGTGCTAGAACCATCGGTCCAGCTGAAGCCCCCGCTGTAACTGTATCCAATCCAGAAACTTGTGATCCCCGAAGCTTTCGCGAAGGCATATATGAACTGGTTCTCCTCATCGCTGGTAACCGATGCCAGATGAGCCAGTCTTCCAGGGTTGGAGAGACTTTGGCAGTGGTTCTCAGCATGGTTGAAATTTTTCTTAAGACTGACAGCCAAGTAGCAGTGGTCTCCCCATGCTCGCCAAGGATATGGACACCCCGTGTTTCTTTCGATGCTCCTGCATCTTCCATCTACTTTTAGGACTGTCTGAAGAAGAACCATGACAAGTATTGACTTAATCATTTTGTAGTCTAAACGAAACAGCATCAGTGTCCGACTCTTTTGTATTTAAGGCGACATCAGGCAGCTGCTCCTAGCTAGGAGACAGTTAAGTCATATGGCCTTCTGCAGAGACGATGATTTCATTTCTCCGCTGTCGAAGCCACATGAAAAGTGGAGTACTGCGAGAGTAATAATTACTTCATATCTGGTAAGGACACCAACTGTTTCAAGTCCCTTTGTCGTTCTGTTTTGCAGGTTTTGTTTTTAGGGAGTCCGCAACGTACTTCAATTTCTCTGGGCCGTTTCTCAACCGAGTTGTTCACGTACAGCTTCCCCGCGAAGAAATTGCCTCATCCACGAATTACACACGAGTACAGTTTCGAATCCTTACCAAACATAGTCTGGCGATGAGACTGTTTTGCAGCGGTAGCTAGGTAACGGCAATTAATTTTCGAGGAGCTCATTAGCCGAGACCAATGTGGCAGACTAAGTGGTAATTCTGCATCAAATAATTATAGTTTTTTCCCCCTGGAAAGCATTATGTTATTTTCTTTTCTCTCATAAATTGGCATAAGGTTAACGAGCTTCGTTCATTTATATTGCAGTACACTAACTGGAAAAACCCAACCATTATTTGATAGCCTTGGGCTATCTCTTAAGCTTCTCACCAAAATCGTCAATTAGGAGTCGATGGAAATTCGCTGAAGCGCAAAATCATTATAAAAAATGCAAAAGAGGCTCGATCGATCCCTGGCTGTAGTTTTTTGCATCACCGAGTACGCGCATTTACACTCGGTGTAATCCATAGACATTGAATATAGAAAGACCATATTATCAGAAGCTCGTGCATAGGTCTGGCCTGGAGGGTCACGTGCTGGAGGAAACTATTGGCGTGCGATTCAATCACAATGCAGTGCGCCACCAAGAGTTTGCCACAGAGGGTTCATTTTACCAGTGCATTGTGGGAGATGGTCGACAAATTCGCAGCGCGGGACATTTGAAACTGTTAGTTTTTTCCGGTCAGTTGTTTCGTGAGCGTATGAGTCGAGTATTTGTTTGCCCTTTTCTTTTGATTTTTATCAATATGGTGTTTTTTGTTAGGTGGCAGAACGCTATGCCCCAATCTATAACAAGTTAGTTCATGTTGTCTACTGACACTCGTTCAAAATGGGCCATGTTTTGTCGACCGTAAATTTGAAAAATTGACTCCAGTCGATCGGCCTCGAATGACGTTTTGCTCAGCAGGTAGCTCTCGTGTGCAGGCTCAAGCAAATCCGCCCTTGAGAAGCTTTTAATAGGCTAGGCCTATACCGAGTTGATTCACAGACTTGTAGGCGCCTTCTAGTACATGATTATTGAGTTAGGGAATGAAACCACAACATACATGTAAATTAAAATATAAGATGCGGTACACACTGTAAACAAGTTAGGTAAAATTTACCGCCGTTAACGAAAAGTATACAGGGTGAGTAAAAACAAGGGAACCCAAATAGCAGGACCAATTTGTTTCATGAATTTCTGCATGAGTACTATCGAAATCTAGGATATGAAAGCCCAATTAATAAGCTTCCTTTTAGTACAGGAATCATTCAATTCACTCATGTACTTTTCAAGTTACGGAATTTTAAACACAACCACCGTTTTAAAGTTCTGTCCACGGATCACACAAAAATGTAAGTGTTCTTTCAGCAAAACGAAAAAAATTCACAAAGCGATGTGTGTGAATTGTTTTCGTTTTGCTGAAAGAACTACCTTTTTTGCGTGATCCGTAGACAGAACGTTAAAAAGGTGGTTGTGTTTAAAATTCCGTTGCTTGAAAATTGACATTGAAATTGAAACGTGAACCAGACAATTTTTATTTGCAAAGCGTCGACTGTTCCTGGGCTTGCTCAAGATTTCACACTATTCCACAAAAAAACACCCCCCCCAATATAAACAACTGAGACTTCTAACAGAAACAACTTAGGCAAATTCTCACATTTTAATTAACAACAGCAACGCAACACACATCCACGACAGAAATAATGATAATCTGTGAAAACAATATGCGTTCAACGTTTTTAAGCGTTCCTGTGAGACCCAATTTTATGTTTGGTACAGATATTCCGATCAAAGACTATGGGTGTGCCAGAAAAGATCTAAATGTCGCTGTGGCAAATTCTCACTGTGCTAATACCATATTTTAATTAACAACAGCAATGCAACACACAGCCACGACAGAATTAATGATAATCTGTGAAAAAATATTGGTACAGATATTCCGATCAAAGACTATGGGTGTGCCAGAAAAGATCTAAATGTCGCACACTATAATTGAGCGGCGTAGTTGATTCCAGGTTGACCAAAACTAATGGTTACACAATTTTTTTTATAAATACACAAGCAACTTCATAGGAAAAAAAATCTCCTCAGTCGAGAATTAGCCTACTTAACTTAAAACAAAAAAACTGTTGTGCTTGATGACACAAATATATTTACCTCGAAAGAAATTGAAAGTGATTAAAGTAATGTGCACGGATAACATCCAACTCCATTTAGATCTGAGTACTTTTGTTCAAACATTTCCTTCCAAGGTATACATATTCCGATTATAGAAAAAGTATATTTCAGAAATGATAACAAATGTCGAATGCTATCCAAGCGGAAAATTTAATTCCAGGTTGATTAAAACTGGAAACACCACATTTACACAAGCGACTTTTTGGGAAAAAAACCTCCTCATTCGATAATTAGCCGACTTATTAAACTGTTTTTTTTTTAACTATCGTGCTTGACACAAATTTAATTACTTCGAGAGAAATTGAAAGTCATGCAATGTGCACAAATAACATGCATAATTCCTTTTAAATCTAACTACGAATTGTACTTATTGTTATTTGTTATTATTTTCATTCTAATGAAAGAGAGCCTCTGATAAAGGGTTTGTCATAGTCTGGTTTCCAGACCAAAAGATGCTGACTATTCTGACAAATCTTGAAGGTCAGGTTGGCGCCACACCTAAAAATTAACATGACCAAAAACGGGCAGGAGTGGCCGTTTCTGAAATGTTCGAAGCTTACCGATTACATTTTGGTGACATTCGGATATGTTCGCGAATAGGTCGGGTATTTCCGGACGTAAAGTAACCGTCAGGCTTGTTATCAGTTTTGAAGAAAAAAAAAATTGAGTTCATAAATCCATAACTTGCATTAAAAAAATGTAATGCCATGCATGCGCGCGGGCAAGACTGCAAGTATCTGTATATGAAAATGGTCATTATAGAAGTTGCCAACTTATACACTTACATTATTAGCCGCTATAATGACCTGATATTTGTATTTGGTCTGGAAACCGGAAAAGTCGTAGACTATAGAGCTGAAAAAAAATCCAGCATTCAAATACAACTGCAACTGATCACGGTTCATTGTCAAGCTACCTACGAAACTCAGCAATGTGCAGCACAATCATACAAGCAATCAGCATTTTTATTAATCTTCATTTATCACGGACAAAATTACGCGGGTTTGTACACCACTGAACGGTCCAGACTTAGTTTCCCACGACAAGGCTTCCCAAGCCGGGGCTAATTGCCCGACAAAGGATCCATCTCTCTAGTTCCAATGGACCGTGTTCACAGCGGTTCCAAAGGCGTTCAGCGCAGTGATGATTGCCCTATCGCGTGTACATGTATCAAGAACAAACTGTCGAGTAGGTTCTTAAAAAGGGTCTCTTCCTCGATGTTTATACCGGTGACATGACTTGGTCTTTCAGGTTGTTTGTTGTTTGGACAGACCTCGACACAGTTTCTCATCGGCACGGTAAACGTTAGGCGCAACGTGACTGCCACTCAAGTATAGCGATGGTCGCTCCATGCCAGCCAATCAGGTGGTGGACATTACAGTTTCTCCCATATTCGTGGTAGATGTGCACCGTATAAGTTATACCACCATACCTGCAATGTCACGCATAGTACAGCGTAGCCGTGGCGCTCAGTTCAGCGGCCATTTTGCTTTCAAAGTTCTTCCCCTAAAAACAAGTTTCGCATGACTGCTTTCCAAATATACTTTGGCTAAGTTCCATATACTGATGTAACAAAACATTAATAGTGGGAAAGATGCAGTGTTCCTGACAGCGCTTATGAGTTGACAGGTAACCGTTTGCACCTCTGTGTCTGTCCTAAATTGAAATGTTGTTTCCGAGCATTGACTTGCCGTAGATATTGCTTATATATAACTATTTGCGGGTGACAAAATAACAATCTATATTCTAAGCAATCCGCGCCATCTTGCAGACGAAATTACGCGGGTTTGTACACCACTGAAGGCTCCAGGGTATGTCATACACGATGACGTAATCACACCGTTGCTAACGCCTGTATTTGGGTGCCCCTTCTTCGCAGCTCGAAAAAACGGTGCTAGAAGAACCATCGGTCCAGCTGAAGCCCCCGTGTAACCTGTATCCAATCCAGAAACCTGAGACCGAAGAAGCTTTCTAGGCATATGAACTGGTTTCTCAAATCTGCTGTAAGATGTACCATGAGAGCCAGTCTTCCAGGGTTGAGAGGACTTTGGCAGTGGTTGTCAGCCTGGTGAAATAGACTTTTGACAGACTTCAAGTAGTAGTGAATGCCTCCCAAGGCGCCAAGGATATGGACACCCGTTGTTCTTCAACTTTTAGGACTGTCTGAAGAAGAACCATGACAAGTATTGACTTAATCATTTCGTAGTCTAAACGAAACAGCATCAGTGTCCGACTCTTTTGTATTTAAGGCGACATCAGGCAGCTGCTCCTAGCTAGGAGACAGTTAAGTCATATGGCCTCCTGCAGAGACGATGATTTCAATTCTCCGCTGTCGAAGCCACATGAAAAGTCGAGTACATGTACTGCGAGAGTAATAATTACTTCATATCTGGTAAGGACACCAATTGAAGTCCCTTTGTCGTTCTGTTTTGCAGGAGTTTTTTTTTAGGGAAACTCCGCAAAGTACTTCAATTTCTCTGGGCCGTTTCTCAACCGAGTTGTTCACGTACAGCTTCCCCGCGAAGAAATTGCCTCATCCACGAATTACACTCGAGTACAGTTTCGAATCCTTACCAAATATAGTCTGGCGATGAGACTGTTTTGCAGCGGTAGCCAAGGTAGCGGCAATTAATTTTCGAGGAGCTCATTAGCCGAGACCAGTGTGGCAGACTAAGTAGTAATTCTGCATCAAATAATTATAGTCCCTCCGGTAAGCATTATTTTATTTTCTTTTCTCTCATAAATTGGCCACCAAGGCTAACGAGCTTCGTTCATTTATATTGCAGTATACTAACTCGTGAAAAAAAACCAACGCAACATTTAATTTATAGCCTTGGGCTTCCTCTTAAGCTCCTCGCCAAAAATGTCAATTAGGTTGATGGAAATTCGCTGAAGCGCAAAGTCAACATAAAAAAAATACAAAAGCGGCTCTATCACTCCCTGGCTGTACTTTTTTGCATCACCGAGTACGCGCATTTACACTGGGTGTAATCCATAGACATTGAATAAAAAGACCATATTATCAGCAGCGCGTGCATAGGTCTGGCCTGGAGGGTCACTTGCTGGAAGAAATACTTCGTGCAATGCAATCACAATGCAGTGCGCCACCAAGAGTTTGCCACGGAGAGTTCATTTTCCCCGTGCCTTTGGAGATGGTCGACAAATTCGCAGCGCGGGACATTTAAAATGTTTTTTTTTCCGGTCAGTAGTTCGTGAGCGTATGATTCGAGTATATGTTTGCCCTTTTCTTTTCTTTTCATATATGGTGTTTTTTGTAAGGCGGCAGAACGCTATGACCCAATCTATAACAAGTAAGTTCATGTTGTCTACTGAAACTCGTTCAAAATTGGCCATGTTTTGTCGACCGTAAATTTGAAAAATTGACTCCAGTCGATCGGCCTCGAATGACGTTTTGCTCAGCAGATAGCTCTCGTGTGCAGGCTCAAGCAAATCCGCCCTTGAGAAGCGTTTAATAGGCTAGGCCTATACCGAGTTGCTTCACAGATTTGTTGGCGCCCTCTATAGTGCATGATTATTGAGTTGTAGGGAATAAAACCACACCATACATGTATATTACAATATCAAATGCGGTACACACTGTAAACAAGTTAAGTAAAATTTACCGCCGTTAACGAAAAGTATACAGGGTGAGTAAAAACAAGGGAACCCAAAAGGCAGGACCAATTTTTTTCATGAATTCCTGCATGAGCACTATCGAAATCTAGGATATGAAAGCCAAATTAATAAGCTTCCTTTTAGTACAGGAATCATTCAACTCACTTATGTACTTTTCAAGTTACGGAATTTTAAACGCAACCACCGTTTTAAAGTTCTGTCATCGGTTCACAAAAAAATGTAAGTGTTCTTTCAGCAAAACGAAAACAATTCACATGGGGATGTGTGTGAATTGTTTTCGTTTTCCTGAAAGAACATATTCTTTTTGTGTGATCCGTAGACAGAACGTTAAAAAGGTGGTTGTGTTTAAAATTCCGTTGAAATTGACACGTGAACCAGACATTTTCTTTTTGCTAAGCGTCGACTGTTCCTGGGCTTGCTCGAGATTTCACACTATTCCACAACCCCCCCCCCCTCCAATATAAAATCAAAACTGAGACTTCTAACAGAAACAACTTAGGCAAATTCTCACTGTGCTAATACCACATTTTAATTAACAACAGCAACGAAACACACATCCACGACAGAAATAATGATAATCTGTGAAAACAATATGCGTTCAACGTTTTTAAGCGTTCCTGTGAGACCCAATTATATGTTTGGTACAGATATTCCGATCAAAGACTATGGGTGTGCCAGAAAAGATCTAAATGTCGCACACTATAATTGAGCGGCGTAGTTGATTCCAGGTTGACCAAAACTAATGGTTACACAAATATTTTACAAATACATAAGCAACTTCATGGAAAAAAATCTCCTCAGTCGAAAATTAGCCTACTTAACTTAAAACAAAAAAACTGTTGTGCTTGATGACACAAATATATTTACCTCGAAAGAAATTGAAAGTGATTAAAGTAATGTGCACGGATAACATCCAACTCCATTTAGATCTGAATACTTTTTTTTTTCAAACATTTCCTTTCAAGGTATACATATTCCGATTATAGAAAATGTATATTTCAGAAATGATACTAAATGTCGAATGCTATCCAAGCGGAAAATTTAATTCCAGGTTGATTAAAACTGGAAACACCACTTTTACACAAGCGACTTTTTGGGAAAAGAAACTCCTCATTCGATAATTAGCCGACTTAACTGGGTTTTTTTTAACTATCGTGCTTGACACAAATTTAATTACTTCGAGAGAAATTGAAAGTCATGCAATGTGCACAAATAACATGGATAATTCCTTTTAAATCTAACTACGAATTGTACTTATTATTATTTATTATTATTTTCATTCTAATGAAAGAGAGCCTCTGATAAAGGGTTTGTCATAGTCTGGTTTCCAGACCAAAAGATGCTGACTATTCTGACAAATCTTGAAGGTCAGGTTGGCGCCACACCTAAAAATGAACATGACCAAAAACGGGCAGGAGTGACCGTTTCCGAAAAAGTTCGAAGCTTACCGATTACATTTCGTTGACATTCGGATATGTTCGCGAATAGGTCGGGTATTTCCGGACGTAAAGTAACCGTCAGGCTTGTTATCAGTTTTGAAGAAAAAAAAATGAGTTCATAAATAAATAACTTGCATTTAATAAATGCAATGCCATGCATGCGCGCGTGCAAGACTGCAAATATCTGTATATGAAAATGGTCATTATAGAAGTTGCCCACTTATGCACTTACATTATTAGCCGCTATAATGACTTGAGATTTGTATTTGGTCTGGAAACCAGAATAGTCGTAGACCATAGAGCTGAAAAAAATCCGGCATTCAAATACAAGTTCTGCAACAGCGTCGCAGAGCTGACATACCGGCGAATCGACCATTTTGGCGATTTCGAGATTTTGTTATCTTTAGGTTTATGAAGGTTGCTCTTTCAAGTATTTATGCCAAAATTCTGAATTTTTGTCTGGATTTTGAGATTCAGAGCCCCCCTTGTGGCGAATCACTCACAAAAACAAATCCATAATTTGACATAGTGACGAATACGGAATTTCGCTGGTAACCAGCTTATGTAAGGTGTGCGCTCAAAGTACCATCGAATGTTATTCGCCAGTTTGTCGGATTGGCGCGCGCGTGCGCGCGCGATCCGACAAACTGACTACAAGCAATTCGCTGGTAACCATCTAATGTAAGGTGTGCGTTCAAAGTACCAACAAAGGTTATTCGTCAGTTTGTCGGATTGCGCGCGCGTCCACGCGCGATCTGACAAACTGACGAATAGCATACAAACAGTGTGAAGAACAACCGGCTATCGGAGATTAATGTAATTTGACAAACTGACGAATACGTTTACGATCAAATAAAATCATATCGCACAACTTCTCTGATTAAATAAGTGACCTGATAGATACTTAGTTTCCTATTTTACTCCGAATACACACTAAAAAGGTTTTTATCGAAACATTAAGGGTAAAATACGGCGCCCAGAAAAACGTCCAACTTCAAACGCGAATTACTCGAAACAAGGTTTTCGCTTATTCGTCGGTTTGTCAGCTCTGCGACAAACTGATCGAGTTCATTGTCAAGTTACCTACGAAAATCAGCAATGTGCAGCATAATCATACAAGCAATCAGCATTTTTATTCATCTTCATTTCACGGGCAAAATATCGCGGGTTTGTACACCACTGAACGGTCCAGACCTTGTTTCCCACGACAAGGCATCCCAAGCCGGGGCTAATTGTCCGACAAAGGATCCATCTCTCTAGTTCCAATGGACCGTGTTCACAGCGGTTCCAAAGGCGTCCAGCGCAGTGATGAATGCCCTATCGCGGTACATGTATCAAGAACAAACTGTCGCGTAGGTTCTTAAAAAGGGTCTCTTCCTCGCTGTTTATACCGGTGTCATGACTTGGTCTTTCAGGTTGTTTGTTGTTTGGACAGACCTCGACACAGTTTCTCATCGGCACGGTAAACGTTAGGCGCAAGGTGACTGACACTCAAGTATAGCGATGGTCGCTCCATGCCAGCCAATCAGGCGGTGGACATTACAGTTTCTCCCATATTCGTGGTAGATGTGCACCGTATAAGTTATACCACCATACTTGCAATGTCACGCATAGTACAGCGTAGCCATGGCGCTCAGTTCAGCGGCCATTTTGCTTCCAAAATTCTTCCCCTAGAAACAAGTTTCGCATGACTGCTTTCCAAACACTTTGGCTAAGTTTCATATACTGATGTAACAAAACATTAACAGTGGGAAAAGATGCAGTGTTCCTGACAGCTCTAATTATGAGTTGACAGGTAACCGTCTGCACCTCTGTGTCTGTCCTAAGTTGAAATTGTTTTGAGACATTGACTTGCCGTAGATATTGAGATGCGACAATTGACTTGCCGGAGATATTGCTTACATAATTATTTGCCGATGATCTATATTCTAAGCGATCCGCGCCATCTTGCAGACGAAATTACGCGGGTTTGTACACCACTGAAGGCTCCAGGGTATGTCATACACGATGACGCAATTCCACCCGTTGCTAACGCCTGTATTTGGGTGCCCTTCGCGCCAGCTCGAAAACCCGGTGCTAGAACCATCGGTCCAGCTGAAGCCCCCGCTGTAACTGTATCCAATCCAGAAACCTGAGACCCCCGAAGCTTTCGCGTAGGCATATATGAACTGGTTCTCCTCATCGCTGGTAACCGATGCCAGATGAGCCGGTCTTCCAGGGTTGGAGAGACTTTGGCAGTGGTTGTCAGCCTGGTTGAAATTATACTTAAGACTGACACTCAAGTAGCAGTGGTCTCCCCATGCTCGCCAAGGATATGGACACCCCGTGTTTCTTTCGATGCTCCTGCATCTTCCATCTACTTTGAGGACTGTCTGAAGCAGAACCATGACAAGTATTGACTTAATCATTTCGTAGTCTAAACGAAACAGCATCAGTGTCCGACTCTTTTGTATTTAAGGCGACATCAGGCAGCTGCTCCTAGCTAGGAGACAGTTAAGTCATATGGCCTTCTGCAGAGACGATGATTTCTCCACCGTCGAAACCACATGAAAAGTCGAGAACTACGAGAGTAATAATTACTTCATATCTGGTTATGACACCAATTGCAAACTCCGCAAAATACTTCAATTTCTCTGGGCCGTTTCTCAACCGAGTTGTTCACAGCTTCCTCGCGGAGAAATTGCTTCACCCACGAATTACACACGAGTACAGTTTCGAATCCTTACCAAACATAGTCTGGCGATGAGACTGTTTTGCAGCGGCAGCTAGGTAGCGGCAATTAATTTTCGAGGAGCTCAATTAGCCGAGACCAGTGTGGCAGACTAAGTAATTCTGCATCAAATAATTATAGTCCCCTTGTAACCATTATATTATTTCCTTTTCTCTCATAAATTCGACACTAAGGCTAATTAACGAGCTTCGTTCATTTATATTGCAGTATACTAACTCGTGGAAAAACCCAAACGCAACCATTAATTGATAGCCTTGGCCTTTCTCTTAAGCTTCTCGCCAAAAATGTCAATTAGGCGTCGATGGAAATTCGCTGAAGCGCAAAGTCAACATAAAAAATTAAAAAGCGGCCCACTCCCAGGCTGTACCTTTTTGCATCACCGAGTACGCGCATTTACACCGGGAGCAATCCATAGACATTGAATAAAAAGACCATCAGCAGCGCGTGCATAGGTCTGGCCTGGAGGGTCACGTGCTGGAGAAAATAATTCGTACAATGCAATCACAATGCAGTGCGCCACCAAGAGTTTGCCACGGAGAGTTCATTTTCCCAGTGCCTTTGGAGATGGTCGACAAATTCGCAGCGCGGGACATTTGAAATTGTTAGTTTTTTTTCTTGTCAGTAGTTTCGCGAGCGTATGATTCGAGTATATGTTTCCCCTTTTCTTTTCTTTTCATGGTATTTTTTGTTAGGCGGCAGAACGCTATGCCCCAATCAATAACAAGTTAGCTCATGCTGTCCAATCACATTCGTTCAAAACGGGCCCTGTTTTGTCGACCGTAAATTTGAAAAATTGTCTCCAATCGATCGGCCTCGAATGACGTTTTGCTCAGCAGATAGCTCTCGTGTGCAGGCTCAAGCAAATCCGCCCTTGAGAAGCGTTTAATACGCTAGGCCTATACCGAGTTGCTTCACTGACTTGTTGGCGCCCCCTATAGTGCATGATTATTGAGTGGGTTAGGGAATAAAACCACAACATACATGTATATTACAATATAAAATGCGGTACACACTGTAAACAAGTTAGGTAAAATTTACCGCCATTAACGAAAAGTATACAAGGTGAGTAAAAACAAGGGAACCCAAATAGCAGGACCAATTTCTTTCATGAATTTCTGCATGAGTACTATTAAAATCTAGGATATGAAAGCCCAATTAATAAGCTTCCTTTTAGTACAGGAATCATTCAATTCACTCATATACTTTTCAGGTTACGGAATTTTAAACACAACCACCGTTTTAAAGCTCTGTCCACGGATCACAAAAAAATGTAAGTGTTCTTTCAGCAAAACGAAAACAATTCACATAGGGATGTGTGTGAATTGTTTTCGTTTTTCTGAAAGAACATATTCTCTTTTCGTGATCCGTAGACAGAACGTTAAAAAGGTGGTTGTGTTGAAAATTCCGTTGCTTTAAAATTGACATTGAAATTGAAACGTGAACAAGACAATTTGTTTTTGCTAAGCGTCGACTGTTCCTGGGCTTGCTCAAGATTTCACATTAATCCACGAACCCCCCCCCCCCATATAAACCCGAAACTGAGACTTCTAACAGAAACAACTTAGGCAAATTCTCACTGTGCTAATACCACATTTTAATTAACAACAGCAACGCAACACACATCCACGACAGAATCAATGATAATCTGTGAAAACAATATGCGTTCAACGTTTTTAAGCGTTTCTGTGAGACCCGATTATATTTTTGGTACAGATATTGCGATCATAGACTCTGGGTGTGCCAGAAAAGATCTAAATGTCGCTGTGGCAAATTCTCACTGTGCTAATACCACATTTTAATTAACAACAGCAACGCAACACACAGCCACGACAGAATTAATGATAATCTGTGAAAAAATATTGGTACAGATATTCCGATCAAAGACTATGGGTGTGCCAGAAAAGATCTAAATGTCGCACACAATAATTGAGCGGCGTAGTTGATTCCAGGTTGACCAAAACTAATGGTTACACAAATTTTTTACAAATACACAAGCAACTTCATAGGAAAAAAAATCTCCTCAGTCGAAAATTAGCCTACTTAACTTAAAACAAAAAACTGTTGTGCTTGATGACACAAATATATTTACCTCGAAAGAAATTGAAAGTGATTAAAGTAATGTGCACGGACAACATCCAACTCCATTTAGATCTGAATACTTTTGTTCAAACATTTCCTTCCAAGGTATACATATTCCGATTATAGAAAATGTATATTTCAGAAATGATAATAAATGTCGAATGCTATCCAAGCGGAAATTTTAATTCCAGGTTGACTAAAACTGAAAACACCACTTTTACACAAGCGACTTTTGGGGTAAAAACTCCTCATTCGAAAATGAGCCGACTTAGGCCAAAAAAAAAAGTCTCCGGTTTCTGGTATGGAGCTTGCCCCAAAAGTGGTGCGGCGACGCGGCTTTTTTTTTTTTACCTGTTTTTTTTTTTTTTGTCTTCAAATGATGGCTGATGACTGCAAATGGTGCCCGACTATATATAATATATGGGAGTCCAGATAAATCTTAAATCTTCGATCAACCCCTTCTAAAAACAAAAAAAAAATTGTGCACAGCAGCAGCAGCAAGTGAGTTTGGCGGTTTTGAATTGGCGGTTTTGATCTTGTATTGAAAAAAAAATTTTTTTTTGCCGACGCGCATGGCTACACGCGCGCGACGCGCGCGCATACCCTTAACTGTGTTTTTTTTTTTAACTATCGTGCTTGACACAAATTTAATTACTTCGAGAGAAATTGAAAGTCATGCAGTGTGCACAAATAACATGCATAATTCCTTTTCAATCTAACTACGAATTGTATACTTATTATTATTTGTTACTATTTTCATTCTAATGAAAGAGAGCCTCTGATAAAGGGTTTGTCATAGTCTGGTTTCCAGACCAAAAGATGCTGACTATTCTGACAAATCTTGAAGGTCAGGTTGGCGCCACACCTAAAAATGAACATGACCAAAAACGGGCAGGAGTGCCCGTTTCCGAAAATGTTCGAAGCTTACCGATTACATTTCGTTGACATTATGATATGTTCGCGAATAGGTCGGGTATTTCCGGACGTAAAGTAACCGTCAGGCTTGTTATCAGTTTTGAAGAAAAAAATATTGAGTTCATAAATCCATAACTTGCATTAAAAAAATGTAATGCCATGCATGCGCGCGGGCAAGACTGCAAGTATCTGTATATGAAAATGGTCATTATAGAAGTTGCCAACTTATGCACTTACATTATTAGCCGCTATAATGACCTGAGATTTGTATTTGGTCTGGAAACCGGAAAAGTCGTAGACTATAGAGCTGAAAAAAAAAATCCGGCATTCAAATACAACTGCAACTGATCGAGTTCATTGTCAAGTTGCCTACGAAAATCAGCAATGTGCAGCATAATCTTACAAGCAATCAGCATTTTTATTAATCTTCATTTATCACGGACAAAATTACGCGGGTTTGTACACCACTGAACGGTCCAGACCTTGTTTCCCACGACAAGGCATCCCAAGCCGGGGCTAATTGCCCGACAAAGGATCCATCTCTCCAGTTCCAATGGAACGTGTTCACAGCGGTTCCAAAGGCGTCCAGCGCAGTGATGAATGCCCTATCGCGTGTACATGTATCAAGAACAAACTGTCGAGTAGGTTCTTAAAAAGGGTCTCTTCCTCGCTGTTTATACCGGTGTCATGACTTGGTCTTTCAGGTTGTTTGTTGTTTGGACAGACCTCGACACAGTTTCTCATCGGCACGGTAAACGTTCGGTGTAACGTGACTGACACTCAAGCATATCGATGGTCGCTCCATTCCAGCCGATCAGGTGGTGGACATTACAGTTTCTCCCATATTCGTGGTAGATGCGCACCGTATTAGTTATACCACCATACTTGGAATATCACGCATAGTACAGCGTAGCCATGGTGCTCAGTTCAGCGGCCATTTTGCTTTCAAAATTCTTCCCCTAGAAACAAGTTTCGCATGACTGCTTTCCATATACTTCGGCTAAGTTCCATATACTGATGTAACAAAACATTTAACAGTGGGAAAAGATGCAGTGTTCCTGACAGCTCTTATGAGTTGACAGAGTAACCGTCTGCACCTCTGTGTCTGTCCTAAGTTGAAATGTTGTTTCAGACATTGACTCGCCGTAGATATTGAGATGCGACAATTGACTTGCCGGAGATATTTCTTACATAGTTATTTGCCGATGATCTATATTCTAAGCGATCCGCGCCATCTTGCAGACGAAATTACGCGGGTTTGTACACCACTGAAGGCTCCAGGGTATGTCATACACGATGACGCAATTCCACCCGTTGCTAACGCCTGTATTTGGGTGCCCTTCGCGCCAGCTCGAAAACCCGGTGCTAGAACCATCGGTCCAGCTGAAGCCCCCGCTGTAACTGTATCCAATCCAGAAACTTGTGATCCCCGAAGCTTTCGCATAGGCATATATGAACTGGTTCTCCTCATCGCTGGTAACCGATGCCAGATGAGCCGGTCTTCCAGGGTTGGAGAGACCTTTGCAGTGGTTCTCAGCCTTGTTAAAACCGAGCTTAAGACTGACACCCAAGTAACAGTGGTCTCCCCATGCTCGCCAAGGATATGGACACCCCGTGTTTCTTTCGATGCTCCTGCATCTTCCGTCTACTTTTACGACTGTCTGAAGCAGAATCAATACAAGTATTGACCTTATCATTTCGTAGCAGGCTAGTCGCGCACGCATCTATGAACTGGTTTTCTTCTTCGCTGGCTACCGATGACAGATGAGCCGGTCTTCCAGGCTTTGGGAGACCTTGGAAGTGGTCCTCATCTAAGTTAAAATAAAGCGCAATGTGACTGACACTCAACATTTACGACTATCTGAAGAGTGCTGACGTTATCATTTTGAAGTTCGAACTTTAGCAAAACAGCATGGTCCGACTCTTTTGTATTTGAGGCGACAATAAGCAACTGCTCCTAGGACGAAATTCATATGACCTCCTTGCAAGACGTTTGAAGTCTAACCGCTACATCAAATCCCAACGAATGGAGGATTGCAACAATGTTTAATGTAGTTACTCATTAGTAGTGCAGCAATGCATGTGCAGCATTTTCCAGGGTGTTGTTGAAGCCGTTGAGTTTAAGTTTGATCTAGTGACAGAAAAATGTCACTTGTCGAAAAGATACTATCTGTTTCAAGCTTTTTTGCTGTTCTGTTCTGCAGTTGTTGTTTTCTCAACAACGCAAAATGCTTGAATTTCTTTGGGCCGTTTATTTGAAGAGCCGTGTGTTCGTCCACTAACCCGCTTCCCAGCGAAGAAATGTCTGACCACGAAGTACACACGATCGAGTTTGATGGAACAGCTTCGAATTCTTACCAACATGCTCTGGCGACAAGACTGTTGTGCTGTCCGTTCCAGCGGCGGTTTTGGTATAGTTTATATATGGCAAGTTTGCATCAAATTATTGGTTTTCCTCTGCAAGGGAAGCAGGTCTATTGAGTCACTCATTATTGAGTCTATGATTGACATTGAATTCCCTCAGCACAAGTTCGTAATCGAGGAGCTCGGCCGAGACCAGTAATTGAGGCAGACATCGCCCATAATGGCCAACTTGGATCAAATTATTGGTTTTTTCCCTCTGTAATGGCAGCAGGTCTATTCAGTCCCTTATAATTGGATTCGAACTTTCTCAGCAGACGTTCTTGATCAAGGACTTCGTCGAGAACAATAACTGTGGCAGAAATTACCCAAAAGGCAGCCTTCAATCTTATTGTCACCAAAAACCTTGACCCACTTCCTTTAATACTGATTACTGCACAGGCAAGGTGCATAATAATTCGTTGACAGGCATTGTGCGTGCTTGTCAAACTGACAAATTCAAGCGAGTAGAAGCTGAGCAATAAAGAACTAAAATCGGGCTGATATATTGACGTTCAGATCCGGTACCGATGTTCAATATCTGTGCCAGAAAAGGTAAAACTATATTGTAATAATGGTCTGAAATTTCGTGATACACAGAACAATGCTAAGACAGTCTTATGCCCGTGACATTACTTGAAGAATCTTGGTGCACACGTCCAACAGTATGATTCCGCCAAAAAAAAGTAGTTCATGCATGGGCCACAAAATGACACTGGTGTAGAGACTATTCTAAGAAAATCGAGGCAACATTGTATGTCTTGAACGCTTTGAAGACGTGTACTGTCGTTTCCCACATGTCGGAGACATGATTAACGAATCTCGTCCAATGAATGTTTAAATTAAATTAACGACTCTTTGTACACTGCTATTTCGGTTGTGTAAAAATCAGACGGTTGTGTACTATATGAACCTAGCAACCCCTTGTGTAAACTGTTGTTTACACAACTTGTGTAAAATACTACACAACTTGTGTAAAATATTACACAACTTGTTCAATTTGTTTTTACACAACTGGTTGCTAGGTTCATATAATACATAGCCGAAATAACAGTGTAATTCATGGCGACGAGCAACTGAATCTTCGATGAAAGTCCTCCCGCTCAGACGGTCGAAGTCTTAACGCTATCAAAGCGCAATGAAAAGTCGGGGATTGCAAGTATTTTTAATGTCTAGTGGCAACGCACAAGCTTTTCAACAAGCCGATATGCATGTGCAGCATTTATCTCCAACGTGTTGATGAAATCCTCGCTTTGAATTTGACTCGGTGACTAATACGCTGCCACTTGTCAATAGGATACCAACACGGTCATTTTCGTGTTATATTTTGAAGGGTTTTTGTACCAACGCAAGGTTTTCTTTCGAATTTCTCTGGCCCGTCTTCACCTTCAAGAAAACGCTTCCATCTACTTTTACGACTGTCTGAAGCAGAATCAACACGAGTACTGACGTTATCATTTCGAACTCTAGAATGAATGATATTAATTTCCTTTTTGACATTATGATAGCTTAATATGGTCATTAGGCTGAGAGAATGTCGAAAGTGGTTACTCTTGAAACATATCATTGTCCATGTTTGTAATATTAACGTGAAATAATTCACTAATTCACTATCCACTTCGTCAACGGACGAGTTAACTTAGTCATGTTTTCATCTCTTCAATTTACAGGATATCATCACAGAGAATATTCGAAGAAACCGTTTTCCTCCTCTTCATGATTGTATACAAGGTGAGTAAAAAAAAATGAAACCCAAATGTCGGGACTATTGCTTTTGTGAACGTTCTGCATGTAACAAGTACACGAGTGATTTGAACTAAAAGACAGCTTATGATTTGGGCTTTTATATCGTAGATTTTGAAAGTGCTACATGCAGAACTTCACTGTTCATATGGTCCCGACATTTGGGTTTCGTTTTTTTTTTACTCAATCAGCCTGTACAATCTATATGCATCGTCTTGCAGACAAATTACGCCGGTCACAGTTGTACGCCGCTGAAATTGCCTGAGAGTTTCTCAGGCATAGTGGCGTAACTTCTGCCAGTATTCAGGTATTGACCGGCAGGTCCAACACTTCATCTTAAGATGGTTCAATTCTCGGTGGACGTGTTTTTTAAAATTATTTTCTTTCAAATTACTTGCGTCGAGGTAATGCTGCTGGTTCAAAGTTGTTGTTACGCTTACGAATGGATAAGTAAAATGTTCACCTAAATATGGTGATAGTGCAACCAAGTGGGCTATAACAGCTGGCACACAGTTCAACACGTTAACACTTTTGTGGGATTCAAAGCCCGTATTTTGCAGATATACGTTTTAAAGACGAGAAACACAGTCTGCATGAAGGGCGCCTTCAGTCGTTGTTGATAGGGGTAGATAAATAGATGGCGCTCTTCACAAAGTGAACCGGGCAAACATCTGTCGTAATTACCCGAGTTCTGTGTGCAGCGCGCAAGAACGGGTTTGGTGTACTGATTGCACCTAAACATTGCAACCGTTCTGATTCAATGTCCAAACTGCTGAATATTTTATATCTCTCTATGAATAAACCCTAAAAAAACCCAAAATCTGTGAGAACTTTTACATTTGTTTACAGTCATGTTTGTTTTTACAGTCATTTGTTTACAGAGGCTCGTTTGAGTTTTTCAAAACACCTCTCAAACACAAACCCGAGGCTAAGACTTCAAGAAAAAAAAGCTCTGGCAAATTCTTACTGTACTAATTCCACATTTTAATTAACATCAACACAGCACACCATTACGACAGTTTAATGACAATTTGTGAAAACAATCAGGGCCTATAATATGCGTTCAATGTTTGCGTTCTATGCTAGTGAGACCCGCGATTCTTTATCACATGACGTCACATTCCCTGCGATGACGACGCAATCTTGACTACACTTGCCTATGCTCATGTTGTTAAATTGTGGTCTTGGTTTGTGCCAAATTTGAAGTCAATCCGATGAAAGAAAGTGTACAATGTCATAGTTGGGATTATAGAACATGGATATGACTGTCAGAAAAGACCTAAATGCCACATGCTTTCCTGCGGCAAATTTGATTTCAGGTATTAAAACTGGTAACACATATATTTCACAAAAAACACAAGCGACTTCATGGGAAAACCTCCTCAGTCGAAAATAACCTCTTTGAAGAAGTTGAAACTATCGTATTTGACACAAATGTAATATAAACCTCAAGAGAAATTCAAAGTGATGCAATGTGCACAAATAACATCCATAATTCCTTTTAAATCTAACTACGAATTGTACTTATTATTATTTGTTAATATTGTACAAATACACAAGCAACTTCATGGGAAAAAATCTCCTCAGTCGAAAATTAGCCTACTTAACTTAAAACAAAAAACTGTTGTGCTTGATGACACAAATATATTTACCTCGAGAGAAATTGAAAGTGATTAAAGTAATGTGCACGGATAACATCCAACTCCATTTAGATCTGAATACATTTTTCCCCAAACATTTCCTTCCAAGGTATACATATTCCGATTAAAGAAAATGTATATTTCAGAAATGATAATAAATGTCGAATGCTATCCAAGCGTAAAATTTAATTCCAGGTTGACTTAAACTGGAAACACCACTTTTACACAAGCGACTTTTTGGGAAAAAAAATCTCCTCATTCGAAAATTAGCCGACTTAACTGTTTTTTTTTTTAACTATCGTGCTTGACACAAATTTAATTACTTCGAGAGAAATTGAAAGTGATGCAATGTGCACAAATAACATGCATAATTCCTTTTAAATCTAACTACGAATTGTACTTATTATTATTTGTTATTATTTTCATTCTAATGAAAGAGAGCCTCTGATAAAGGGTTTGTCATAGTCTGGTTTCCAGACCAAAAGATGCTGACTATTCTGACAAATCTTGAAGGTCAGGTTGGCGCCACACCTAAAAATGAACATGACCAAAAACGGGCAGGAGTGCCCGTTTCCGAAAATGTTCGAAGCTTACCGATTACATTTCGTTGACATTCGGATATGTTCGCGAATAGGTCGGGTATTTCCGGACGTAAAGTAACCGTCAGGCTTGTTATCAGTTTTGAAGAAAAAAATATTGAGTTCATAAATCCATAACTTGCATTAAAAAAATGTAATGCCATGCATGCGCGCGTGCAAGACTGCAAGTATCTGTATATGAAAATGGTCATTATAGAAGTTGCCAACTTATGCACTTACATTATTAGCCGCTATAATGACCTGAGATTTGTATTTGGTCTGGAAACCGGAAAAGTCGTAGACTATAGAGCCGAAAAAAAATCCGGCATTCAAATAAATACAACTGCAACTGATCGAGTTCATTGTCAAGTTACCTACGAAAATCAGCAATGTGCAGCATAATCATACAAGCAATCAGCATTTTTATTAATCTTCATTTATCACGGACAAAATTACGCGGGTTTGTACACCACTGAACGGTCCAGACCTTGTTTCCCACGACAAGGCATCCCAAGCCGGGGCTAATTGCCCGACAAAGGATCCATCTCTCTAGTTCCAATGGACCGTGTTCACAGCGGTTCCAAAGGCGTCCAGCGCAGTGATGAATGCCCTATCGCGTGTACATGTATCAAGAACAAACTGTCGCGTAGGTTCTTAAAAAGGGTCTCTTCCTCGCTGTTTATACCGGTGTCATGACTTGGTCTTTTAGGTTGTTTGTTGTTTGGACACGTGGTAGATGTGCACCGTATAAGTTACACCACCATACTTACAATGTCACGCATAGTACAGCGTAGCCGTGGCGCTCAGTTCAGCGGCCATTTTGCTTTCAAAATTCTTCCCCTAGAAACAAGTTTCGCATGACTGCTTTCCAAACACTTTGGCTAAGTTTCATATACTGATGTAACAAAACATTAACAGTGGGAAAAGATGCAGTGTTCTTGACAGCTCTTATGAGTTGACAGGTAACCGTCTGCACCTCTGTGTCTGTCCTAAAGTTGAAATTGTTTCAGACATTGACTTGCCGTAGATATTGAGATGCGACAATTGACTTGCCGGTGATATTGCTTACATAGGCCTAATTATTTGCCGATGATTTATATTCTAAGCGATGCGCGCCATCTTGCAGACGGAATTACGCAAGTTTGTACACCACTGAAGGCCCCAGAGTATGCCATACATGGGGACGCAATTCCACCCGTTGCTAACGCCTGTATTTGGGTGCCCATCGTGCCAGCTCGAAAACCCGGTGCTAGAACCATCGGTCCAGCTGAAGCCCCCGCTGTAACTGTATCCAATCCAGAAACCTGAGACCCCCGAAGCTGTCGCGTAGGCATCTATGAACTGGTTCTCTTCATTGCTGGTAACTGATGCCAGATGTGCCAGTCTTCCAGGTTTGGAGAGACTTTGGCAGTGGTTGTCAGCCTGGTTGAAATTATACTTAAGACTGACACTCAAGTAGCAGTGGTCTCCCCATGCTCGCCAAGGATATGGACACCCCGTGTTTCTTTCGATGCTCCTGCATCTTCCATCTACTTTGAGGACTGTCTGAAGCAGAACCATGACAAGTATTGACTTAATCATTTCGTAGTCTAAACGAAACAGCATCAGTGTCCGACTCTTTTGTATTTAAGGCGACATCAGGCAGCTGCTCCTAGCTAGGAGACAGTTAAGTCATATGGCCTTCTGCAGAGACGATGATTTCTCCACCGTCGAAACCACATGAAAAGTTGAGAACTACGAGAGTAATAATTACTTCATATCTGGTTATGACACCAATTGCTTCAAGTCCATTTGTCGTTCTGTTTTGCAGGTTTTTTTTAGGGAAACTCAGCAAAATACTTCAATTTCTCTTGGCCGTTTCTCAACCGAGTTTTTCACAGCTTCCCCACGGAGAAATTGCTTCACCCACGAATTACACACGAGTACAGTTTCGAATCCTTACCAAACATAGTCTGGCGATGAGACTGTTTTGCAGCGGTAGCTAGGTAGCGGCAATTAATTTTCGAGGAGCTCATTAGCCGAGACCAGTGTGGCAGACTAAGTAGTAATTCTGCATCAAATAACTATAGTCCCCTTGTAACCATTATATTATTTTCTTTTCTCTCATAAATTCGCCACTAAGGCTAATTAACGAGCTTCGTTCATTTATATTGCAGTATACTAACTCGTGAAAAAACCCAAACGCAACCATTATTTTATAGCCTTGGCCTTTCTCTTAAGCTTCTCGCCAAAAATGTCAATTAGGCGTCGATGGAAATTCGCTGAAGCGCAAAGTCAACATAAAAAATTAAAAAGCGGCCCACTCCCAGGCTGTACCTTTTTGCATCACCGAGTACGCGCATTTACACCGGGAGCAATCCATAGACATTGAATAAAAAGACCATCAGCAGCGCGTGCATAGGTCTGGCCTGGAGGGTCACGTGCTGGAGAAAATAATTCGTACAATGCAATCACAATGCAGTGCGCCACCAAGAGTTTGCCACGGAGAGTTCATTTTCCCAGTGCCTTTGGAGAGATGGTCGACACTTGAATTCGCAGCGCGGGACATTTGAAGTTGTTAGTTTTTTCCGGTCAGTAGTTTCGCAAGCGTATGATTCGAGTATATGTTTCCCCTTTTCTTTTCTTTTCATGGTATTTTTTGTTAAGCGGTAGAACGCTATGCCCCAATCTATAACAAGTTAGCTCATGCTGTCCAATGACATTCGTTCAAAATGTGCCCTGTTTTGTCGACCGTAAATTTGAAAAATTGACTCCAGTCGATCGGCCTCGAATGACGTTTTGCTCAGCAGATAGCTCTCGTGTGCAGACTCAAGCAAATCCGCCCTTGAGAAGCTTTTAATAGGCTAGGCCTATACCGAGTTGCTTCACTGACTTGTTGGCGCCCTCTAGTACATGATTGAGTTGTAGGGAATAAAACCACACCATACATGTATATTACAATATAAAATGCGGTACACACTGTAAACAAGTTAAGTAAAATTTACCGCCATTAACGAAAAGTATACAAGGTGAGTAAAAACAAGGGAACCCAAATAGCAGGACCAATTTCTTTCATGAATTTCTGCATGAGTACTATCGAAATCTAGGATATGAAAGCCCAATTAATAAGCTTCCTTTTAGTACAGGAATCATTCAAATCACTCATATACTGTTCAGGTTACGGAATTTTAAACACAACCACCGTTTTAAAGCTCTGTCCACGGATCACAAAAAAATGTAAGTGTTCTTTCAGCAAAACGAAAACAATTCACGTAGGGATGTGTGTGAATTGTTTTCGTTTTCCTGAAAGAACATATTCTTTTTGTGTGATCCGTAGACAGAACGTTAAAAAGGTGGTTGTGTTTAAAATTCCGTTGACATTGAAACGTGCACCAGATATTTTTTTTTGCAAAGCGTCGACTGTTCCTGGGCTTGCTCAAGATTTCACACTATTCCACAACCCCCCCCCTCCAATATAAAATCAAAACTGAGACTTCTAACAGAAACAACTTAGGCAAATTCTCACTGTGCTAATACCACATTTTAATTAACAACAGCAACGCAACACACATCCACGACAGAAATAATGATAATCTGTGAAAACAATATGCGTTCAACGTTTTTAAGCGTTCCTGTGAGACCCAATTATATGTTTGGTACAGATATTCCGATCAAAGACTATGGGTGTGCCAGAAAAGATCTAAATGTCGCACACAATAATTGAGCGGCGTAGTTGATTCCAGGTTGACCAAAACTAATGGTTACACAAATTTTTTACAAATACACAAGCAACTTCATAGGAAAAAAAAATCTCCTCAGTCGAAAATTAGCCTACTTAACTTAAAACAAAAACCTGTTGTGCTTGATGACACAAATATATTTACCTCGAGAGAAATTGAAAGTGATTAAAGTAATGTGCACGGATAACATCCAACTCCATTTAGATCTGAATACTTTTTTTTCTTCAAACATTTCCTTCCAAGGTATACATATTCCGATTATAGAAAATGTATATTTCAGAAATGATAACAAATGTCGAATGCTATCAAAGCGGAAAATTTAATTCCAGGTTGACTAAAACTGGAAACACCACTTTTACACAAGCGACTTTTTGGGGGATAAAACTCCTCATTCGAAAATGAGCCGACTTAACTGTGTTTTTTTTTTAAAATATCGTGCTTGACACAAATTTAATTACTTCGAGAGAATTTGAAAGTGATGCAATGTGCACAAATAACATATTTAATTCCTTTTATTTCTAACTACGAATTGTACTTATTATTACTTGTTATTATTTTCATACTAATGAAAGAGAGCCTCTGATAAAGGGTTTGTCATAGTCTGGTTTCCAGACCAAAAGATGCTGACTATTCTGACAAATCTTGAAGGTCAGGTTGGCGCCACACCTAAAAATGAACATGACCAAAACGGGCAGGAGTGCCCGTTTCCGAAAATGTTCGAAGCTTACCGATTACATTTCGTTGACATTCGGATATTTTCGCAAATAGGTCGGGTATTTCCGGACGTAAAGTAACCGTCAGGCTTGTGATCAGTTTTGAAAAAAAATTGAGTTCATAAATCCATAACTTGCATTTTTAAATAAATGTCATGCCATGCATGCGCGCGAGCAAGACTGCAAGTATCTGTGTATGAAAATGGTCATTATAGAAGTTGCCAACTTATGCACTTACATTATTAGCCGCTATAATGACCTGAGATTTGTATTTGGTCTGGAAACCGGAAAAGTCGTAGACCATAGAGCTGACAAAAAATCCAGCATTCAAATACAACTGCAACTGATCACGGTTCATTGTCAAGCTACCTACGAAAATCAGCAATGTGCAGCACAATCTTACAAGCAATCAGCATTTTTATTAATCTTCATTTATCAGGGACAAAATTACGCGAGTTTGTACACCACTGAACGGTCGAGACTTAGTTTCCCACGACAAGGCTTCCCAAGCCGGGGCTAATTGCCCGACAAAGGATCCATCTCTCTAGTTCCAATGGACCGTGTTCACAGCGGTTCCAAAGGCGTCCAGCGCAGTGATGAATGCCCTATCGCGTGTACATGTATCAAGAACAAACTGTCGCGTAGGTTATTAAAAAGGGTCTCTTCCTCGCTGTTTATACCGGTGTCATGACTTGGTTTTTCAGGTTGTTTGTTGTTTGGACAGACCTCGACACAGTTTCTCATCGGCACGGTAAACGTTCGGTGTAACGTGACTGACACTCAAGCATATCGATGGTCGCTCCATGCCAGCCAATCAGGTGGTGGACATTACAGTTTCTCCCATATTTGTGATAGATGTGCACCGTATAAGTTATACCACCATACTTGGAATATCACGCATAGTACAGCGTAGCCATGGCGCTCAGTTCAGCGGCCATTTTGCTTTCAAAGTTCTTCCCCTAAAAAGAATTTTCGCATGACTGCTTTCCAAATATACTTCGGCTAAGTTCCATGCAACAAAACATTAACAGTGGGAAAAAAAGCAGTGTTCCTGACAGCGCTTATGAGTTGACAGGTAACCGTCTGCACCTCTGTGTCTGTCCTAAGTTGAAATGTTGTTTCCGAGCATTGACTTGCTGTAGATATTGAGACGCGACAATTGACTTGCCGTAGATATTGCTTATATATTATTATTTGCGGGTGACAAAATGACAATCTATATTCTAAGCGATCCGCGCCATCTTGCAGACGAAATTGTGCGAGTTTGTACACCACTGAAGGGCCCAGAGTATGCCATACATGGGGACGCAATTCCACCCCTTGCTAACGCCTGTAGTTGGGTACCCCTCGCGCCAGCTCGAAAACCCGGTGCTAGAACCATCGGTCCAGCTGAAGCCCCCGCTGTAACTGTATCCAATCCAGAAACTTGTGATCCCCGAAGCTTTCGCGAAGGCATATATGAACTGGTTCTCCTCATCGCTGGTAACCGATGCCAGATGAGCCAGTCTTCCAGGGTTTGAGAGACTTTGGCAGTGGTTCTCAGCATGGTTGAAATTGTTCTTAAGACTGACACCCAAGTAGCAGTGGTCTCCCCATGCTCGCCAAGGATATGGACACCCCGTGTTTCTTTCGATGCTCCTGCATCTTCCATCTACTTTTAGGACTGTCTGAAGAAGAACCATGACAAGTATTGACTTAATCATTTTGTAGTCTAAACGAAACAGCATCAGTGTCCGACTCTTTTGTATTTAAGGCGGCAACAGGCAGCTGCTCCTAGCTAGGAGACAGTAAAGTTATATGGCCTTTTGGAGAGACGATGATTTTATTTCTCCGCTGTCGAAGCCACATGAAAAGTGGAGTACTGCGAGCGTAATAATTAATTCATATCTGGTAAGGACACCAATTGTTTCAAGTCCCTTTGTCGTTCTGTTTTGCAGGTGTGTTTTTTAGGGACTCCGCAACGTACTTCAATTTCTCTGGGCCATTTCTCAACCGAGTTGTTCAAGTACAGCTTCCCCGCGAAGAAATTGCCTCATCCACGAATTACACACGAGTACAGTCTCGAATCCTTACCAAACATAGTCTGGCGATGAGACTGTTTTGCAGCGGTAGCTAGGTAACGGCAATTAATTTTCGAGGAGCTCATTAGCCGAGACCAATGTGGCAGACTAAGTAGTAATTCTGCATCAAATAATTATAGTCCCTCCGGTAAGCATTATATTATTTTCTTTTCTCTCATAAATTGGCCACCAAGGCTAACGAGCTTCGTTCATTTATATTGCAGTATACTAACTCGTGAAAAAAAAACCAACGCAACATTTAATTTACAGCCTTGGGCTTCCTCTTAAGCTCCTCGCCAAAAATGTCAATTAGGTTGATGGAAATTCGCTGAAGCGCAAAGTCAACATAAAAAAATACAAAAGCGGCTCTATCACTCCCTGGCTGTACTTTTTTGCATCACCGAGTACGCGCATTTACACCGGGAGCAATCCATAGACATTGAATAAAAAGACCATCAGCAGCGCGTGCATAGGTCTGGCCTGGAGGGTCACGTGCTGGAGAAAATAATTCGTACAATGCAATCACAATGCAGTGCGCCACCAAGAGTTTGCCACGGAGAGTTCATTTTCCCAGTGCCTTTGGAGATGGTCGACAAATTCGCAGCGCGGGACATTTGAAATTGTTAGTTTTTTTTCTGGTCAGTAGTTTCGCGAGCGTATGATTCGAGTATATGTTTCCCCTTTACTTTTCTTTTCATGGTATTTTTTGTTAGGCGGCAGAACGCTATGCCCCAATCAATAACAAGTTAGCTCATGCTGTCCAATCCCATTCGTTCAAAACGGGCCCTGTTTTGTCGACCGTAAATTTGAAAAATTGTCTCCAATCGATCGGCCTCGAATGACGTTTTGCTCAGCAGATAGCTCTCGTGTGCAGACTCAAGCAAATCCGCCCTTGAGAAGCGTTTAATACGCTAGGCCTATACCGAGTTGCTTCACAGACTTGTTGGCGCCCTCTAGTACATGATTATTGAGTGGGTTAGGGAATAAAACCACAACATACATGTATATTACAATATAAAATGCGGTACACACTGTAAACAAGTTAGGTAAAATTTACCGCCATTAACGAAAAGTATACAAGGTGAGTAAAAACAAGGGAACCCAAATAGCAGGACCAATTTCTTTCATGAATTTCTGCATGCGTACTATTAAAATCTAGGATATGAAAGCCCAATTAATAAGCTTCCTTTTAGTACAGGAATCATTCAATTCACTCATATACTCTTCAGGTTACGGAATTTTAAACACAACCACCGTTTTAAAGCTCTGTCCACGGATCACAAAAAAATGTAAGTGTTCTTTCAGCAAAACGAAAACAATTCACATAGGGATGTGTGTGAATTGTTTTCGTTTTTCTGAAAGAACATATTCTCTTTTCGTGATCCGTAGACAAAACGTTATAAAGGTGGTTGTGTTTAAAATTCCGTTGCTTGAAAATTGACATTGAAATTGAAACGTGAACAAGACAATTTGTTTTTGCTAAGCGTCGACTGTTCCTGGGCTTGCTCAAGATTTGACATTAATCCACGCCCCCCCATATAAACCCGAAACTGAGACTTCTAACAGAAACAACTTAGGCAAATTCTCACTGTGCTAATACCACATTTTAATTAACAACATCAACGCAACACACAACCACGACAGAATTAATGATAATCTGTGAAAAAATATTGGTACAGATATTCCGATCAAAGACTATGGGTGTGCCAGAAAAGATCTAAATGTCGCACACAATAATTGAGCGGCGTAGTTGATTCCAGGTTGACCAAAACTAATGGTTACACAATTTTTTTACAAATACACAAGCAACTTCATAGGAAAAAAAAATCTCCTCAGTCGAAAATTAGCCTACTTAACTTAAAACAAAAAAACTGTTGTGCTTGATGACACAAATATATTTACCTCGAGAGAAATTGAAAGTGATTAAAGTAATGTGCACGGATAACATCCAACTCCATTTAGATCTGAATACTTTTGTTCAAACATTTCCTTCCAAGGTATACATATTCCGATTATAGAAAATGTATATTTCAGAAATGATAACAAATGTCGAATGCTATCCAAGCGGAAAATTTAATTCAAGGTTGATTAAAACTGGAAACACCACATTTACACAAGCGACTTTTTGGGAAAAGAAACTCCTCATTCGATAATTAGCCGACTTAACTGTTTTTTTTTTAAACTATCGTGCTTGACACAAATTTAATTACTTTGAGAGAAATTGAAAGTGATGCAATGTGCACAAATAACATGCATAATTCCTTTTTAATCTAACTACGAATTGTACTTATTATTATTTGTTATTATTTTCATACTAATGAAAGAGAGCCTCTGATAAAGGGTTTGTCATAGTCTGGTTTCCAGACCAAAAGATGCTGACTATTCTGACAAATCTTGAAGGTCAGGTTGGCGCCACACCTAAAAATGAACATGACCAAAAACGGGCAGGAGTGCCCGTTTCCGAAAATGTTCGAAGCTTACTGATTACATTTCGTTGACAATCGGATATGTTCGCGAATAGGTCGGGTATTTCCGGACGTAAAGTAACCGTCAGGCTTGTTATCAGTTTTGAAGACAAAAATATTGAGTTAATAAATCCATAACTTGCATTAAATAAATGTCATGCCATGCATGCGCGCGTGCAAGACTGCAAGTATCTGTATATGAAAATGGTCATTATAGAAGTTGCCAACTTATGCACTTATATTATTAGCCGCTATAATGACCTGAGATTTGTATTTGGTCTGGAAAACCGGAAAAGTCGTAGACTATAGAGCTGAAAAAAATCCAGCATTCAAATACAACTGCAACTAATCGAGTTCATTGTCAAGTTACCTACGAAAATCAGCAATGTGCAGCATAATCATACAAGCAATCAGCATTTTTATTAATCTTCATTGATCACGGACAAAATTACGCGGGTTTGTACACCACTGAACAGTCCAGACCTTGTTTCCCACGACAAGGCATCCCAAGCCGGGGCTAATTGCCCGACAAAGGATCCATCTCTCTAGTTCCAATGGACCGTGTTCGCAGCGGTTCCAAAGGCGTCCAGCGCAGTGATGAATGCCCTATCGTGTGTACATGTATCAAGAACAAACTGTCGCGTAGGTTCTTAAAAATGGTCTCTTCCTCGCTGTTTATACCAGTGTCATGACTTGGTCTTTCAGGTTGTTTGTTGTTTGGACAGACCTCGAAACAGTTTCTCATCGGCACGGTAAACGTTCGGGTGTAACGTGACTGACACTCAAGCATAGCGATGGTCGCTCATGCCAACCAATCAGGTGGTGGACATTACAGTTTCTCCCACATTCGTGGTAGATGTGCACCGTATTAGTTATACCACCATACTTGGAATATCACGCATAGTACAGCGTAGCCATGGCGATCAGTTCAGCGGCCATTTTGCTTTCAAAATTCTTCCCCTAGAAACAAGTTTCGCATGACTGCTTTCCATATACTTCGGCTAAGTTCGATATACTGATGTAACAAAACATTTAACAGTGGGAAAAGATGCAGTGTTCCTGACAGCTCTTATGAGTTGACAGAGTAACCGTCTGCACCTCTGTGTCTGTCCTAAGTTGAAATGTTGTTTCAGACATTGACTCGCCGTAGATATTGAGATGCGACAATTGACTTGCCGGAGATATTTCTTACATAGTTATTTGCCGATGATCTATATTCTAAGCGATCCGCGCCATCTTGCAGACGGAATTACGCGAGTTTGTACACCACTGAAGGCCCCAGGGTATGCCATACACGATGGCGCAATTCCACCCGTTGCTAACGCCTGTTTCTGCGTACCCATCACTCCAGCTCGAAAACCCGGTGCTAGAACCATCGGTCCAGCTGAAGCCCCCGCTGTAACTGTATCCAATCCAGAAACCTGGGGTCCCAGACGCTGTCGCGTAGGCATATATGAACTGGTTCTCCTCATCGCTGGTAACCGATGCCAGATGAGCCGGTCTTCCAGGGTTGGAGAGACCTTGGCAGTGGTTCTCAGCCTGGTTAAAACCAAGCTTAAGACTGACACCCAAGTAGCAGTGGTCTCCCCATGCTCGCCAAGGATATGGACACCCCGTGTTTCTTTCGATGCTCCTGCATCTTCCGTCTACTTTTAGGACTGTCTGAAGCAGAATAAAGACAACTATTGACTTGATCATTTTGTAGTCTAGTCGCTCACGCATCTATGAACTGGTTCTCTTCTTCGCTGGCTACCGATGACAGATGAGCCGGTCTTCCAGGCTTTGGGAGACTTTGGAAGTGGTCCTCATCTAAGTTAAAATAAAGCGCAATGTGACTGACACTCAACATTTACGACTATCTGAAGAGTGCTGACGTTATCATTTCGAAGTTCGAAGTTTAGCAAAACAGCATGGTCCGACTCTTTTGTTTTGAGGCGACAATAAGCAACTGCTACTAGGACGAAATTCATATGACCTCCTTGCAAGACGTTTGAAGTCTTACCGCTACATCAAATCCCAACGAATGGAGGATTGCAACAATGTTTAATGTAGTTACTCATTAGTAGTTCAGCAATGCATGTGCAGTATTTTCCAATGTGTTGTTGAAGCCGTTGAGTTTAAGTTTGATCTAGTGACAGAAAAATGTCACTTTTCGAAAAGACACTATCTGTTTCAAGCTTTTTTGCTGTTCTGTTCTGCAGTTGTTGTTTTCTCAACAGCGCAAAATGCTTGAATTTCTCTGGGCCGTTTATTTGAAGAGCCGTGTGTTCGTCCACTAACCCGCTTCCCAGGGAAGAAATGTCTGTCCACGAAGTGCACACGATCGAGTTTGATGGAACAGCTTCGAATTCTTACCAACATGCTCTGGCGACAAGACTGTTGTGCTGTCCGTTCCAGCGGCGGTTTTGGTATAGTTTATATATGGCAAGTTTGCATCAAATTATTGGTTTTCCTCTGCAAGGGAAGCAGGTCTATTGAGTCACTCATTATTGAGTCTATGATTGACATCGAATTCCCTCAGCACAAGTTCGTAATCGAGGAGCTCAGCCGAGACCAGTAATTGAGGCAGACATCGCCCATAATGGCCAACTTGGATCAAATTATTGGTTTTTCCCTCTGTAATGGCAGCAGGTCTATTCAGTCCCTTATAATTGGATTCGAAATTTCTCAGCAGATTTTCTTCATCGATGACTTCGTCGAGAACAATAAGTGTGGCCGATATTATCCAAAATGGCAGCCTTCATATCTGATTGTCACTTGAAACCTTGGCCCACGTCCTTCAATACTGATTACTGCACAGGCACGACGCACACAAATTCATATTGACAGGCATTGTATGCTTGTCCAACTGACAAATTCAAACAAGTAGAAGTTGAGCAGTAAAGAACTTTAGTCGGGCTGACATAATGACGTTGAGATTTGGTACCGATGTTCAATATCTTATTAGTACACAACTTGTGTAAAATACTACACAACTTGTGTAAAATACTACACAACTTGTGTAAAATATTACACAACTTGTTCAATTTTTTTTACGCAACTGGTTGCTAGGTTCATATAGTACACAGCCGAAATAACAGTGTATTTCGTGGCGACGAGTAACTGAATCTTCGATGAAAGTCCTCCCGCTCAGACGGTCGAAGTCTTAACGCTATCAAAGCGCAATGAAAAGTCGGGGATTGCAAGTATTTTTAATGTCTAGTGGCAACGCACAAGCTTTTCAACAAGCCGATATGCATGCGCAACATTTATCTCCAACGTGTTGATGAAATCCTCGCTTTGAATTTGACTCGGTGACTAATACGCTGCCACTTGTCAATAGGATACCAACACAGTCATTTTGGTGTTATATTTTGCAGGGTTTTCGTACCAACGCAAGTTTTCTTTCGAATTTCTCTGGCCCGTCTTCACCTTCAAGAAAACGCTGATCACTGCACTTGGGAATTGCTTAGATGTGGTTGGAGAATTGTACAATATAGTCCGGCGATCAGACTGATATGTGGCAGCGGTGGCCTCGACGGATCTAATTGGACAACTCGTATCTAACTCCAGTCGTCGAAATTGCTCCCGTTGCAAGGTGACTCGGTCGACACAGGTAAGAATCGATGGAACTACGGATGGACGTTTGCAGAAATCCTGAAGCAATGGATCAATATATACATGTATTTTACCACTAGAACGTGTCTAGGAGACCTGATAACGAAATTAATAACTTAATTGTGCACAGTGTTAATTATTGGTGACGCTTCTGTTTACACGTACATCACCTGCTACGGTTTCAATTCAAGTCATGATCAATGAGACATTTGAGAGTTTCATGAGCACGAGAATTTCATGAGCACGATCATTTAAACCGTAGGTCTGATGGATATAGCGCCGAATTTGGCACGAGTTCTATTGTCATTTTTCACGAACCAGAAGTCAACATATATGCGAAGGTGTTTAATAGAGCTAGATGCTTTAAGATAATATACAGTTTGTTTCTGTCACTGTTAGTGTAAACGTGCCTCCTGTTATTCTTAAACAATTTACAGATATCGTACGTGCTCTCCCCACCCACCAACGGTTATTAAGGTAGAAACATTACAAGCCATAAACTCAGGCCAAGGATGAATTTCTCCTAATTAAGTAGCGAGGGACAAGTTATCGTCTTCCAAATTACTTGTTTGCCCGATCTCTCGAATCCATACCTCCTTCGCATCTCTGCCAGTAAATAATGCCCTGTCGTTCATCCATGGAATTGCACACTTTGATCTGTCTTTCCTCTCTCTCTCTCTTGTTAACTGAAATTATTTAGTTCCTGATGAAAGAGCACTTATATATAAGTTGCACAGCTGGTTGTATGGGCTGCTGAAGAATTGTTATCACCCAATCTGTTCATAGGGTGTAAACGTCTCTATTTAAGCAGAAGCAAATGTTCACAGTACTTGTTCTACATTTTAATTAACAACAACGCAGTACACCAGCACAACCACAGAATTAATGACAACCTGTGGAAACAATATGCGTTCAATGTTTTTAAGCGTTTCTGTGAGACCTGATTATTATATTTTTGGTGCAGATATTCCGATCAAAGACTACATGGGTGTGCCAGAAGAGATATAAATGTCGCACACTATTGAGAGGAATATTTGATTCTAGGTTGACTAAAACTGGTGACACAATATTTCACAAATGCACAAGTGACTTCATGTGAATAAAATCTCCTCAGTCGAAAATTAGCCTACTTAACTAAAAAAAACCTATCGTGTTTGACACAAATTCAATTACCTCGAGACTAATTGAAAGTTACTATATAGAAATGTGAACGAATAACAGCCATAACTCTATTTAAATTTGAATACTTATAATTTTCTTCCAGAACATTTCCTTCCATGCAAGGAAAGAGATTAATAAAGTTTTTTTTTCGTTAACTCGACTGGTCGCCAGACCAAAATATGCTCACTTCTAGTGAGACCCAATCTTCGGTTAAGATATTCCGATTTAAATGGATATTTCAGAAAAGATCATCAATGTCGCATGCTATCCAAGCGGCAAATTTGATTCTAGGTTGAATAAAACTGGTAACACAAATATTTTTACAAATACACCAGCGATTTCATGAGAAAACCTCCTCAGTCGAAAGTAAGCCTACTTTTACATTTAGTAACAAATTAAAACTATCTTGTTTTACACAAATGTGAATACCTCGTGAGAAGTTAAAAGTGATATGCAATATGCACAAAATGAATGACATCCATAATTTCTTTTAAATCTAAATACCTATCGCAGTCAATATGAATATTATTTTTTTTTTTTAAATAAAGTTTCTTCCGATGAAAGAGACTGAAAAAGGGTTTGTAACAGACTAGTCTGGTTTCCAGACGATGCTGACTATTCTGATAAATCTTAGGTCAGGTAGCCTCCACAGCTCAAAATGAACATAACTGAAAACGGGCAGGGTTTTTGCCCGTTTCCGAAAATGTCCGAGGCTTACCGACAAGAGGCCTATGCATGTTCGCAATAGCTCGGGTATTTGCGGTCATAAACTATCCGGCATTTACAAACGAAGTACCGGTCGTGCTTGTTATCAGTTCTGAAAATAATTGAGTTCATAAATCCATAGGTTGCATTGAAAAATGTCAATGCCAGGCGTATTATCAAGTATCTGTATGAAAATGGTCAATGTAGAAGTTGCCAACTTCAGTATGCACTTGTAAGAGGGGTGGGCTTCGCTCTTTTTTTAAATAGCCGCTACCTGACCCAAGATTTGTCAGAATAGACCTAGTCAGAATAAATGTAATTTTTTTCAATGTAATCCTTGAAAATGCACATTTGTGTCAAATTTAACCTTACTTTTTAATATTCATTTTGCCATTTTGAAGGGCAATTTTGGCGCCTTTTTGGTTTTCATGATAATGAAAATTTGCATATGCATGAGCAAAAGTGTGACTTCATTTCAGGCAGAACACTTAATGTTACAGCTATTTCGGCTGCACCATTTGCCAGCATTTTGGATATTTTACTGTTGTAAATTTGATTTTCTTTGGTAATTCGCTGTTCTTTCAGTATGGTTCATGACAGTTGGCCAATGAGCAAAGTTTTCTAAAAAAAATGTTTTGAATGAGCAAATAAAGCCTATAAATTGAGTGTCTTCCTGAAATGACATCGCAGCAACAGCGCCCTCATTTGTCAGGTAATTAGCATGGACATTTTGGAAATGTTTAAAAGAAATGCACTTTTCGCTAAAATTAACCAAAAAGGGATGTTAAATAGTGTTCATACAATTGCAAGGTGCGCAAGTAATTCATGTCATGGATCCTTTAAGTCTGGGAACCAGACTGGTCGTATAGAGCTGAATCCATCCGGCATTCAAGTTCATTGATCAAGATGGCAAGTGAGTTCACTGTCCAAAGTTCAACACTGTAACCAGCATAGTAATCAACATTTTGAGTGATCTTCATTTTACAGCCTTTTTTTCCCACGACAACACATCCCACCCCGAAGCCCGGCAGCAAAATTTGTTTTCCAAAACGAGATCGGATAACATTAAAAGAGGGCGCTCTCTCTGCGTAATGCATATTCATGATGTGCAGGGCTTTAGAGAATAAGTTATATAACAAGGAATAATGGTGTTTAAATCAACGACGATTGGCAGCTGATTCGTGGACTGGTTGGAAGTAGTCCTGACTTCTAATTAGCTGATCCCAGTTCGAATCTCAGTGAGCATTTTTCACTTCTTCTCATATCACCTTTTAAATAACTAAATGAGGAAGGAACATTTCTCCCAAGACGTAAAGCCTATTTTGGGTTTGTGTTGTGAATAACAACCATTAGATATGCATGTAATGGACCAATCAGAAGATGGGAAATGTTTCGGGGAAAAAAAGATTCGCAGCCCGACAAAGGAAAGGATACCCATCTCTTCAGTCGAATAACCGGACCGTGTCGGCAGCACCATCCGTCCAGCGCAGTGTTGATTCCCCCGTAGCTGTATATCCAGTCAGTAGACCTCAATGCCTGAAGCTGTCACGTAGGCTCTTAAATACTGGTCCTCTTTCTCGCTGGTAACCAACGCCAGGTGAGCTGATCTTTCAGGTTGGGAAAGACCTCGACAGTGTTTCTCAGCACGGTAAATATTAGGCGCAAGGTGACTGACAATCAAGTAGCGATGGTCGCCCCATGCCAGCCAAGGTGGTGGAAAGTTATTAAAGTTCCTCCCTGCGGTACAGTTTCCACCGATTTGGAATATCACGTGAAACAAGGTCAAAACAACTTGAACCAGATATCATATCGTGCATAATACAGCGTAGCCATGGCGCTTAGTTCATCAGCGGCCATTTTGCTTTCAAAGTTCTTCCCCTAAAAAAAAGTTTCGCATGACTGCTTTCAAAATATTTTGGCTAAGTTTCATATACTGCAGTTAGAACACAGAGGGAAAAGATTCCGGAAAGCTCTTGTGAGTTGACAGATAACCGTCTGCACCTCTGTGTCCTTCCCAATTAAGCTAACAGTTGAAATGTTGTTTCAGACATTATATGAGATGCGACAATTGGCTTGCCGTTGATATTGCTTATATAATTATTTGCTGGTGACAAACTGACAATCTGTATTCTAAGCGATCCGCGCCATCTTGCAGACGGAATTACGCGAGTTTGTGCACCACTGAAGTCTGAAGGGCCCATGGTATGCCATACACGATGGCGCATTTCCACCCGTTGCTAATGCCTGTATCTGCGTACCCATCACTCCAGCTCGAAAACCCGGTGTTTGGCGAACCATCGGTCCAGCTGAAGCCGCCGTTGTAACTGTATCCAATCCAGAAACCTGGGGTCTCAGACGCTGTCGCGTAGCAAAATATTAACAGTGGGAAAAGATGCAGTGTTCCTGACAGCTCTTATGAGTTGACAGATAACCGTCTGCACCTCTGTGTCTGTCCTAAGTTGAAATGTTGTTTCCGAGCATTGACTTGCCGTAGATATTGCTTATATATAATTATTTGCGGGTGACAAAATGACAATCTATATTCTAAGCGATCCGCGCCATCTTGCAGACGAAATTACGCGGGTTTGTACACCACTGAAGGGCCCAGAGTATGTCATACATGGGGACGCAATTCCACCCCTTGCTGACGCCTGTAGTTGGGTACCCCTCGCGCCAGCTCGAAAACCCGGTGCTAGAACCATCGGTCCAGCTGAAGCCCCCGCTGTAACTGTATCCAATCCAGAAACCTGAGACCCCCGAAGCTTTTGCGTAGGCATATATGAACTGGTTCTCCTCATCGCTGGTAACCGATGCCAGATGAGCCGGTCTTCCAGGGTTGGAGAGACCTTTGCAGTGGTTCTCAGCCTTGTTAAAACCAAGCTTAAGACTGACACCCAAGTAACAGTGGTCTCCCCATGCTCGCCAAGGATATGGACACCCCGTGTTTCTTTCGATGCTCCTGCATCTTCCGTCTACTTTTACGACTGTCTGAAGCAGAATAAAGACAAGTATTGACTTAATCATTTCGTAGCAGGCTAGTCGCGCACGCATCTATGAACTGGTTCTCTTCTTCGCTGGCTACCGATGACAGATGAGCCGGTCTTCCAGGCTTTGGGAGACCTTGGAAGTGGTCCTCATCTAAGGTAAAATAAAGCGCAATGCGACTGACACTCAACATTTACGACTATCTGAAGAGTGCTGACGTTATCATTTTGAAGTTCGAACTTTAGCAAAACAGCATGGTCCGACTCTTTTGTTTTGAGGCGACAATAAGCAACTGCTACTAGGACGAAATTCATATGACCTCCTTGCAAGACGTTTGAAGTCTAACCGCTACATCAAATCCCAACGAATGGAGGATTGCAACAATGTTTAATGTAGTTACTCATTAGTAGTGCAGCAATGCATGTGCAGCATTTTCCAGGGTGTTGTTGAAGCCGTTGAGTTTAAGTTTGATCTAGTGACAGAAAATGTCACTTGTCGAAAAGATACTATCTGTTTCAAGCTTTTTTTGCTGTTCTGTTCTGCAGTTGTTGTTTTCTCAACAACGCAAAATGCTTGAATTTCTCTGGGCCGTTTATTTGAAGAGCCGTGTGTTCGTCCACTAACCCGCTTCCCAGGGAAGAAATGTCTGTCCACGAAGTGCACACGATCGAGTTTGATGGAACAGCTTCGAATTCTTACCAACATGCTCTGGCGACAAGACTGTTGTGCTGTCCGTTCCAGCGGCGGTTTTGGTATAGTTTATATATGGCAAGTTTGCATCAAATTATTGGTTTTCCTCTGCAAGGGAAGCAGGTCTATTGAGTCACTCATTATTGAGTCTATGATTGACATTGAATTCCCTCAGCACAAGTTCGTAATCGAGGAGCTCGGCCGAGACCAGTAATTGAGGCAGACATCGCCCATAATGGCCAACTTGGATCAAATTATTGGTTTTTCCCTCTGTAATGGCAGCAGGTCTATTCAGTCCCTTATAATTGGATTCGAACTTTCTCAGCAGATTTTCTTGATCGATGACTTCGTCGAGAACAATAACGGTGGCAGAAATTAGCCAAATAGCAGCCTTCATATCTGATTGTCACTTGAAACCTTGGCCCACGTCCTTCAATACTGATAACTGCACAGGCAAGATGCACACAAATTCATATTGACAGGCATTGAACATGCTTGTCCAACTGACAAATTCAAGCAAGTAGAAGCTGAGCAGTAAAGAACTAAAGTCGGGCTGATATAATGACGTTGAGATCTGGTACCGATGTTCAATATCTGTGCCAGTAAAAGGTAAAACTGAATTGTAATAATGGTCTGAGATTTCGCGATACACAGAACAATGCTCAGACAGTCATATGACCGTGACATTACTTAAAGAGTCTTGGTGCACACGTCCAACAATATGAATCAGCCAAAAAAAGTAGTTCATGCATGGGCCACAAAATGACACTGGTGTAGAGACTATACTCAGAAAATCGAGGCAACATTGTGCGTCTTGAACGCTTTGAAGACGTATACTCTCAAGACGTTTCCCACATGACGGAGATAGTCTTAACATATTAATATGGTCCAAGAAAACGAAATCATGCTTGTTCAATGAACTCCACTTTTACTTTCTCTCCGAAGTACGTGTACAAAATTGTTTAAATAAGTTCATGGGCCATCAGTAGACTTGAACCTTAGGCTAACGGATGCTTCTGTTATGTGAGCTGGAGTCTCTTGCACCGAGGGCGTTCAATTTTCTAAGAAGGCCTGATGCAGGTGAAGATCAACTTGAATTTCCTAAAACTCACGAGAAGAAATTTTGCCATTGAAATGTGTCCTCCGGAATCGCTGACATAAACTAATTACAAATCGAGCACAATTTCATGAGACACGAAAAACGGATCATGATTGTTATCACCAAGATGATGTTCTTTGGCTTTAAAACTCATAAAGTTCCCAATCAGAGGACAAGTTGCACAACTGGTTCATAAAGGGTGCAAACATCTTTGCAAGCAGAAGCTTTGCATTAGGCATAGTTTCACTGGCGAGTAAACGATGATTATAGTCTATGTCTGTCGGCTCTGTCCCAAGCTTAAAATGTTTTTTTAGCCAACATTAACGTTTTCTGAATAAGATGTGTCAATCAAATTCCCGCATGTTTTGTTTTTATAGCTGCTGACAACCTGTATTCTAAGCGACCTAGGCCATCTTGCAGACGAAATTGTGCGGGTTTGTACACCACTCAACGCGCCAGAGTTCGTCTACAAAATTGACACGTACACATTTCCTCCCAGTGGCAAGGCCATGGTCGGGGGCACCGGCAACCCAGTTTGAGAACCCGGTGTCTGCAGTACCATCCGTCCAGCTGAAGCCCCCTTCGTACTTGTATCCAATCCAGAAACCGCCTGAGTTGATCTGCGAAGCAGTCGCGTAGACATTTATGAACCGGTTCTCTTCTGCGCTGGTAACCGATGCCAGATGAGCTGGTCTTCCAGAGTTGGAGAGATCTCGGCAGTGGTTCTCAGCATCGTCAAAGCTAAACAGGTGTTGCGTGACACTCAAATAGCAGTGGTTTCCCCATGGTTGCCAAGCTGGTGGACACTCCATACTTTTTGCAATCCCCCTGCATCTTCCGTCTACTTTTACAATTGTCTGAAGCAGAATCAAGACGAGTGTTGAGGTTTTCATTTCGAAGTCTGACAATTAAAACAGTATTTTATCTTTTTAGAATTTTATTAATTAACGAATCTCGTCCGATGAATATATACATTAACGACTCTTTGTTTTTCATGGCGACGAGCCTCTGAATCTTCGATGAAAGTCCTCCCGCTCAGACGGTCGAAGTCTTAACGCTATCAAAGCGCAATGAAAAGTCGGGGATTGCAAGTATTTTTAATGTCTAGTGGCAACGCACAAGCTTTTTAACAAGCCGATATGCATAGGCAGCATTTATCTCCAACGTGTTGATGAAGTCCTCCCTTTGAATTTAACTCGGTGACTAATACGCTGCCACTTGTCAATAGGATAACACGGTCATTTTGGTGTTATATTTTGCAGGGTTTTTGTACCAACGCGAGTTTTCATTCGAATTTCTCTGGCCCGTCTTCACCTTCAAGAAAACGCTGATCACTGCACTTGGGAATTGCTTAGATGTGGTTGGAGAATTGTACAATATAGTCCGGCGATCAGATTGATATGTGGCAGCGGTGGCCTCGACGGATCTAATTGGACAACTCGCATCTAACTCTAGTCGTCAAAATTGCTCCCGTTGCAAGGTGAGTCGGTCGACACAGGTAACAATCGATGGAACTACGGATGGACGTTTGCAGAAATCCTGAAGCAATGGATCAATATATACATGTATTTTACCACTAGAACGTGTCTAGGAGACCTGATAACGACATTAATAACTTAATTGTGCACAGTGTTAATTATTGGTGACGCTTCTGTTTACACGTACATCACCTGCTACGGTTTCAATTTAATTCATGATCAATGAGACATTTGAGAGTTTCATGAGCACGAGAATTTCATGAGCACGATCATTTAAACCGTAGGTCTGATGGATATAGCGCCGAATTTGGCACGAGTTCTATTGTCATTTTTCACGAACCAGAAGTCAACATATATGCGAAGGTGTTTAATAGAGCTAGATGCTTTAAGATAATATACAGTTTGTTTCTGTCACTGTTAGTGTAAACGTGCCTCCTGTTATTCTTAAACAATTTACAGATATCGTACGTGCTCTCCCCACCCACCAACGGTTATTAAGGTAGAAACATTACAAGCCATAAACTCAGGCCAAGGATGAATTTCTCCTAATTAAGTAGCGAGGCACAAGTTATCGTCTTCCAAATTATTTGTTTGCCCGATCTCTCGAATCCATGCCTCCTTCGCATCTCTGCCAGTAAATAATGCCCTGTCGTTCATCTATGGAATTGCACCCTATGCTCTGTTTTTCCCCTCGGTCTCCCTTTCGTTAACTGAAATTATTTAGATCCTCTCAGAGATTTGTGGTAGCTACTTTCAAACTCCAACAAAACCGAAGTTCCTGACGAAAGAGCACTTATATATATGTTGCACAGCTGGTTGTATGGGCTGCTGAAGAATTGTTATCACCCAATCTGTTCTTAGGATGTAAACGTATCTATTTAAGCAGAAGCTAATGTCAACAAGAAGCGAAACTGGCTATAGCAAAACTTAGTGTACACGACGAGAGGTCGGATTTTTTGTCCTTTTGTGCAGCTTCTTAAATAGTTTTAATTGTTCTGTCCAATCTTCATTTTGCACATGAAACCGCGTGGATTCGTACACCACTGGACGTCCAGAAGTTTGTTGTTCACGTTGACACACCTCTTTCTATCGCGAAGACCTTGGTCTGGGTCCCCATCCACCCAGCTCGCAAAACTAACATCGGTGTTTGCGGTACCATCCGTCCAGAAGAAACCATTGTTGTACCGGTATCCAATCCAGAAAGGATGGTTCCCGGCGGCACTCGCGTATGACCACATGAAGTCATATTCTTCCTCGCTGGTAACCGAAGCCAGATAGGCCCTCCAAGGTTTAGAGAGGTCTCGGCAGCGCAGACCGGAATAGTAAAAGTCGGTCACGGGTCGACTGATGCTCAAGTAACAGTGGTCACCCCAGGTCAACCACGGCGGTGGGCATTTCGTGCTCGCTATGCGAGTCACATTTGTCGGGCAGTTTCCGATGGCCTCAAGTAAAATCTCTGTTTGAAGCAGAAGCAAGATCGGAATGAACTTCCATGCTGCCATTAAGATAGACAAGATAAGGCCTTTCCAGATCACAGTCCGTTTGTTTCTGCCCCAGCAAGTTGTTGATTCTCCAACCTTAGATGTCTGCAAGACCAGAGTGAGTGAGTCATGGTGATGTGACCTTCAGCTAATCAATCTGTCCCAAATAGCCGTTTTTACTTGCACAGATTTGTCTTTTTATGCCTCGAGTTATGTCTGCACCTGCTTGGTTGCACTTCAACCAATGTCGCGAGTATACTCCTGAGGAGCTTTCTGCGTAGTACAGGAAGATGATAATGATGATGATGACGACTGAATTTCAAAAACAACGAAACCGAAATTTACAACTTGATGTCAGTCAGAAACAGACGTGCACATCGATAAACCTAAAACTTCTGCGGCGTGGAAAGGGTGCATTTCCTATTGTTGGTTAGTAGTTTTACTCGCACATGTGCAGTGTAGGCTACTGTTTCATCATCGAACACATTTTCATGCAGCGGCATCGATAGATCCCTCCTATTGCTAACGCAGTCGCTTCGTCAGATAGCAAACCAGTCTCTGAAAATCAATATCTTGGCACATGAGTGACATTGGTTACCAAACCCACCTTGCCTTGTACAAAGCGAGGAATCCGCAGCACCGTGATTCGTCGAAATTGCTCCCGTTGCTACGGATGACTCGATCCACAATACGAATTCGTTGGAACTAGCTGCTACTGGATCTATGAGAAAACACTGAAGCAATGGATGAATAGAATGTGTCTTCGAGACCCATTGACGAATAAAAATTGCATTTTAACGTAGGCCTGCACAACTTGCTATGGTTTACATTAAATTCGTGATCAATAAGACATGTAATGAAACAAGAGTCTCTGAGGCGCGAACATTCGAGAGCGTTCGTCTGCTTTTTATTAAAATGAACGTCGAATTAGGCACAGTTCTATTTTTGCGAACCAGTGGAGGGGAATGCAACAGAGAAACGTACCATTGCTGCAGAGTTTAATAAGGGGGATGCTTGCTTCAAGGTCTCTCATATTGAAATTTTCTGTCTCGGTAAGAATAACTGCCTCTTTTTGTTAAAATACCTAATCAAACGGCAGGCGAAGAATTTTGATGGACATTTCCAAATGCCAAGTTATCGACTCCAGTTTTCGATAGATGCCGTTGTGGTTTTTGGACCCCTTTGAAATCCAAACCCATTTACCTTTGAAAGTATGTATAGTATAACCTTCACACACGTGACCTGTCTTTTGTGGTAATTATCTTCACCTTTAGGCATGCGCAATAGAACCAGTGAGTCGCTATTACCAGTGAGACAAACTTTCACACTAAACCAATGCATGGAATGTAATTTTAAAAAAAAACGTTCGTAATAAAATTGGTAACCAGACTGTGACTGAAAGTAGACTACGAAAAATCGAGAAGCTGGCAGTCATAAATACGCACTGCAAAACTCTGGTAGTGCGTGAAAATGTCAGGCTAGCCTGAATTGACGAGTAGCTCCGCGAGACCAAAGTGTTGAAGTGGCTGGAGATTTTGATGAAGCTTTCGACGACCTCTTAAGTCACCGCTTAGTGTTAGTGAGCCTAACAAAATCACAGTGAAGAAACCGCTAGCAGAAAATGCAGGCGAGCATGCACCTGCTGAAGTTGTGCAGTTCAATTTTAAACAGTCTTCATTCATCACTTCAGATACAAATTTGAACTAATTTGCATTCAGACATGAGTGACATCGGTACCAAACCTAACAATCTCGGGACACGCGTGTTCATGTAAAATAGACGTTAGCTGATTTTGTAAGACGTCAACCTTTTTGCCCTGTAAATGTCAGTTACCAAACAACCTAGATGCTTATTGTTGTTACTATTTGTGTATAAGTTGCGCTTTTCGGTCGCCCTTTAGAGGATATGGATTATTGTTGTTGAAATGTCGTGTCTATCATAATTATAAGCATCGACGGGACAAATCAAACAGCCCGACGAAGTGGCTTTAAAATAAGACAAGTTTACATTGCAACCAGCATTGATTGAAAGAAGACATTTATTAGTAGATTCCCAATGAAGTTTTTTTGACAGTGGGTCTTTGAACAGCGTTTTTGAAGCTCTAGAGGAAGTTGGAACATGACTTGAGCCAAAATCAACCGAAAGTCTCAGTCATGACCCCACAGAACGTGTTACGTTTGATCGTTCTGCTTCTTGATGGACAAACAGTACATGATGCAAGATCACCTTTCGACAAAGGAACAAACGCCCGTTGCATCATTTGCAAGATGAAGACTGGAACATCAGGCAATACTCTTTGTGCAGACTATAACAACAGCCACATGGTCTGGGAACCAACGCATCAGAAACCTTTCTCTTTACATCTCCCTTGGTATCCTGTGCCTCAAGTATTAAACCGCGTATACCATTGGTAACAGTTTGGTATTGTAACGTGCCTTTGTTGTGAGTTGTATAAAAAGAGGGCAAGAATAAACGGCCTAGAGCCCCGAAACCCTGAAGAATGGTGTCTGTGTTTTTCCTCCGTCTGGCGTGTGAAAACCCAGGATCCGGTCGACGTTACAGTATACTCGGCTTGACGGTCCTTGTAAGGCTCGTAATTGCAACTCCCTCTCGCCAACTTCACCCTACACCCTACCCCAGAATCTCAGACATCGTACGGTCTTTCGACACTGAAAAAATTACCTGGGTTAAGTTTACCCAAGTAAGGGTGAAAACTGCAACTACCCAAACTTGGGTTATGCTTTGCCCAATTGTTTAGGTTAAATTCAACCAAAACTTGAGTTCATACAAGACCAAATGAAATTTTACCCAGACAGAAGATGTCACGCTCAAGAATACAAGTACCTGGAATCTACCAGGCCTTCAGTCACATTAATTGACGATACTACCCGTCGTAAACAACTTTTCCGAAGAGGCTTGTTATCCCCTTTTATAGTAAGTCTGACAGATTGGGCCTATTGTTATAGTTTAAACAATCAAGCATTCAATTACGTGCAGAGCCCTTGATATTACAAAATATTTCACTAAAGCTTAGCTTATTGATCGATAAAAATAGCAAAAAGTGAGTGAAGATTCATCCACGAACTAATTACTCGTCTGCGTACGCCAATCAGAAGGGGGAAAGACGCGTATTATACGTAACACGTCAACGTGTTGGCCCTGTAAATACGAGTTACCATGCAACCTAAGATGCCTATTGTTGTAACTCTTTTCACTCGTCCATGAGGGGATCTGGATTGTAATTGAAATAGTGTGCCAATCATAATTATATACACCAACGGGAGAAATCAAACCAATTATTATGACGTATAGTGGCTCAATAAAACTGACTGATTATAGTGTGGCCAGCAGAGATGCGAAGCAGACGTTTGTCAGCGATTTTCAAAGGAGGTTGCAAACGGGCAAAGTGTCTTGAGCAGCATTTTTTAAATACTTGGAAACTAGTTTTGGTAAAACTCAGGCAAAGTCAACCGAAGGTTTCAGTCATGACTCCACATAATTTGTTACGTTTATTCGTTTTGCTTCTTGTTGGACAAACTGATGCAATTTGCAAGACCAAATTTCGACAAAGGCACAAGAGTGGTTGTGAACCACCTTGGCTTGTATGGGGCAACCACTGCTACTTGAGCGTCCGTGCCCTTTTTGACATTGACAAGGCTGAGGGTCACTGCCAAGATCTTTCCAAACCTGGAAGACCAGCTCATGTCGCATCGGTTACTAGTGAAGAAGAGAACCAGTTCATCCATTCATACGCGACTGCTTCAGGTATAGACTTATCCAAAGGTTTCTGGATTGGATACAAAAGGGAAAGTAGCAAGGAGCCGTTCGGCTGGACAGATGGCAGCAGCTTTACGTACGAGAACTGGGCTCTGGGAAGTCAAAACAACAACATGTACAAATGTGTTGGTATTTACGAAAGCGCCGTCTGGGTTGCTCAGTGGTGTACAAACCCCCGTTCCATCATCTGTAAGATGAAGATTGGAAAATCCGACAATAGTCTTTGTGCAACCTATAACAACACCCACCTGGTCTAGGTACCAACACATCAGAAACCTTTCTCTCCAAATCTCTCTGGGCATCTTATGCCTCACGAACGCGTATACCATTGGTAATCGTTTGGTATACTCTGGCTTGACGGTCCTTGTATGGCTCGCACTCGCAAATTTCACTCGCAATTTCGTCCAACATTCTACACCGGAATCCCAGACATCATGCTGTCTTTCTACCGACAGACAGATGACTTAATGTAAGATGTCATGCTGAAGGACACAACAGTGCCTGGAATCTGAAATATTGTAAAGCCTTCTGTTACACTGACCTTGATACAAGACAGTCGTAAACAACTTTAATGAAGAGGTTTGTTATTCCCGTTTATCGCAAATACAGATAGCTCCTAAATTATACTTTAAACAATCAAGACTTTCATTCCCTGTAAAGCCCTTCATCTTACAAAATATTACATGTGAATGAAGCTTACCTTATCAATCGATGGGAAAAAACCCAAGTGAACAAAGGTCCATAAACGAATAAATTACTCGTCTGCGTACGCCAATCACAGGCGAGAACAGGCGTCAGAAGCGGGGACAGGCGCGCATAATAGACGTTATCCGCTTTTGAAACACGTCAACGTGCTGGCTAAGTTAATGCGAGTTGCCAAGCAACTTAAGATGCTTGTTGTTGTTACTCTCTGTGTAAGACTTTGTTTTTCGCTTGCCCGCGATGAGATGTGGATTATAATTGAAATAGTGTGCCAATCATAATTATTTGCACCGACGGCACAACTCGACGAAGTGGGTTAACAAACTGCTAACCGTGCAGCCAGCACAGATGCGATGCAGACGTTCGGTTGTGGCAGTCTCGGTCTGTGGATTCGCAAGGAGATCGCAAATAGTCGACGGGTCTTGAGCATCGTGTCTGATTTCATTCGGAATCCGATGGAAGTTGGAATATTACTGGAGGACAAGTAAAGCCAAACTCTCAGTCATGATTTCGCGTCATTCTTCGTTCTGCTTTTGATTGAACTCAAAATTTAATCAGGATGCAAGATCAACTTGCGACAAATGACCACTTCTAATCGCGAACCACCTTGGCTCGCATGGGACAACCATTGCTACTTGACTGTCAGTCACCTGGAGCCTAATTTTTACCATGCTGAGGCCTACTGCCAAGGTCTCTCCAAACCTGGAAGACTGGCTCATCTGGCGTCGGTTACCAGCGATGAGGAGAACCAGTTCATAGATGCCTACGCAACAGCTTCGGGGATCAAGACCGACGGTTTCTGGATTGGATACAGGTACGAAGGGGGATTCAGCTGGACGGATGGTGCAGCAATTGGTTTTTCAAGCTGGAGAGCTGGGGATCCAGACCAACACCTTGCCACTGGCAGGAAATGTGTCAACGTGAAAGACAAACTGTGGCGCGTTCAGTGGTGCACAAACCCGCGCAGTTTTGGCTGCAAGATGATGAAGATGACACAAATATAACAAGCCAGATTGCCAACAAATGTAAAGCAATTCCCACGGGAAGCAGATTACACTGATCTCATTCAGTTAACATTGCACGTTGTCAAAAGAACAACGATTCCATTTGCAGTTTGAGACAGACATGAAAAACATTATCCTGCAGAGCTCTGAAACCTGTTTTGCTCCCCCGATTTAGTTGTGATGAGTTGAACGAAACCACCACTGTAAACCATTAATCCGGATCAAACATCATTGCTACCCATCTAATTCTCTCATATTAACATAAAGAAAACTATGTGCTAAAGGAAACAAGCACCCGGAATTTCAAGTATTATCAAGCTTTCTCACACATCGACGATGAGACCTGGTCGTAAAAAACTTTCATGAAAAGGCTTGTTATTCACTTTTATAAGTCATAAAAAAGTATAAATGATCAATACATTATTACCTGCAAAGAAGCCTTTCATCTTACAAAATATTAACTGACGCCAAAGCAAAGCTTACTACTCGATGAAAAACAGCAAGTGAATGAAGGTACCCTCAACGAACGAACAACTTGTCCGCGCACTCCAATCAGAAGCCGGGACATGGCGTCAGAAGGGACATGGCGTCAGAAGCGGAGACATGCGCGTGTGTTAGACGTTATCCGCTTTTGTCAGACGTCAACGTGTTGGCTAAGTTAATGCGAGTTGCCAAGCAACCTAAAGATGCCTATTGATGTTACTTTTTCTTAAAGATTTGGCTTTTTGCTCGTCCACAAGTGTGCCAATCATATTAAATTATATACCGACGAGAGAAATTGAACCATCGTGCGAAAGAGGTGCCTTTGACTGATGAATGATCAATGTGCAGCCAGGAGAGATGCGAAGCAGACGTTTGTCGGTGGCATCCCCATGAGGTTGTTGGCGACTGGTCTTTGAGCAGTACTTTTGGAAACTCCAGTGGAATTTGGGGCATGACTCGAGCCAAAGTGAACCGAAAATTACAGTCCACAGAATTTGAATATGACTCCACAGAATTTGTTACGTTTATTCGTTCTGCTTCTTGTTAGACAGACAGATGCAAGATGTAAGATCACCTTTCGACAAAGGGGCATCGACATGGGTAGTTGTGAACCACCTTGGCTTGCAAGGGGCGATCAGTGCTACTTGAGTGTCCCTGCCCTTCTTGACATTGACAAGGCTGAGGGTCACTGCCAAGACCTTTCGAAACCTGGAAGACCAGCTCATGTCGCATCGGTTACCAGTGAAGAAGAGAACCAGTTTATCCATTCATACGCGACTGCTTCAGGTATAGACTTATCCGAAGGTTTCTGGATTGGATACAAAAGGGAAAGTAGCAAGGAGCCGTTCGGCTGGACAGATGGAAGCATCCTAACCTACGAGAACTGGGCCCCGGGAAGACCCATCAACAACATGTACAACTGCGTTGGTATTTACGAAAGCCCTGTCTGGGTTGCTCAGTGGTGTACAAACCCCCGTTCCATCATCTGTAAGATGAAGATTGGAAAATCCGACAATAGTCTTTGTGCAACCTATAACAACACCCACCTGGTCTAGGTACCAACACATCAGAAACCTTTCTCTCCAAATCTCTCTGGGCATCTTATGCCTCACGAACGCGCATACCATTGGTAATCGTTTGGTATACTCTGGCTTGACGGTCCTTGTATGGCTCGCACTCGCAAATTTCACTCGCAATTTCGTCCAACATCCTACACCGGAATCCCAGACATCATGCTGTCTTTCTACCGACAGACAGATTACTTAATGTAAGATGTCATGCTGAAGGACACAACAGTGCCTGGAATCTGAAATATTGTAAAGCCTTGTGTTACACTGACCTTGATACAAGACAGTCGTAAACAACTTTCATGAAGAGGTTTGTTATTCCCGTTTATCGCAAATACAGATAGCTCCTAAATTATACTTTAAACAATCAAGACTTTCATTCCCTGTAAAGCCCTTCATCTTACAAAATATTACATGGGAATGAAGCTTACCTTATCAATCGATGGGAAAAAACCCAAGTGAACAAAGGTCCATAAACGAATAAATTACTCGTCTGCGTACGCCAATCGCAAGCGAGAACAGGCGTCAGAAGCGGGGACAGGCGCGCATAATAGACGTTATCCGCTTTTGAAACACGTCAACGTGCTGGCTAAGTTAATGCGAGTTGCCAAGCAACCTAAGATGCTTCTTGTTGTTACTCTTTGTGTAAGACTTTGTTTTTGGCTTGCCCGCGAGGAGATGTGGATTATAATTGAAATAGTGTGCCAATCATAATAATTTGCAACGACGGCACAACTGGACGAAGTGGGTTAAAAAAACTGCTAACCGTGCGGCCAACACAGATGCGATGCAGACGTTCGGCTGTGGCATCCCGGTCTGTGGATTCGCAAGGAGATAGCAATTAGTCATCGTGTCTGATTTCATTCGGAATCCGATGGAAGTTGGAATATTACTGGAGGACGAGTAAAGCCAAACTCTCAGTCATGATTTCGGGTCATTTAGTACGATTCTTCGTTCTGCTTTTGATTGAACTCAAAATTGATTCAGGATGCAAGATCAACTTGCGACAAATGACCACTTCTGTTTGTGAACCACCTTGGCTTGCATGGGGCGACAATTGCTACTTGACTGTCAGTCACCTGCAGCCTAATTTTTACCATGCTGAGGACTACTGCCAAGGTCTCTCCAAACCTGGAAGACCGGCTCATCTGGCGTCGGTTACCAGCGATGAGGAGAACCAGTTCATAGATGCCTACGCAACATCTTCGGGGATCAAGACCGACGGTTTCTGGATTGGATACAGGTACGACGGAGAATTCAGCTGGACGGATCGCACGGCAAAAACTGGATTTTCTAACTGGGAAAGTGGGCACCCAGATAAAGGCATTAGCAACGGGTGGAAATGCGTTACTGTGGTAGACAGTATCTGGCACCTTCAGTGGTGTACAAACCCGCGCAGTTTCGTCTGCAAAATGATAAAGATGACACAAAATAACAAGTTAGATTGCCAACAAATGTAAAACAATTCCCGCGGGAAGTCCGATTATACTGATCTCATTTAGTTAACATTGCAGTTGTCAAAAGAACAACGATTCCATTTGCAATTTGAGACAGACATGAAAAACATTATCCTGCAGAGCTCTGAAACCTGTTTTGCACCCCCGATCTAGTTGCGATGAGTTGAACGAAACCACCACTGTAAACCATTAATCCGGATCAAACATCATTGCTACCCATGTAATTCTCTCATATTAACATAAAGAAAACTATGTGCTAAAGGAAACAAGCACCCGGAATTTAAAGTATTATCAAGCTTTCTCACACATCGACGATGAGACCTGGTCGTACACAACTTTCATGAAAAGGCTTGTTATTCACTTTTATACGTCATATAGTATAAACAATCAAGACTTTATTAACTACAAAAAAGTCTGTCATCTTACAAAATATTAACTGACGCCAAAGCAAAGCTTACTACTCGATGATAAACAGCAAGTGAATGAAGGTACCCTAAACGAACGAACAACTTGTCCGCGCACTCCAATCAGAAGCCGGGACATGGCGTCAGAAGCGGAGACAGGCGCGTGTGTTAGACGTTATCCGCTTTTGTCAGACGTCAACGTGTTGGCTAAGTTAATGCGAGTTGCCAAGCAACCTAAAGATGCCTATTGATGCTACTTTTTCTTAAAGATTTGGCTTTTTGCTCGTCCACAAGTGTGCCAATCATATTAAATTATATACCGACGAGAGAAATTAAACCATCGTGCGAAAGAGGTGCCTTTGACTGATGAATGATCAATGTGCAGCCAGGAGAGATGCGAAGCAGACGTTTGTCGGTGGCATCCCCATGAGTTGTTGGCGACGGGTCTTTGAGCAGTATTTTTGGAAACTCCAGTGGAATTTGGGGCATGACTCGAGCCAAAGTGAACCAAAAATTACAGTCCACAGAATTTGAATATGACTCCACAGAATTTGTTACGTTTATTCGTTCTGCTTCTTGTTAGACAGACAGATGCAAGATGTAAGATCACCTTTCGACAAAGGGGCATCGACATGGGTAGTTGTGAACCACCTTGGCTTGCATGGGGCGATCAGTGCTACTTGAGTGTCCCTGCCCTTCTTGACATTGACAAGGCAGAGGGTCACTGCCAAGACCTTTCGAAACCTGGAAGACCAGCTCATGTCGCATCGGTTACCAGTGAAGAAGAGAACCAGTTTATCCATTCATACGCGACTGCTTCAGGTATAGACTTATCCAATGGTTTCTGGATTGGATACAAAAGGGAAAGTAGCAAGGAGCTGTTCGGCTGGACAGATGGAAGCATCCTAACCTACGAGAACTGGGCCCTGGGAAGACCCATCAACAACATGTACAACTGCGTTGGTATTTACGAAAGCCCTGTCTGGGTTGCTCAGTTTTGCACAAACCCCCGTTCCATCATCTGTAAGATGAAGATTGGTATATCCGACAATAGTCTTTGTGCAACCTATAACAACACCCACCTGGTCTAGGTACCAACACATCAGAAACCTTTCTCTCCAAATCTCTCTGGGCATCTTATGCCTCACGAACGCGTATACCATTGGTAATCGTTTGGTATACTCTGGCTTGACGGTCCTTGTATGGCTCGCACTCGCAAATTTCACTCGCAATTTCGTCCAACATTCTACACCGGAATCTCAGACATCATGCTGTCTTTCTACCGACAGACAGATTACTTAATGTAAGATGTCATGCTGAAGGACACAAGTACCTGGAATCTGAAATATTGTCAAGCCTTCTGTTACATTGACCTTGAGACAAATCGTAAACAACTTTCATGAAGAGGTTTGTTCGCAATTACAGATAGCTCCTAAATTATACTTTAAACAATCAAGACTTTCATTCCCTGTAAAGCCCTTCATCTTACAAAATATTACATGGGAATGAAGCTTACCTTATCAATCGATGGGAAAAAACCCAAGTGAACAAAGGTCCATAAACGAATAAATTACTCGTCTGCGTACGCCAATCACAGGCGAGAACAGGCGTCAGAAGCGGGGACAGGCGCGCATAATAGACGTTATCCGCTTTTGAAACACGTCAACGTGCTGGCTAAGTTAATGCGAGTTGCCAAGCAACTTAAGATGCTTGTTGTTGTTACTCTCTGTGTAAGACTTTGTTTTTCGCTTGCCCGCGATGAGATGTGGATTATAATTGAAATAGTGTGCCAATCATAATTATTTGCACCGACGGCACAACTCGACGAAGTGGGTTAACAAACTGCTAACCGTGCAGCCAGCACAGATGCGATGCAGACGTTCGGTTGTGGCAGTCTCGGTCTGTGGATTCGCAAGGAGATCGCAAATAGTCGACGGGTCTTGAGCATCGTGTCTGATTTCATTCGGAATCCGATGGAAGTTGGAATATTACTGGAGGACAAGTAAAGCCAAACTCTCAGTCATGATTTCGGGTCATTTGGTACGATTCTTCGTTCTGCTTTTGATTGAACTCAAAATTGATTCAGGATGCAAGATCAACTTGCGACAAATGACCACTTCCGTTTGCGAACCACCTTGGCTTGCATGGGGCGACCATTGCTACTTGACTGTCAGTCACCTTGAACCTAATTTTTACCTTGCTGAGGACTACTGCCAAGGTCTCTCCAAATCTGGAAGACCGGCTCATCTGGCATCAGTTACCAGCGATGAGGAGAACCAGTTCATAGATGCCTACGCAACAGCTTCGGGGATCAAGACCGACGGTTTCTGGATTGGATACAAGCACAACGGGGCATTCAGCTGGACGGATGGTACAGAAAACACCGGTTTTTCCAGCTGGAGAGCTGGGGATCCAGACCAACACCTTGCCACTGGCATGAAATGTGTCAACGTGAAAGACAAACTGTGGCGCGTTCAGTGGTGTACAAACCCGCGCAGTTTCGTCTGCAAAATGATGAAGATGGCACAAAATAACAAGCCAGATTGCCAACAAATGTAAAGCAATTCCCACGGGAAGCAGATTACACTGATCTCATTCAGTTAACATTGCACGTTGTCAAAAGAACAACGATTCCATTTGCAGTTTGAGACAGACATGAAAAACATTATCCTGCAGAGCTCTGAAACCTGTTTTGCTCCCCCGATTTAGTTGTGATGAGTTGAACGAAACCACCACTGTAAACCATTAATCCGGATCAAACATCATTGCTACCCATCTAATTCTCTCATATTAACATAAAGAAAACTATGTGCTAAAGGAAACAAGCACCCGGAATTTCAAGTATTATCAAGCTTTCTCACACATCGACGATGAGACCTGGTCGTAAAAAACTTTCATGAAAAGGCTTGTTATTCACTTTTATAAGTCATAAAAAAGTATAAATGATCAATACATTATTACCTGCAAAGAAGCCTTTCATCTTACAAAATATTAACTGACGCCAAAGCAAAGCTTACTACTCGATGAAAAACAGCAAGTGAATGAAGGTACCCTCAACGAACGAACAACTTGTCCGCGCACTCCAATCAGAAGCCGGGACATGGCGTCAGAAGGGACATGGCGTCAGAAGCGGAGACATGCGCGTGTGTTAGACGTTATCCGCTTTTGTCAGACGTCAACGTGTTGGCTAAGTTAATGCGAGTTGCCAAGCAACCTAAAGATGCCTATTGATGTTACTTTTTCTTAAAGATTTGGCTTTTTGCTCGTCCACAAGTGTGCCAATCATATTAAATTATATACCGACGAGAGAAATTGAACCATCGTGCGAAAGAGGTGCCTTTGACTGATGAATGATCAATGTGCAGCCAGGAGAGATGCGAAGCAGACGTTTGTCGGTGGCATCCCCATGAGGTTGTTGGCGACTGGTCTTTGAGCAGTACTTTTGGAAACTCCAGTGGAATTTGGGGCATGACTCGAGCCAAAGTGAACCGAAAATTACAGTCCACAGAATTTGAATATGACTCCACAGAATTTGTTACGTTTATTCGTTCTGCTTCTTGTTAGACAGACAGATGCAAGATGTAAGATCACCTTTCGACAAAGGGGCATCGACATGGGTAGTTGTGAACCACCTTGGCTTGCAAGGGGCGATCAGTGCTACTTGAGTGTCCCTGCCCTTCTTGACATTGACAAGGCTGAGGGTCACTGCCAAGACCTTTCGAAACCTGGAAGACCAGCTCATGTCGCATCGGTTACCAATGAAGAAGAGAACCAGTTTATCCATTCATACGCGACTGCTTCAGGTATAGACTTATCCGAAGGTTTCTGGATTGGATACAAAAGGGAAAGTAGCAAGGAGCCGTTCGGCTGGACAGATGGAAGCATCCTAACCTACGAGAACTGGGCCCCGGGAAGACCCATCAACAACATGTACAACTGCGTTGGTATTTACGAAAGCCCTGTCTGGGTTGCTCAGTGGTGTACAAACCCCCGTTCCATCATCTGTAAGATGAAGATTGGTATATCCGACAATAGTCTTTGTGCAACCTATAACAACACCCACCTGGTCTAGGTACCAACACATCAGAAACCTTTCTCTCCAAATCTCTCTGGGCATCTTATGCCTCACGAACGCGTATACCAGAGGTAATCGTTTGGTATACTCTGGCTTGACGGTCCTTGTATGGCTCGCACTCGCAAATTTCACTCGCAATTTCGTCCAACATCATACACCGGAATCCCAGACATCATGCTGTCTTTCTACCGACAGACAGATTACTTAATGTAAGATGTCATGCTGAAGGACACAACAGTGCCTGGAATCTGAAATATTGTCAAGCCTTCTGTTACACTGACCTTGATACAAGACAGTCGTAAACAACTTTCATGAAGAGGTTTGTTATTCCCGTTTATCGCAAATACAGATAGCTCCTAAATTATACTTTAAACAATCAAGACTTTCATTCCCTGTAAATCCCTTCATCTTACAAAATATTACATGGGAATGAAGCTTACCTTATCAATCGATGGGAAAAAAACCAAAGTGAACAAAGGTCCATAAACGAATAAATTACTCGTCTGCGTACGCCAATCGCAAGCGAGAACAGGCGTCAGAAGCGGGGACAGGCGCGCATAATAGACGTGGCACTTTTGAAACACGCCAACGTGATGGCAAAGTTAATGCGAGTTGCCAAGCAACCTAAGATGCGTGTTGTTGTTACTCTTTGTGTAAGACTTTGTTTTTCAATTGCCCGCGAGGAGATGTGGATTATAATCGAAAAAGTGTGCCAATCATAATTATTTGCACCGACGGCACAACTGGACAAAGTGGGTTAACAAACTGCTAACCGTGAAGCGAGCACAGATGCGATGCAGACGTTCGGCTGTGGCAGTCTCGGTCTGTGGATTCGCAAGGAGATAGCAATTAGTCGACGGGTCTTGAGCATCGTGTCTGATTTCATTCGGAATCCGATGGAAGTTGGAATATTACAGGAGGACAAGTAAAGCCAAACTCTCAGTCATGATTTCGGGTCATTTGGTACGATTCTTCGTTCTGCTTTTGATTGAACTCAAAATTGATTCAGGATGCAAGATCAACTTGCGACAAATGACCACTTCTGTTTGTGAACCACCTTGGCTTGCATGGGGCGACAATTGCTACTTGACTGTCAGTCACCTGCAGCCTAATTTTTACCATGCTGAGGACTACTGCCAAGGTCTCTCCAAACCTGGAAGACCGGCTCATCTGGCGTCGGTTACCAGCGATGAGGAGAACCAGTTCATAGATGCCTACGCAACATCTTCGGGGATCAAGACCGACGGTTTCTGGATTGGATACAGGTACGACGGAGAATTCAGCTGGACGGATGGCACGGCAAAAACTGGATTTTCTAACTGGGAAAGTGGGCACCCAGATAAAGGCATTAGTAACGGGTGGAAATGCGTTACTGTGGTAGACAGTATCTGGCACCTTCAGTGGTGTACAAACCCGCGCAGTTTCGTCTGCAAAATGATAAAGATGACACAAAATAACAAGTTAGATTGCCAACAAATGTAAAACAATTCCCGCGGGAAGTCCGATTATACTGATCTCATTTAGTTAACATTGCAGTTGTCAAAAGAACAACGATTCCATTTGCAATTTGAGACAGACATGAAAAACATTATCCTGCAGAGCTCTGAAACCTGTTTTGCACCCCCGATCTAGTTGCGATGAGTTGAACGAAACCACCACTGTAAACCATTAATCCGGATCAAACATCATTGCTACCCATCTAATTCTCTCATATTAACATAAAGAAAACTATGTGCTAAAGGAAACAAGCACCCGGAATTTAAAGTATTAACAAGCTTTCTCACACATCGACGATGAGACCTGGTCGTACACAACTTTCATGAAAAGGCTTGTTATTCACTTTTATACGTCATATAGTATAAACAATCAAGACTTTATTACCTACAAAAAAGTCTGTCATCTTACAAAATATTAACTGACGCCAAAGCAAAGCTTACTACTCGATGAAAAACAGCAAGTGAATGAAGGTACCCTAAACGAACGAACAACTTGTCCGCGCACTCCAATCAGAAGCCGGGACATGGCGTCAGAAGCGGAGACAGGCGCGTGTGTTAGACGTTATCCGCTTTTGTCAGACGTCAACGTGTTGGCTAAGTTAATGCGAGTTGCCAAGCAACCTAAAGATGCCTATTGATGCTACTTTTTCTTAAAGATTTGGCTTTTTGCTAGTCCAAATGTGCCAATCATATTTAATTATATACCGACGAGAGAAATTGACCCATCGTGGGAAAGAGGTGCCTTTGACTGATGAATGATCAATGTGCAGCCAGGAGAGATGCGAAGCAGACGTTTGTCGGTGGCATCCCCATGAGGTTGTTGGCGACGGGTCTTTGAGCAGTATTTTTGGAAACTTCAGTGGAATTTGGGGCATGACTCGAGCCAAAGTGAAACGAAAATTACAGTCCACAGAATTTGAATATGACTCCACAGAATTTGTTACGTTTATTCGTTCTGCTTCTTGTTAGACAGACAGATGCAAGATGTAAGATCACCTTTCGACAAAGGGGCATCGACATGGGTAGTTGTGAACCACCTTGGCTTGCATGGGGCGATCAGTGCTACTTGAGTGTCCCTGCCCTTCTTGACATTGACAAGGCTGAGGGTCACTGCCAAGACCTTTCGAAACCTGGAAGACCAGCTCATGTCGCATCGGTTACCAGTGAAGAAGAGAACCAGTTCATCCATTCATACGCGACTGCTTCAGGTATAGACTTATCCAAAGGTTTCTGGATTGGATACAAAAGGGAAAGTAGCAAGGAGCCGTTCGGCTGGACAGATGGCAGCAGCTTTACGTACGAGAACTGGGCTCCGGGAAGTCAAAACAACAACATGTACAACTGCGTTGGTATTTACGAAAGCGCCGTCTGGGTTGCTCAGTTTTGCACAAACCCGCGTTCCATCATTTGTAAAATGAAGACTGGAACATCGGGCAATATTCATTGTGCAAACTATAACAACACCCACATGGTCTAGGTACCAACAACTCAGAAACCTGTCTTTCACATCTCTGTACCCTGTGCCTCACAAACGCGTATACCATAGGTAATCGTTTGGTATACTCTGGCTTGACGGTCCTTGTAAGGCTCGCACTCGCAAATTTTACTCGCAATTTCGTCCAACATCCTTCACCGGAATCTCAGACATCATGCCGTCTTTCTACCGACAGACAGATTACTTAATGTAAGATGTCATGCTGAAGGACACATGTGCCTGGAATCTGAAATATTGTAAAGCCTTCTGTTACACTGACCTTGAGACAAGACAGTCGTAAACAACTTTCATGAAGAGGTTGTTATTCCCGTTTATCGCAATTACAGATAGCTCCTAAAGTATACTTTAAACAATCAAGACTTTCATTCCCTGTAAAGCCCTTCATCTTACAAAATATTACATGGGAATGAAGCTTACCTTATCAATCGATGGGAAAAAAAACCAAGTGAACAAAGGTCCATAAACGACTAAATTACTCGTCTGCGTACGCCAATCACAAGCGAGAACAGGCGTCAGAAGCGGGGACAGGCGCGCATAATAGACGTTATCCGCTTTTGAAACACGTCAACGTGCTTGCTAAGTCAATGCGAGTTGCCAAGCAACTTAAGATGCTTCTTGTTGTTACTCTTTGTGTAAGACTTTGTTTTTCGCTTGCCCGCGATGAGATGTGGATTATAATTGAAATAGTGTGCCAATCATAATAATTTGCAACGACGGCACAACTCGACAAAGTGGGTTAATAAATTGCTAACCGTGCAGCCAGCACGTTAGGTGCTTTTGAAACACGTCAAAGTGATGGCTAAGTTAATGCGAGTTGCCAAGCAACCTAAGATGCTTCTTGTTGTCACTCTTTGGGTAAGACTTTGTTTTTGGCTTGCCCGCGAGGAGATGTGGATTATAATTGAAAAGTGTGCCAATCATAATTATTTGCACCGACGGCACAACTGGACGAAGTGGGTTAACAAACTGCTAACCGTGCAGCCAGCACACATGCGATGCAGACGTTCGGCTGTGGCAGTCTTGGTCTGTGGATTCGCAAGGAGATGGCAATTAGTTGACGGGTCTTGAGCATCGTGTCTGATTTCATTCGGAATCCGATGGAAGTTGGAATATTACTGTAGGACAAATAAAGCCAAACTCTCAGTCATGATTTCGGGTCATTTGGTACGATTCTTCGTTCTGCTTTTGATTGAACTCAAAATTGATTCAGGATGCAAGATCAACGTGCGTATTATAGACGTCGGTCTCGTAAGACGTCGACTTGTTGTTCAGTAAAATGTAGTATGGGTGTATAATTACCAGTCCAACCGTTATGCATACGTACTATGTCAATACCATACTTAATTAATGTACCAACGATGCAGAAAGGAAGACACTTTTGTGGTTCTCAGTTGCGCGTGGAATACTGAGACTTTCAAATAATATAACGCATTATGTGGTTGTATAACTACCAGTCCTACCGTTACACGTACGTGCATATGTCAATCAATTCTGTACCATACAACTATGCACCGACGATACAGAGGAAGACACTTGACGTTTTTTTTCAAATTTTTGTGCAACAATGATATTTTCAAGTAAAATACCAAGCTATGTGATTCTAAGTACCAGTGCAACCGAACCGAGTACGTGCAATGTCAATACTTTTATGCACCTACGGGAGACGTTAATATCGCCATGCTATCGGCCTATCATCGTAGCGGTGGCTAAATACTTACTGCTAGCTGTACAACCAGCACAAATGCGAAGGTCTCCGTTGATCTCGGAGTAGGAAACTGGTATTATTATCAAATAATTGGTTTTTCTCCACAAGGGAAGCAGGTCTATTCAGTCGCTCATAATTGAGTCTATGATTGACATCAAATTCCCTCGGCACAAATTTGTCATCGAGGAACTCGGCCGAGACCAGTAATTGAGGCAGACATCGCCCATAATGGCTAACTTGGATCAAATTATTAGTTTTTTTCCCCTCTGTAATGGCAGCAGGTCTATTCAGTCCCTTATAATTGAATTCGAATTCTCTCAACAGAAATTCATGATCGAGGACTTCGTCGAGAACAAAAACTGTGGCAGAAATTACCCAAATGGCAGCCTTCATATCTTATTGTCACCTGAAACCTTGGCCCACTTTCTTCAATACGTCTGCGTACGCCAATCAGAAGCGAGGGGAGACGCGCATTATTATACTTAAGACGTCCACGTGTTGGCCATGCAAATGCAAGTTACCAATTGCAAGCAACCTAAAATGCCTATTCCGTACGCCAATCAAAAGCCATGGTAGATGCGTATTACAGACGTCGATTTTGTATGACGTCAACCTGTTGTTCAGTATTAAAAAGCGAGTTTCCCAGCAACCAAAAATGGTTGTTGTTGACTTTTTGTAGGAGATTGCGTTTCCCCTCACCCATGAGAAGATATGTTTTTTTGAGTACACTGACGGGAGAAGTTATATTCCAAACTACCAGGCCACATGTTGACGTATTGGCTTAATAAATTAGTGACTGCTAACTGTACAGCCAGCACATGCGAAGGTCTCCGTTGATGCAGAAAAAGACACTTGTGTGGTTTCAGTTGCGCGTGCAATACCGAGACTTTCAAATAATGCATCATGTGGTTGTATAAGTACCAGTCCAACCGTTACGCGTACCTGCTTTGTCAATATCATTCTTCTATGCAAGCACTTACGGGAGACGCTAATATTGCCAAGCTACCGGCCCCAGCATCGACGTGGTGGCTTAATAAACTGACTGCAAACCGTACAACCAGCACAAATGCGAAGGTCTCCGTTGATCTCGGAGTAGGAAACTGGTTTGATTCTTTCCTGCGCAACTCAGAGACTTTCAATAATCGCAATTTGTAACCACTAATAAACGTAAACTACTGGCATCATGAAGCACATTTGACTACAGTTCAAAGAGACTGGACGGTTGCTTTCTCTCGAAGTTAATGGCAACGATACTGTAAACGACAAACCCAAAACTGCTAGTGTGATTATCTTTAACTGCATGTATCCGTCTTTAATGACCGAATAGTGAGGTTTATACACAGAACGTTGTCTTCGTTCGTCTGTACAGTATTCCAAGGAGGTTTAAGATAGGCGACGGGTCTTGAGCATCGTGTCTGATTTCATTTGGAATTTGATGAAAGTTGGAGCATTACTGGAGGCAAAACAAAGCCAAACTCTCAGTCATGATTTTGGTACGATTCTTCGTTCTGCTTCTTGTTGGACAGACAGATGCAAGATGCCAGATCACCTTTCGACAAAGGGACATCAACAAGAGTGGTTGTGAACCACCTTGGCTTGCATGGGGCAACCACTGCTACTTGAGCGTCCGTGCCCGTCTAAACATTAACAAGGCTGAGGACCACTGCCAAGATCTTTCCAAACCTGGAAGACCAGCTCATGTCGCATCGGTTACCAGTGAGGAAGAGAATCAGTTAATCCATTCATACGCGACAGCTTCAGGCATAGACTTATCCAAAGGTCTCTGGATTGGATACAAAAGGGAAAGCAACACGAGACCATTCGGTTGGACAGATGGAAGCATCCCTACCTACGAGAACTGGGCCCCGGGAAAACCCATCAACAACATGTACAACTGCGTTGGTATTTACAAAAGCGCCGTCTGGGTTGCTCAGTGGTGTACAAACCCCCGTTCCATCATCTGTAAGATGAAGATTGGAAAATCCGACAATAGTCTTTGTGCAACCTATAATAACACCCACATGGTCTAGGTACCAACAACTCAGAAACCTGTCTTTCACATCTCCCTTTGTACCCTGTGCCTCACGAACGCGTATACCATTGGTATCCGTTTGGTATACTCTGGCTTAACGGGCCTGGTAAGGCTTGTATTCGCAACTATCACTCGCAATTTCATCGAACATCATACCCCGGAATCTCAGACATCATTTCGTCTTTTTACAGACGGACAAGTTACTTAATATTGTCAAGCCTTCTGTTACATTGACGATAAAATGACACAAAATGACAAGTCAGTTTGCCATGAGATGTAAGCCGTAAGCCGGCTAAACAGATCGCATTCAGTTAGCATCGCAAGTTGTGCGGAATCCCAGACATCATTCTGTACTTCTACGGACAAACAGATTACTTAATGTAAGGTGTCATGCTCAAGAACACAAGTACCTGAAATCTGGAATATTACCAAGCCTTCAGTCACAGTGACGGTGATACTTGGTCGTAAACAACTTTTCTGAAGAGCAACGTCATCATCAGTTATGGCAATTTCAGATAGGTCTCATATAATATAGTTTCAGCAATCAAGACTTCACTTCATCTTTCAAAATATTAAATGTCAATGAAGCTTAGCTTATTAATCGATGAAAAACAGCAACAAGTAAGCGAAGGTTCATCTTCAAACTAATTACCCGTCTGCGTCCGTCAATCAGAAACAAGGACAGGCACGTATTACAGACGTTAGCCGCTTTGGTAAAGACGTCAACCTGTTGCTCTGTTGATGCGTGTTACCAAGCAACTCAGCATGCTTGTTGTTGCTCTTCGTGTGCTTGTCGCTCAGACTTGAGAGATATACGCATTATTGTTGTGATATCGTGCCTATCATAATTATATGCACCGACGGGAGAACTGGACGAAGTGGATTAATAAACTGCTCACCATGCAGCCAGCACAAATGCGATGCAGACGTTCGTCCGTGGCAGACTTGGTCTGTGGATTCCCAAGTAGGTTACAGATAGGCGACGGGTCTTGAGCACCGTGTTTGAATACATGGCGACTCCAATGGAAGTTGGAGCATGACTCGAGCCAAAGTTTCAGTCAACCGAAAGTTTCAGTCATGAATACACAGAACTTGCTACGTTTTTTCGTTCTGCTTCTTGTTGGACAAATAGATGCAAGATGCAACATCAACTTGCGACAAATGGACAAGGGTGGCTGTGAACCACCTTGGCTTGCATGGGATGATCACTGCTACTTAAGTGTCAGTCACCTGGCGCCTCCTTTTGACCAGGCGGAGGCCCACTACGGGAAAATAAATGCCCTGCAAGAGTGCTGGCATAAACGTATTTCTACAGAAAGACAGAATACTTAATGTAAGAACACAAGTACCTGGAATCTTAAATGTTAGCCTTCTGCCACATCGACGGTGATACTGAAGATATCTTTCATGGTTATTTCTTCAGAGAGGTCTCATAAAATGTCATTACAACTGCCCAATTTGGCTACAAAACGCGTTTACACGAAATAATAGAATTTAGAAAGTTGCCGTTTTTGTGTCATTCTTATGAGACCGAATTTCTGGGCTACATTGGATGAGACATCTTAATGAAGCGACTGCTAACCATGCAGTCAGCATAATGTGAGGGTCTCCGTTGATGCAGAAAAACACGATGTTCTCAACTGCGCGTGCAACACTGATGGAGACTTTCAAATTATGTATTGCATGGTTGTGTATAAGTATCAGTCCAACCGTTACGCGTACGTGCTATTGATCATAATATGCAGCGATGGAAGACATTTATAATATAACCAAGCTACGGGCCCATCGTGGACGCGTGGCTTTTGATAAACTGACTGCTAACCGTCAACCGACATTAATGGCTGCACCTAGGTCGATGTCAAACGTTGGAAACTTATTGATTTTCACCTGCGCAACTCGAAGACTTTCAATAATTACTTGATGTTTTTTTTCTGAATGCAATTTGCAACCACCCCTAACGTTAACTACTGCGAAACATTTGACCACTCTGGCATTCAAAGAGAGTGGATGGGTCGTTTTCTCCCGAAGTCAACGGGTCTTGGCATCGTTTCAGATTCCAGGTTGAATCCGATGAAAGTTGGAATATTACTGGTGGCAAAATAATGCCAAACATATAAGTAGTTTGTAATTGCTGTTAGTGGTGACTTCGATGATGACTCGAACAAATTGCGGATTGACTGATGCAGACAAGACGGAAGCATCTCAAGACTGAGACAGCACCGACACACTACGAACACATTTCGTGTTTCACGAAAGAGTCCGTTCCAGTAATAGCGGCGGTTTTCGCAGTTTCGCATGTTATTCTCTATCACCGAGGCAAACTTTTTGATGAAAATCAGTGACATCTACGTCAACGAATGAAAAATGTCCATGAAGGAAAGAAACGTTCCTATGGATGAATGAATTGTTCTCTGTGATCGGGGGGTATCGTCCTCCGTGAAGGAAGGAATCGTTCTTCATAGCGCTAGAATCGTTTTTAGTGATTAGTGAAATCTTTCTCCTTGAACAAAGCGTTCGTTTACCGTGATCGGTGGATCGTTCTCTGTGAACGGAGGACTTTTTGTTGCTTTAACTGTGGCGAGCTTTGTTTTTGCCTCTCGCAGCATATTCTCATGACATTGATTGAAATATTGTTTACAGTTTTTGACATGATAAACAATGATCCTGTGTATGCCAAAAACGACGCACAAGGTAAAGGCAACTCGCATCTTTGTAGCTCGGTCCTACCACGTATATTGAATTTCGCTCGGGACTATTCTAAAACTGATAATCGATAGTTTAATTCCGACAACCGACGCGTTCTTATAAAGTGATCACCGTTCGAATTCCGAACCATGACTATATTACGGCAGCTTGTAGTGTTTCTGTGCATTATAATATACAGTACAAAAATCTGCCGCATTGATGGACTTTTCACAAAAGTCTTATGCCAAGTACCGTGGTTACGTTATGGAGATCACTGCTACCTAGGTGTGGCGGAACAAAAATCATTCTGGCATGCTGAGTCCTACTGCCAGAGTTTCTCCACACCGGGAAGATCTGCTCATTTGGTATCAGTGGCTAATGTCAACGAAAGCTACTTCGTCACAAGCTACGCCGATAAAGCCGGGATAGGCTGGCGATTCTGGATTGGATACACCAGTGAGAGCAGTCCGGACGGTCAGTATGTCTGGATCGATGGAAGCCTGCCTGGATTTTTCAACTGGATCCCGGGTGAGCCCAACCTTGCTAGCGAGCATTGCGTCAAGATGTTGTCAGTGGACGGGTCCATGAATGACGCCCACTGCTCTAACCAAGAGCCTTTCGTCTGTAAGATGCCAGCTTGGATATTCCAAGCATGCGCTTAACTTCAACCTTTCTAGTTCCTTCAAACACTAGGAAGGTTTGGAGGATTTGCAGGACTGACGAAGGTACGTGTGGAAAGATTGCTACTTCGGATTGACTCTCTCAAAAAGTAAGTGCAGAATTGCCACTGATCTCCGCACAGTGATTGATAGCAAAAATGCATTTAGGGTTAAAAAAAAGTAGCATGTTCTACCTTCGCGAAACTGACTAATGAAACGGATACATTGAACAGGAAAATATAAACAAAACTAAGGACTCTGAAATGCAGAAAAGAATCAGATCGTCACTGTGGCAAGTGTGACTCTGCCAAGCAGCAGACAGCAGAAGATCAAAAAGATTCATCTATGACATTAACATATAAATTTAAAGTAACTGTAATTGTATTGTACCATGTTTTACAAGCATGTACATTGCTAATGCTGTTCGTGTATAAATAGTTGAGATATTGAGATGTTGCTATGAGATTTTGTCGTGCTCCTCGTGTGTAGTCTCTGCTCAAGTCGCACCCGATGTTAGCGTCTGCTTAGCCATAATTAACGGATCGAAGACTCGATCAATTTCGAGTCAACATTCTTTTGTCATCGAAAGGTAAAACACGTTATTGCCTTGCGTGTAATTTTAGCTCAATGTTATTGGTGTTATATAATTGTAGCATGTAAATGGTAAATTCGAATTGCTTATTAGACTGCGTGCACTAAAATCTGAAATACGATGGAAGACAGTTGAAAAAAATGTAAACAAAACTGCGCCATTTATTGCCGTAAATATGAAACAATATCTTTATACAAGTGGACGGTATGAAAAAAGCCAACCGTTCGATTTGGATTGAATGAAGAAAAAAAAAATACAGGGAACAAATTTGCATTGTTTAAATCAAAGCAAAATGACAAACATTAGAATTACTGCAAATTAATCCGATCAATTCAAACTGAACAAACCTTAAATAACACTTAATTACACTGATCTGATAAACAGGGTGAGTAATATTTTTGTTTTTATTCCTTTGGGTGCGTTTATGTCTCCTACAAAAACGCACAAGGTTACCATTTTATTCTCTTCGGCCAACAATGGATGTGTGCATTGACTTCATTCAGTACAAATTTCACTGATACTCATCCATGCATGCAAAGGATAAGGCCTTTATTTGTGACTACCCCAAAACACTATGCCCAACAGTTTAAGGGGGATTTAACATTATTTAATGACACAAACAAGAACCCGACAAGGGGCGCCAAAATCTCCAGATATTTTTTTTTGTGGGGTACCTCAAGGACCGGGTGTACCGCATTGTGCCAAAAACCCTGCAGGATTTTTGCCAACGAAGTACTGGGGAAATATGCCACCAGTGCTTCGTTGGCAAACCCTCAGAAGAACACGGATGGTCCGCAGACCTGACATGAGGACACGGGCACTATGCATTGCTCTGAGTGACAGACAGGTGGAAGGTCGAGCAGCAGGACAGTGAAAATGTGAACCTTAGCTGTATGTAATTCCATTTGATTGATGTTCTGTTCTGTTATTTCATATATTTCCTTCTTTGTCCTGATGAGGCCCATTCGTGCCATTGTGTTCACAGAAAGAGGCCGATTCTGTATATTGTGTTGGTAGTGTTTTTGGGTAGTCACAAAGAAAAGCCTGTACCCTTTGCATGCATGGATAAATATCATTGAAAATTGTACTGAATGTGGTCAATAACCAGATCAAATGTTGGCTGAAGAGAAACAAAACTGGTAACCTTTCCCGTTTTTGTGGGAGACAAGGAATTATCAAAAGGAACATTTTTGTTTACTCACCCTATTCTGAATGGAATATCATGTAATATTTTGAAATTTCAAGAAGTTATATTAGTAGCTTTGTCATCAAACGCTGTGAATCCTAGGGATGGGATGTTTTTTTTTATATCATTCTTTATTTTAAAGAAAATAAAAAAAATCACACCAATGGTAAAGTTGAGATTAAGTTATCACCATCGCAACGTATCACGAGTCAATTCTATCTCAAGTCATTTACGATCTTTTTGAACGAACTGCAACAGAGACATTTGGTTGTCAGACCCTTGAACCCTGTAGCGTCCGCGCTTGTGATTTAACTTTTGATTGACTTATGACTCGTGTGCTGTGGTACATCAGTTCGAACCCTGACAGGGAACACGGTGCTTGCACGCTTGGGCAAGGCACTTTACTACGGCCTCTCTCCACCCAGGATTGTAAATGGGTACCTGTGAAGGTCGAGACCATTATTGTGTGGATGTCAAACTGCTGCAGGTCTCATTCCTGATGAAAAGGGATAATAATTGTAATGCGCATTTGATCAAATTTTTATGGAATTTGTGCAATATTAATGTACAAATTATTAATAATTATTATGAGACTAGTGATTGCTCTTTGATATACAAATGTAATACCTATTTTTTCAGTGTAAGTTATTAATGGAATATTTGGTCAATGATTGTCATTCACGCTGATAGGATTTCAATGCTCACGTTTAATAGAATAATAAATAAATGTATAGAATAGAAAAGCTCTGCTTGTGTAAACTGGAGCATTCAATTTCCCTCTAGCCAAACTCTGACCATTATGTTAAATAAAGACCAAGTTTTAATTGAGGACAACTACTGGCTAAGTAGAGGTTGATCGTTGATGTAGGGCTTGCCTTTCGTGAGGTTCTGTTTCACATCCAGCTCAGAACTCCCAAGAACAATGCAATTCATGTCCTTCAATTTATCTCTGTTGTCTAGTGGTCTTCGGTTTAAAAACAAAAATTATAGGGACTAACGTTTCGGTTGTGGCATGACCTTTCTCAAGGTAACAACATGTCATAATCAGTGCAAGGCAAGAAAGGACTCCTAGACTAGAAGACGTGGACGGAGATTTCAGTTTCAGAGGAAAACCATTCATTTCCCCTCCTTTAAAAAAAAACTTAGGGAAAACCAAAAAGAAAGTAAAGGGTTTTAGCCTGATCACATTGTTCACATCAAGCTTTCAATACTGGAATAGTAGTGAAAAGTTAACAACATGCTACTGTATGAGCATCGCTTCAATGCTGTCTAGATTTTCATCAGGATCTTGCGGTAGTTGTTTCATTTCTTATCCACCCGTTTCGTCACTGCCTTTGGCTGATTGGGCATCCCTTCACTGCCCTTCATGCTCCTGGCAAGACTCTGTAGGTACTTGGCGGCAGTGGAGGGTTCCCTCTTGGGGTCCACCCCGGACAGGAAGCGGCCGTACTGCTGCTCTATCAGGTCCATGTGGTTCTTCTTGACGGCCGACAGCTGGCGACCCCGCGGCGACCTGATTGGGGGCGGGGCTTGGCCAAGTGGACCACCGTTGCTCAGATTGATCCGGCCAACGGTTTGGAGGTTGCGTGCTCCGAACCAGGGATTGGTGACGTTATAGCTCTTGGCGCTCTGCATCCGATTCTGATCTCCTCTCCCGCTTTGTGTCCTGGAAGAAGACAGCCTTCCAGGATTCAGATGATTCTCATCCATCTCGCCCCTAAACATCCTCAAATCCATCTCGGTTAGTGTCCTCCCTCCGTCCAAAGCAAGACCTTGGTTTTGATGAGCAACTCTTGATTTGCGGGCCTCCCCATTAGTCAGTCTGCCAGAGGTGACGCTTGTATCACCATTGTGATAGGTCAGTTCTGGTCTGTTGGCATGGTCCGCGGGGTCGGTGTCCAACACCCCATTTTTCAGATCCGAGTTGATCTGATCCACGAAGGCACCCTGGACCTGCCCGACTCGCTGGGTGTCCAGGTTGGTCTGTGTAGCTGCTGCTGCCGGGGTGCGGGTGTTGGTCATAGGCTCCAGTTTGCGCGGGGACTGATGGGAGGGTGTGACGTGGGGATTGTCCTGCCTTCTGTCACTGTCCTGGAGACCGTCACCTTTCAGGTCAAGCCCAAGAGGATGGCCTCTGATCATTGCAGAATCTGGCAAACAACAATGTGCGAATTGGAAAATTGTATTTAAGAGGTCATTCATCCAGACCCTTCCCCATGAGGAGATTTCCCCTTTTAAAAGCCTTGGCCCTTTTTATACCAGGATTTTGGATGTTTATCTTTGACTGAGCCCAGTGTAACATTATCTGGTTAATCCCTTAAGGCAATTAGTTACACCACAGGAGGCCAAATCAGGCTCCTTGGGTATCGGCATTCAATTTGGATATTAAATTTATGAAAAATCCATGTGCGTTTAGGCCTCTGAGGAATGATTCAGGCATGCCTAACAAGTCGTTCAGGCAAGCCATACTAATTAATCCCTGCTTGTGGTAGGCATTCATCAGGTGCTAAACTGCCCTAAGAAGATAAATTTTTAACCCCTTAAGGACGGGGTGTAATGGGGACATTCCTCCACACATAGAGCAAGTGGCCCGCATGACTGCACAGCCTTTGTGTGGTGGCGGGACTGCACAAAAGCAGCAGCTGTGGAACTACCCACTGGCCGTGTGCCACGGCATACCACAGCTGGCAACTGCATTCCAATAAGGATTAGCGGCCGCAGCCATGACTGCTTCCCGTCCTTAAGGGGTTAAATAAGAGTGATCAGTAAGCCTGGTTCAGTCTTGATCAAAAACCCGAATATAACCGGCCAGCTCGGGTGTCGTGTTAAGAGGATTCACGGCATGTCACGAAACCAAGACAGACTGGTGTCTTAATGCTGCACTCTAGTTATGAGTCTCTGTGCTCAAGGTTTGCTGCAGCTTGTTTGGTTGTACAGCCCATTTTGTGCTAGGTTCATGAAGCTGTTTGAGGAGACCAATTTAGATGACCAAAATGCCATTGTAGGGGTTAACAATTACTTCATGCCTGAAGGCACAGGCCTAACCTGACTTTTCAAAGATCAAACCAATCTTTCCACCGACCTCTCCATCCTAACCCAATCTCTTTATGGAGAAAAATCCATGAAATATTTCGCAGAGGGTTTGATGGTTGCCGCGGAGGGTCCTTAACCAAGTAAGTTCTATGGTATATGTTTATATTTGCCTAAAGGCACCCTACAAAATACCCATCTCTTTTGCTCTGTCATTACTTATCCCATGAGCGCGAGTAGAACACGAAATAATGTAGTGTTTGTGTCCCACATATGGTACACAGACGTACTACAATTTCCGTGTTCCACGAGCGCGAGCACGATTACGAATTTATCTTCTAGCAAACCTGATGCACTAAAAACCTTTCAGCGGTTATCCTATTACACGTGTTCGTACAGCATGGTGCGCTCATCTTAAAAAAGTGCAATGTGCGGAGAGCGGTATGGAACATAGACGTGCTACATGGTTATATGTAGCGCGGCTTGTTGCCATGGATCGACCAATCAGGATCGAGGATTCAAGTTTACTTGAAGATAAATAAACTTGTAAGAACACCAATACTGTAAAACCTCAGGAATTCCAAATTTCAACAGATTCCTGCCAAATCCTCCAGGAAAAATCTTGACTAAATCTTAACCCTGTTGTCTACATGTACTTACTGCGGTGGGTGTAGCCATGTTTGAAGTTGACCTGCAATGGATAGCCGGGCGTCCCAGGGATGTTGCAGTGGACGGTCAGGGTTGGCGAGTCCAGCTTGTATTGGCACTCCTCCTGGTCCTGCTGCTGCAGGTGTCTGGAGAGGGCTAGGAAGTGGGCGTAGTCACCTCCGTCTTCAGACAGCTGGATGGGGTCAGGGAAGGAAGACGGTTTGGGAAACAAGGGAAAAAAAAGGAAATCAATTCGATGCCACTTATATTACATTGACATCTGTTGAGGGCGGGGTAAGGGGGGGGGGTGGTTTAGACAAGTATCTTCTAGGGGAGGGATCTGTCTACAAAGAGTAATTTTTATGAAGACAAAATTTATAACAGCTAAGGAACACTACACAAATACTACCAAAACAAAATGGTAGTATTTAACAGTTTTTATGTGCCTCGGCCTCCTGGTCTGGAGCATTGAATTTGTGGTCTGCGGGTAATTCTGCAGGTTGTGGGTTCGAGTCCAGCCTGGGGTTATGGTGCATGTGCCCTCAGGCAAGGCACTTGTCACTCATTACTTCTCCCCACCCAGGGGTAAATTGGGTATCTGTGAGGGCAGAGATGGTTATTGTGGTGACCGAAATGGCAGCATCGAGCTGTCATCTTCATCTTCGTACATGGGAACAGGCCAAACTTGGCCCATGACGCCATGGGGTGCAGAGTGTGTTCAGTTTTGTCCAGGTCTGATGGCCGCCTACTCCCCAGTGAGTTGAGATGGTATTTGGAATGTTTCATTGGCCCAATGAGCAGGGTAATAATGATGTAGCACCTTGAGCACCAATGTTGGTGTAGATGCCTGCGCTTTATAAATATACATTATTATTATGATTATGTGATGAACTACCTGAAATGCTGTAGACTGCCTCTCCAGCCGTTCCTGCTCCAGCCTTCTCATAGCCTCCACTCTCTGCAACAAATGTTCATAATTAGTCCCACACTGAAAGTCTGGTTGAAGACTAGATTTGAGGCAGTCCACAAGCTGCCTCAATACATGTTGCTCGCTCAGATTTTGAGTCAGAGAACAGCCAGGCAATCACTGTCTTAATGACCTCTGATTTGGGGTCAGATGAGTTTAACTGTTTTTGTCCACAAAGTGGGAATGCCTGCCATGTGTAAATGTACTTGAGAACTTCACCAATCAGGAAAGAAAAGCCCACATCAACTGATGCAATTGCAGGGGCTGTAAAGGTGTTGCCGATCATGATAATGTGAGGCGTTATGGCAAAATGAGACGGAACTGGGCATAGGCAGTGGTGGAAAAAAAATGCAAAAACCAAATGGGGATGATTTTTTGTTTGATTTCAGATTTATTGATTTTTGTAATCTTTGATATCTCTACTACCAATATTTTAAAGAAATAGTATAAAAATCGTGGAATAAAACTTTTTAAGGAAAAGGACTTCAAAGCTGTAACCAGTTCACGTTGGATGACGTGTTAACGAGATCTGGCCGTTTTTATACACAGACGGGTTAAAATAATGGGTTAAACGTCAAGCTGGCCTCAACTCACCTCTGGGTGACGTCTAAAGACCCTAATCCCCCTTTTGTTTTGTGCACACACAAAGTCTGAAAACTCTGTAGAGGCAGGCCTTGTGCCACTGTGCACAGTCTGTTGTGGTAGAATTTACGCTCCGTGGGAACACCCCGGGGTGGTGAAAAATATGAGGTTGCGGTAAGAAATATCGTACAAATACTGTTGAAACAACTCTTGCGAATCAGTATTTGTGGCATTTGGTTGTATTTATCAAAAGTTTCCTAATACAATGACTTTTTAACATGTCAATAAATGTGAGCTTTCTACGGAATGTCCGATTGAAGTGCAACAAATGGTATTGTAAGGAGAATTCTATTCTCTTTCCTAGTACCTGCAACCCTCATTCGACCTCTGCCCAGTTCTGTCTCATTTGGCATATGTGACCGGCTCCACAAAAAAGGGTATTATGTCACAAAAAAAGTGAATTGAGTTGTATACATGGTTGGAAAGCCCACAATGTAAACTTTCATTTGGTATATAATAGAGCTCCATAGCCCCTCCGGTTCTGGAGATATGACCTATTTGCATATTAATTAATTCCTTAGAGGTCAAATTACACAAAGAAAACAGGCTTTGAAATAGCTGGCTTTGTTGTAGAACAACAGAACGATGAACACAAAATGGTTGGTTTTTCCCCACTATGTTCAACAAAATCAACATTTCTGTGAATGAAACCTGAAACTGCAGGTATTATAGATGTCATTCATGACAAAAAATGAAAATCACATTTTGACGATATTTTCACCCTCTCAATGTTGAGTGGGCCATTACACAATAATGCTCAGCATGACTTAATACCCGGTCACATATAAACTCTCAGGTCAATAACAGTCTATTTTTGAAGGAGCAGATGAGGCTCCGTGACACATACATGTACCTTGGAGGCTCTCTCTTTCAGTCTCTCCTGGGCAAACATCGGGATGCCGGAATTACTCCTGCCGATGTAGCGGTTGACAAAAGGCGGATACTTCTTGACCATCTGAACAGTTTGGCCATTTTCCCCAGGCTAAAAAAACAAAAAACAAAAAAACGCAAACAGATCTTGTTAATTGCAATCCAGGGTTCTGGTTCGAACCAGTCACAATGCTTAGAATTTGTTTCTGTTGATTAATTCCATGCAAGACAGCAGCTGACTAAGTTACATGTAGCTAGTTACATGTAGCTAGTACATTGGTGAGGCACTGGACCAGCAATTCAGCGGTCCTAGGTGTGAACCCAGCCACTGACCTTGCAGTTGTTTTTATGTATTAATGTAATGCATGAGAGCAGCAGAACTACTTAGCTGCATCAGTAAAGCACAAGACCAGCAGTGGAAAAAAAATCTCGCTGGGCCCCCAACCCCCAGCCCCCTGTTAATGTTGTCTTTCATTGCGCGGTGTGTGCTCCATCAGCTGGAGAGAACAACACTGACCGGGGGAGCGGGGGAGTGGATGACCGTGGAAGGCTAAGGTTATTTCCACGCATCCCAACCATTTTGGCTGGGATTGTAGGTTTGATCCCAGTCTCAAGCTATAAAATGTGTACCCGATTTCAAAAACTCATTGTAACCTACGATGCAACGTAGCGCTGCGACGCATTATATTCCTATAAAGCATCGCACCTGCGACGCGTCCTGCGATTTATTTCACAAACATTGTTGTAAGTCTGACATGTTGTAGGGATATACACAACACAATGACTGTTATACGTAATTATTCAATCAGGCATGCAACTGGAAAGTCACACAAAAAAGAGGAAATTCAAATCTTTCCAACACTTTGTACAGTGTTTTTCTATTTTTAATGACACACATGGGAGGTCAAAAAAGAGGAAATCAGCTGATCCGAGGAAAATTTGCATGCCTGATTTAATGCACAATAAATAGTCTTTCGATATTCAGCAAAGAGTCATTAGGTCTCCTCTCAAAAGGTTTTTCTAAACGTAAAGAAAAATGGCGGTTGTATGATGCAGTTTAAAGCAAAACATGCTTGTGGTCGACTGTATAGCAACCGATACTTTGAAATTTCAACTGCAATATTCCAGACTAATTTATATCTAGTTCGATGCATATTGCATTTGAAACTTCACACACATTGTCTCGATATTAAAGTCTTGTCAATTTATTTTTTTATGGCATAAAACTGGCTATTACTAGTAAAGAAAAGGAGGCTTCCTATTTTGCGATAACCAAAAGATATGTCGTAACTCGTGACATCTTTTAAACTGTTGTCAAGGAACATACAACGCATTCAACGCATCGCAGGTTTTGTGAAATGGATCATACGACGCATTGCAAGTTGCAATGCGTTACTCTGATGCATTGCAAGTTACAATGTGTTACTCTTTGAAACTTGAGTTGCGACGCATCGCAGCGCTTCGAGAAATCAGGTGCTGGTTTTGTACATTGGTAAGACACTGGACTGGCAATCCAGAGGCGTCCAGTTCGAACTCTGTCTATGAAGAAACACATCATTCAGTCCAATGTCCTGCAAATTCTCAGATTGCTCTTAGTTAGTATTAGAGCCAATAATCCTCTTTCATTTTTTACATTTTTTTTAAAAATAAAGAGATGTTAGTAGGCTGCTAGCACCAATATGGAAGCCTCGATGTTGGTTAAGCTTAGCTTTACTCAGTAGAGCTAGGTTCAGCTCATCACATTGCACCCAACTGAGTCTCACCAAAGGCTAGATTAGACTTGCACCTTTTAAGACTTTGCCAAAGTTTTTCTATTAACAGAAGATCACCGTAAGGTAGAAAGTGTCCATCTGCACTCTAAGATAGGCACATCGTTGTTTCAAGCACAAGTAAAGCTTAAATAATGGCACAAGTTGAACTCAGAGATTCAGAACTTTCTAGAGGAAGCCATGGCCAAGTTCGCGCAAGGACTATAGTTGACCAATGGTTAACTAACGTTTGCCCGAACTCTGTCTAGTCAACAGTGGTTGACTACGCTAGTCGACTATTTGGAACCAGCCTACTGGGGTTGGTTGCTTCGCTGGTAACCAATAGCCGCGCGCATTCATAACGCTAGCAGAGAGCCAGGATCCAGAAGTTTTGCGATGACATTTTGACCAGCGTTTGACTAGAGACGTTCGCACGTTGCTATTAGTGCACAGGCGTAAGGTACGTCACAAATCAACCACTAGTCGACTAATGGTCCTTGCCCGAACTTGCATGGCCCATGTTGTCATGACAGCAAGGTTACCAATGTTTTAGTACAGCGCCCTCTGTCAACTGAAGAGTGTCGACCATTTTACATATTGTTACAATCATACCGGTAGGTCTAATTTGGCACTTAAGCACAATTTTCAAGCTTACTATGGCTGCTAGCTAACCAAATAAGCATTTGCATTCACTATCCAAGGATAGTATTTTAAAGCCGACTTTAGTCCTCTTCATTGGTGATCACAGATTTTTTCTTCTTTTTCGATTCAGCTTTGGGATGGAAAAAAAGGGGACAATTGATGTGATGGGATTTCTTACCATGCAGATTAATTGCAGATGGCAACAGATGGGATGCAAAACAGATGGAAATAAAAAAGGTGAATTGTAATGTTTGATGATAATAAGGTGTTTCCATGGTAATAGCACTCAAGTCTCACAGCACATTCAAGCTTGCAAGCCAATGAACGACTCCAACCAAGCAAAACTATTTATGCTCCAAACTGAAATCTCAGCCAAAGTTTACAGATCTGCAAAGCTGACAATTTTGCCGAGTGGACAAAATTTGTGCTCAGCCAGAAGAACATAGGTTTTCAACGAAAAAAACATATGTTCAGGTACTTAATTTGATACTGAGGCTGATTCTCAATTTTTGCCTACTTTTGCTAAATATCACGTACATTTACTGAGCCAGTCATGGTATGTTATGGTGTGATGAGTAAGATCTGTAAAGTTTGGCCTTACACATTCCTGATGGAAAAAAAAAAATCTTATTTGAAAGCCACTGCAGATTGAAACGAATGAAGCACATGCATTTGTGATGCGATCAGGCTAAATGAGTTGTTTGTCGGGAATTTTCATTTGGAGATTCAGGCCAAAATAGGACCACTTCATCACATCACTTCATCACATTTCTTGGTGTTTCGACTTCCATAATTTTTGAAGATGGTACCAGCATGCAGTGCTCTTTTCAAGTCTGTAAAAAAAAATTGACCAGGGTCGACAAACGACTCATTTAGCTTGATCGCATCACATTTGTTCTTTTTGGACCGTATTTGAATTTTTATACGAAACTAGGACCATAAGATCAATTCAGGGACTAATTACAATAACCATAAAAAGAAGTTTTGCAATTCATATTCTTAAATAAATTTCAAGACTAGCACATTTATTTTCAAGAGATCTAATGAGTTTATGAAACTATAAGCATTGTCAATAGGATTAGGCTGTTACAATATAGCTGCCATATTGTGCATAATAAGAAGCATCAATGTGCACAATTAATACTGAGCATCGTTTGTGGCCAAGCTACTCCTGTGAAATGCCGCTGTGCGTGCTTTGCACAATTTTGTGTTAGGGATTTCTGTGCATGTAACTACTGGTGTGCTGTATTGGCTTTGTAAAGGTGTGCACAGTTGTGCAATGCTGTGCTGTGCTGAGTATACCTAGCTGTGCAGTGCTGTGCAGTGCAATGCATTGTTGTCCACTTTTGTGCTTGGCACTTTTGTGCATCGAACTGCTGTGTACATGTTCATCTTTCAAACCGTGGACGAAAAATACCAGAGAACAAAAGAGAACAATATCATCCACGATTCCCAGCATACGTCCGCGATTGGGATCGTGTACAAAACCTATGGGAGCCTTGCTAAAAAGTTAAAGTACAAACAAAAGAGGGACAATAGCTATACGTCCACGATCGACGGTGGACACACGTTTGCGTGCACAGCACTTCATTGCTTAGCACTGTTGCTGATTGTTGTGTATTGCTGTGCGTTTCTGTACGTGTTCTACATAACCCCCTAGGACTGACAAACAAAGGGAGAACAACAGATCCTTTCAGTCCTCGGGAGTTGGGTCTTTTGTTGGAAACGGTCCTCTGTAGTGAGTTTTTGTGCACTGCTGTGCTGAGCTGTGCATTGCTGTGCATTGCTGTGCATTGCTGTGCATTGCTGTGCACTGCTGTGCATTGGGGCAAGCATGGCCATGCACTGCAATGCCCTGCACAACACTGCACTGGTGTGCATGGCACTGCACTTCTAAGCAATATTGCTGATTGCTGTGCTTTGCTGTGCATTGCTGTTCAATTTAGTGTAGTTCATTACATCATGTGCATTGCACTGCTGTGAAGTGCATTGCAATACACTGCACTGCTGTGGAAATGCAGTTTACTGCCGTGCATTGCTGTGCATTGCTGTGCATTGCTGTGCATTGGTGTGCTCTGGTTATTAGATGGTGAGTGTACCAGATGCATTTCAGCTCCTAGCAGTCAGGGAACTATACCGTGAAACAAATCCTGGAATTAGTCAGTTGTTAAGACATCAGCAGGCAAGTTGTAAGTCATCCATCACCGTGCCAGTGGAGGGAACAGTTAAGATTTTAGAAGGTGAGAAACAGCAAAGGAATATAGAAGCGAAGCAAGAAATGGATGTCAAGGTACGTTTAGCTCTTCGTCGTAGTACAGAGCGCCGATGCTTGGCAGGAATCCCTGACTGGTACCCGGCTCCTCCAGGTTACCGACGCGCTGTTCTGCTTCCAGGGGCATCTGGAGAGTCCGTGGTTCCACGATGCGGTAGAGAGTGGGACCGGTCTGGTTCTGGCCACCCTGGTAGAGTTGGGCTAAGTCGTAGGAGCTCACACGGCTTTTCCCGTGGCAGGCCATGCGAAACGGGCGCACGTCCGGTCCGAGATTACCCTCGCCAAGGTCGCGGTGGTGGAGGGAGTAGAGCTGGTAGGATTGGGAGGGCGCAGCGGGGTCGGCCGTGGGGATCGAGGGTAGCCCTTGGTCAGCTTGGGCCTTGAGGGCCAGTTTGAGGTGGAGTTTACCGTCCTGTTGGTGGTGTTGATGATGATGATGCGGTTGCCAGGGTGAATAGGTTGGCATGCAAACAGAAGGGTGAAAAGTTGGCGATGAGGAGAAAAAACATTATGAAATAAAAAAATGATGGAATAGGGGAAGTACATATTATCAAACCCTATCACATCAAATCTGAAAAAAAAATCTGAAATAAAAATCTTTCTTATCGCTCCAAACCCACTATTTTGAACATAAACTTGCAATCCTTCACACAAAAAAAAAGAGTGTTCAAAATGTCATTGTTAAAGATGGTTGAATTCTTTTCATGTGTGACAAAATTACTGAATTTAGGATATCTAAATGTAATGGAATGATTTTAGGGTGGATTAGAGGTTAGCCTTTTCTGAGTGAGGTTTTAACTCGTGCATTACGACAACAGGTGCACCAAAACAACAGGTGTGCCACGACAATTGGGGTACCACATGGCAACAGATACACGTACTTCACATCTGCAGGTGTACCATATCAACAGGTGTACCATATCAACAGGTGTACCATATCAACAGGTGTACCAGGTTAACAGGTGCACCAAAGGAACAGGTGTGCCACGATAATTGGGGCACCACGTGACAACAGGTACATCACATTTACAGGTGTGCTGTGACACAGGTGTACCATATCAATAGGTGCACCAGGTTAACAGGTGCACCAAAACAACAGGTGCGCCACAACAACTGGGGTACCATGTGACAACAGGTACATCACATTAATAGGTGTGCTGTGACAACAGGTGTACCATATCAACAGGTGCACCAAAAGAACAGGTGCATTGTGACCACAAGGTGCAATGTACCGTAACAACTGATGCGATTTATATCACAACAGGTGTTACTGAGAAGGTGGATCGTGACAAAAACAGTACTTCATGGCATTCCGATAACAGGTGTGCCACTATACATGTAACTGGTGGCAAGAGGCGTGTTATGAAAAAGCGTACTTTAAAAATAGAGCACCTTGGTATCAGGTGCATTGTGACATCAGGTGCAGCATAGTGCCAGGTGTCATTACAAAGGCTGCACTGTGGCAACAGGTGCATCAGGATAAACAGGTGCAAATTAAACTAACAGTGTCATGCAATTTCTAATAAGGCCTGTATTGCAAGTCCTGCAAACTGCTAGCAATATTATGCAGATGCCTCAGGGAAAGTTTAAAGCCGACGTGCTTCCTATGAATGCTACATGCTAACATGCGTGAGTGGTTTGCATGCATTCCTATTGAGGAAAAAGTTGACACAAATACACGAGACGTCAAAGTGCCTAAACATATACATAGCTTTCATGGTGAGATTTTTAGAAGTTGTCCGCTTATTAAACAATGATAATTTTCAATGTCTGTATAATCTTTATTACTTATATGCTCCTACATTTGTCTACCATTGTTCCGTAAAAATAAGGATCTTGACAACAATATAACCATAAAATAACTGTAATCGGTCCATCCACTGCAAACAAAATAGTGTGCGTGTCATTCTGCATGAAGCTTCTTAACTTTGGGCAATATCACAAATGGAAAACAGACACGAAAACACAACACTACAAAACACTCCAATAACTTTCCGAACTCTTCAAAATCTGAAATGCAAACAAAAGCATAAGACAAATCGACACAACAGACAAATGCCAGCATTTCATGTACAGTTAAAAAACGTTTTGCTCCTGATCAATTTTTATGGGCCATGAGCAACGTAAACCCCCCCCCCAAAAAAACCCCTTCTCGTCATTTGCTCGTCGTGAAAAAGACAATCAACTTTTTATGCATCAATTGTGGTCTGAAACCCTGACTGCATGAACAAAATCAATGATAAAAGCCACAGCAAATTGCACTCTAACTGCAGCAAAAGAATTCCACCTACACCACGCGTTACATAAGGAGCACCATGATCAGGAAGAGAGTGGGTCCTTGAAGCCTGAAATAACCAAATGGTACATATTACATATACATGTAGATCAATGACTGATTGATCAATGATTGATAGATAAATCTGATTGATAAATCAATTTACAACTCCAATCATGTGTCTCAAAGCAAGGACAAGATGCATCTTAAAGCTACAAACTTTTAACCACTTCGCGCCCGGTTTATTTTTTGCCGAAAATTTCGAAATTTTCAAAAGGCAAAATTTCCAAGCCAACTTCTGATATACAGCCAAACGCCACAAATGCTGATTCCCAAGAGTGATTTCAACAGTATTTGTACGATATTTCTTGCCGAAACCTCACATGTTGCAATATTCCGGGATGTGCACTGGAGTGCAAGTTGTACAACAATAGGCCATGCACAACGGCCCACACAACTGGTCAGCACATGGTCTGCCTCCACAGACTACGTGGACTTTGTGTGTGTGTACAAAAGACACGAGGGCTTAGCGTGTTTAGACTTCAACCGGAGAGAAGTCGAAGCAATCTTGACATCTTAATTCATCAGCCATGTCTGGGTACAAAAACAGCCAGCGCGTGTTATCACGGTCTCCGGCGCAAACTGGTTAAAAGGTTGAATTTTTCAAACAGTTTTTGTGTTTTTGTATTTATGCAAAATTTACTATAAGGTCTGAACACTGATCACATACATGTACAACTAAAAAGGCCAATTAAAAAAATATTATTTGTAAAAATTAATACAGTGATTTCTTTTAGTGAGTTAACTTACATCATGGATGCAAACGAAATCACATAATCCGTGTGGGATGGAGTGAGCTTTCTAGTAAATGAAAATTGGGGAGGGGCGAGGAAATTGGGGAGGGGCGAGGAAATTGGGGGGGGGCGGGGGTGTCAGCCGTAAATTAGGCATGAAAATGAGAAGAATGTATGGTGCAGGTTGGGCATGACAGAGGAATAGAAGAGTAATGTTGATCAAAAATAGAGCAAAGGGAAGAGGAACAAAGATTTTAGGATGGATAAAGCAAGGATTTTTGTGAGAAGTGGAAAAGGACAGAGAGATTGGGTAGATGGTGAAAGGGACGAAGTGATTGCAGATTTGCCAAGATAGGTGTGGATAAATTGGTGGGTATTTTGAAGGGTTTGTTGGATGGAGAATGAGAGATGGAGAATGACAGATGGATAAATGAATGGATAAGTAGAAGGTTAATGCATGATATTAAATGATGATGTTTTCAGGACATTAGGGTTATTATGTTAAAGGTAGGATGGACCATTTGTCATTTGTGCATTTTTTTCGTTTGAAACAAAAAGCAACATAAGTGCTCAAAATCTAAAGACGGATGCTTAACAACTAACCTGATGAAGGTTCAGCTCTGTGAATGCGTAAATTTCAAGAAAATGCAACATTCTGGATTTTGACTTCAATTCAAAAAGTTGATGAGTCACATTTTGCATTGCGCCCTCTCATGACACAATCCCAAAATCAGCATTCAGGACATGATTCTCATTCAGCCAATTGTAGCTGCTTGATGTCACACACCGAACCGACGAATAATTGACAACCGCACACGGGTGAGTCGTGTCAACGCTTGGTTACACCCATTCACGGTTTTGCCCAAGTACAAACCAACTCCCAATGGAAATTTCCAAAAATGTGTCACTTGACACATCTTTGGAAATGACTTTCTTTGATTGTTTTCTTCAAAATGACAGCATGCCAGAAGGAATAATTTCACAAGGAAATTACTGCCAAATACTTTATTTAAACCAAGTACGCTTTTTAACAATAAATTGGTCGGTTACCTTTTTGATAGCTGCAAATGGTCCATTCTACCTTTAAACGGTTATTAATTTAAACTGCTAAGCAAGCTGGCAATCAATTTCAGCATTTTTTGATGACATGAACACTCCTGAATCTTATCAAAACAATTTTAGTTTTAGTTTTATTAATTTGAGATTCGACACCATACATATTGAATAATACGCACCATGTTAATAAAGTTAAAATGTAAACAGGGATTAAAAAAAAAACCTCGTACACAAGTGAATTTTGAACTTTGGATGATGAAAGTGACAACGAAAAACAGACTTAACAATTCACAAACTACAATTGATGCCTTTCACAAATTATGAATGATTTACTTTTTAATTTTTTTTCACAAGTTTATACTTTCTCACAATATTTTCAAATCAATAAAAACATCAATGACAACTTCATTGAAAAACAGGCACACAACACACAAGCAGGGATAAAAATGTCACTTTTGAAATAAAAAAAAACATGATTATTTCAATGTTGACTTTTGCTGCGGAAGCTTCCTGGCAATGAAACAATAAACGGCAAAGAAAATATGAATTTCATATTTTTGTTTGTGATCACACCAAACCCCTTACCTTGCGTTTCCTCTTTTTGATTACCCCAGTCACTGCCTCAGGCAGAGTCTGCTTAAAGACCCAGCAGGCCACACAGGTAGGCATTGTGGGATAGCAAGAGCCAGCACAGAATAGGGTAAGTATCGGTGTTTCAATTGCACATAAGTCTTTGTGATTGCATATATATCTTATAATGTAAGTCTTTGCTGTACAGCCTCGCTTCGCTCCACTCATAATTTTAAACATGTTCTCCACTATTTTAAACAGTTCATATCAGTATTTAATTCATTCAATTGGGGGGGGTGCCAAAAGCCTTCTTGAAAATAAAACAGTCTGTTGCAATTCGGGCGATTCACAATGCAGTGTGCCACCAAGAGTTGAAATGGAGAGTCCATTTTCAAGTTTATGGTCGACAAAACATGGCCCATTTGAATGAGTGTCAGTAGACAACTTGAGCTAATTTGTTATATAGATAGGGGCATAGCATTCTGCCGCCTTACAAAAAAATACCATATTGATAAAAAGAAAAGGGCAAACAGATACTCGAATCATACACTTACGAAACCACTGACCGGAAAAAAAAAACATTTTCAAATGTCCCACGCTGCGAATTTGTCGACAACGTCCCACAGTGCACTGGGAAAAATGAACTCTTCATGGCATACTCTTGGTGGCGCACTGCATTGTGAATCACCCGAATTCAAGAAAATGTATTTGCTCTTAAAGGCATATAGGATCAAACCTACCGAATTATTATCAAAAAGCTTCCTTGGATTAAAGATCGTATTGGTACTAAACACCCTGTAAAATTAATCCGTCTGACTTTTTGTCATTTAGAAGGATTCAAGAAATATAGGTGATTTCCAACGATCGGTCAATTGACTGATTTTTCAAATAAACAGTGCTATGGACAAAATCGTGTTTCGTGATCAAACAGTTGTGCATGACTTTCTCACTGTTTTCTCAAAAAGTGTAATATCCACTGAGCTGAAACTTCAACAGGTTAGGTTTGGAACATTCTTCTTTGGATTTTGAGTGGTAATTCCATTGGAATGAACATAATGCATGAAATGCAAATGACCCTATATGCCGTTAAACTGCAAACTTTTTGTTTTCTGACCAGAAACCTTCTTGAAAATAGAACACCTTGTTGCAACTCAAGAAAAAGTCTTTGCGCTTAAAAACAACCATACCCAGCCCAACAACAAAAAAGCAAAATCCAACAGGGTAGATTTTGGAGGACTTGGGTTAAAGAATAATGGTTGACGTTTTGTTGCTGTTGATATTTCTGATTTTCACAACTCACCGGCATGCTCTTGGAGCGACTCTTCCCTTTCTTCTTTTTCTTTTTTTTCTCTTCTTGCTTGTCCTCTTCCGGGACCTGAGGAGCCTCGGACTCTGATGCGCTGTCACTATCACTTGAACTGAAGAGTTAAAAAACAACAACAAAAAGCCGTCAAAACAGACACAAAAGGCCAAAATAATCTACCAACCTTACTTTAATATCAAATTGATCTAAATTATTGTTGGATTTGTGTTGCTCCTATTGTCTTTATTGTGTGAGCTGTTTGATAAACGTAACTAACGTTTCTCATTCTCAAATTTCTTTGTGTCAGAACATGTACAGTTTGGAACAATAAGCAGAAAAAGTAAAGGGGGAAGCGGTTGTGGGGATGCCCAAAGCATTTTAATTTTTTAATTTTAGATCATCATTGTGGAGCACAAAAAAGTTGTTCATTGAATGTATACAGGAAATGCAGTTATACGGGGACGGGTAATGTTAATGATCACAATTACAAAAAGCTTTGTCTACATGTAAATAAGCTAAAAATTTACATGTTCACGAAGCATCCATGTCTCCACACACACAAAATGAAACAAACACAAAAATTTAAGAAGATCTGCCGTAAGAGTTTTGAAGATGAGAAAGGGTAAGGAACAAAATCAATTTCCCCTATAACATGTTAACGAAAAACCAAAAGCAAAAACAGTATTTCTGTTTTGGTTAAAATGGATTTCAGAAAACTTAAAAAAATCTTCTTGTAACTTACTCTGACTCCGCGAAGTCCTTCATTGCGTGCAGGTCCTGCAGGATACCGATGCATCCCTGTATGGTCTCGGAGCTCAGCGCGTCAATCATGCGCATCGTCTCTAGCCTGCCCTCCAGGCTGCGGACTAGCTGGGCTGGCTTGTCCTGGCCACTAGAGGGCGATTTGGTTGACGCGCTGGTGTCATTTGGCTGTTGGGGGGTACCGGTGGTATCTGATGCGTTCAGTTTGGCTTCGGAGCTAGTTGTACCATCTGAAGTAAAAAAAAAATGCAATAGAAATTTTTGAATAATTAAGATATAATCATAATCCATCTGTGGCAGTTATTGAAAATCAGGTTTGTCTTCAGTTTTGACACGAGTTGAGGCCGTGACTTGGGCAACCTGGGCTCAATGCGGGCCCAGCTTTTCAGGAGCATCAAATGTTACGATATGAGGTCCACGTTTGGAGTACTTCCATTTGGTTTGGGAATAGAGGTTTTTCGAAGCCTTGGCATCATTCCCCAGCCGAGGCTTACTGAAGCCAGTAATGGAGCCTAACTGGGGATGATAACAATGTTTCATAAAATCCCTTTTCCCTTTGGGAGTCAACTTCTGAGTTTGAGGTATTCAAATAGTTTACCACATTTCAATCGTGAATTCTTCTGGATTGGGACAGAACTTTCAACAGATTTCAAGCAGACCCAGGTAAATAAATATGAGGATAGTAGAATCAAAATTTTCACACAAAAAAACAGGACGAAAGTAGGACTTTTGAGGATAAAAGTGGGACTTCCACTGGCTTTCAGGAGTAGTTTTTGTTAATATATTCACCCATGTCCACAGCATCATAAGCCTCATTTGGCATGTTCTGTACTCATAACACTTGTGCTCCATCCTCAACTAAGCTCTTGGAAGTACAGTTGCAGTACTCCTGCGCCCAAGCCCTTCATTGTGTGATTGACATATGACAGTGTCTAACACTGTTATGAAAAATATTCAATGAGATTTCTTTTTTTCAAAGTTGTACAAAAAGTAGGAATTTCAACAAAACAAGTAGGAAAGGTAGGAGCAAGGTAAAATGAAACTAGGAAAAAGGAGGAACAGTTGAAAGTCTGAAAAGTTCATGGGCACCTTGATTTTTGTCTTCAGTTCCCTGGCCGTAGGGGGTCAGTAGCTGCTGTGGCAGTAGGCCTCGGCTTTCCAGGACTTGGTGCGTGATTTCCCTGGTCAGCTCCAAGATTAGTTCAGAGTGCAGGCTGGGAAAAAGGAACGAGAACAAAATTGGGTAAACTGCTAGGGGAAAATGCGGCAACTGTGTGTGTGTCCTCGGGCAAGATACTTTACTGCTATTTGATTCTAAGGTGTTGCTCTTATTGGTAATTTCAATTTTGTTTTGCTTGGTTATAAAATGGATGAGGTTTGGGTGTACCTCATTGGGTTAAACTGCTTGGGGCAACATGCGGCAGCTTTGTGTGTCCTTAAGCAAGATGCTTTACTGCCATTTCATTCTAAGGTGTTACTCTCTATTTGTAATTTCATTTTTGTTGTGCTTGATTATAAAATGGATGAGGTTTGGGTGTACCTCATTGGGTTAAACTGCTAGGGGCAACATGCAGCAGCTACACACGTGTCCTTGGGCAAGATGCTTTACTGCTATTTCATTCTAAAGTGTTGCTCTTCTTTGTAATTTCATTTTTTTTGCTTGGTTATAGAATGGATGAGGTTTGGGTGTACCTCATTGGGTTAAACTGCTAGGGGCAACATGCGGCAGCTTTGTGTGTCCTCAAGCAAGATATTTTACTGTGTTTTGATTATAAGGTGTTACTCTTATTTGTATTTAAATTTCATTTTATTTGCTTGGTTATAAGATGGATGAGGTTTGGGTGTACCTCATTGGGTTAAACTGCTAGGGGCAAAATGCGGCAGCCGTGAGTGTCCTCGGGCAAGATACTTTACTGCTATTTCATTCTAAGGTATTGCTCTTATTTGTAACTTCATTTTGTTTGCTTAGTTATAAAATGATGAGGTTTGGGTGTACCTCATTGGGTTTAACTGCTAGGGGCAAAATGTTGCAGCTGTATGTGTCCTCGGGCAAGATACTTTACTGCTATTTCATTCTAAGGTGTTGCTCTTGTAATTTCATTTTTTATAAACTTGGGTATATAATGGATGAGGTTTTGGTTTACCTTTTGTTTTCCTGCGCCTTGTGGTACACCATGAGGGCTTCGCAGAAATGACGGCCCAGATCCTCAAAATCCGACAGGTTGAAATGACGAGGTGCGTCCTCGCTGTAAAGTGGAAAAAAAAACCCAAAATATAAATGTACAACAGATAAAACAAGAGAGAAATTTACAAATTGATATCTCACTTTAGAGCAGGAAAATTATGGTCTCATAGTAAGGCAAAAAAACAAAAAAGGCTCAGGTTTCTGGTCTGCGCACGTCGCCGTAGCCATGTGCGTCAGCAAAATTAAGTGTTTTTTTTTCAATATAAGATGATGTCTCAAAACTGCCAAACTCACTGGTTTGACTGGAATCCTGCTGCTGCACAATTTTAACGTGTAATAGATGGGGTTACGATCGAATATAAGCTTTATTTTGGCCTCTCTCGGCTTCCATACATTTTGCACTAAATTTAGTCGGGCAACATTTGCAGTCATCAGCCGACATTTGGAGAAAAAAAAAAAACAACGCGTCACCACACCACTTTTGGGGCAAGCTCCACACCAGAAACCGGAGACTTTTTTGGGGCCTAAGGTCATGTGACTCATGAGTCCTGCTACTAGTGGTAAATATTATAACAAAAAAATCCTGCTCATGCCACTCAGAACAGAACATCTGAATATAGGATGACATTTTTTTTCTCTCTCTCTCTCTCTCTCTCTCTCCAAAAAAACATCTGAATAAAATTTCTTGGACACCATTCTTACTGTCTGATATCTTTTGAGCCGCAGAACGTTGCCTCCATCGTGAAGGAATTACTGATTCCGAGTTCCCGCCACATCACCACACGGCCTGTGGCTTCCTTACAGCGCTTGACGTGAAACTTGCAGCCACGGAAGCAGAACTTGTCCGGAGCCTGCGGATGACACGAAAGAAGAAAATGGTTACTGATCCTCCGATCATAGTGTGGTTTGACACAGTTAAGGAATTGTGATGACTGTGTCCATGAGGAGGAAACTTTACCTTAATTGTTATTTAATTTGATGGAAATGTGAGGAAAAAGTTTTTATTGAATCTTCTAAATTTGAGTTTGAACCAAGTCAGGAGGTTATTGTGTCCATATGGAAGACACTTTACCTTAATTGCTTCTGTTTGAACAAGATAGGACCAAGTTGTAATTGAGGAATTATGGCGTAATTGTTGTAGAGTACAGGGATGAATGTTCTGTATGGAGCTTTGAACCCAGAGAAAGGTTCACAGTATCTGTGTCCTTAAGCAAGACATTTAACATACATCATTTTTTCGTATGGCAAATATTAGAGTGCTTGGAAGGTCTGGGACAGCAAGTATTAACATACCTCACGTGACATCAGGAACGGGAAGAGCCTTTGGTAGAGGAACGAGGCTGCGTCCATCTCCTTGCCGTTCTTGTCACAGCCGTAAATGAAGACGTTGTGCTTGCGGCTATGACCGTGAAGATCGCAGTAGACAAGGACCTGGTGGTGCAAGCAACATACTGACAGTTAAAGCTATAGTCCATCATTTGCAGCCATAATTAGTAGTTTGTTTTTATATTCAGCGAAGCGCACTTACAAGGCACAACGCACACTCGGTCGGTTGCTATAATTGTCAAACATGATTCAGCAATTTTTGATTTGAAATTGAGATCCTAGAATGCTGTTTTCTCGGAATATAAATGCACAAATTACAAATGATGGACTATATCTTTAATGCACTTGTGGTGGACTTGTGATGTACTTGTGATGTACTTGTGATGGACTTGTGATGGACTTGTGGTGGAGTTGTGATGTACTTGTGATGGACTCGTGATGGACTTGTGATGGATTTGTGATGGACTCGTGATGGACTTGTGATGGACATGTGATGGACTTGTGATGGACTTGTGATGGACTTGTGATGGACTTGTGATGGATATGTGATGGACTTGTGATGGACTTGTGATGGACTTGTGATGGACTTGTGATGAATTTGTGATGGACTTGTGATGGACATGTGATGGACTTGTGATGAACTTGTGATGGACTTGTGATGGACATGTCATGGACATGTGATGGACTTGTGATGGACATATCATGGACTTGTGATGAACTTATGATAGACTACCTCTGTCTCTTTGGAGAAGTCCTCCAGCATCTCCTTGGCGTGCCAGACGGTCGGGAACGACTCTTTCTTGGGATGGCGGAAGTTGCGGTTGAGGTCTCGACCGGTGAGCGAGCAGCGGTAGTTGCCCACGATGACCCCGTCCGGGTTCAGCATGGGGATGATCTTGAAGACGAAGGCTTTCCTTAAATCCTGGAGAAAATTTTAAAAAATCATGCTTATTAATCCTAACGTCAAAGGTACTTTGGTCAGGAACAGTGCTTAATTCAGGCAACAAAACGCAATCGTTGTAAGAGTGAGAAGCCTGCCCAGTGTAACAAGATCCAGCAGGTCAAAAGTCTCAACACCAAACTGCCTCAGAGTCTGTGGTCACCAACTGCAGCAGGATCCAACTGTGGCATTGTTCAGTGGGACTAGCTCTTGTTGTCTCAGAATTGGCCGTTAATGCACTGGTGTTGATGGCTCAATGCAGCAAGGTCCTACAGACTTTACAGCTGTTGCACAGTATTGCATCTGGCAGGGTTAGCACTTGCACTACATTTTATTACATTGTGTTTACACCTGGATGAAACCCGAAAACCATAGAGTGCTTGGGCGATTTCGGGTGTAACAAGGAGTAAATGGCAGGGCGGTTTCGGGCATTACAGGGACTATTGGTTAATGTAAACTCTGCAATGAGGTTGCATTCGATGAAAGAGAAATAAAGAAAGCGTTCTGAGAAGCTAAGGGGTGCGGCTTGTGTAAAATGTTACCTTGGCTACAGGGTCTGACCCAGTGATGTAGTCCAGTAGGCCTTTCATCATCCAGCTAGCATTGGTTTCGCCGGGGTGGACGCGAGCTGTCACCACGATACCGCGCTTGTCGGAAACTTGCTTCTCTAAAAGTAAACAAGTAAGGAAAGATGTGTACAAGGCTTTGCATAGAGACACTGAAGATGCTCCCTCATTGTTACAAGAGCTAGGGACTAAAGGTGTTCCAGATGCAGGCGATCACATCTGTTCTAATCTAGATCTTACTCATATATCCAAGCTAGGCCCTCTGTAAAAAGGTTTCAACAGACTAACAACTTACATAAATGTACTACCTTATTATGGATTAGAAGATATGGTTGTGTGGATGTTTCAGGCACCTTTGCATCTCCGACAAAAATGATCATTGAAAAAAGCTGATCTCTTTTCTCACTGATATCTACGCCACATCCTCCACAAAAAGGGTTCAAAGTGCTCCTCACTTACTACTTGTTTGAGGATAAGCCTGGGAGGAGTTCTTGATAATAACGCCTCTCGGAACAAAAGAGTTAGATAGAAGGACAAACAGTCTTATCGGCAAACTTAGCAATGATCAGGTTGAATGTGTAAGGGATGATGATTTTCATCTTTTGCAGCAAACAGTAAGACGGACAGACAGACAGACTCACCGGCAAAGTTGGTGACCGTCAGCAGGAAGCAGCTGTTGCCGGCTCGGCTCTCACACATGACCTCTCGCTTGGTGCAGCGCCGTCGCTCAGGATCGGCCAGGAGGTAGTCAATGTGCTCCCTGAGGTCGGTGAAGGTGTAGGGGTAGCAGTGGGCAAAGTAACAGGTGTCGTTCTCGTAGGCGAACTCCTGAAAGATAAAAGTGTGTTGCAAATAAAGATAGCGACGTTATGTAGTTGCTGAACCCTCCTACTGCTGGTGTTGCCTTGGAAGTATTTGAAGCTGTCAAACCGTCCAGCTAGAAGGTTTCCTGCAAAACTGTTTTTCAGCTCCAGGGTAGTAAAAAAACGGAAGATTTTGAGAGGGCCAACAGGAGGATTATTCAATTTCCTCCATTCTCTGAACTTTTAAGTACCGAAAACTCCACAAATTGAACACGTTACAAAAATAAAATAAATGTAGACAAAAGATAACAATTAAAGGTGGGAGGAAAAGCCGGAGTAAACAGGAACTGAAAAACTCAATTGACAAGATGCAAAGTACCCCGGTTGGTTGTACGTTTACATGTACCGGTAGTTCAGTATGGGAACAGAAATGAGAGAAAATGCCAAGAGTTGGTTTTGTGAACAAATGCATGAAGTTGTAAACCGATTCTTGAGAAAATGGCATTTAAAAATCTGCCGTTTGTTAACAGAACAAAAAAAAAATGGGAGAAATGTAAAACAGGGTTTAGCGATAAGAATTTGACCACCCCTTCAAATGTTGGCTTTGCCCCACTGCACTGCAAAATGGCACTTTCCGACTTTAAGTTCAGGTCACAAATTGGAAAGAATGAAGGGGAAAAGTTGAAAAATGGAAAAAAAATATCTTGATGTGCTTTATTTACAACTTACCAACTGCCAGGAGAGTGTGTAGTAAGCCATGTCCACGTGTAGTAGTGGATTGCGATGGAATCCATAGCTTCTGTTGTAGTTGATGTGGTGGCCGGTTCTATGCCAACCCAGACTGCTCTTGGCTGCTTCACGCTCCGAGTACATCAACGGTCTCATGCCTACATGTAGATGAGAGGTTCAAAAATGTAAAAATGATATCATGGTCAAACACAGAAATTGACTAGAGCAGCCTTAGAACCTGTGATGACCTCCTGGAAGCGGCTTCTGACTAGTGCCCCACGAGCATGACGAGCAAAGACTTTGGCAAACTGGGCTGACATAGGGCTGGATAGCTCAGTTGGTAGAGCACCAAGACCGTGTTTCCACTGGTCACAGGTTCGAGTCCTGCTCCAGTCAATTTCTTTGTTCAACTTTACATTGATTAACCCTAACCGAACTCAACCCACCAAAGTTTAACAGCAGGTTTTGTTTAAATCTGTTGGGATAGGTACTAGTACCCCTAAACTGATGGTCTTTTACACTGGGGTTGGCATACCTCCAGAAACTAAGTCCAACAGTGTGTGTGTACAATTTCCCATGTGGGTGTTTGGAATTTGCCAGAATGGGTATGGTTCCTAGTAAATTAGGCTGGGGAGTTAGGGTTAATGAGCCTTGTCAGGCTTCCCTTTTGAGATTTCTTTGATGGAAAGTCAGTAGCGACTAGTGGTGTGCTTTAATGCTTTTTTTTCCGAACCCGGTACCCCTAGCCTTAATAGGTACTTGGTTCCAGTAATGGGAGTCTTGAAAATAAAAAGAGTATTTTTAACCAATTTTTCCCCCACATATTTGCAATGAATAACCATCATTGAGGTCATGTATACAAATGAAGTGAGGGTACTACATTCTAGAGTTGTTTTTTAAAATTCTTTACCAGATATTGAACAATATAAAATTGTGCTTAGTTAAGAATGGTTGTGTTGCAATCTGTAAAGATGGTATTGGGTAAATAAAAAAACCCAGAACCGCGGACCTGCCATTTTTGGTCGGGTCTCAGATACCCTAGTACCCACCCAGCCCTACTATCAATCCACAACTTTTCCAGTTTCCATTGATCAATATTTGCAGAGACAAGGATTTCTTTTTTGAGGTGATGTCTTCTTACCGTGGTTGTACAGACTGTCTTTCTTGAGGAGGTTGATGATATTGAACTTGTAGGTGACGCCTGGTATCATCCGCTGCACCCTGAAGTAGAACCACTGGGTATGTCTGGGTGTGTACAGATCTGTCTTGAGGATCAGATCGTACTCAAACTGGCCTCTGTATGAAAACAGGAAAAATGAAACACAACTAAAAGTAACTATTATGTTTCATTTCATTATGTTTTCTACTGAAGGCCCGTTCATACTCAACTCAAAAGCGACGTTAGGTTTCTGACGTTACAGCAACTTTTTTTGCGCAGCGAAATCGTAATAAAGGTTGAACACATTTCAACTCTGGCGAATTTCGCAGCAAAAGTTTCATGTCAAATTTGATTTGCTTTCGCTTTTGCGTGAAGAATGATTCAGTCTTAATTCTGTTCAAAATAAAAAGGACAAAAATTAGACAAATTGTATTCTAATGATGAATGGAAAATATAATATAATATTGCACTTTACTTTACATGCTTTAGACACGTATCATTAAGAGATACTAAGTAGTTCCGTTTTTAAATAATTCGTATTAGAATTATTATTATCTCTATTTTGGATAGAAATAATGAATAAATTGCTTTGATAATAAATAAATTGCTTTGATTACAAAATAAGAATACACTATACTGTAATCTTCGAAGGAACTTTTGCAAATGTATAGGTGAAAAGACATGTGCATCATCATTTTAAATAGAAACGAATATTTATTAAATTAAGCTATTTTGACACAGTCATTTTTCAAAAAAATAAGCACCTGTGGCCACAGACTTTGTTTAAAAAAGTCTGCTTTAAAAAAAAAATATAAAAAAAAAATGACATCGACATCACCAGAGACTGTTAATAGCATTTTGAATTCAGTAGACTGTAATGTTATCAAGGTTGAAAACGCTGAATTTCTTGTTTTGTTGGAGTTGATTTTTAGAAAAAATTTCTGCAGACTTACACTCTTCTTGCTTGTCGGAGATTTCCGGACTCAAACCTGGACTCAAAGACCAGACTAGGGGGGCAGCCCTCGGGCACGGTGTGGGGTATGGTGCCTTTAGACGTCCGCTCAGAATCAAAGACGTTGATGGAGGTAGATTCAAAGGGACGGAACCACTTGGTGCGCTGGTTGTGGACGGTGCGTCCATTATCAGGGACTGGAGAGGGGGAGGGAATGAAGAAAATGCAATTTAACGTAAATTTAAGTTGTAATCATAAGCTTTGCGTGCATTACTGCACAAATTTAGGTTAAAAAGTGTGACATTTTTCCTGTCCCTGTTACATGTACATTAACCTTGATACATCGTAATTTGCCATTCAAGTACCGGTATCATTAAGAATTATTTCAAACAACTTGTTTGTTGGGTAGGTACATGTAGTTTGCTATTCATAATCACTCTTCGAGGACGACTGCATTATGGAGTGCATCAGAATTTTTACAAAAATCATCTGTAAATGTAAGATAAACAGGGACAGGAAAAAATAGTGCGCCCCATATATGTACATGTAAATTATAGAATAACTCACACAGAAATGATTTCGTCACAGAATAGTTTACCTACAATAAATGTTTTCTTCAAGCCACCAATTTTGAATTTTACCAGCCTTGAATAAAACATCCCAGTGAGATTTCTACAAACATGTGCCTGTGTGTTTTAGGCAGTCCTACCGTACATTACATTAAATCTCAATACAAACAGGTTTCACAAACAAAATAATTGAAATAAATGTTTAAAAAAGTATACTGTACTTAAAATAATGTAAACAGTTTGATGTTTATAATGTAAACAGTTTGATTAAGGAAACTCTGAAATAAATTAGACATTTTCTTCTAAAACATGTATATTTTGGTTTAGGCCACAAAAAAAAAAAAGTTCTGCTTCCGATTACATGGCATTCAAAAATAGGGTAGGTACATGTAGGTAGGGAAATTATTTTTTTTTGCCAATTTTTTTGGGTACAATCATATGGAGGCGTCTGCGTGTAGTCAAGGGCAAAAGGTAGAAATTTTGCCTACATGTATATTTTGGTTTAGCCTATCTTCTACTTTTACAAACCGTAGTAAATAACAAAACAATGAATACAAATAAATTTTAAAAAAATAGGCCTACTTAATGAATATATTCACTGATAAACTTTTCAATTGTAAAACTCTGATTTTTCCTCTAAAACATGTAACCATGTATTTTGGTTTGGCCCATATTCTGCCTTGACTTGAACAAGCTGAAACATGGGGTTGCTAGGGACCCGTTTTATACGGTACATGTGCATTTTTGTTCCACTGCAATATTTTCCCCTACGTAAAAAAATAAAATAAATATACGACTTGTTGACTCTGAATACATGGCAATTATCACCCCGGTATCAACAGCAATATTTTCCCAAGGCCTCATAGTGTCTATGATTGATGACTCTCATTGATTCTTATCAGGGTAATGAATGGCTAGGTCTTTTGGGGGGTTGGGGGGGGGGCACGCCAAGGACAAACAGGTTTGAACTTATGCATGATGAATTGTATCGAAGTCAGAAATGTCAATATTGTTCGTTTATTAGGCATTTGTCAACTATTGGGTTGTCTTGCCGATAGACACAAATACGGTACTTGCAGGGTCCCCAAATCACTTCCCTCTTTTTAGTACAAAACTTAAATGGACACTTACGGTTACAGGGCCCAATTTCATAGCAAATGTCTATTTATAACAACAGTTTCCTATGTTAATGGTCTTCATTCTGTACTTATTACAGTGGTGTGAGTGTCCACTGATAAAAATAGCTGAAAACAGCTGAGAAAGGGTGCAGAATTTAGCTGAACTTTGGAAATATCCTTTACTTTTGCACACACCAAGTGAGGGAAAAAAGCTGATTTCCAAAACAAAAAAAAGCTGAAATCAGCTTTAAAGCTGAGATTTCACATCCCTGTTATTAGAACCCTTACCCCTAGGCCTTTTTTGCTAAAGTATGTAGAAATCATCCTCAATCCTCCAAAATCCTCCAACATTTTGCACAAGTGTTCAAATGAAGGACAACCACGCCTCACTGCCTCAATCCTTCAAAATCCTTCAAAATCCTCCAAAATCCTCGGACAGTCCTGCCTCTCAAAAGTCATTCATCCTCAATCCTTCAAATACTCCTCTTCTTCAAACACAACTCATCCTCAATCCTCCAAAATCAATTGAATGTGCATTCGTCCTCAATCTTCCACCCTCCTCCAAAATTGTACGTTGCCTATATCCTCAATCCTCCAAAATTCTCTGAAAAACTGCTCAGAGGACTTTGGAGGATTGAGGAGGGTTAGGGTTGCTGGCAGTGTTTCCCCTGCCCATTCAAACGTGAGGCGGCCCACCTCACTACTTTCAGTGGCTCGCTCTGCTAATATCACTCACCCGCCTCCACCTGATTGGCACAGAAAAAAATAATTGAAATTTTTTCAAATTTTCATTTTGTGGAGCATATTCCCATTTTCCTTTATAACAAACATATCAAGAACTGTTTTTGGAATCATTCATCATGATTTTTCGCTGCATTCTTTTCATTTTGCACTCTCCAGACATTTTTATCATCAAAATCATCAACATCACATTTCAATCATTACCGGTACCACCTCGGTACCACTGGTTGCTGGTACCAAAATTCTGCTCTATACTATTCTTAGTTTTGGAATTTACAATGTATGTAAATGTGGGCATGCACAAAAGCCAAAATTCTTTGTGAACCACTGCAATACCCCTCACCATTATTAAAAAAAAATTTCTGAATGAATTTAATTAGCGAACACTCTTTGCTTGTTGCAGCTCTACATGTACAAGTACATGTATAGGAAACTGGGCCCAGATTATTGCTCAAATCAAAGACAATACTGCCAACAAAAGAAACTGATATTTCTGATCAGGACCTCAATTTTTCAGATGAAAAAAAACAAACCCACCTTTGTGTCAGAAAACAGGGATACTTTTTTTCACCAAAGAAAATTCTGAGGCAACCGTTCAGATACACAAATGTACATGTACCGGTACATGTACACACATACCAGCATCCAGGGGTCCTCTTGTTACTTAATAGAAAAGGCACTTTCTGTGTGCCTCTATGGCCCATTATTATTAATGGGTCACATTACTGGCCTTGTTATGAAAGTACAATGATCTTCTGATGAGTCGGACTTTGCACTCTAACAGTACATTGACTGAGTCGTTGAGTTGTTGAGCATTCATTGGCAATTTAAGTTACCACCAACTAAACTCCATGTACCGGTACGCATGCACTCGTACAGTACAAGTACAGAAACATTATGTACAAACTTATGTAAGTCTTAAAAAACTACATTTTGGGAGGGTTAGGTATTTTTAAAGTGTCCAATATTTTTTGTGTACGATGAAATCTGAAGTTTCCAATAGATGTTTACAGTACAGTAGGGTACCGTAGTTGTGTACGTCTGATAACCCTCCTAGATGCAAACATACATTCTGTGCCAAGTAGTCCTTTCAGTCACAATCAAACAGGTGACTGTTTTCAACAGTTAAGAATTCCCAGTCTACATAAAGCAGGATTGACTGGCTGGGACCGTTTAAGTAACTTGATACACCTTTGCTTTGGCTGTGGGTGATTGATAAGCCAGCTGTGCCCACAACTTGCCTGCTTTGTCTGTTCATGGTCTGTTACTTAAACTTGAGTGAGTTTGGCTAGTCACAGTGCTTGCTTGACATATGATCTGACTACTGGTGACTAGCCTTTGTTAAGAGTATAGCAGGGGAAGTAGATGGAAATTTTGACTGTCTGTGGCTGTTTAAATACATGTAGTCCATCATTTGTAATTTGTGCATTTTGTTCGTTTGAAGCAACAAAAGTGTTCAAAATCTCATGAAGGATACCCTTACTATCTTTCAACCAAGTATGTTTTTCAACAATAATTACGCCAGTTACTTTTCGGATGGCTGCAAATGATGGACTATAGCTTTAAAGTGTCCGGTATCATATGGGCCTATTTTTTGTGTACAATGAAATCTGAGGTTTCCAATACATGTTTACAGTACAGTACCATACGGTAGTTGTGTACCGTACATGTATGTGATACACATTAACCTTATGTTCAGACCATACCCATTCACATGTTTGCACAGTACACGATACCACACTCTACATGTACTTTCAATTATTTATAAACAAACTTATACTACAATTACGCTCAAGTTCTAAAGCAGATTATTAATTGCATTGGAAGGTGGAGCACTAGTTATTAGCAGACAAGATAAATATCGGAACTAACCCAATTTTTTAGTGAAATAAATGGGCCATTCATAGCAGGGAATTATTATAAATGTCACAGTGCGAGAGTTTCAGAGTCCAATCCTATGGTTTCGAGGGCTCTCATGCACTTCATAAATTACGAGAATGGTATGAATGCTGAAGTAACGTCAAAATTAAGCAATTAGGTGAAATTAATGCTGGTGGTTGTTTATTCTTTTCATTTGAATTGTTCTACTTCTTTCCAGTGTCATTTTTTTTTTTGAAAAATGGGAGTTAAAACTTTTCAAGTTTCTTTTGGGCAGCCTATTTGATTGGATGCCGTTATTGTGACAAAACTGGCCAGTAAATTTTTACCGCAGGAAGCCAGTTTTACTGGCCACTTCAAATAAAATACAACTGTTTTGAAAAAATATATATTTTATTTACCACTTTTACTGACGAGTTCACATAAAGAAAAAGGATCAACCTTACTGGTAGCAAAATTCATTTCTTTCTCTATTTTTGGCAAGAAAATTAGTAATAGTGTTCAAAATGTAAATTAAAATAGCCTTCAGTTAGGGAGCCAAAGTGGCTACTAAAATACCACTAATTAAAGGCCACAATGGCCTGTAAAAATAAACAAATCTTAAAGGATCTTACCTGCATCAGCAAGTAGTTCTTTTTCCTGAGGAATAAAGTTCTGGTGTTCGGGCTTTGGATAAAGAGGCCCGCATTCCGGCGGCCAAAACGGCCCGTCCATGGTCAGCACGACGCCGTTTTTATCCTCGTATTTTCCATTACCAAGTTTCTTAAGGTGGCTCTTCCCTTTCCGGATGGCGGATTTGAAGCCCTCGGCCGTGTACTGCCGGAACATTTTCCGTCGGACTTCCGCGACAGTCCGGGCCTTTTCCGAGTCGGAGTCCGGTTCGGAATAGGAATCGTTTTCCTGAGTGGTTGGTGCGCCGTTCTCGCCGGCGCGGTTGTCATGGTGATGTAACGGGTGCAGACGCCAACTGCTGCTGTTCTGGTTCCGGTTGGCTGTCGAGTCCCCACTTTCGTCGTCTTCGGTGTCGCTGTCGTGCCCCTGGCTCCCCACGTGCGGGTTGCCGGTGAGACGCGAGAACCGGTTCTGCCGGTTCTGGTGGGGGTCGGCGAGGCTGTAGGGGGTCTCCGACAGATCCCAGAGATGATGGAGGTTGTTGCGTAGATTGGGCAAGGTGTGTGCATAGCTGTCACATTCTTCAAGACTTATGGACCTGGGTGTGACACCAGAAATTGAAATCAGCTGTCTCATTCAAACAAAACAAAACAAGTCTAGAAACACTGGTCCCAGAGCCCACAAATTTCTATTCAATTCTGGCGATTCACAATGCAGTGCGCACCAAGAGTTTGCCATGGAGAGTCAACTTTTCAAGTTTACGGTCGACAAAATATGGCCCATTTGAATGAGTGTCAGTAGACACTTTAGCTAATTTGCTATAGATTGGGGCATAGCGTTCTGCTGCCTTACCAAAAATCACCATATTGATACAGAGAAAACAAAAGGGCAAACATATACTTGAATCATACGCTTACTGACTGAAACTACTGACCGGAAATAACGAACAATTTCAAATGTCCCGCGCAGCGAATTTGTCGACCATCTCCCACAATGCACTGGGAAAAATGAACTCTCCGTGGCAAACTATTGGTGGCGCACTGCATTGTGAATCGCCCGAATTGATTCAAAATGGCTATTCATGCATTTATGAACACAATAGGCTGAATTTAGCAGATTCATTGGCGTTACAAGGTAATTCTTTACCACAGCACTGCCTGGCTCAGTCAGTCAGTCAGTCAGTCAGTCGTTCAAAGAGATAGGAACCGGTATAAAGAGAACACCACGCTGGACCTCTGCGACCAAAACCAATTCATTGCGAACCAATGATAAGATATCGACTTCACATTTAGTGATGAAAAATATCAAACATCTCACATTAGCTCAAGTCAAACCAAAATGTTTTCAAAGTTTCTGGCATTACTGAAACCTATGACGGAACAATATCCGACTTACGCTTGTTGTTTCTGGATGCGTTGGAGTTTAGCCTTTTGGCGGTTGCGTCTCATGCGTTCCAGCGGCGGTGTCTCCAGGGCCTCCCGCACTCGCTGCTCTAATTCTTCTTCTATTTGTTTCTGGACGTCTCGCTTCCAAGATTCCGGCTCTTGGGAAAGAAAGGAATAGTAAAAATTGTGATTTCCTAATAATACATACTTTTTAAAGTTTTATGGAGTATCCTTATGTAGAAAGTTTACAGAATATTAATAGACTTTATAATTTCTCAAGTTTGACATTAAAAGGTAGCAAACCAAGATTTTGATTGTAGACCTTGACAATGTGAAATAATTCACAAAGCTGTATCGTCTCTGAGTGACGTCCCTGTTTGCTATTTCCTGGGTTTGCAACATTGCTAATGTTAACCATGACAAAAACACTATACGTGACACATAAACACATTTTTTCCCAACTTTCACTCGGGAGGTAACTCACTGAGTGTACAGTGTTTACACGTCGGTGAAGGGCAAAACCTAATTTGAATGACACAAACACAAATCAAATTAGGAAAATTGACCACAGATTACGAACACAAATAAACATTTTCAGCTTTTGTACACGCTGTTCATGTACATAGCTCCAAAAACCTTGTGGGAACAAAGAGAAAAAAAAAGCCAAAAAATTACAAACTAATCTGATGTTCACGTAAGCAATTTACTTGAGAAATGATGAACCAGTCCGATGAATTTATTCCAGGATTCTCCTCGGTCCTGATAACGACCCTGCGTCGATGGGGGAACTTGAAGATTGCTAGTAGCATCCATGTTGTCAACACATCCTCCAAAATGCTCCAGAAAAGTAAAAGTTGACACCGATCTTTCTTGTCGTTTAACTCTTAGAGTCTCAGCAAAGTCTCAAATCACTATGGTAACCACCTCACAGTTTCTCACCAAATCTGTCACCAACTGTCTTCCTGAGGTTACACCTTCGCCATCTTGTCCAACCCTTTCAAATCAATTCCTGTGCTCCCGATGACAACTTTTCTTTCGTTTAACGTTTTTCTTTCATCAGGACAGAAATTTCAGCAGTTATTCCAATCTTTCACGGCAACTTCACATTCACGATAGAAGACAGTCAATTTACTCCATCAAGCAAACAACACTGCTGAGTGCTCACTGACGTTAATCAACTTGAAACAGTGTGCTTACTACTTTCCGAATCTCCAAACTATAACCCAGATTTCGGTTTGCCACTAAATTCCCCAAACATAAACCGCTTATCAGCAAAATCATTTCAGCACTCTTCACATTCCCTGATTGCCAGACAACTGCTTTTTGTTTTCGTCCACTCGTCTTTTTACTCGTCCCGACAATCTATTTCCCAGCGACCTTTGGACCGTCAACAAAAGTTCAGGGCTGTCACTTATTAAAACTGACTCTTAAGTTTTTGAAGATAGCGGGAGGAGTCTCACCACTAGAGGGCAGTGTTGTACATTTTTGTGGACTAAAGCTGAGCAACTGTATGGCTGTGTCTAAATTGGACACTTGACTATGGCTATGGCTATCCACTGTAGTGTGTCAATGACAAATTGAAGCCGTAGTCACTGGCTGGACTTGAACTGTGTCAAAAATGGATCAATGTTGGCTACGGCTTCCCCCCGTAGCCACTGGGAGAACTTGAACTCTCTAAAAGGGACATTTTGGCTATGGCTATGGCTTTCCACTGTACAAAGTCAATGTCAAAACGTAAGCCGTAGCCACTACAACGTTGATTCGGATGTGGCCTTATATTCATATTACAATCCATCAGTCTTAAAATTGGAACATGAAGATCAAAGGCAACATTCGTCTCCAACAGTTTGTGACAATTCGAAGTTGACATTTGTCCAAGACAAAGTTACACAAAAGCATGTTTTCAACCAATATTTTGAAAACTTTCAAAGTCCACACAGATGTTCGTTAATATGCATCCTTGAAAGGTTCACTGAAGTTTAACACTGCAAAGGCTAGCATCAAGAGATGGACGGCGCTAGACTGTGCATCTGAAATGTCCGATGAAATGTCGCTCTTCCACTTCACAATATGGCTGATCTGCTTTCTTCAGAAATGATTTTGTACAACTTCATTCCATGTGACCATCTCTTCTGGTTAGATCTTTGTTAGGGGGCCTACAGCTGATGAAGCTTACACTACAAGCAGACAGCAAGCAAGATTCCACCCCATCCAACTGTGAACCACAAGTTGCGTTTTCCACAATCCCCACCAAAAAATTCACAAATAAACGGCAAACAAGCTGAGCCATCAGAAAACACTTGCAGTTGCATCGCAGCACAAACTTACAAATGATATTTCCCAACACAGTGAGCTTACTTATGTACAGTATGAATTTGTAACACTCTCTACACAAGATTCAAACCAGTCATTCGATACTTGGGCAATTACCAGTGCAACATTCGGCCTATTCTTTCTTTCTTGTTTGACCACTTGGAACAAGTAAACAAAATTGATACTTCCCCCATCTCAACACTAGCGGGGGAAATTTGAGCAATATAGACTTTTCTTTGTGGATTAGAACGTCTGTGTTTACAAGTTGCGATACCTGCAAACACATGAATGTGTGTCTGGGCCACTGGGGGTGGAAAATCTAAAGGACGTTTTTTGTTTGAGAGCAATGTTAGTGTTGACTGAAACTTTTCAGATGACAAGTCGGTGTCTACCGGTATTTGGGGAACTCCATTATTCACACCACCCATCGGAAACTTTTGATTGAAACTACGCAAGAATTGATTTCCATATTTGCTGAAGATTTTGCAAGCTTGGGAGGTATTTAGGGAAATATTTGCAGTCGGTAAATTAGGTGTTTGGAATTAAACGCTTTGATTATTTTTGTGGAGGTGCTAATGGGTGTCGTGGAATTGTCTGGTAAATCAAAGTTTGAGATGTAAACAGTTGAGGAAGAAAATTAAATGCAGAAAGAGGAACCCTTGAGAACAGATGGCACATCAGCTTCAGCTGTGCCCGGTAAGTCAATAACATGAAGTGACAAATTAGAAATCACAAAACCTCAAGGGATTAAAAATACATGTTGCCCACGTTTTGAAATTTAGTTCAGGGCAATTCCAGTGGTATGTTATGAAAGGAAGTGTAATGTCCATTACAGAGATGTCTAATGAATGATTCAGAGAAATGATCCAAAACCTCTATTTGTCATGTTTGTAGATGATGGATGCATTTGATTTGAAAAACAAACAGAGGCAACAGAGCTTCTATTAAGTCACTCGGGTGTCAGTCGGTCGGTCGGTCGGTCGCCCCCCCCCCAAAAATTTTTTTTTACCAACAACGACCCCCTAACTCACCAATAAAACTGTAAGTACCAAATTGTAGCTGTCCAAACTAAGCAAACAAAATACATTACATAATTTTTGACAAAAGTTGTTTGTAACAATTCGTTACATTGTTTATGAGTTTATGAAATTTTTTGAATAGGAGCAAGAAAATGTGTGTTAATGTGATACTACTGATAGTCACGTGGTATTTTTGTGCGCTACGAACTTAGGAAGTTAGGGGGCTTCTACACACCTGTCACTATACATCACCCCTGCTTCTGGCCCTGTGTCATTTTCACGAGTCTCGGGGCTTGGAGTGAGGATACAGTTGCATTCTGAAGGTTACTATTTATTATTTTGTATTGTATCTTTCAACAAAATGGGAAATTCTTATTTCGATTGACAATCACGACCAAGTGAGTAATTGTATCATTTCATGCAAGACAATCATGCAATACGGCCAGAGCTTATCGTGCAGTTGCACTTGTTTTGGGTTTCTTCACTGAGCTCGTACACATGTCACGGGCATTACATCACAGGGGAGTCAGGTTGGCGTAGCAGTACTTTCTTCGCCTTCCACCGCTGTGACCCAGGTTCGAATCCCGCCCGGGCCAATATGTGGATTGGCTTTTCAGTCCCTGCCTGATTCTGTGGGTTTTCCCCAGAATATCTTTCTGGGGTTTTCCTCCCACCTCTAAAACTGTAATTTCTTCTCATTGTCTTCTCTCCACAGGTTTCTTCAGGCTTGCGAGCTACAGCGCCCAGGGCGCTCTTGAGGAATCCTTGGTTTTATTACCAGAAATATAATAATAATAATAATAATACACTGGAATTGCCCCTCACAATTTTTCAGCAGTCAATGTTCTGAAGCTCCAAGATGTTCTCAATCTTCTATCAAGACGATTCAAATCCAGTATTTACATGTAGGCCTCAAATTATGCATGGCTGAACATAAATAATGCAGGGTACAGCCTTAAGACTTTGACACAGTGCTTCCTTCGAAATCAACCGACACTTTTTGGCATACAGCCTCAATCCTCCAAAAACCTCCTGGTTGATTTGGAGGATTGAGGAGGGTTTATGGTTAATAAAATATGCAAAAGTACTCACCCACAACTCTATCCTTCATAACCACGTCTCGTTTCTGCAAGGATAATCGTTGTATCTCCTGCTCCATAATGGCTCGCATCCGCGTCCTGCTCTTGGCCATCTTAGCCATCCTCTCGCTTCTCTCAACACTTCTCCCCGCCTCCTCCATCTCCGTGGCAACCGTCTTCATCCCGTTGGCATTGAGGGTCTGGCGGGCGTGTCTCTCCTTGGTGGGCGTGGCACACTGGGACCCGGTCCTGTGCGTGGGAGAGGCTTTGTGAGTGGGCGACACTTTGGGCATGGCGATGGGTGGCTGGGCGCCGGGCGCCGGCCTGTGGACGGGCGAGTCTTTCGGAATGGGCGAGCCGGTGGAAATGGGCGTGGATGTGTAGGTAGATGCTTCCTTGTGTTTGAGTGAGTCTTTATGATTGGGTGACTGATTACGAATAAGTGCCCGATTATGAATGGATTCCTGATTAAGGGCTGCCCGATTAGGAATGGATGTCAGTTTGGACAGATCTGTCCCTTTTGAGTCTTCACTCAGCCTTGGAGAAATTTGGTGAGTTGATGAATTTCTGGACGACTTTTTTCGTGATTTCTTAGATGAGGAAGAATTTCTTGACACGGGCAAATCCTCCGGAATACTCCTTTCGGACTTTCGAAGCTCTGAAGATGATTTTGAAGGACGGCTTTTGGAATGCGGTGATTCCATGCCGTTTGTGAGATGATTGTCGGTGTGAACTTTGCCATTTGGATGATTTGTGGGCGACATTCTCAATGGGTGCTTATGGGTGGGACTGCCTATAATGCCATGATCCACTGGGCGTATCTGGGCATCAGCCTGAACTGGCAACACGTTATCATCCACAGGTGACTCTCGAAATGGGTGCATCTGGGTGGGACTACCTACATGAGGATGCGCTACTGGGTGCCTTTGGGTGTTAGGCGTAACCTGAAAATTTTGTTCTGGGGCATGAGTGTGGAAATGACTTTCGGAAGTTGTCGAGGGGGACGAAGAATAGTTTGCCATGTCATCGTCCCCCTCCCCAGTACTCGAGGTCAACGACCCCTCCATTAGACTCCTCTCCAGTCTGAACTTTCATGCAGTCGTGTCACCTTGGCTCCTGGTGCGAGGCTACATGGTGCAGGTCGCGACTCGTCTGGCATGGGAGGGCGCTTTCCAACATGGCGGTAAGTAGGTTATTCAGCCAGCCGTTACATACATAGTGGATAATTGCTTGCTGTTTATCTTGCAGACATTAAGACAATCTGTTGAGAAAGGCAGAAAAATGCAAATTATTCAACTTTGTTGTACAAAAAGTACAAAACTTGGTAAGAGAAAAAGAATAAATGGTTAGTAAATATCCAAAGTCTGACTGTTATTTATGTAATTCTCTGTGTCAGAAAGCTTTATCAATTGAGTTTTGCTTAGCGCAAAACTAACTCTTTAAGCATTAATGTGCCCTTCAAATTCTTGTGCAGGGTAATTCCAGAATAATAAAAGAAAGTGGAATGTCCATGACAGAGCCAATTAACCATGATATCTAATAAATGATTCAGAGAAATGATCCAAAACTCCTAGTCTGTAATCTCCTTGACCATTACTAGATCATGGATGTACCGGTACGACACTTGAAAAAGAAAACAGTTTCAGGTTTATTTACTGAGCTCTTAACACTTAAAATGCTGTGTCATAGACAATTACATAACGCTGGAATTCAATGTTTTCATACATGCAACAGCGGTATAACAAACGACAGAACTTCAGCACAGCAGTCGCAACAGAAAAAAATACCGTACCGGTAGTACGCTATTGTGCCGGTGTCCAAGCAACATGATTGCAAAAACGGTAGTGGTGGCGGAGCTTAGCTGCTTAATCTTGTGGGTTTTGATAGATACCCTTGGGCTATCAGTGGGCCACTGTGGGTCTGTGTTCAATACGCTATTGTTGGTATTGATTGTTGGGATTTGTATGGGCCACTTTAGGGGTTATGGAAAGTGCGTGTACAATGTAAGTGGTTGTTGGATTGGAATCGGTCGGGTTGTATTGGTCAGTGGAGGGGAAATGAGCGGGAAATGTGCACTGATGTTCTTTTGCAAATGTTTTTGCTATCTAAAACTGAGTAATAAAAAAAATACATTTGACGTAGCGGTACCGTACCATATGCACTGTTGGTTGAATGAGCCGGAAATTAGTATCAACTGTGCACATGTCCAAGCTACCGGTATCTGAAAATTAAAAATCTCCCATGGAACATGTACAAATTTGTAGAGTAAACACTATGCTTTGGGAATAGGTCTAAACAAGGTACCGGTAACCGGTAATAAGCATCATACCGGTAAGTGTATGATAATGTTCCACAAACCTTCGACATCTTTAACGGAGTACCGGTAGCATTAATGGCGGTCGTGAACATGTACACATGCGAAGTGTTCGCGAACCGCAAATCAAACTCTCGCGCATTACGCATTGTTTCTCGCAAAAGCTCGCGAAGCACGTCTGGGCTACAGCGACTCCCTAAGTTTATGGATTTTAGTTTTTGGCGCAGCGTTCGCGAAGGATTATTCGCGCAAAATCGATCGCGCAAAGTGCCCGTATATTTGTGAGCGGTATGGTACACGTACTTTGAGAACATGCACTTCACAAATGAATATTTTCAATACATACTGGTAAATGTGCTTTCAAGTACAAACATGTACAAGAGCTCTCGTGTTTTCACTTACCGGAGGCCCTTGACAAAGTAGAAACCCTTAACTTTCCCACCAATTTAAATTGGGGGGGGGGGGAATTGCAAAGCTAAACTTTTAAAACATCTGCATATATTACACCTACTTCCTACACACACCCGCCTTTCTTAATTTATCGTTTTTCTCTTATAAAACAGTGCAGCAAAAGGGGTACATGAAGGAAAAAAAAATCATAAATTGATATAACTCCAAACTGTTAACATCCACAAGTATGAAAAGCTTAATTTACTATGCAATATGGTAGGCTTTTAGAAATTGCCATAAAGTACCGCTACTGTACAGGTACATGTGAGTACAGGGTAGCAATGGTGTAGCAAACTTTACAGATGAACAAAAACTACTGCATAACTGTTTGCTGTTGTGGAGGGATTATATTTAATCTCCTATTTGCATTTAACTGTGAGCAGCTACTGAAGCATCTGAAGTGATCTAGCCACAGGCATGGAAGTACAGAGAATGGGGATTTACAAACTTGCTGGTGGGATGATTAAGGGGATTTAGCTGGGATTAGGATTAGCCTTGGGCCTGTTATCCCAATCAACAGAGTACAAAAGGATGTTGAACACAATACTGGTACTTACTGTAAAACCAGATACATCATCAGCACCATTAGCAGAATACAGTGCATGTTTTTTTAGAACGAGTAAATTGCATAAATTGCAAGTGTTTGAAAAGTGTTTGAAGTACGTGTAGTGTTTGCAAAACATAGTGTCCAAGGTAATTACACGAAAGGAACATCCTTGAATGCGCCCCACGTTTAAATGAAATGATGTTAATTGGAAAGAGCATTTAAAGGGAAAATACAACATTTGCAAACATCGAAAAATAAAACTACCAAGTTTTTACGAAATACCTTACTACCGGAAGGATGTTGGTAAATGACAGTCACAAGCATCCTGTAAAATTATGGCACCTGGTGTGAAGTTATTTTCAAGAAAATGGTATTTTTGTACACTTTTCCAACGGTGGTCGGCCGACCACCGTTGGAAAAACCTTACTATTTTTCAACAACTGCTCCATTTATACCATTTGTTTCAGTCCAAATTGTGTTTGCTATTGGTAACATGTTCATGAACGGGTGCAGGTCAACTAGACTGGTTCCCTTACCTTACAATTTTCCGGCATCTATAAATTGATCCATTTCATTTTTAGTGGAGTCAGGGGACCAGACTACTTGCACACTTTTGTTTTTCTTGGTTTTTTCAGCATTTTCGGACACAAAACTTCAAACATGTCAGTGTAACAATATTTTGTTCTATTATACTAACCCCTCAACTAGTTCATTTCTGAAAATTACAGCGAAAGCCAATGATGTACATTCCCTTTAAAAGTAGGATATAAATGTTCACAAAACCGCCCTTTAAAAACTGTACATTTTTGTGTTATTCCTGCAAGAAAAATGCAAGAACAAATTTCGGGGTCACAATTTTTTACTCTCAAAGCTGTTGAGCGCTACCGGAACATTGTAGTTGGGTCATTCTATAAATTTAGGGTCCAAAGTGTGACATTTTTCCCGTCCCTGTTACTTTGGTACTTGGTCATTTGCCATTCAAGCATCATTAAGAATGACTTCAAACATTTATTTATTTGTTGGGGAGGTAGTTTGCTATTCATAATCACTCTTGGAGGGAGTTTGACATGTGAACTGCATTAAATCAAGCATCAGAATTATAGAATCATAGATGTCAGATGACAACAGGGACCGAAAAAAGAAGTGGAAGAAAAAATTGTGAATCCTGTCGCACAGTACATTAAGTTGAAAACAAAATCTTGCAAAACTTTCCACTGCCATGTCTGGCCAAGCATATCCGTATTTGAATCGTCATCCTAAGCATTTCTTTCTTACATACCCGGTACTGTAGACGAGAAAAAATGCATGCACTACAGATATACAAGCTGATTAATTAAAGAATCAATTATTATTTGTTTCAATTAATCTTTATCCAGTAAAGTTACTCACTTCATTATAAAGAATTCTACTGAAGAAAAAAAAACCAAATCAATTATAAATGCTAAAATCCAAGCCAGATTATAAACAGTAAACATTGAGTAAGGGAAACATTTCACGTCATTTAGCCAGGCCAAATACAAAATTGGATACGCAGCATGTAAACAATGATCTTGGTCGCTATAGCGACTGCATAAGGCGCAACCATGGCACCCAATTTACTCAGTGAGGTCACGCCGAGGTCATGGTAAGACCTTGCCTGCAAAGTCACCATACGCACTGCCAATGCACAGGGAACACTCAAATTAGAATTATGGCATTTTACAGAACATTTTAAAGGGAAAATACAACATTTGCAAACATCAAAAAATAAAACTACCAAATCATTTTGAAATACCTTGCTGGACTGTTAGTGAATGACAGTGTAAAGCATCCTGTAAAATCATGGCACCTGGTATACTGTCATTTTCAAGAAAAGTGGTATTTTTGCCGACCAGCGTTGGAAAAAACTGGCTTTTTTTCAAATACTGGCCCCAATTGACCATCGCACTTGTTTGCAATCGATTACACACCTACATACATATGAACGGGTACAAGCCAGCTAGACTGGTTCCATGACCTTACAATTCCCCAATGTACACCGTATGTAAACTGCTCTGTTTCTTCTTATATGGAGTCAGGGAACCAGACTACAGGAAAATGATTGTTTTTCTTGGTTTTTATAGCATTTTTGAACCCAAAACCTCAAAAAAGTCAGTGTAACTATATTTGCTATATATTTCCAACCCCCAATTCCATCCATTTCTGAAAATTACAGCAAAAGCAAATGATGTATATTCCCTTTAAACACAGAATTTGAAAGTTGTGTAAATTTATGTAACTTTTCTGTATCTTTCATGAAATAAAATGAATTGGATGTTACTGTCATGTACATATACCGGTATGTTGCTTAAATGTTGCCAAAAGCATTTCATATTTTATTAGATAAAGTGAATGAATTTGTACTTTTTTAACTGCATTTGCACGGATATTTTTCAAAATAGGTAGGCCTAATTCGTAAATTAAAAGGGGTGAAAAGTTTCTTGCCATCGAATTTGTGTTACTGCATCAATATTTTGCAATTTTGAATTTTCAAAAGTTGTTTTATATTAACTTTTGTAATTAATTAATGGGAAAATACATTCTTTGCAAAAAATGGATGTGGAACTTTTTAGATTTTATTTACACACTAATTTACTGTAGGACTCATGTGCATACACAGATTGTGCATCAGCAAAATGTGTAATCATGTGCAATCACTCTGAGGATAGATCATATTGACCTAGCAATGGCCAGGTCGTTGCTGTGATGTTGCCAAGGTGGGCGGGACTTACAAAAACCGGACTTCTGGCACCACTTTTCTGTGCTTTAACCACCTCCCCTATAATGTTCTCAATACCGAACTCAAAAATTGTGTGGAGAATTTAATGACAAGCACATTTACTGGTACAGTCTTTGTTTGAGCTTTATCAAGGTGATCTAGCGCTTGGCTTATAAAGAGAGATTTTCCAACAGTGCTTTTAAGTAACAGTCGGATGAGAGCATTTAAATACAAAGTTGGGTATATGTTTGATTGGTTTGGGTTGCCCACAATTGCCTAGGATGTTTACTGGATGTGTCTAACATGGACTATTGATGTTGGTGTTAGGCATGTCACTAGACCAATTGCCACTCTGAATATCAGCTACTGAGCGACACTACACTGCTGCAGATTGTACATTGTAAGGGGGCATATGCATGTACCGCTAGTATAGGAAGGAGACACAATCTGAAGAGATTTGTGTATTTCCTTCATACTTGTAGCAAATTAGTGGATGATGTTCAGAACCAAAATCGAAAAAAGGGGGTAGAAATACCCTATTTTTTATTTGGGCAGGATAAATCATTTGTGGATATCCGTCCCATTTTTAATTTTAGCCACAGAAAGCAGCCCAAGAAATGATCATGTCTCTCTGTTGGTTAGTAACAAACTTCACCAAATGCCTTTTCAGGCAATCAATGTCCCTTAGACCCTCGCAACAACACACACTTCAAGGTCTCCACTGGCCAGAGCTACCTGTACATGTACCAATTTATTGCAGTCATGAAAAAATGGGTTACGAAGAAGTCACTCACTTTGCATTGGGGCTAGCTCTGTACTGCACACAAACTCTAGACACTCTGTGGTGCCATCCGAGGCAATTTCTGTCCACTTTAACCCATTTTTTTTAAGCAAAAGATCATCATTTAAAGGGCACTTCCACACAAGTGCGACATGAGGGTCAAAATTTCAAATTGATTTTTTTCTCAAACATCTTTCCCAAAATTGATAGGGCATATTCTGAAGTGTCTAGAAATACATGTAAATAAACCATTGTTCTCAGCCAATTATTTTGTAAGTTACAGCACTCTGATGTTGACGCTCTGTTCATGCCAAAAATCCTGGGTAAGAACACAAAAGTAATTTCTTTTGGTCTTTTCATTAATCTAATAATCTTCAAGTTATTTATGTGTGAAAATAACCACTCTCAGAGTCTATTTTTTGGAAAATTACTTTTATGTACATGAAATTAATGGTAGATACCAAGGATGTGCCGTTAAACCCTTAGGCTTAATGAAATGTCAGTAAAAAAAAACCTGATGATTTTCCCCATAAAAGCATACAGGATAGCAATTGAAATCTGCCCTACATTATATTCTTAGTATAGGGCCTGGGTAGTGCAACAATGTTATCAAGTTGGCAAATAATTGTTATCTAAAGATTTAGTCAATTGAACAAAGTGTAATGTCAGTCACGCGTAATGTGTTTAGTATGTATTTAGTGTACTTTATACACTTTATGACATTTAATGCATGTTCCAACCTTTAAACATCTTAAAGTTACAATTATTCCTTAAAATATACACGTAGCATTAACAGTTAGTTGACACCTCTCTTGTTGACAGAACAGGTATTGTTTTAGTGTTAATTAACAGGTTTACTGAATCTAATGCGTATGTCAATCACGGTAATGTCAGTCACGGAGGTTAATTTGCATATTTGTTCAAAAATTCATAAAGATTTTTTTCCCATTTTACTACATGCGTTAGTAACCCTATTAGCTATAATGTACTATGGATTTTGATCTGTAGCACTTTTAACTTGAAGAAAAATTCTAAAACATGTTTGACATTTTTGGGTTGCGTCGCTTAATGTCAGTCACGGCACTAAACAACCCCCCCCCCCCTCCCCCAGTCAAAAAAGCTGTATTCAGGTCCTTGTAACCCTCATGCCAAACTTGGTTCAGTTGGCTGTAATTGTTTAGACATTAGAGCTGATTTGATATTAATAAGTAGTAAAATATGTAATGTCAGTCACGGTGGTACAACAAAAGGGTTACCGAACACCTGAGAGAAGGCGCCCGCTGAATGGTCAGAATCTGGAGGTCAAGATGCAGTCTTGTTTTGCATTTTTAATCGCCGAATCTGCGCTCATAGATGCTTGCTTTGCAAGTGGCTATTCCATAGACTACCGGTAGGATACGTGGATCTTTGTAGATTTTTGGACCCTTTTTAACAGTATGATTACATGCAGCTTTTGTGCATCAGCAAAATGTGCAAAGTACAACATGCAAATCGCAGTGTGCATAGATTATCAATTGATGCCAAAGCTCAATCTAAATTTAAATACTGACCTAGCAATGGCCAGGTCGTTGCTATGATGTTGCCAAGGTGGGCGGCACTTACAAAAACCTGAAGTTTTGCACCAAATTTCTGTGCTTTAACCGCCTCCCCCACAGGTAATCAATACCAAACTGAAAAAAGTTTGTGGAGAATTTAATGACAAGCACATTTTACGGTTTTCATTTTGATTTTTTGGAGTAGATCTGGTGGTGGGCTCATAAAGAAAGATTTTCTAACAGTGCTTTCAAGTAGCGGTCGGATGAGAGCATTTAAATACAAAGTCGGTTGTAAATGAGATTGGCTTGGGAGCCCACAATTGGCTAGGTGGACTGGGTACATCTATACATACCAGTATTCTGTACACTGTTAGTAATTCCTTGATCAATTGCCCTTGCCAAACTTAATATCAGCTACTGACATTGTGACAACACCACACTGCTACATTGTATGTTGTAAGTCGGGCATTACAGAGAGGAGAACGGATCTGAAGAGACCGGTAATCCTCAAGCACGTGTAGCAAATCAGTGGATGATATTCAGTGCACCCCCTCCTTTGCTATTTCTTCGATTTCAAATTCAAAGCAAATTTGGGTCCCAAAAATGGTAAAGGGGTTTGCCCCTTTTTATTTGGGCTTCTACAATGAATACCGGTATCAAGTTTTGGGTCCCAAAAATTGGTAAAGGGGTTTGTCCCTTTTTATTTGGGCTAAATTTATGTAGAAAAATGTACAAAAATGTAGACCGGTAGTCCGGTGTCAACTATCATGATAGGGATCAACTATCATGCAGGTTCCGGTATCAACTTTCCAACTGCCCTGTTTTCCCTAAAAATACAAGACATACCGGTATATTATATTGAAGTTTTAGGATGTTGTATGTAAAGGATAAAAGAAGAGCTAGCGTTTTCTTTAGTTTTTTCCTTTACCTTGCTCAGTTGAAAGTGACTAGGACGGACAAGTTTACACAAGAGATGATATCTTTCTTTTGAGAAAACAACAGGTCTTTCTTGTACATACACACTGCAAGGCAAAGGGTGCTTAGGACAAATTCCGTTTCTAAAAGTAGGCCTAATAGGCACTTCCATGTGACATTATCAATCAATTTTACATTGCTATCAAGCATGTCAAGTGTAAATGTAACAGTTATTGGACTGGCTTCAAATTTTATGATGTGATTCGGGTTACGTACGAACAGGGACAGACATTTTGTGACAAATGTCCATCCAGTCTGTTCGCACCGGTACGGTAAATCCTGATTATAAAAATACAAATGTTTCAAATAATTTTCCACATTGACTCTGAGTTTTTTTTAGGTTTTGAATGATAGCTTTCCTGCAGGGTGCATCTTCTTAGGTATGTAAATCAACATAAGGGGATCATTAAAATGTTATACTTTGTGACTTTATCTAAAATGTCTGTCCTTCATTTCGTACGTAACACTTTTAAAAACAATATCCCCGTACCGGTACTTTCTAAACTACAAAACTAATTTTATCCTTTGCAGGTGAGGATATTTGTTCAAAGCTTGCAATGTTTACAGCAAAAATTAAGAGATCAAGATCCTACTTTTATTTATCAAAACTGGAAAGGTCTTACCAAATGTCACACTTTTGGGCCCATTAGTGTGGAATTGCCCAAATATGAAAGAATGAGGGTATATGAGCCAAGAAGTGTTTGAAAAGGCTGTGAATATTTGACAGAAAAAGGAATGGCATCCTGGCTTGTATTTTGTAACACAGTTCAGTAATCACAAAGTACATAAACTCAGCACTGGAATTTCTGGAATTTTGGCTGCTCCATAAACTACAAAAACATCAAGGCATTGAGCAAGCAAACAAATCTTGCACTTTCAAGTGAAAGGGTTTGTACAAATTGATCTTTAGAAAGAAAAAAAGGAAGAAAAAGAAGACCAAAACAACCTAATCTACGGTTTGCATTGTGGCAGTCGTTGCCATGGCAGCAAACCAAACAACTAGGCCAAAGGTCAACCTGACAACTCTCACTCTTTGAAATCACAATACAATCAGTAAAATAAACTGCAGGCTTGTTAGAGTTTAGCCCACCATTTTCTCACACAGAAAATTAGGAATGTAAATAAAAGGGGTTCAAAAAGTAACAGCCACAACTAACCTGTTTCACTCCAACGGCTAAAAAACAGTCAATTATAATGTTCAAACATGACGGCAAAACTCCTAACCTTTTTGACAACTCACAAAGGTGTGAATTTTTCCTGCAGCATCAGAGTATCATCCAAAACATTTCCCAAAACAAAACAGCTCCCTCAACAAGAGCCCATCGCTGAAGTTGCAGTGTGGTCTTTACTCAAAAACTTCCATTATCCTCACAGTATTATTCTTTTGCCGTTAACGCTCAACTGAAAAGATTATATTGATTTTTTACTCTTCTTTTTTCAAGTCTGAAAGAATTGTGAGGGACTGGTGGTGGTGGGAACAGTCTTATCACTCGGTGTGAATGGTGATTGCGACCGGGCATTTTCTTTGTTAACCAACAGAGGTAAGACCTAACATACCTTGCACTAGTTCATACCAGTATGCACATACATGTACAAATAACCTTCCACAGTTTCAATTCTAAGAAAGTCCTGGGCGACTTTTATTTAAACACTCCTAAAAGTAAAACTTGAATTTGTCTAAATCATTCATGCACTACAGATACAAGCTGATTAATTAAAGAATCAATTATTGTTCGTTTCAATGAATTTTTATCCAGTAAATTACTGGATAAAAACAAAGTTCACTTACTTAACGTTCAAGAATTCTAACTTTGCTAAGAACAACATCAATTATAAAGGCTAATATTCTGACAGAAGACAAAAGTAAAACTTGAATTCTGTGGTTCGTCACTGAGCTTACAAAAGCTCAAAGTGGAAGAAATATTTATTGCAATGGCCAACGTATTGTTACCAACGGATAATTTCTGAATTCCTAAACAAAAGAAACAGACTCAACACTTCCAACAATTTAAGAACCACATCCATAAAAATTCAAATAATATTCCATAATTTTTGTAAAGTGTCAATCAACAAAAATTCAAAGTTCTAAATTTCTCAACGAGCAATTTTATTGATTCACATTGCAAAACAGGGATTTCAAGATACAAAATGCATTTTTTTTGTTGCAATAGTGCCTAAAATTATAGCAGTTTGCTTTTAAAGAAAAAAAAAACCCAACATTTTTTTAACCCTAACGTACAATGTACCTGAATCCATCAAAATCCACACCCCGGTTTCGGAGATTTCGGCGGAATCAGGATACCTCCCTATTGCACAAACTGGGGGATTTTGATGGATTCAGGACATGAAGCCTAGCGGTACTGCAGAATTTTGATGGATTCAGGATACCTCCATATTGAGCAGTTGGGGGACTTTGATGGATTCAGGATCTCAACAGATTTACTCCCGGCTACCGGTAACTGGTGGATTCTGATGGCTCACTTAGGCCACCACCATTTTTTTAGCATGGCAAAATTGATGGATTTTGGCAGATTCAGGATACTTTCTAGTAAAAATACCCAAGGGGTTAGGGTTAATGAAATAGCTAACAAGACCTACCGGTACCTGTAAGAAACGCGACGCAAAATTCTCGGGAATCAAATCTACGAGCCACTTTCACAGTTTCCACCGTAACATCACGACACGAATAGAAACGTGTCGTTGACTTGTTACAAACTCTGCTCCATAGCAACACGCAAACACGAACCAATTCGCTAATTATCTAATTCGCGTTCTCATCTGTCCCAATAAACGAGCTCATCAACGAGCTAACGAAAGAAAGAAGTCCCGTCAACAAATTAATAAACAGAAGCTGTACAAATATACCGATGACCTCAACACTTGGCAAGTATGCGAGTGGATTTAATTAAAAATTTACCACGCGATCAATATTGAATCAGGGCGTGCGATGGGAATAGCCATTGATTTGGCAAATCCATGCCGTGAAGATTTGATTGCTTTTTTATTACACGTAGTTGATGTTATTGGAAACAGGAAAAGCTAATAACAAGGGGTAATGTCCTGAAACTCAAAGTTTAATATGAAGTACTGGTACATGTACATGTACACGTACATGTTGAGAGGTAATTTTGGGGTAAGATTCAAATTAAATGTACTTGTATGTAATCCACATTTTGTGATAAAATTTGGTAAAATCAATGTGAAATATGTTTGAATTAAAAAAAAAAAAATGTGCATTTTTGGCATTCTACTGTAAGTTGATGTACCGGTACAGAGCTCCCCAGGCATTTTTGCTAGGATGCAACCTCAATCCTGCAAAATCCTCAAACTGTCTCCATGTAAAAATTGCATACAGCCTCAATCCTGCAAAATTTCCGTTATTTACTTGAATGTGGTGGCCACTGCCTCAATCCTGCAAAATCCTCCAGCAATCGCTGTTAATATGTTGAGGCAGAGCCAGTGACATCCTGGAGCGGTGTGGAGGATTTCAAGTATAATCTAGGCCTAAATTTATGCATGGCTGAGCATTAACAGCACAAGGTTCAGCCCAAGACCTTGACACAATGCATACTCCAAAATCAGCCACACATTACATGTAGCTTCAATCCTGCAAAATCCTCCATTTTGCAAGAGAATTTTGGAGGATTTGGGAAGGGTATGGTTAGGCCTGCAAGCCCTACACGTGTAAGTGTCATTTTAGGTTTATTGTGGAGAGAACAACAATATAGTATTAATACCCCTCCTGCTATCTCTCAAAGACCTTGACACATAAATGGGATAGCCTCAATCCTGCAAAATCCTCCATTTTGCAAAGAGTATTGTGGAGGATTTGGGAAGGTTAGGGTAAATACTAAAGTTTAGACAAATCTGGACACCTGATCACTGTTCACTTACGAGGCCCCCTTCAATGGAGAAACCATTGTGTACTACATGTACGTGTACAAAGCAACTGGTCTATGACAAATTATCTGAACAAGTACGGTAGGGTCTGCGATAAAAGTGACAGCTGGTTCAGAGTTACATGCACAAATACTGTACACCACATATTTCATGCCATCTACACATATTTTTCAAGAATACAACGATCCAGACTTTACACAGGTTTTCTTTTCAAGCAACGTGTCAAATGTAAATTAGTGTGGGCAAAGGGCAGCGACGTGTAAAATTTATTACCGCTTGCTCTATTTAGCCGGCTGCAAACACTCTATTTTAATAGAAAATACGGTTTCGCTGCCGTAACCATGGTTACCGACATTGCCATGGCGACTTGGTTAATCATTAAGTTGATTTCACACTTCCTTGGAGAGCGAAAACATGTGTCTTGACAACTATGGACCAACACGTTCCTCAGTATTCATTCCCAAATTAAAAAAAAAAAAAAAACCTATTATAAAAAATGTGGGTGTTAACTGTATCTTTAGGCAATATCACGTTGCTAAAATACAGCAAGTTTCCGAGACAAAACATTTCCATGTCTTCCACAAAAAATAATTGTCTTTTTAACCATAAAATATGAAAAACAAAAATGAAATTTTGCTTTGGTGAAAGGTCTTGCTTAAAGACGGAAATGTTAGGCCCGCTAATTTTCCTAATTTCGCTGATTTTTAAAACCGTAACTCCCTAGGCCTTTTTGCTAGGATGTAGCCTCAATCCTGCAAAATCCTCCAATTAATTGGCCTCATGCATGTCATGGAAAAATACTAGTCTCAATCCTGCAAATTCGTCCATTATTTCTTGAATATGGTCCATGGAGGGGTGACCACTGCCTGAATCCTGCGGCAGAGACTGTCAATATGTTGAGGCTTGGCCAGTGACATCCTGGAGCAGTACGAAGGATTTCAAGCATACTCCAGGCCTACCGGGGTATATTTATGCATGGCTGAGCAAAAACAACACAAGGTCCGGCCCAAGACCTTGACAAAGTGCATCCTACAAAATCAGTAACGCACTTTTGCCATGTAGGAACCTCAATCCTCCAAATTCCTCCACTTTGGCACAGAGGATTTTGAAGGATTCAGGGCGGTTAGGGTTACATTTTTTTGTTTAAAGTACTTGTACTGACCAAATCTCTCACACTCCAGAACTTGTTCAACAGTGCCTTGTTGAGGTTGAGATATTTCTCCAAAAGTTGACTTTCGACTCTTACTGAAAGCTCTCTCTGGATAAACCCTACAGGGTGAGTAAAAAAATGAAACCCAAATGTCGGGACTATTGTTTTATTAAAGTTCTGCACATAGCACTTTCAAAATCTAGGATTATGAAAGCTCAATTCATAAGCTTTCTTTTAGTACAAGAATCATTCAAATCACTTATGTACTTTTCAAGTTACGGAATGTTAAACACAACCACCGTTTCAAAGTTCTATCCACGGATCACGAAAAAGGTGTGCGTTCTTTCAGCAAATCGAAAACAATACACACACACCCTATGTGATTTGTTTTCGTTTTGCTGAAAGAACACTTACTTTTTTGTGAACTTTAAAACAGTGGTTGTGTTTAAAATTCCCTAACTTGAAAAGTACACGAGTGATTTGAATGCTTCTTGTACTAAAAGAAAGCTTATGAATTGGACTTTCATACAACGTATATCCTAGATTTTGAAAGTGCTACATGCAGAACTTCAAGAAAACAATGGTCCCAACATGTTGGATTTCGGTTTTTTTTTACTCACCCTGTACTTTGCTATTTCACTGTATGTGAACAGCTTGCCATAGTCTTCTGTCCACTTGTACAGAGTTTACGTGTACACAACCGCAACAATAACGCTGAAGAGTCCTTGACTAGTCTCCGGGTAAAGTCATTGTGGGTCGCCATACAGACTGGGCTGAGTGCGTAAACAGCGTGTTGAGAGGAGACTAAGTGATCTCCAAAAAATGAAACACTTGATCTGTGGACTGGTGACCATTTTCATTTTCAACTGAATGTTAACTTTAAAAGCAAATGGAAATGTGTGTGTGGGGCTGTTGTATCAATGATACAACATTGCCTAGGCAATGTTATTTTTTTTCAATGTAATTCTTGAAAATACACCCTTATGTCCAATTTAGCCTATTTTTTTTTTCAATTTTTGTTTGCCATTTTGAAGGGTATTATATTTTTGTATCTTTTTGGTTGCTATGCTAATGCAAATTTGCATATTCATGAACAAAACTATAATGTCATTCTGTGCAGAAAACTTAATGTTACAGTAAATTGCAGCACAAAAAAATTGTTATTGCGGATATTTTGCTGCCATAAATTTTCTTTTCTTTGATGACTCATTGTTGTTTAACTGTAAGTACATGTAAATGGCAGTAAGCCAATGAGTAGGCCTATTACTCTTTCTCACAAATATTTTCAATGGGCAACTTTTGGGTTAACAATTTGAACAGAAAACGGAAAATGTAAGGTGTCCCAATGTCATGAAAAGAATTTCTTACATGCATGTGTTTCAGCACCAAGGCTGTGCTTATACATGTACTGGGTTACTTACATACAATGTTTTCAAGAAAGAATGCTTCAGGGAATTGAGGTAACAATGCATACTGCAATTTCATGGAGACAACTACACGATATATAGAATTGGGTGTAGGCCCTAAATTGTGTCCTCACATTTGCAATGTACCGGTGTGCCTTTTTTTCACATTTTTTTTTAGTAAGGTCAACATTTACAACGGCCTGCACGATTTCAGGTCATCGCACAAGAGTTACACTGAAGCATTTTTAAGTGACGTGTAAACAAAAGGGGTTATTTTGGCTCTCGTTTTGGGATGTCAATATTTGCACAGCAATCAAGATCGTTGGACTAAAATCCAGTGACTGATATTGCTTGAAATCAGGTTGAGCGGAAATTTACATGCAAGTGCTGTATAGGACCTCTGCTTGGTGATTGAGATTTGGCTCAAATGCTTGTTGTTGCCATGGCAACACTTAGAAGAAAAAGGAACATGGTGTGCCTCAACACCCTGTGTAAAAACCCTATGAGATTGGACTGAAAAATTGTAAGTGTTTTCTAAGAAAATGCTTGTATTTTCTCACTGCTCAAATTGACTTTGATGACATGAAATTGCTATCTGGGGGCTTGTTAGTCAATACAGAGGAAAATTAGTGAACTTCGTATATGGAAATCTTTCCGTGCAAGGAAAGGCTGGATATACATGTACATGGTGAATCATATACATGTATGTATGCATGTTGCGAATGCCACCTTTGAATTCGGCCATGCCCATCCCCATATGCATACGACTAGTTACAATGTACCTACAACTTAGTGCGAACAACGAAACAGGAAATTTGGTGTACCCGTGGCACCACTTGTCATGCTTGTAAAACTAAAAAGTTATTTTCTTGCATTAATTCTCATTCAAAAGCAAATCAAATAAAATAGGCTTAGGCCCCTATGTGAGATAAAAATTTGTTTTTCTTTTTTTCTTTTACATCTGTACATAGGCCTAATCTCACATTATGGTTAACAATTACGAGGCATACATTGTACGCAAACTTATGTTCGAAAACACTTTCCCTTTTTTTGTAAGTTGTTGTTGTGTCATTTCTGTCAAGTAAAAAAAAAAAAGTGGCAAGGACATCCTGACTGTTTATAAATTATAGGCCTAAATCTAGCTTGAGTAACTCCAGCTGACATGCTCATATTCATTCACATACATTACATGTGAATGAATATGAGCATGTCAGCTGGAGTTACTCAAGCTAGCCTAAAAATCATGATATTTTTTATTTATGTAGGGCCTACATGTATGTAAAACAAAACAGTAAATTACAAAGCAATGACAAAGCAAAACAAATTGTTACTTGATAAAATATTCACGTCCTGTTACAATCGATAATTTGAGTTCGCATTAAATTCACTGATTTACGTCAAAAATAGTAAATACCCGTCACCCGTGGAGTCACCAAACTAGCAACCGGCCGTGTGCCACTCAAAATGCTCGGTTCGGCTTTCGACGTTCGAGAAGATGAAACTCCCAAAAGTAAAGTACTTCGAAACTTCAACTATACTACTCATTACTCAATAAAAACAGACCAGATATAAGCTCATATATCAAGATACATAACTTACCCTTTAAACTGTAAAATGTCTAAGTGACTCCAACGAAGTATCGTTTGCCTATTTCCAAACTTTTCTACGACGAGCTGAGAGCGCAAGCCGCGAAAATTTCAATCCAGAATGAAATCGACGACTATTTCTTGTAAATAAAATCCGCAACTGGTTAACTGGTTAGCTAGTATAGCGCCCTCTTTTGCCCAGAGAGCAAATTCGATTTATTTCCCCCAAAACTGAATATTTGTTCAACAAAACCTGGTAATCTAGTTTGGATTATCATAAAAAAGGCTTTTCAGCGGATAAAATTGAAAATTCAATCAGAATAACTGATTCTCGGGTGATTTTTTTATCTACAAATCATGCAAATGTGTGTACCAAGTAAATTTCACCAAGCTATAATTATTCGCTGTCAAGAACTACAGAGGGCGCTACAGCAATTTAGTGGAGACTCTACTGCAAAATGTTTTGGATGAGCTAAGTGAACAGGTGTGCAGTATTTTCTTTGACCGACATGGTTGAGTTTGCCAGAGTTCTTTTTTCATTAGAAATTCGATTTTTTTTTTACAAGGATAGATATAGAGAGCTTGACAGTGTTGCTACATTTTCCAAAAAGGTTTTGAGTTCGTATATCAATTATAACTGGAGATAATTACATACACTTTTTGGCCGAGTTCTATCTTGCAGAGCTAGAGGTGATTGCGAGCGATCCCTTTGCCCGTCAGCGGGCCTCTAACTTGAGATCCATGTGCCGAATTCATAAAAGATAATGAAATAACCACAAAGGATAAAGTGTCAAATTTTAGGAAATAAGTCTTTGTCCAAACCTTCTATTTATCGGACTACAATAAAATAAACGAAATTTTGAAAACGACGGCGTGCGTCTTTTTGCCCGCGACGATAAAATGATCGAAATTATTACACACAACATTTATTCGTCAAATGAGGGCGCCCTCTCATTCGCCATCAAGAAGTATTCCACGTCGATTTGTGTGACTGATGTGTCTTCATCTTCGTGAATTATGAACAGATTTCTTTTATTTAGAAAGGATTTTTTTAACGCTCGTATGCTGTAAGGTATTTCTTGGATATGAGGTAATCGACTTGAAGTTGGAAGCCGTTGAGAATCAGTATAAAGCAGGTAGGACTAGAGGGTTTGGTTGTCACCGGTTTTTGTTCGCTGGCGAATTCTGCATGTAGATTGGGTCTGGGAGGCCGAGCCATGCATCTGTTTACACACAAATTTGCGTGCGGCTTGCAGTTCAGTTTGTACTGACTGGGTACACGTACATTTTAGAATTGGAAATTAAGAAACCAATCGGGGGGGGGGGGCGTGTATTTGTGTTTGGGGAGGGATGATGGAAAGAATGACTGTTGTTGGCGTTGCATCCTGAATCCACTTTTTTCATTACCGAGCATGCCGAGTGTAGACAATGTAGTCTGTACTAGTGACTATGTTTGTTTATTGTTATATCTCATTGAAGGTCATTACAAAAGTGATGAAAGACAAGAATCTGGGACTGAGAAATATTTCCAATTTTGGTAAAAAACACTTTGACAATTCGACAATACACTTGACTCTCCATAGACTTTGTCATGTTTGTACACAACCAAAGAAGTGGTGTCTGGATATGGCGATCGTGTAGTGTAGGGTCCCTGTTTTGTTTTGATCAAATTAGAGTCAAAAATGTTTTTTATTGCTCAAAAATCACCTTTACAATCAAAAGCAGACTTTTCTCAATTCTAATGACACCCGTTTTGCAATTTTGAACAGTTTCTTGGGGTAGAAATCATGATTTTCCTGCGCGGTTTGCGGTTTGTGCCTTGCGATTCAGCGTGCTGTGCGTGCTCACGGTACATCGCGCAGTGTTTCGCCATCTTTATTTTCGGGTTGCGTGTTGTCACTGCACTGTCATCATCATTTTACTCCCAAATTTTCCTCAAAAAATCAAATCCCTGCCCTCTATCTATACCTGTTTATTGAGAATGTCGCCAACTAGTTTGGTCGGTCTGATAATTTTAAAGTGGATTTTGTTCCCTTATAGGAACCGAGCCCTACACTACACGATCGCCCTAGATACTACGTTCTCTGTCCCGGATGGCTGCTTCAGGAATAAATGCAATAATCGTTTTGACTGTTGTGTACAAATGGATTGGAATTCGTCCTAATTGTATTTGTGTTTTATTTCCGGCATCTCATACTTTAATGATGTAGGATGATGGGGTATTGAAGTTGACATTTGTATATTTGCATTTGTGTGAATTTCAATTTTTTTTTTTTTTAATCCTGCAGGATTCCATACAAGTGAAACGTTTGGAACATCCCGCCATTTGTTTCTTCGGAAACTTACCCAGAGATAGGAACTCCCCAAAAACTTAAAATGGATCCACCAGAATTAGTACAACACACTAGAGATATAACAACCTGCCCTCGTTGCATGGAGTCCAGAACAATTCTCAGCCGAAACCCCCGTCACGAGAGAAACACGGATATTCTCAGCTCTACACAGACATTGCGGCGTCCGCAAAGCCACACGCAATGGCATCCAGGGCGTTTGATCAAGAGCGCCCTCAACCTTCACCGTCAGCTGTTTATACATGTCACGCTTTTGGTGACGCTACTATCACAAACAGGTAAACTTTTACGTCGGAGAAAACTTGACGGGAAAATATAAGCACCATATAGCTGTGTTGGTTGTGATCGATGGATCTGCGCTGTCACTCGATCGTGCAAAAATGCACTTCCCACAATACTTGTTATCCATAGTGAAAATTCACCCAAGCGGTATTTGCGATAAAGCTTACGGTTGACCCTAACTACATGTACGTATGAAAGCATTTTGTTGCCAAGAGCTTAAGCCTGAATCCCCCAAGTTTCCCTCCGTAAAAGTAAAAGCCGCGGGACTCTACTGCCTTAACCCTAACCCCTAGGCCCTTTTTGCTGGGAACCGTTCTCAATCCTGCAAAATTTTGTGTTCAAATGAAGGTTACCTACTTTACTCAGGAAACTTTTAAAGGGAATATACAACATTTGCAAACATCGAAAAACAAAACTACCAAGTTTGTACGAAATACCTTACTAGGATGTTGGTAAATGACAGTCTAAAGCATCCTGTAAAATTATGGCACCTGGTGTGAAGTCATTTTCAAGAAAAATGGTATTTTTGTGTAAATTTCCAACAGTGGCCGACCACCGTTGGAAAAACCTAACTATTTTTCAACTACTGCTCCAAATGTACCCTTTTTTCAGTCCAAATTTTGTTTGCTAATGGTTACATGTTCATGAACGGGTGCAAGCAGGCCAGCTAGACTGGTTTCCTTACCTTACAATTTTCCGGCATCTGTAAATTGATCCATTTCATCTTTAGTGGAGTCAGGGAACCAGACTATTTGAACATTTTTGTTTTTCTTGGTTTTTCCAGCGTTTTCGAACACAAAACTTCAAACATGTCAGTTTAACAATATTTCATCTAAAATGCTAACCCCTCAAAAAGTTCATTTCTGAAAATTACAGCAAAAGCCAATGATGTACATTCCCTTTAAGCACTTTGGGATGGGATTATTTTTTTGAAAACGGCAAAATTTAGTAGCCATTGATTGATTTTGACAAAAAGGACAAGTTGGCACAGAATGTATGTTTGCATAGGAGGGTTAACATTTCAAAGAAAGCCACTAAATTGGACAATTTATTTCAATCATGTCAGTTACAAAAAGGCTACATGTACCGGTACTTGGTCTGTAAAGGTAAGAGTTCATGTCCTGCAAAGGATATACATGTACATGTACATTGTATGCAACACTGATTTCCCTGCAATGAAGGACCGGCAGTCGGCACTAAATTTGATAGATCTCACCTGAAAAATTTGTTGCTGGTTGAAAAATACAACGGACACACTACATGTACAATGACCAGTGAGTACCAGTAAGTTTTTTGCTGGTATTTTGTCAATCAATCAATCAAGGTTTTCCAGTAACCCTGACCCGCCTACATCATTTAAAATCCACAAGGTTTTTTTTTTGGGAGGATTTTTGAGGATTGAGGAAGGTACATGGGGCTTGTTTCCCCTTGAAACTTGGTAGGTTTCATGCACAATGGAGGATTTTGTAGCATTGAGGAAGGTAGAGCCCAGCCACTATTACTTCATGTTTGTCATGGGGTTTGATGACCCTCGGAAATGTTAAATCCAAATAAATGTGTCATTCTGTTTTGCACAGTTGGGAACTCAGGGAAGATTCTTTCAAAAAGCTAAAGAATCTTACTGATCCATATTCTAGACCTGCCAGGGGCCAATTTCACGGCACTGCTAACCACAAAAATTTGCTTAACACAAAAAAGTCTGGCTTATAAACGCAGGTTAGCCAGCCAAAACTCCACGTGATGTATATTGCTTGTGATTAGTATTCAGCTGTTGTTTGCTTAGCATGAAAATCACATTGAGTTTTGGCTGGTAACCTGCTTTTATAAGCCAGACTTTTTTTTGTGCTAAGCAAATTTTTGTGCTTAGCAGCGCCGTGAAACTGGGCCCTGGTTCCGCTTACTGTGCAGCCGCGTTGATTTCAACATGGATAGGAGAGACAATAGTGCACTGGGATATTACTGGGGCTGCCATCGTTTCAACCATGAAGCTCCCTTTAATTAATAGCTTTTGGAAACACTTTATTCACTAAGTTGAGCTAGCTGTCACTCCAACTGCCCATTGTAGGGCCATCAATGGTTAATGCTTAATCTGTCTGCCTGGCTCTTACTGGATAAACTCAATGATTAACTGTAGATGCAGAAAATGGAATATGACCTATGTTGCAGGATTTTAGTTGACCTGGCATACATGTACATGTGCCAGACAGTACATGTACCGGTACATGTACATGTACAACATGTAGGTCCATGTACCGCATGTACCGGTAGACTATGTACATACACGTACATGTTCATGTACATTGTACCTGTATACATGTATGTGCATAAATGAAGGAACCAAAGTATTTGCATACCGGTATTTGCAAGGAAACCACCTGAATCCTTCAAACTCCTTCAAAATCCAACATTGTGCATTATAGTACATGTACACTTGTCAATACAATTGTTGACTGCATGGGCGCATACATGTACAATGTATGTGGACATGTACATGTACATGTACACACATACATGTACATGTAGCACCCAATGCGATTCAGGACAATAAGTCACAAAGATTTATAAGGCTTATACACATGTAACTTATTATGCAAAAAATAAATTAAGTCGCTTTCAATTTGAGTGTAAATGTATGAGGTTTGCAATGCAGTGCAACCATGTATGAAGTAAACTGTTATGTTTCACGTGGCCTTTTGACTTGAGACCAATTGATGAAATTATCAAAGACATAAAAACAACATAAACTTAGGCAATGATACATGTACATGCCATTTAAATGTACATTGTACCTGCAAGCAATTTGCAAAGTATACTTACATGTAGTTCATCAAGCATCATGTTATTTCTTGGCCCTTCATCAAATTCTTAAAATTTAATGCAAAACACCAAGGTTATGGATTTCTGAGAAGTTTGGGCTGTTTACAGGTTTCAGCTACCGATACAGTACAAACATGTACACATGTTACTAAATTCTACAGAGTTTGTGTACAACGGTCTACCATGTCTACTGCACATTACTAAGGTTTTCATTTGAAAGGATCTGCAAAGTTGCCATTGAACTATTCATGTACTGATGATGAAGAACATTGATTATGACCTTTGATCGTTACCCACTGCCACACTCCTTTGTTCCTAATTCTCCCCCCCCCCTTTCCCCTTTCAACACACCCCAGCTCTCCCCCTTGTTCTCTGTTCGCTTTGTTTGCCTACTGGGAATTCCTTCTATACCTTCTTTGTGTTGTTCCATCCACCCTGCATGCTTAAAAGCCTACCCCCCTAGGCCCTTTGTGCTAAGAACCATCCTCAATCCTCCAAAATCCTCCAAAATTTTGCAACTCCGCCTAAATCTTTCAACATTGTCAATCTTCCAACGCCAAATCCTTCAAAATCATCAGACAGTCCGGCCTCAAAATGCATTCATCCTCAATCCTCCAAAATCCTCTTGTGCTTCAATCACCATTCATCCTCAATCCTCCAAAATCCTCATGTGCTTCAATCACCATTCATCCTCAATCCTCCAGAATCCTCATTTGATTCAATCACCATTCATCCTCAATCCTCTAGAATCCTCCAAAACCGCCAGGAGGATTTTGGAGGAGTGAGGTGGGTTAGGGTTAATTAATTGTCTCTCGCTTGCTTGCTTTGTTTCCTGTCATCCTGCCTCTGATTATCTGCCACAATTGCAATATCCGTAAAAGGACCTCTGTGGCAGATAATCTCAGTGGCAGAATACCAAGACTTCCGGTGAGTAGCCATTCAAAGCAATTGCGTAACATTCTGTGAGCTTTGGGACCAGCTTTATTGGGCTTGTATTGTTTGGTTCAAACAAAATTTGTAGAACGCCATGGTCTAGTGGTTACTGTGTTTGACTCATGTACGAAGGTGCGTGGGTTCGAACCCGGCCAGGAATATGGTGTTTGTGCCCTTGGGCAAGACACTGCCTCTCTCCACCCAGGAGTATAAATGGGTACCTGTGAGGGTCGAGGACTGATTGAGCGCTGATATCGGCTGCCGCGTGGTCCCATGGCCTGATGAACGGGGTAATAATTGTAAAGCGCTTTGAGGTTGTTGATACGATGGAAAGCGCTATACATACATAAGCACAGTTATTATTAATTATTTGTATAGAAAAAAAGTAAAAACACTCTTCAAACTTGTATTTTACCGGTACATATGATGCCAGACAGATGTGTTTACGTATGTACCAGAACATGGTGCTTGTGCTCTTGAGCAAGGCACTTTACCATTATTGCTTCGTCCTTCGGATGGGACGTAAAGCAGTAGGTCCCGTGTGTTGTGTAATGCACGTTAAAGAACCCAGTAACACTTGTCGCTTAGAGAAGGGGTTTGCCCCGGTGTTTCTGGCAGTGGCTGCAATATGCGCTGCAGCACCTTGTAAACCCTTATAAGGTGCTACATAATGGGTCTCATATTTCTCATAAACTTTATTTATCTTTCTTTAATAATAGACATATCTCCAGCGCCTTGAATACCTAATAGTTGGTAGATACGTGCGCTATATAAGACTCCGATATTATTATTATTTATTATTACATGAACCTGTATGTACGCAGTACGCACCAGTACCATAGAGCACAAATTTAAAATTGCCTACTACTGTACATGTACATGTACCAGCAAATAAACTGCATGCTAATCCATGTATTTTTCTGCAACTTGTAATGGATTAAGTATGGATATTAAAATTGATTTATTTAATCCACATAAACAAATTAACTTTCCAAGTCTTAAACACTCAGAAACCATTCAAATTTGGCAATACTGATAATCATAATTGCATGAGCGAACCCTCCAAAACATTGGAAGATTTTAATGTATAATACTAAAAATGACATACCGGTAGTATGTACCGGGTATGTTTACATTTGGATTTGTCAAAAAGGAACCAGTTGATATACAAAAGAGTATATAAAATCGGTTACTCATGTTACATTTTCGTAACGTGTGTTACCCGATTTTGTGCGTCTTGTTTGTCATACATAACACATTTTTCTGGATGTCATCTTTGGTGCTTAGGTAGGCCTAGGTCTACTCTATCTACCATGGGGATAACAGTTATTAAACCTTTTCAGTAAGGTAATTACAGCCCAAGGAAACTCAAAAGTACATCAAAAAGGTAACGTGAGTAACCGTGGAATTGCCCATACAGTGTATGTAGATGACATTTGAGGTCACGTGTAGTGGTACTTTTACAAACATGTACTAGCAGACTAATTGGTAAAAAATTGTGAGTATTCTGAATCAATTGAGAAGAATTGTGTGTTTGCTGGGACCAGTTTTACAAGGCTTATCTTGTCTGTTTGTACATGTAAGCTCTGGCAGGGGCTTTAACCTGTCACTTGGTGGCCTGTCTGTCTGTCTGTCCATAAAATTGACCAAAAGTATGGTGTTCCATATGTGTATGTCAGTGTTTCCCCTGCCCATTCAAACGTGAGGTGGCCCACCTCGCTACTTTCAGTGACCACCTCGCTCAAGTTTTGCCAGTATTACCACCTCGCTGTGAAGATTTGCAATAAAGGAAATACTAATTGAAAAATTTTCATTTTGTGTAATTTATGAGCGTTTTCCTGGACCTCTATGTATCAAGAACTCACAATTTGGATGTGTAGATGGAATCAACTCGCATTTTTGTAAGGGAAGCATCCTTTTGAGTTTGCAAACTGCATCAATTTTGTTTCAATCATCAACTTGAATTTTTACCACCTCGCTCATTTCATTAGCCAGGGGAAACACTGGTGTATGTGCCATCGGCATCGCACTTTTGGGCATCACATTTTTAAGCTCCAGGGCCCAATTTCATAGAGCTGCTTTTAAAGCAGAAAATTTGCTTTTAAAGCACAAAAAAACATTGCTTAGTAAAATTAGGTTACCGGCCAAAACTCCATGTGATGTACATTGCTTGTGACTGGTATTTAGCTGTTGTTTACTTAGCATAACAATCGCATGGAGTTTTGGCCGGTAACCTGATTTTATTAAGCAAGACGTTTTTGTGCTTAAAAGCAAATTTTGTGCTTAAGCAGCTAGGTAGAGATAATTTGTATCGATTTTATGCAAGACTTTTATGCAACATCAGCCTCGCTTGAGTCTAACACGGCCAGAGCTGGTTTTTTGTTTTCATTCACAGGCCTTGTTGATGCATCCTGCACGACGGGTGAACCTTTCGTCGGATATCTCCCTACCGTTCCAGACGACCAGCTCAAGCTACAGCACGCCACGTCGGCCACAGAGTGCGCCGAGACCTGCTGCCTGAAGAAGTACTGCGACTTGGCGTGGATTGTGGACCAGGACTGTTTCCACGGCAGGTGCCACACGGAAAACGACTGCGTACCGTTCAAAGATGCCAGTGTGACCAGTATCGTGTACGTTATGGATAGATCAACTCAAACTTATGAAGAAGGTAAAAATGTGGGTTTCGGGAGTTTGTTTTAAAGCTAGTTTTATTATTAATTTATTAGCCGTTTTAAGATTTGGCGGTCAAAACAGGAGGGCGCTTTTTTAGTTTCAGTAAATTGAGTAAGTAAAGTCTGTCACGAGCCAATGTGGTCTATCAGGCCGGTTTGTCTCCGGTTTCAGTAGCATGAAACGACTGAGAATATTTCTACTCCCCCCTGGATGGGATGCCAGTCCATCGCAGGTTACTCCCCAGCTAATGCCGGTACCCATTTATACTCCTGGGCGGCGAGAAGCAAGTTTGGGTAAAGTGGCTTGCCCAAGGACACAACATGTGGCCAGCGGCTGGATTTGAACCCCTGACCCTCTGATCATGAGTCACGAACCGTAGCCACCAGGCTACACGCCCCAAACTAAATTTGAGCAAATAAATTGTCAACTTTATCAAAGAAACATTGCATGCACAAAAAGTATGCATTTCAGATCACAATATTTGATATTAATTTAATATCCCACTAGACATTTGCAACTTTTGGCCTTCAACTTTTAATTGACCTGCGAAATTTAGTAACTTGATTAATTCCCAACACATCTGGTCCAAAAATATGCATAATTTGAAAGTGAAAGGTATTCCAGATAAAATATACGATGACAAAGTAACTCTACAGTGAGTGAGTCGTGGTCTAAAACCATCTGGCATCATGTGAAAGTCCCAAAATTCTGTACACATGCAGAAATTCTTGTGGTGCGTATGAAGTCCACTTTCTATATGGACTAAATGTGTGTACACAAATTTAAATTTTCAAAGGAGAAAAGCGTTTTTATTTTGCCTTTAAATATTCGGTTTAAAACAGTGAAAATTGTATGGCATGTATGGTGTAGAACTTTGCATGTGATTGTTTAATTCGATGTTACAAACATGTAGTAGGCCCCTATTACATTTTGCACATATTTTTTGGGGGGTGTTTTTATAAAATGCTTTGGAAAAAATGCAAGAAAAACCGGAATCCATGAACTTTTATGCGATTACGTGAAGCATCCCTTCTCCGGGCATCCCAACATTGACCGGTGGGGATTGTCACAGCCTATCCCCACCCTAGGGGAACAAATAACCCCACCGTCGCTTAAATCCAATAATCCACCATAGGTACATGTACGTCTACAACCATGACAACTAGTGTACCTACGGTGACGGTACATGTACAAGTACGTATGTACATGTAGTATGTACCGAAAATGTCAATGCCAAGAAAATGTGAATTAAGACAGATAACCTGTTGCCCTAGCACGCTAATAGCATTTGCAATAGTCAAGGGACCAGACATTATGCCCCGACAGCGCGCTGTACCGTCACATTCACAAATGCACCGTATACATACAATGTACCGGTATCTATTTGTGAATTAATCCAAACTCTTTGCATGAGAAAATGCGACCAAATTGTGTCGTACATTTAATTAAAACCTTTGGGAACCTATGGTGGTGAGGTGGGAGGGGTGGGGCGGGGGAAGGAACTAGACAGATGTACATGTTCGCCTACAATTACATTGCACAAGTTGCAGGGTGCATTTAGACACATTTAATTAATAAATCTTAAAATTACTGTGGCCTGACGTTGCGAACTTAGCAAGTTCTTCTTCAGAGGCTAAAACAGAAATGACAGAGGTACATACATTAACATGGGGGTGCACACAAACATGCAGGGCTGAAAGAAGAAACACAAAAGGAGGATAAGGTGTGAAAGGTGTGGAAAGATGCAGGGGAGGGTGGATGAGAGAACAAAGAAACAAAGGGAGATGGCAAACCACTAGTCTGGTTCCCAGACCAAAAGATTCCGACTTTTCCTGATGAATCTTAGGTAAGGTAGCCTCCGGTAATACAATGTATTACAATTTACATCACGTGACTAAAACGGGAGGAATTCCTCCTTTTTCGGAAACTGTCCGAAGTTGGCCGAATTCATTTCATCGACAATCGGATAGTGTCCGAGTATTTCCGAGTATAATATAATTAATGTATGCACAACACATTATCCAGGTGCCATAATAAAATACCATTCATTATACTATTTTAAATTCTACAGTGTGAACTTAGGCATACATACATGTATGTGTCATATACATGTACATCATGTAATAATTTGCACCTGTCGGCCAGACTAATTAATAGCAGACTATTAATATTATCAGGAATCAATAATCGGCTCGCAGGTGCTGTGTGCTTGCGTGAAATACCGTCAACAGAAATCAGTGAAAACTAAAAAATCATGACGTGATCGAGTGTTGTTTTTTCGTTCTGCTAAAGTTCACTGAATAAACTGGGCAAGGTCATGGGGGGGGGGGGTGTATACAAACAACAGATATTGTAATGTGCTAGATTTGTACGTAACGTTACTGCGGTTTGAACAGTGACTGTTCAGATGTGCCATGCAAGCAAGCATAATGTACACATGCACATGTATAGAACCTTGTACATGCATGAATGTATAATTTGTTTAATAAATTTTGGAAATGTAGCATTTGAAAATGGTAAATGTAGGCACTTTGTATGATAATGAATGCTTTGTTCGCCAAAATTGCAACTGACATAATATACTTGTAGTTGTATACATATATACCGGTATACAACGTACATGTGTACGGTACGCTAATGATATACATAAGTACCGTACACGCATGTGTGACAGTGTAGCACAAGAACCAGTACAGGTATATACAGATATAACGTGCAGTTGGCGCGAGTTGAACACGTAATATAGTTTGCCTGTTTGCTACATTTATAATACAAACGTAATATCGTTCCACCAGCACAAGTGGGATAACGAATTTCTTCGAGGAAACTTGAAAAGATGCGGAACATGCACGCTGTACGCAAACTTTTGGACAATAAATCCTTTTTACACGTGCCTGAAATAGGAGTAGCGCGGGCATCTTAGAATGATACTACACTGTTGTTGCCTCAGATCGACCAATCAGGAACTAGGATTCAAGTTTGCTTGAAGATCAACAAACTTTTTGGCTACGCTGTACATGTATACATACATGTACATGTACATGTACATGTACATGTACATATGTACATGTACATGTACATGTACATGTACATATGTACATGTACATACATGTACATGTACATGTACATGTATGTACATGTACATGTACATACATGTACATGTACCGGTACATGTACAATGTACATGTACTGGTACATATACCGGTATTTCTATCAATAAAATTAGAACTGATAATGAGACTACATGTATAGCCAAAAGACTTAACTACAATGTATAAGTCTAGACAAGATTCTCACATGTGCATTATGTTTGTTCCAGTCTAGTATAAAACTTGTGTGGATTTTTTCCCCAAAATCTGTTTAAATCCAAGCCGGCCTTGAGATACAGTAACAATTCGGAGGCAGCTTCTTATACACGTACATAGTTGTACAGTGCTGCAAATGTGCATCGTGCAATGTTTGTACTGCAATATGTGCATGATGGCAGACAGAAACTCCTCTATCCTATTATTCTCTACTGAAGCATGTGAAACTGGAACTTTTCACACTTTCACACCACTGTACAGTAATGCTAGGGTGGTCAAAAAACAACAACAATGCAACCTCATACTTCCAATATCCAGGGACCTAAACCATATGCATGGCTAGGAAATTTTGTTTGAGGGAAAACGATACCAAGAACTCCCAATTCGGTTCGGTAGTTTGATTCCAGCGGCATTTTTGTGAACCAAAGTCAGGGGTTAAGACCATCCTTTTGTTCACTGTGTGCGATAATCCTAATTAGAGCCCCTGACTTTGGTTCACAAAAATGGCGCTGGAAACAAAACTACTGGCATGACTGGACAGAAATCACCGAATCGGGAGTTCTTGGTATCATTTTCTTCAAACAAAATTCCCTATCCATTTGTTTAGGTCCCTTGATATTGGAAGTTGGACCAAGACATTCAAGCTAGCAAGCCCTTTTGAATACAATTACCGGTATTTCACCTGTATAGAATACAGGCCAAACGTGTACATCATAATATCTCTTCACAGACAAATTCTAACATTTGGTGATCTACATTTTAGGTGAAAATGACCCATGAACTTTGACCTCAGGTCAAGGTCACTAAAAGTCAATGGAAAAAATGGCAACATCAATTTTCTTGTTCTCAGGACTCATAAGATTACATTTATAATGGTTGCCATAAATTAACATGACATGCCAACGGAAGTACATTGGCCCCCCCACTATGTATTAAAAAAACAAATTATTGTTGTGAAACCAAGGCTTCTTAAAAGGTGCATTGTACAAATGTACCGGTATACATTGTATTTATAAGGGACGTGTCAAAAGTCAGAACGCTTGGAACGTTCCAATGGGGATTACTACATGTACCTGCTTCAACCCGTTGTTCCAACATGGAGCAGCCCGGGAATGTCAGGTGGTCCCGCGTAGGAACATTGATAGATGCGTGTGCACGCTTACTCGGGAACGACCTGTTCCAGTTGGCAACACACTGGGACCACAGCGCGTTCCCGATGGGAACACGTTATGTTCCTAAAAGGAACGTTCCATACGGTACAAGAACGTTCTGACTTGAAGAACGGATGTTCTCTAAGTTGCAGGCATGCAACTTAGCCTCGGATCCACTGATTTCCTCGTTTTTTTTTACTTTTCATGAATGCCCTTACAAATTGAGAAACACTGTGTAAAGTCTTATGTGGTTTTGTGTCATTTTCTTTCTAAATTTCCAGTTGCATGCCTGATATTGAAGGGTTCGCGAAATTCATGAAAAAAATTAGTATAAAATTCCCTAAATCTTTCTCTTTTTTTAGATTCCGGTGTACCTTGTCGCCCATATGATAAGTGGGACACGTGCCCGGTGGGTGAGCATTGCGACCCACGTTCGCACCAGTGTCAGTGCGATGATGGGAGGACCAGGAATTTAATGACGAATCGCTGCGAAGATGACAAAAGAGGTGAGAAGGAAATATGGATTGAGCTTTGAACCATGGTGAAGGTTAAATCTTGTAATATTTGTCAAAAGTTGCACGTAAAGTGGGCCAGTGAAAATATTCGTGCAGCAATCGATATTATGGACGGCTTGAGTTTTTTACTACAGTAGGCCTACATGTACATGTAGGTATTTTTTAAAGAGGTTGTGGAATGCTCAAAGACATTTCCGTCATTTTTCGGGTATATGTAGCCTAAGGTGTGATGAAATAAAAATGACTATTGTTTCTGTCATAAAATTAGTACAAAAGGTACATTTGAGAGCTGATTTTTAAGTCCTGTCATGCCTGTTTCGACCCAAACGTGCAATTTGCAGAGTAGCATAAACGAGTCCTGTTTATTACGTCAAGATTTACTGTGTTTTGTTTGCTGCCCGCAACGACGACTTTTACACAAATTGCACGTTCGGGTCGAAACAGGACCTGAAAAATAGCTCTCAAAAGTACCCTTTGTACTCATTTTATGACAGAAACAATAGTCGTTTTTATTTCATCACACCTTAGGCTACATATACCCAAAAAATGACGGAAATGTCTTTGAGCATTCCACAACCTCTTTAAGTGTCAAGGGTTTTACCCTGCTATAAGGATTGGAACAACGAACCACTGTCGACAAAAAAGTGACAACAATAAAGCGCCACAACTTTACGATTACAATAACATCACAGTCGTGTGTAGTTTTTCTGTTGTTGTGTTTTTTTCTCAAATATTCAAATCGGCAAATAGCGATTTGAGTATTCGGTTCGTGATTGAATATTCGAATATTAGGTATAATCGGGACAGCCCTAGATTGAGCCATTTTTCAAACAGCGATGGAGCATCAACGTTTCAATTTTTTAGGTCATTTTAATTTTTTTTGGCTTGCCAGATGTTTCATCTACCAGTAATCCAATTCCCCAGATATAATCGCTTTCGGAAATTGCAATAAATGCTCGGATGGGCAGTTCTATGAAATTTGAGGAGCCTACATGCGTGGAATTGTATCTGTCATGATGACACAGCAAGTTGCCAGAATAAATGTTGAGTTTTATCAAATGTGAAATGTCTATTGTTTAAAGTCGGCGATATTGCAATATATCATTGCAAGCAGAACAAGAAAATGCAAAGTGTTGTATGGGAAACTAATTATGCACTATTTTCTATGTCGATAAACATTACAAGATTAACATATTTATTGTCAAATAAATTTAAACCAAATGCACAAAATGATCCATGTACGTAGATGCACTTTATTTTCATTGTACTGTGAGCACGTGTTGAATAACAAATTATCTTCAAGCAAATTTGATAAAAAAAAACATGGCGGCCATGTGCAATTTCCTAATGGATAATTTTTGGGTGGTGACACTGTGCAGAGGTAAACATAACCATGCAGAAGTATACATGTACATGTACGGTACATGTACATTTTTTGGAAAAAATGTTTGAAATTCTTTGAAATTTTTTTATTAAAAGTAAGAGATTTTACTTGGAATGTTAGAAAGACGTCTTAAAAATGTGACATGTTCTGTCAAAAGCAGACGCTTCTGGGCAGAGGTTGAAATTGAGATAGGGCCAAAAAACGCTGTGGAGGTGATTTTTTTCCATTTTCTAATTTTTGCATATTTGTAATCCTGAGCATGTCTAAAATATACTATAAAAGTTTGAAACCCTAATTTGATCTCTAATTATAGTATTTTTGATGATTTGTTAAGGTATATCAGTTAAAGAAATGTCTGTTTTGTGACGTTTGTGTCCATTTTCTCTGTTTTCTACTTTTCGACCCAATGAACTTCAAAATAGCATAACTTTGCGCAGGAATGACCGGTTTCAAAAATTAAACCACCTATTGAAAGGAAACAGAACATATTTTGCAAAAATCTCATTTTTGAGCTTATACCCAGAAAAGTCTGATTTTGACAGAACAGGTCACAAATGCGTCTATGTATACAATACATGTATGACACATACATGTACATGTATGTATGTACATGTACATCATTGTATACAATGAGTACGTGTACATGTTCTGTACTTCGGTGCCGTTGCAAATCCAATTTTTAGTTTAGTTTATGTAAACGGTACAAAAGTACCATATTTATTCTCGTCTTATTACCATAATGTGAAAATCAATTTAGCCATCAATCACTTAGAGAGGGAAAACTTGTCTTTCTTCATCTCATTTCCGTGATGGATGGGGTTGGCCCTTCCATTTTAATCAAAATCAATATCTTGAGAATCGATTTTTAATTAATTTAATAATATGAACTTGGAATTTAAGTAAAACAAGATGCTATGTACATTTGTCCAATTAATCCTTAAAATTTTACTCAGTCCCTTTCTGAATCTGTCCAAATTCCATCTGTGCATTTTTGTACCGTACATTTTACAAAATCGGGACACACAACATTGTACATACAATTCAATTCAAGAAACATTTATTTCATACTCCTTTAGAGAAATACATCAATAAACAAAAGGTATCTGGTACATAGCAAAATAACGAATTCGATAAATGTGTCACACACAAAAAATGTAATAAAAGTAAATTGCGCTATCAACAAGTGTAAAATTAAGTTTGGTTTATGTACAGGAGAAAATAGGAGTACATGTATGTGGCTGTTTGAGTAAGCTGAGGCTTGTAAGAAACAGCCTTTACAGACAACAATAACAACAGAAAAACAAAACTATAACGAGACACAGACAATACAGACATGTACCGTACAGCACTCTGTAAACTAATGTACAGTATACTGGTAGAATACGTGTTATGAATAAACTACAGTTAAGTTTGCATATAAATGCATACTTGTACATGGCAAAGCTGTATGAGAAGAGATCCAAATCCTTCAAAATCTACCAAATTCTATCAAATCACAATCTGTCAAATTCAATTAAATCAACAGGTTGAAACTGGGCAGATTTTGGTGGGACGGGTCGTTAAATACATTATACATGCACATGTACCGGTAGCATGTACATTTTTGTACCGGTATGCATATACTTGTACATACACATGTATGGCAAGGCTGCAAACCAGTTGTAAACAATATAGTCCCAAATCCTTAATGAAACTATCAACTTCTATCAACTTCTATCAATTGGATCCTGGCAGATTTTGGAGGGTAAGGTTTGTTTGATACATAAGAACGTATGTAAGTAATACTTTTTTTTCGTACTAATCCCCTTTTAGTTCACAGCGGCAATCGGTTCAGTTTACTTCCAGAGAAACAGCCAGTCTTTCCGAGACTGAAGCGTAAGTGAAATGGGCTGTTTGATCTCCGTGCATGCCGCATTTTCTTTCAGATTCAAATAACAGACATTTATTCATGATCATACATACCGGTACATTGTGTACATACATGTATAATGAACACTGTGTCTGTTACCCGGTACTTGTATACATTGTACATGTTCATGAAACTGCAGAATTTAATTACTAAAATTTTATTTGGTGAATTTGAGTTGGCAATGTTAAATGCGAGGAGTTGAAATCATATACCTGTAAGTAAAATTTAAAGCTAACATTTTGTAAAAACAAACTGAAAATTTTACATCGATTTTACTTTTTTTTACAATGTTTTACGTACTCATGAGACATAGTGAAATTTGGTATTTAAAAAAAATCCACATTAAAAATGCGTCATAAACCTATATTTCGTAGATTTCAATTCCTCATATTTAACCGCACCGAAAATATTGCATGATTTTTGCCTAACTAATAAATAACAGCTTCGCACAGCTTACAAATGCCACAGTTCCACGGGCATAACCATTTTTTTGGTTTCATTTTTGTTTTGTTTTTTTGCATGCATGCCATCCCGTCTTCTATTCCCACTTCTTCCCCCCACTACCCATAGAACCCTGGGACACCGGGAACCCTGGTATTGATGATAGCGATAAGCATGGTAACCGTGGTAACGATCACGGCCAAACCTACGATCCCGAAAATCCGTACGGGGGTATTTCGGACGGCGGTCCCGACGCCCCTAATAACGACGCCGGTGAGAGTTTTGGCACGCACGACAGTGTCGGCGAGTCGGGTAGAATAGCGCCCTCAATGGACGAGTTTCGCTTCTGCGAGTCCGACGAGGTATGCGAGCCGTACGGGTACTGCTTCGGGCTGCAGCGGTATGGAGCAGGGATATGCAAGTGCCACGATGGCTTCCACAAGTCTGAAACGATGGGCATGTGTGTTCCAGATGACTTAGAAGAAGGTTGTTTGTTAGTTGCTGTTTATTCTAATTGGCCAAACTTGTACAAGCCCAAAAAAAATAAACAACGAAAAAAAATGGAATAGATTTGTGTACAGGGGAACTAATCGGACGCGCTCGCATTATTTCAACATTGATAAACATTTCAAAATTGTTTGTCTGTGTGCACGACCTTTTTTAAAGGGACCTTTCTTAAAGCTTGTATGATGTTTTGCCAGTTTGTTCTTTGAAGCCAGTGATTTTAAGTGTTCAAACATTTCCAACGTGATTTAAAGGTAATAAACACCGTCCAGTGATGGCGGCCGACCATCGTTGGAAATCGATACCAAAATTCCACTTTTTCTGAAAATGACTGCACACCAGGTGCCATGATTTCACAGGATGCGTGAGACTATTATTCAATACAGTCAAGTAAGGTATTTCATAATAATTTGGAAGTTTTGTTTTTTGATGTTTGCAAAGGTTGTACAGTTACCTTTAAACTGAGGGGTCGCTTTGTGAAAAGCCATTGATCAGATGTATTTCGCTTGGTAAAACCCCAACAGAACCAAAAAATCTATAAAAAAATCGACCACATTAATTCAAAATGTTGTCTTCTGAAACCATTATATTACATCTCTAAATTGATGGGAAAAAAAGATGGCATTTTCTGCTTTCTTGCTAGAAATACTCGGTGGGGACGGGTTTAATTTGACAATTAAAATTTAACCTTTGGAAAATTTTGCAAATTTAATTTAAAATTCAAAAAAATAAATCACTCAGATCTTATTTTTAGAAGTCAAGCTTTTAATAATGAAATGCAAGCGATCCAATTGGTTGAGGACACTTTTAATAACTGGCTTCATTGTCAGTGGCGACAACTGGGCTGAAATATTCAAACCAGAATCCTAAAGCACAATTTGAACAATTGTTATCGGTGATTCAGCACAGATGTCACCTTTTTCTGATTGTCCATTGTGTGCATGTGTGGTGTGTTGACGGTACAGAGTACAGTTCACAAGTGCATTTAGCCTGACCGTGTGTGCCATGTCATCGCGACTATCAAGCATGTCAAGTGGAGTGTGTGTATTCTGTGACGTGTCCGTAGACTTTAGCTCAGAAACTAGAACTCTTCAGGGTTTTTTTGGGAACAAACAAAACAAGGCAGTCCTAGTAGATCTGGGCCCAGAGTGCACAAAATTCTATTCAATTCGGGCGATTCACAATGCAGTGCGCCACCAAGAGTTTGCCACGGAGAGTCCATTTTTCAAGTTTACTGTCGACAAAACATGGCTCATTTGAATGAGTGTCAGTAGCCAACTTGAGCTACATGTACATGTAATTTGTTATACGTAGATTGGGGCACAGCATTCTGCCGCCTTACAAAAAACACCATATTGATAAAAAAAAAAAAAAAGGGCAAACATATACTCGAATCGTACACTTCCAAAACTAAATGACCGGAAAAAATTAACAATTTCAAATGTCCCACGCTGTGAATTTGTGGACCATCTCCCACAATGCACTGGGAAAAATGAACTCTCTGTGGCAAACTCTTGGTGGCGCACTGCATTGTGAAACGCCGGAGTTCATTCAGAATGGCTATTCACTGGAAGTCTTTTCATGCATCTGGTTTACGCCATGACCCGGAGTTAGCCCATTCATTGGCAATATCGGGTATCCTATACAATAGCACTGCCCGGCTCACAAGTTACAATGTACAGTCAGTCAGTCAGTCAGTGAGATTCTAGGCTGGCCCTCCTGGACCGGCAAAATGACACAGCATGGTATTGAAAATGGAAACTATAAAATCTATTCCAAGTTGTCTTTTATCATGTTAAACGGAACTGCGTCTTGGAATGAGCCCAATTGGGCTACCAAATGAGCTTTGAACGAAATGCTTTTAATCGGAAAGAACATTTAAAAGTGGGATATGAACATCCACACAACTATCCCTTAAAAACTGGGCGTTTTTTTTATGTGAATCTTGTGTTATGCGTGCGAGAACAACTTTCGGGGTCCACTTTTGCGACCCCAAAAATTTGGGCTGTTCATGCTAGTTGTGATTCCAGCCTTAAAGTGTTCGCCTTTTGCGGACGTGTAAAAAAACCTAATTTGTGCAGTGCTACGTGTAATTTTATGTGAATCGTACATTGACTGAAACGACAGGAAAAACGTATGCGAACTCCATCTTGTCCAATGTAAACAACCGGGTTTTCTTCGTCTTTTCTTGGGAACAGTAAGACATTAGGTTGGTTTCCTTTCAACCAGATGTTTGATATAGTAAAGTAAACAATCCAAAACATGAAACTTTCGTGGATTTCAGGACGCAGTGCCTCTTTCTATTGATTTGTTTGTGGGGGGGGGTTAAAATGTACATGCACATGTACCTATCTTCTTGATAACTTGGACTTGCTTTCTTGCGTCCATTCGTCCATCCATTCTGAAACTTGCTTAACACAGAAAATAAATGCTTAGCAAAACAGGTTACCACCTAAACATCATGCAATGTATATTGCTCGCGACTGGCACCCAGCCAATTTCTGTTGAGTGCATCAATTTGCTATAGCAGTATTATTCTGCTTAGCATCCCCGTGACCTTTGACCTCGGCCACACCATTAATCCATCGCACCACATCACAGAAATTCGCTTAAAAATTTGTTAAGTGTTGAAAAAATATTTGCTTAGGAACTTTCTAAAGACCATGAGCCATATGTGATGTTTCCCATCGCAACATGTAATACATATGTCATTCTTATCCACACAAACAATTTGTTAAATATATCATCATATCAATTATCATAATACACACATAACCATATGGTCATGAGTCATGTGAATAATCAGTCATAATCCTTAGCGTATAAATTTACAGAAAAGAGCACTGTATAAGTATATTATGTATTTTGCACCTATAGGGACATGTACAGTACAGGTTGGTAAAAAAAAAACCTGAAACCCAAATGTCGGGACCATTATTTTACTGAAGTTCTGCATGTAGCACTTTCAAAATATAGGATGTAAAAGCCCAATTCGCAAGCTTTCTTTTAGTACAAGAATCATTCAAATCACTCATGAACTTTTCAAGTTACGGAATTTTAGACACAACAACCGTTTGAAGGTTCTGTCCACGGTTTGCAAAAAAAAAGGTGTGTGTTCTTTCGGCAAAACGAAAACAATTCACACACATCCCTTTGTGATTTGTTTTCGTTTTGCTGAAGGAACACTTACCTTTTTGTGATCCGTGGACAGAACTTCATAACGATGGTTGTGTTTAAAAGTCCGTAACTTTAAAAGTACATAAGTGATTTGAATGATTCTTGTACTGAAAGAAGGCTTATTAATTTGGCTTTCATATCCTAGATTTTGATTGTGCTACATGCACGACTTCATTAAAAAAATGGTCCTGACATTTGGGGTTCCTTTTTTTTTTTACTCACCCTGTATACACAAGTAAATATGTACATGTCAATATGGTTTGTGCATGCACATGTTTTTGTAACATGTGTACATGGTGTACATACCATCTGTCTGTTTCCCATGTGCCAAAGCAATATTTACAATATTGACTTCCACTACTTGACAAAATATGCAAACATTTGGTATGCAGGGATTAAAAAAAAGAAGAAAAAAAGTTTGTACTTTGGATTGATAACAGCAATTTTCCTGTGAAATTCCTTCACTGCTGATGAATAATTTGCCCAATTAGTTGTCAAAAGTAGGGAAAAGTATGCAAAATGGATGGCAGTGTGTGAACAGATAATGCAAGAAATTGAACAATTACAGGTAGATAGATAAAGAGAGAGAGAAACAAACAGACCGGGAAGATGTCAGAGACTGTATACATTAGAAGGAGTTCATGTACAGGTTGGTCCCCCAAAAAGTATACACTTTTTTCAGACCAAGATTTCTCAAAATTTGAGAGACATGTTGAAATCGTTTTCAGATAAATTCCTAAACTACAAGATCTTGTTGGCATATGGTTAAAACAGTATTGAAAGTAAAGCCTAAATTAAGAAATGATGGCCGCTTACAGAAATGGTCAAAGACCAGTTTGTCCACACACGTGTATGACATAAAACATGTATTGCAGTTCTTTGTACACGACGCATGTGCTGCTGTTTTGACCATGTATCATAGACGTTTTTGTGGACAAACTGGTTTTTGGCCATTTTTTATGGTAATGGCTGCAATTTCTTAATTCATGCTTTATTTCCAATGCCGTTTTCACCATATACCACCAAGTCTTGTAGTTTAGGAGTATCTTAAAACAGTTACAACATTTCTCCCCAATTTTGAGAAATCTGCATCTGTAAAAGTGTACTTTTTAATTGGACCACCCTAACTACGAAAACCCAATTCAACTTTTTAGTTGGGGGTTGGAATTATTTAGGACAATTAGGGAATACGTGGGGATCCATTTCCTTCCTGGTCATTTGCATGGCTTATGAATTATGTATGAACTATAAATAATGCATGAGATGTTAATTACATGTATGCATGAGCTATGAATGAATAATGCATGACTTGCCGCCCAATGCATGTTTGCATGATTTTTGGTTGAGTTTAAAATGTTCAAGCTTTCTGTGTTTGTGGTGTCGCTGAATGGATTGTTTAAATTTGGTACACGAATGTTCAGTGTTTGTGCATCGCTGTTGTGACATTGGCTAACTTTTGACCAATCACATTTCATTTCATTTCCTCCCAGGGGAGTTGATCACACAACACCCAGTCAGTCCACCCGATAAGCCGCTACCCACTGGTGGCTCCGAAAATGCCCCCGCCCCGACCTACGCAACCCCCGACACGCCCCAAGAGACACTCCCCGAAACGCCCCTAGCCGAACCCCCGGGTAACAAACCAGACATTGCTCGTCTGGTGACGCAAATCACCCCGGGGGCCGGAAATGATACGGAGGGGGATGATGGTGGGGGCGGAGCTAAGGAGGCTATGGTGGGGGGTCGGAAACCTGGTGACGGGATTGATATACCGCACAAGAAAAATGACGGCGTCGGGTTTGAGCACAAAGGTATTTTGAGTTGGTTGCACTGGGATTTGTAGCACAGAACTACATTGTGTAGATTGATGTTGTGTTTATTTGGGTATAGATGCTTTGCGTGGCAGCCATCTTGGAGGGCTTCTTTCAACGTAATTACTATTTGTGTATGGACATAATTGACCAGTCCATTAGACCTTCAGTGCCCACTGCACATATGTACGTGTGCGGGTAGCAACATGTGTGGCTTTCCAACTGTACGCGTTTAAGATTTTCGTTGGACAGTAATCACGGCTGTGACTGGTCAATACATCATGGGGCAGAGCTGAACCCTAACCTTCCCAAATCCTCCAAAGTCCTCTGCGCAAATTGGAGGATTTTGCAGGATTGAGGCTACATGGCAAAAAAGTGTGGCTGATTTTGGAGGATGCACTGTGTCAAGGGGGAGTGTGGCCTAGTGGTTAGGGTTGGTGACTCATGATCAGAGGGTCATGGGTTCGAATCCAGCCGCTGGCCATATGTTGTGTCCTTGGGCAAGCCACTTCATCTTAACTTGCCTCTCTCCACCCAGGAGTATAAATGAGTACCGGCATTAGCTGGGGAGTAACCTGCGATGGACTGGCATCCCATCCAGGGAAGTAGAATTATTCTCAGTTGTTTCATGCTACTGAAACCGGAGATAAACGCCGGCCTGTTGGGCCACATTGGCTCGTGACAGACTTTACTACTTACTGTGTCAAGCTCTTGGGCCGGACCTTATGTTGTTTATGCCCAGCCGTGCATAAATTTAAGCCTAGATTAAATCCCCTGCACTGCTCCAGGATGTCACTGGCTCTGTCTCAACATATTGACAGTAATTGCTGGAGGATTTTGCAGGATTGAGGCAGTGGTCACCCCTCCAAGGACCACATGCAAGAAATAACGGAGAATTTTGGAGGATTGAGGCTGTATGGAATTTTTACATGGAGGCAGTTGGAGGATTTTGCAGGATTGAGTTTGCATCCTAGCAAAAATGCCTAGGGAGTTGAGTTAATAAAATGACTACTCTTGCGTGTCGTGGCGGAACAAAAGCTTGCCTCCAATATGGCTGCCATGGAAAGAGTCTATAAGGGTGTGTTGGTCGAAGAGCCACATTATTATTTTTTGTGATGTCATCAGTACTGATTTTGGCACAGAAAACCAAAAATGAAGTCTGCTGGAAAATATAACTTTGATTAAAATTGTTTGAGTTTAAAGCTCTTAAGAAAAAATCAAAACCAATTTTTAATTTTGTAATTTTATACTGCTTGCAAAATACTGCTATGATTATGGTTGAGTTACTGACATGTACTGCTGTATCATTACCGGATATTTAGAAATCCTTTTTTGTTTTTGTTCATGATATCTAACTCCCATCAGAAATCTCAGGATATGCTTTCTCTATTTTCATTTACACATTTCACAACATTTCCTAGCTAAAAATCTGAGAAACAAGAACTGATCGAACGAGTCGAACATCATGCAATTTATTATATTTTATTTATGCCATTGACAAAAAAAATGGAAAAGCAATAAATGCATGAAGCTTACAATTCATAATCTAATACCTGTGAAATAAATTATTTTCAAAGTTTTTCAATTACTACATATATTTTAAAAGGTTTATTGTAAAAAAAAAAAAGAGGAAAACTTTGAAAAAAAATTCGAAACAAAACCTTTTTGTTGTAAATAATTGTTAGTACAAATTTCATCGCAGGAGACCTAACCGAGACTGAAAATGACACCAAAACAAACCCTGAAGGTGATGACAGTATGTCCCCCACCCCCCTGTCAGACACCCCGATGGAAGAGGGCGGCACACAGAGTAACACTGGGCTGGACGAACTGACAGAGAAGACCCTGGTGACAGATAGTAAGACACAGACGCCGTCGTTGCCAACACCATCAGGTGAGATAAAACTTTAATAAAAAAAGAGTTAACCTTAAACTTCTTTCTACGTAACCACCTTGTGTTAACATACATGTACATGTATCTCTAAATAATATGATTGTTTACATTTTTCCCAAAAGTAACTCACCGGTACCAAATTATAATCAAAAGCTTACTTGGTGTAACCCATTTAAACAGCCACAGACAGTCAAAATTCACTTTCACTTCCCCTGCTATAAGAAAGGCTAGTCACCAGCAGTCAGATCATATGTCAAGCAAGCACTGTGTCTAGTCAAACTGGGTCAACAGACCATGAACAGACAAAGCAGGCAAGTTGTGGTCACAGCTGTTTTGAAAGGTATCTTTTATTTACTTGATCCGACATGTCTTTACAAATCCTCACATTTGTCCTTTATGCAGTTATTAAGTTGACGGTGTCGGCCGGCGAAGACAGAACCCTCCAGCTCCCGGACCAAGACCACGTCACCCTCATCGCGTACGTCATCCCCGAGAATCCCCCAAAGGGCCAGGGTTACACCTACGATTGGGAGGTACTGGACGGCCCCGAGGACCAAGCCGGAAAAATGACCGGCGAACACGCTAAACAGTTGAGACTTGAAGAGGTAATATCATACAGGGCGTTGCAAAAAGAAGGAAACCAACTTTTGACTGCAGTTTTCGCCCACTTGTTGAGCATTTTTCAAAAATTCAATTTAATGGTATTAAAATATTGATCTTTAAACATAAGTGACGAAAAAAATGATTGTAAATGCACATTTTGTCTCTGAGATATGGTAGTTTAAAAATTTCATGTGCCAAACCTGTTTGTCCACGGACGGCTTTATTCCGCTTGACTGAGCTCCGGAGCTTGATTTGAAGACAAAAACACTACACTAGACTTTCACATGGACAACAGTGATTTTGGTGACTTGTATTCAAATTAGCATAACAACACTATTTTTGCAATTTTTATAAAGATTTTTTCACCACGTATGGTTGAAGAGCTATACTCCACTACATTATTAAAAAAAAACAGTTCAAATAAGTTAAGTAAGTAAGTTAAAATTCCTGTCAAATTTACGACAAATTTTGAACGATTTGCAGCCAGATGATAATTCAGTTTTTAGAGTGTAGAATGGTTCCTGCCCCTATCAGGATCAATAATGTAGGGACCGGGAACCAGTCTGCTCACGAGGCGGATTGTTTGTACACAAAAGCCTAAAATGGTAAAAAGGTTAATTTTTACTTTGTAAATGAATTTTCTATAAACAGCCCATTACTTACGTAGTTTCGTTTAAGTTTCGACTAGTTTCACTAGTCATCCTCAGATCGAAGCACCACCAGTTGGTTGGTGGCGCTGTTGCCTGTTGCGGCTACTAGATGGTGGTCTGGCCGCTTGTTTCCTCCCCCGGGGTGGTACTTGGGGTATGAGGGGGTCCCATATGTGTGACAGGTCATACCCTCCCTTATCTCTAATAAGAGTTGATCGTCGTCTCCTTATCCATAGACTTTCCCGTATCCAACGTCTAAATTTGTCGCCCTCACTGTGCAGGATTTCACTATCTGCCCAATTCATCACATGATTGTTGTCCCTAGCGTGTTCTGTTATGGTCGATTTTGTCTCTTTAATTTTTTAGGTTAATTTTTTTTGGGGGGAGGTGTTTTAAACTAAAACAAACATGTAAAAAGATGAAAAGCCATGAGCTGAAAAATATTGAATTTGTTGATGAACACTGTTAGTACATCTGTATGTAGGAAATTTACATTTCATAGATTCAATATATTTTTCAATTGTGTACCAATTTGTGATTTTGTTTCAGTTATCGGCCGGTGTCTACAAATTCAAAATTGAGGTCTGGGGCGAGGGGTCCTACGGCTCCGCGACAGTCAACGTGACGGTACTCGCCCCTCCCCGCGTCAACCAGCCACCAAAGGCAGTCATCAATCCGCCCAGCCAAGAAATTATCCTTCCCAACCCAGGAACCTACCTAGACGGTTCAGGTATGTCCCTCCAATCCTTGCTAAGCATCAGAAATATTTGCTTAGCAAAAACAGGTTACCAGCCAAAATATCATGTGATGTACACGTATACTGCTTGTGACTGGTTCCCGGCTGACTCTTGCTAAGCACAGAAATTTGCTAAGCACAGAAAATATTTGCTTAGCAAAAACAGGTTACCAGCTAATATATCAAATAATGTATATTGCTTGTGACTGGGTCCAAGCTGATTCTTGCTAAGCACATGAATCTGCTAAGCATGGAAAATATTTGCTCAGCAAAAGTGGTTACCAGCTAAAATGTTACACAATATACATTGCTGGTGACTGGTTCCCGGCTGATTCTTGCTAAGCACATAAATCTCCTAAGCATGGAAAATATTTGCTTAGCAAACACAGGTTACCAGCCAAAATGTCACATTATGTACATTGCTTGCGACTGGTTCTTGGCTGATTCTCACTAAGCACACAAATCTGCTCAGCACAGAAAATATTTGCTTAGCAAAACAGGTTACCAGCCAAAATGTCACACAGTGTCCATTGCTTGTGACTGGTAACTGGCTGAGTTTGGCTAAGCACGTAAATCTGCTATTAAGCATGGAAAATATTTGCTTAGCAAAAACAAGTTACCAGCCAAAATGTTACACAATGCACATTACTTGTGACTGGTTCCCCGGCTGAATTTTGCTAAGTACATAAATTGCTAAGCATGGAAAATGTTTGCTTTGCAAAAACAGGTTGCCAGCTAAAATGTTACACAATGTTCATTGCTTGTGACGGTTCCCGACTGATTTTTGCTAAGCACAGTAATTTGCTAAGCGTGGAAACTATTTCCTCAGCAAAAAAAAAAAAGGTTACCAGCCAAGATATCATTGGATGTATTTTGCATGTAACTGGTTCTCTGCATGTTTTTGCTAAGCACATCAATTTAATAAGCAATGTCGATACCTCAAGAAAGTTGTACTTATTTTAAGTTACTTTTTACTTATTAGATTATACTCTAGTTAATCTTTACTTTAGTTACTTATTTGTGAACTGAAATTTTGATTCAGAAATGATGTATTGTTTTTAAATTTTTTTAATTTTTTTTGGACTTTTCAGATAGCACAGATGATGACGACATCGTGAGCTACCACTGGCAGGAGATTGAAGGACCAGTCAGAGAAACTAAGATTACCGGAGACGGCCAGACGCTGCAACTGACCGACCTGGTACCAGGGCCTTACGTCATCAGGTAAAAATGCCAATGATTTGTGGTTAACAGGGGCCAATACACCAAATACGCACTCGTAGAAAACGACATAAAACCGGACAGATACAGTGCTGCCTGGTGACGCTCAGGAGCAAGGCGGCAAGGTTTTTTTTACTCTGGAAATTAAAGATTTCGACCCCCTGGACATTTTTCTTTTCAATTTTATTGGTGGTAACCGGGTCAATCTTTTTTTATATTCCCTTCCCCCAAAACGCCCCTAAAATGTCAATCTCTTGGCCATGGTGTAAATGTAGCCCCCCGCCTCTATGCGAAACAGACCCGCAAGTTAATTTGCTTTTCGTGGACGAAATCCCCCAAGTTGGCAACCACAAGTCACAAATGCATGATCTCCAGAAAATTTTCTACAAAATGCCCCAAGTATAGGCCGCAAGGGGAGCGGAAGTGTGGCCCAGCGGTTAGGGTTCGTGACTTGTGATCAGATGGTCAGGGGTTCGAATACAGCTGCTGGCCATACGTTGTGTCCTTGGGCAAGGCACTTTATCCCCACTTGCCTCTCTCCACCCAGGAGTATAAATGGGTACTGGCATTAGCTTGGGAGTAACCTGTGATGGACTGGCATCCTGTCCAGGGGGAATAGAAATATTCTCAGTCGTTTTATGCCACTGAAACCGGAGATAAACGCCGGCCTGATGGGCCATATACCGGTAGGCTCGGGACAGACTTTACTTTATAGGCCGCAAGGACCTCTTATTCAAAATTACCTGTGGGATCACAAAATATTAATGAGCTTGCGCGCACTAATTTCAGGTTTTGGTAGTGTGCACCGATTAAGGACGCCATGCACAAGTACTCCCTCAATGGTTACTGAAAGAAATTTTGGGGAGACTATTGGAAGGGACTATATTGAAGGCATTGCTGATTGCGTCTGAGACTCACAGGAGGGCGATACATGGTTTTGCTCTTGCAAAATATAAATTAGTTTCTTTTAGGTTTGCGGTAACACCACCAAGAACTTGTCCTGCTTATTATCAACTTTCGCTGAGTAGTTTCAGTTCTGATAAGAACCTGAGCGAGCAGGACACACTACGGGCATGTGTGGTCTAGCGGTGGAGCACAGGATTTAAGATCCTGAGTTTGTGGGTTCGAGCCCCATCGTGGACATGCGTGTTGTGCCCTTGAGTAAGGCGCTTTACCTCAATTACTACTCTCAACCACCCAGGTGTTAAATGGGTACCGGCATTGTTCAATGCTGGGAAGGTAACAGACTCGCTGTGGAGGAGGTGTAGCGATCCCCCCACAGCAGCATATGAGTCTGGCCCAATCGCTAATGAAAGAGAGATGGGCACTCCGTTCCTGTGAACACAGGTTCGTCCCCTTTACGTAACTACGGGCATCCCACTCCAACACAATGCCCAACAGACAACCAATCAGAATCTACCAACACAAGCACTCCCAATCTTAACATAGCCTACTTAAGGAGCAGCATCTCCAACTCTCCTCAGTCTCCCGACGATGACTAGAGCAGGCTAGTTGAAAATGTTGAGACCAAAGACAAGTTCTTTTAGAACTTAAAGCAGGACTGTTCTTATCAGAACAAAAACTACTTAGCGAAAGTTGATAATAAGCAGGACTAGTTCTTTTCAGAACCAAATACTGAGCAACAGTAGTTATTACTGCATGGTGTTACCGCAAACTGAAACAATACTGATACTACACCGTGCAAATCTGAAATCTTATATAAATTAGTTTTGCTTACTTATTGTTTGGTTGTTGGTTTGTTTCAGATTGACGGTGACAGATTCCGACGGCGTTACGGACTCGGCACTTGCTAACGTTACCGTCAAAGAAGGTTGGTAGATAGACCAGTGAACGTGGCTTGATACACAGCCACGCTTCGATCTACAGTAAATATACACCATTGCGATCCGGAGTCACAGTGACCAAGTGACCGTTCTTAACCAAAACAAATCACATAGAGATGTGTGTGAATTGCTTTTGTTTTGTTGAAAGAACGCGCACCTTTTTTTTGTGATCCGTGGACAGAACTTTAAAACGGTGGTTGTGTTTAAAATGCCGTAACTTGAAAAGTACAGGAGTGATTTGAATGATTCTTGTACTAAAAGAAAGCTTATGAATTGGACTTTCATATCCTAGATTTTGAAAGTGCTACATGCAGAACTTCACTAAAACAATGGTCCTGACATTTGGGTCTCGGTTTTTTTTACTCACCCGGTATGCACTCCTGGTGTGCCTCCCTACTGGAGTTCTCAAAAGTGGTCAAAATGCGCCCTGTCTTGTCCGAGCAAAGAGCCCATGGCTCTCTCTTTCTCACTGATTAAGGAAACAATTTTTGCAGAGAACCCATAATCTGCATCTGCATCAATACTGTTCAACACTCCTTGTTGCCTTGCGGTTGGAGTAAACCGAGCAGGGTTGTGAGTGCGCATGGATGTTTCTAGTTTCTTAAGTGCTTGTACAGTTGTTGCTTGAAGGGTAGTTTGTCAGTGATCGATGTAATATTCACAGGTAATTGGTTCCACTCGGTTACAGTCCTTGGAAAAAAAGGTGTATTTATAACAGTCCTTTCTTGCTTGTAGTCTGAGGAAGGTATTTGCATTGGAAGATCTAGATGAGCGTGTGGTCGGGCGTAAGATGGTTCTTGCCGGGAGGGCCAGGTGACCGTGTATTCCATTGTTGAAGACGTTGAGGCGGTGCTCCTTTCTCCTCAATGAGAGAGTATCCCATTTCAGTGCTGAGATCATAGCAGATGGGCTGCTCTTGCAGTCGTGGTCTCTGAACACAAATCTTGCTCCTCTACATTGGACAGCTTCAATCTGCGTTATCTGATCTTGTGTATATGGATCCCAAGCAGCCGAGCTGTACTCTAAATGAGGTCTAACAAATGTGGTATCATAACCTTCACAGTCAGTCATTTTTGTTACAAAATAGATGTATTTTATCTGCAGAAATTGACAACCCCCCGGTTGCCAAAGCCGGCAAAGACGTCATCATCAAGCTTCCCGTCAACTCGGCTGTTCTCTATGGCAACGGTAGCTTTGACGACCACCCGGGCATGGTCTATGAATGGTCCAAAGACAGCGGACCAGTGGCTGATATGTCGGTAAGTCAACAAAAACAATAAAAATCTAAACGTTGGGTTTTTGTTGTATGAGGTATTTTTTTTTGGGGGGGGGTGGAGAAAATGATTAATATTCAACAAGTTTCGATCCTTTAGTCAGATTCTGAAATCTGGTTTATCACATACTAAATTTTATATTTAGCAAAATTGCCATTTACTTACACAAACCCCAGTCAATGACATTTTATCGGTGACTAACAACATAGCAATTCTGTGCGGTATTAACCCTAACCGCCCTGAATCTGTCAAAATCCTCTTTGCCAAAGTGGAGGAATTTGGAGGATTGAGGTTACATGGCAAAATTGCGTTACTGATTTCGTAGGATATGCACTTTGTCAAGGTCTTGGGCTGGACCTTGTGTTTTGTTTTTGCTCAGCCATGCATAAATATAGGCCTGGATTATGCTTGAAATCCTCCATACTGCTCCAGGATGTCACTGGCCAAGCCTCAACATATTGACAGTCACTGCCGCCGGATTTTGCAGGATTCGGGCAGTGGTCACCCCTCCACGGACCATATTCAAGAAATAATGCAGGAATGTGCAGGATTGAGACTATATGCTATTTTTCCATGAGGCCAATTAGAGGATTTTGCAGGATTGAGGCTACATCCTAGCAAAAAGGCCTAGGGAGTTAGGGTTAAAATATGCAAATAAAGATAAGCCAAGAAGCCACAAAGTTTTTGTGATACCTATATTTTCAGGGTTCCTCCTCTCCTATATTTCACCTGAACAATCTTGAAGAAGGCACCTACATCTTCCGACTGACTGTCACAGACTCCAAGGGAAGGAAAGATTCAGACGAGGCTACAGTTATCGTCAAACCAGGTATTCAAAGATTCACTTCACCTTTATCCCTTTCATTACCACATTGTTTATTGACTTGGCTCTCCCCAGGACCATTGTTTGCTCAGTCATGCGGAAATCACTAGAGCGTGAACAAAATGACCACAAGTCCAAAACTCACTTTTTTTCAACCCAGATTTTCACTGCCAAGGAGTGATATAAATCATAGGTGTTGTGTGTAAAGTTTGTTCCTTGAACCTTACTCTTGTATGTAATGTAAAAATGAAGTCCATATGAGCAAATATAAGAAAGTTATGCCTTTTGTTCATCTGGTCCCATTTATCAAACTGCAAGTCATTTCACCACATGACCAAATGGCACTCCATACCTCAATTGTGTGTGGATACTTCTGAAGCACTTTTCTCATTTTTTTGCAATGGTAACACTATGAATAAACAACACCATTAGAATGATCTGAAAACACTCTTTCAGCTGGTATATGGTTGATGTATGGGCGGCCAAACATATCAACATGCCGCCTTTCTGAAAAGTAGTGAATATATCTGTGTTGAGGGTGTTCTGTGTGTGGTTTCCTGGTCGACTAAAGGCGCCCATGGGAACCAGCAGGGGGGTTCTTCTTGTCGACAATAGTCGCCCATGGTAAGGAAAGGGTTAAACAGGGTGAGTCAAAAAAAGCGGAACCCAAACCCCAAAAAATATATTTCATATTCACAAAAATATGTAGCACCAAAAATAATAATGACTGGAAATCCAATTTCAGAAACTACTTTAAGATGAACAAAATTATTGAAATTGCTCAATCTGTTCAAAGAATATCACCATTTAAACGCAATTACCCTAAAACCTCTTTCGTTTAAAAAAAAAAATTATTGTGTGTTCTGACTGTTTGGAACAACAAAGAAAATGGCCCAGAATACTTTTTTCAACAACTGTAGTACACAATATTTTCATTAACAACCCTGATTAGGCAAACAATATGATTTTTAAAATCCACTTTTTTTTTTCAAAAGACTGGCTTTCAAAAGGACTTTGTTGAATATTTTTAACTTTTAAACCGAGGTTTTATCGCTGGTGATGTTTGAAGACAATTGTGACAACTATTCTTAAAATAGCATTTTTGGACGAAAGAGGTTTTAGGGTCATTGTGTTTAAATGGAGATATACTTTGAACCTTTGAACGGATTGAGCAATTTAAGTAATTATTTCATGTAAAAGTAGTTTATGAAATTAGCTTTCCAGTCATTATTATGTTTGGTGCTACATATTTTTTGAAATATGAAATGTATTTTTTGAGTTTTGGGTTCCGCTTTTTTTTGACTCGCCCTGTGATTTCTGAGTAATCACTAATTTCTGTTTCACGGGTTTGCAGCATTGCTAACATTGCTAGCATCACGACTTTGGGTGTGATCCCTGACTACATGGCATATACGGGTTTATGGTTTCTGACTAGCGCCCCTCGAACAATAATAATAATACCAGAGTCTTATAAAGCGCACGTATCTACCAACAATTAGGTACTCAAGGCGCTGGTAATTATGTCTATTTTAAAGACAGGTTAATGAAGTTTATGAGAAATATGAGACCCATTATGTAGCACCGTATAAGGGTTTACAAGGTGCTGCGGCGCATATTGCAGCCACTGCCAGAAACACCAGGGCAAACCCCTCCTCTTAGCAATACGTTGTTACTGGGTTCTTTAACGTGCATTACACAAGACCTACAGCTTTAAGTCCCATCCGAAGGATGAAGCAATAATGGTAAAGTGCCTTGCTCAAGAGCACAAGCACCGTGTTCCCCGTCAGGGTTTGAACCCATGTACCACGGCACACGAGTTGAACACTGTAACCATTGGACCACAGCACCCCGCAAAGACATTGACTGGATACCTCAGTTGGTAGAGCACCGGAACGGCAATCCGCAGGTTGCAGGTTCAAATTCTGCACCAGTCAATTTCTAAGTGCAAAGTTAATATTCATCATATGTTAAAAAAGTATTTTAAAAATTTAATTGTCTGTGGATTGTCCACATGAATTTTTTTATTTATATTTTTCAAATCTGTTTGCATTAATTTATGTTGACAACATTAGGCAAATTACAACATTTGCAAGCATCGAAAAATAAAACTACCAAGTTTTTACGAAATACCTTACAGGATGTTGGTAAATGACAGTCTAAAGCATCCTGTAAAATTATGGCACCTGGTGTGAAGTCATTTTCAAGTAAATGGTATTTTTGTATACATTTCCAACCGTGGTCGGCCGACCACCGTTGGAAAAACCTAACTATTTAGCAACTACTGCTCAACATTTATCATTTTTTCTTCAGTCCAAATTTCGTTTCCTATTGGTTGCATGTTCATGAATGGGGACAGGCCAGCTAGACTGGTTCCCTTACCGTACAATTTTCCGGCATCTATAAATTGATCCATTTAATTTTCAGTGGAGTCAGGGAACCAGACTACTTGAACATTTCTGTTTTTCTAGGTTTTTCCAGCATTTCCAAACACAAAACTTCAAACATGTCAGTGCAACAATAATTTGATCTATTATACTAACCCCTCAAATAGTTCATTTCTGAAAATTAAAGCAAAAGCCAATGATGTACATTCCCTTTAAATAATTTTTTCCTCAAGAAAACAACGTGGCACCCACGGCCGACGCAGGCCCAGATAAAGAACTCTCCCTACCAGACGATTCCACGACCCTGGATGGCACCAAGAGCACCGACGACTTGGAGGTGACTTCGTACCACTGGCAAATAGTCAGGTGAGGGCGCTGTTGCATTTTGACAAAACCGCTGAGCAAGTTCAGTCCGGAACCCCATTTGGTTAACTGGTAGTTGTAACTAGCCTTTTTACATGGCTACTGCGATTTTTGACGGAGGCAAACCAGAGACGCAAATCAGAGATTTGGTAAGGCATTGTATGTTTCGACCTGCACAATGTAATTTCCACACTTAGTATTTGCTTGTATATACCAAATATTGGATTGTTGGTATGTGTTACGCAGTGCTCGAAATATTGCATGGTCTTTATGTTGCATTTGGATAAAGGTGTTCACAGATAATATTTGGGTACATAAAATAATATAATCTAAAACCACTTGGAATGCCTAAAATCAGGTGTTGTCATTGACAAAGATTTTGAAAGGACAATGAACATGCAATCTTTTTGACAGCTGAAACGCATGGGCATAAGGTTGCAGACCAGTAAATAAACTTCCATAGACCCCAATGGTAAATGCTCCCACTTCAGAAATTCGGGAAAAATACTCACAACTCTCCAAGGTGTTCGAGACACACATCAAATTAAAGCTTATTTCATCATCTTTTATTTTCTTTTCAATTTTTGAGGGGTCAACTGATGACTTTTAGGAGAAATTTCCATCCGAAGATGATCACCCCTGAAAATAGTCCTGAAGCCCATGGCCATTTTGAAAAACGATGCCTACACTCCATTGCAAAATAGAGCGCATTATGGGCCCCAATTTCATCCAAATGGAACGGAACTATGAGCTCACTGTCCTGTGCACGGCTTTCACCCATATTTTTTACAAACCCTCAAGTTCATGGCCCACAGCATGCTCAAGTACTGAAGATTTTGAGGGCATGCAAATCGTTATTTGGCCGGCGTAGGCAATTTCAGACCGATTTACTGGTCTGCAACCATAAGCTCTTAACTACAGGATTCTAATTGTGCAGGAGGAAAATAATATAGCCTTACAAACCAATTCTTAGCCACGGCATTTCTGTGACAATTTTTTTTTTTTCCTTTCTTCAGTGGGCCCAACGATCCAGAAATCAAGGACGCCGAAAAAGCCACCGCCGTGGTGTCGGGATTAGTGGCCGGTCGCTACGTCTTCCAACTGACCGTGGGTGACATACATGAGGCCACAGACACTGATACAGTGAACGTTGTCGTCAAGAAAGGTAGACCAAAAAATGTGTCCATCACACGACTTTTCTGAAACATCCATAAACTGGAGGGATAAAAAATACTCAGCCACATTTAAACTTCCCGGACGACTTTCTAATTGTATTTCCTACAGTAAATCATTTGTCCTTTATTATTTAAACACATACATTCAGAAACCGTACAAATAAACATCGTTGTTCACAGTAAAAAAATTAAAGTTTTGTGCATGTCACCGGAAAAATGTCAATATAGGTGAGTCCATGTCACTGTGTGCAAAAGTGAATTTCGTTTGGCAATGTCTAGAAATGGGTGTTGACTTTTTCCTGTAATGCATTACATCTACATCAGGGGCCGATTCACGAAACTTGTCTTATCTTGCGACTCATCGTTGGACTTAAGACGAGTCCCTGCTCTAAGATTGATCTTAGCCAAGACGCGGCCTTAGACCAATTTCACTAAACCCATCTTAAGCAAGATGCATCAAAACTACCAATTTGATGGCTGTTTCATGTTTATTTTTACCACTTTCCCCAGAAAACAAAATCCTCTACTCAATAAATTTCACACGCAAGTGAGTTCTACACAAGATACGAAAGAGTTATTCTTGCTCCCCGTTTCATCACTTCATTTGAAAAGTTGACTAGGTGTTGGCGAATAATTAAATTTTGTCAATAAGCTATTATTATTAAAAGTACCCACGAATCAGAATACTTTTCAAATCTGTTTCTACGGCGGTTTTCTTCCTCGAAACTATAACTCTAGGCCGACACTCGTCTTAATGGCAACAATTTCCAGATGATATACAAATTACGCAGTCATTAATGAGATAAGACGACCCTCAGACCGATCTTAAGTTAAGACGAGTTCAGCCGCGTTGCTATAAAGGAAGTTAGGACGTGTTGAACGCATCTTAAGTTTGGTGAAATCGCTCCTAGGACGAGGCGCGAGTTAAGACGAGTTACCCTTCCTAAGACGCATCTTAGCATTTCGTGAAATCGGCCCCAGGACTTGTACTTCCCATGGGAAATATTGTAAATTGGTTTGCTCATATAAAAATAAATCCATTGAAAACAAAAGTAAATAAAGAAATGTTTTTTTCTTTATCGCAGAGTTTAACAATCCACCTGTTGCCCATGCTGGACCAGATATTACCATTAATTTGCCCAACAATGTAGTGGAGTTGGATGGATCGCAGTCAACGGACGATAAAGGCATTGTGTCGTACGAGTGGAAGCGTGACGCAAAGAGTCCCGCCGCTGGGGTATGTAGCTGGATGTGTGGCTGGGGGGGTGTCACTCTGGGTGGGGTTAACATCATATGAAAGAAACAGGGGTTTGTCACCCTGTGTGTGTGTGGGTTTGCGTCAAATTAATGGAAACAAGGTGCTAACGGCCTGTTTGCTTGGGTATGTAGTTCGGTGTGTGGGTAGGGGTTTGTCACTCTGTCTTAAGACTCGAGAGTCTGTTGTATCCAAGTTTCCTTATTTTTTGTATATTTGTTGCAATCCCCATAGCTGGCAAAAATGGTTGAATTTGAAAAAGGAACCCTCAAATTAAAAGTGGATGTTTAAATATTCAACAGCGGCTATGGCTGATGACAGAGTTTCATCATTAGCATTAGCCACAGCCATAGACCAGAAAGCCTAACTCAGACATGGCTAATTCCGTCGTCCGTTCCTACTTGTCTCCTCAGATGGCCGTGGGAAACTCGGCCCACGAAGCCCTCCTGACGCTAACCGGCCTGGTTGCGGGAACCTACCACATGAAGCTGAACGTGACGGATGCTAAGGGTGCCTCTAGCACCGACACGGCCGTCATCACTGTCGTGAAAGGTTAGTCTTGTTTCAAGACTGGATTTGAATTTTGGTCCCCTAATGCAACTGGTCCCGATCCCTTGCAAGTGTGGTAAAGCCATCGTGATGGTCAGGGGTGCTTTCAACACGATGAATATGAAGAGGTTTATAGTTTGTTTCATGATGTAAGTTATAGCCACTTACCGATAGTGTGTCAGTATCAATAAATGTCTGGACTCCGGGGACTCCGAGTCCAATCGTCAAGGCACAGCAAAGCGGGGTGAAAACTGCTCCCAAAACTGACACACAGACAGTCACTGCACACAGACAGTCACTGCACACACAAAAATAGCACTGTGGAGAGCAGTGAAGCGTGACCAAATCTACCTGCTTGCCCTGAGCAAAACTGAGGATTGTGAAATGCAGAATACCAGGGGGGTTAATAATGTCTTTATATTGGCCTTTTTTTCATAGAGAATTTGTGTTTTTTCTCTTTGCAGATTCACACAGGTTGAACTTAGTAGTGTTAACGTTTGATGTTCAGGCGTCCAAGTTTACACAACAGGATAAGGTTGGTAGTGTCTTAATAGCGCCCTCTTTTGTTCACGCTTGGACCCAATAAAAATAAAAAATTGTATTCATGAAATTTTATAAACATCAAAAAACCTTGTAAATAAATGAGCGATAAATTAGGCTTGTCCAAATAGTTTATTGTCTTGGGTACAAAAATCTTCTTGCATGTAAACAGTTGTGGATAATTTGGTAGGAATTTTTCTTTTGTAAAATTTAGAAATTGCCTTTATTCTAATTGACTGGTACCCTTGATAACTGGTGCCCATTCATATTTTTTTTCCAGGTTGACATGGTCCGATCCCTGGCTGTTCTGTTGTCCGTTCGTGACGAGGACGTCAAAATCCAACAAGTGTACCAAACACCGAACGAGCAGTAAGTCAGCTTCCGGCTGTGTCCTTGGGCAAGCCACTTTACCCAAAGTTTGCCTGTCTTTCATACAGGGTACTGGGTGGGGTTGTGGTATATGAGTGGAAGTGAGATGCTGAAAGTTTGTCATGAGGTTTAAGTGGGTGTCTAGTTGTGGCCTGTGTCCCTGGGCAAGTCACTTTACCCAAACGTGCCTCTCTTTCACCCAGGGTACTGGGTGGGGGCGAGGCATACGGGTGGAAGTGAGATGCTGAAAGTTTGTCATGGGGTTTAAGTGGGTGTACAGGTGTTTTTGGCTTCTGGCTGTGTCCTCGGGCAAGCCACTTTACCCAAACGTGCCTCTATTTCACCCTGGGTACTGGGTGGGGGTGTGGCATACGGGTGGAAGTGAGATGCTGAAAGTTTGTCATGGGGTTTAAGTGGGTGTACAGGTGTTTTTGGCTTTTGGCTGTGTCCTTGGGCAAGCCACTTTACCCAAACTTGCCTCTATTCCACCCAGGGTACTGGGTGGGGGTGTCGGGTGGAAGTGAGATGCTGAAAGTTTGTCATGGGGTTTAAGTGGGTGAACAGGTGTTTTTGGCTTCTGGCTGTGTCCTTGGGCAAGCCACTTTACCCAAACGTGCCTCTATTTCACCCTGGGTACTGGGTGGGGGTGTGGCATACGGGTGGAAGTGAGATGCTGAAAGTTTGTCATGAGGTTAAAGTGGGTGTACAGGTGTTTTGGGCTTCTGGCTGTTTCATGTGCCCTTGGGAAAGCCACTTTACTTGAATTTGTCGGTCACCCAGGAGTTTAAAGGGGTACTTGAACTTGCAATTTTTTGTCATATTTGTTTAGAAATTAGTTGAGTATGGTGTTAAATCTTATAGGAGTAAGTTGATACAGTTGAATAAAGCTATAAAAATATGTAAAGTATTTTAACATTTTTTTGGTTTTGTTTTTTCTGTAAAGGCTGCAAGTAATTTTCTATGCAACCAACTCCACGTCCAACGCAGCAATGCCGGGCCCGAAGGTGGTCAAAATACTGACCAAGAAGAAACTCTCAAGCGAGACGGACTTGCTCAAGTTTAGGGTTCTAGAAATGGACACAATGGGTAAGAATCTTGTTTATTATTATCATGATTATTATGTTTAGTGTAATTGCTCAGCATATTGGCAGAATTGCTAAGTAAACTTGCTAATCACAAATGTGATCCTCTAGCACAAAACCAGTTGGAAGTCGCGTGGAGATGCAGCCTATAACACATTGTACAGGGAAAAATCTCTAAATTTAGATTTTGGCACTTAAATTTAGAATAATGAATATATTTTACCTTCAATGAAGTTAATGTGTAATTGTCGTTAGGAGTTCATTTGGGAAACTTGAATGACTAATTTTCCGATTTTTAAAACTTACCGAGGCCCGAAAATTGGAAACTGAAAATACATGTAACTCCGTCGGATTTTGTCCGATTCCCGTATTCTATACACATCATTGGAAAGCTTATTCAATGTCCTTTCCAATGAGCCCCAAATCCCAGTTTTCAGAAATCGGCCCAACTGGCTGGTTTTATGCTGGAGGGTCACAAATTACAAGTTTGAAGTCCTGCAATAGGACACTGTGACCAAGAAACGTAGTCATTGAGCGGTTGATTCTAACTGTTTGTCTACTTTGTACTATACAGGGGTGTGAAATCTCAGCTTTAAAGCTGATTTCAACTATTTTTGTTGTGGATTTCAGCTTTTTTTCCTCACTTGCTGTGTACAGAAGTATAGGAGATTTCCAAAGTTCAGTTTTTTTTACGCCTTTTTCAAGTGTTTTCAGCTCTTTTTATCAGTGGTCACTCACACCCCTGACTATATTGCTTTCTGTAGTTTGTCAGAAGAACTGTTCTGGTCATGGTCAGTGCGACCCTTACACTAAGCAGTGCATCTGTGAGAGTTTCTGGATGGAGAATTACTTCAGAACGTGGATGGGAGACAAGGAAAGTAATTGTGGTGAGTGAAATTACAAGTTGACGAACAAGTTTTCACAAATCACATGTCCATCATAAGTCAATCACAAGTCAATGACATGCCCATCACAAGTCACTCACAAGCCCATTACATGCTCATCACACGTCCATCACAAGTTAGTCATAAGCCAATCACATGTCAATCACAGGTCCATCACAATTCAATCACAATTCATTCACAAGTCACTCACAAGCCAATCACATGCTCATCACATGCTAATCATGTGCTCATCACAAGTCAATCACATGTCACTCATAAGCCCATCATCACATGTTTCATCACATGCTCATCAAAAGTCCATCCCAAGTGAGGTAACAAGTCAATCACAAGTCACTCACAAAAAACCCTCACAAACCACTCACAAGCCTATCACGTGCTCATCACAAGTCCATCACAAGTCACATGCCACTCAGAAGCCCATCACATGTTCATCACCTGCTCATCACAAGTCCATCGCAAGTCAGGTCACAAGTCAATTACAAGTCACTCACATGTCCCTCGCAAGCCCATCACATGCTCATCACATGCTCATCACATGCTCATCACAAGTCCATCACAAGTCAGTCACATGTCACTCAGAAGCCCATCACATGCTCATCACCTCCTCATCACAAGTTCATCGCAAGTCAGGTCAGAAGTCAATCACAAGTCAGTCACAAGCCCACCTCATGCTCATCACAAGTCAATCACATGTCATTCAGAAAACCACCACATGCTCCTCACATGCTCGTCACAAGTCCATCACAAGTCAATCACATGTCACTCAGAAGCCCATCACATGCTCATCAAAAGTCCATCACAAGTCAGGTCAGAAGTCAATCACAAGTCAGTCACAAGCCCACCTCATGCTCATCACAAGTCAATCACATGTCATTCAGAAAACCACCACATGCTCGTCACATGCTCGTCACAAGTCCATCACAAATCAGGTCACAAATCAATCACAAGTCATTCACAAGTCACTCACAAGCCCACCACATGCCCACCACATGCTCATCACATGCCCGTCACAAGTCCATCACAAGTCAATCACATGTAACTCACAAGCCTACCACATGCTGATCACATGCTCATCGCATGCGCATCACATGCGCAACACATGCGCATCACATGCTCATCACAAGTAAACAGGAATGAGCCATGACAAAGGTTGTTACCTGACATGTGATTGATTTGTGATGGACTTGACAATAATTGCTTTAATTTATCAAGCAACGATGCATGAAAAATCTCTAATTTTGGGAAAAAATGTCTGAAATTTGCACTGAAATATACCCCTGACTTTACAAAGATTCTAACTAGATTTTCTGTTTTTATTTCAGATTGGAGTATTTTGTATGTCATCATAGTCGTCTGTGTCATAGTCGTAGGGATTGGAGGTCTGTGCTGGATATGCATATGCTGTATAAAGAGGTAATTATGGCTACGACCTTGGCTATGTACCATTGTTGTGCTATAGAGCATAGCCATAGACAATAATTTCCATTTCACATGTGGCTTTTAAGGCATTTGTATGTGACCTATAACCTTTGTGAGATGAATTTGAATAGTGTCTGGTATCCGGACTCGTTCAGATGTCTAACACATTGTAATTTTTGAATTCTCCAGACTAAACATATGCTAAATCCTATACGTGACAAAACTCACAACTGTTCATAAAAGACTTTTTGCACCATTACATTGTTGCACGTGGGTGAGAATACCAGAACGAGAGGTTTCTCATTAGCATAAATGTTAATATTCATGATTTAATTTGCATATATTTGAATAGGAGCCGGAGGAAGGTGAAAAGAAGGCGGAGATATAATCTCCTGTCCCAGGATTTGGACGGGACAGAATCTATGGAAATGCTGCCAAAGAATGCAAATGGTAAGCCGTTGTAAAATCTTTGCATTTTGTAAAAAATAAAATGTAACTTTCAATCTGTTCATTAAAAATATTTTTTTTTACTGAATCCAATCATTAATATGACTTCATCTTCATATAATTTGCTTGAAAGTGTGAAACTTTTAATAAGCTAACCTCGAATGAAAATGATTGCATATTTTATGCAAATTTATGCAAATCAACAATTTCATCATCTGAATATACTGTGTACATGGTTTTAATCTTTAATAGTATATTCAAATACATGTACATGTAGTTTTGAAGTCAGGAACATTTGTAACAATTTAATCTCTTGATATGCGATTGGCATGAATTGTACTCTTTATGCAAATGTATTCAAATTTATGCAAACCACAACCTTTTCATTTGTCCATGGTTAGAGCCACAAACTGAGTTGACAAACAACGGCAATGGTGAGGCATAGATGTGTGATGTGATGCGCAAAAAAACCATTTTTTTAAAAAATGTTCACTTGCTAGATCACTGTCATATGCACGCTGCAATTTGTTGTAGACTTTTTTTGTCTCGTACATCTGAGTTGTGATCGAGTCTGTCACAAGCCAAATGACAAGTCCAGTCACAAGTAACAGGGGATGAACAATGACAAAGTAATGTTTTTCGTCACAATTCACTTGAGTTGCCTGTGACTTGACTTGAGGCTCATTGACTTGTGATTGACTTGTGATTGACTTACATGTATGCCAACTTGTGACTGACTTGTGATTGACTTGTGATTGACTATTGATGGACTCGTGATTGACTTGTGATGACTTTTGATAACTTGTGCAAATTTGATGAGTTGTGAAGACTTTTGATTGACTTCTAATGACTTGTGACGACTTGTGATTCAGTTGTGACAGCTTGTGATTCACTTGTGACCACTTGTGATTCACTTGTGACAGCTTGTGATTCTTGTGACAACTTGTGATTCTCTTGTGACCACTTGTGATTCACTTGTGACCGCTTGTGATTCTTGTGACAACTTGTGATTCACTTGTGACAGCTTGTGATTTACTTGTGACAACTTGTGATTCACTTGTGACTGCTTGTGATTCACTTGTGACTGCTTGTGATTCGCTTGTGACAGCTTGTGATTCGCTTGTGACAACTTGTGATTCACTTGTGACCACTTGTGATTCACTTGTGACCGCTTGTGATTCTTGTGACAACTTGTGATTCACTTGTGACAGCTTGTGATTTACTTGTGACAACTTGTGATTCACTTGTGACTGCTTGTGATTCACTTGTGACTGCTTGTGATTCGCTTGTGACAGCTTGTGATTCGCTTGTGACAGCTTGTGATTCGCTTGTGACAACTTGTGATTCACTTGTGACAACTTGTGATTCACTTGTGACTGCTTGTGATTCACTTGTGACTGCTTGTGATTCACTTGTGACAACTTGTGATTCACTTGTGACAACTTGTGATTCACTTGTGACAACTTGTGATTCACTTGTGACAACTTGTGATTCACTTGTGACAACTTGTGATTCACTTGTGACAACTTGTCATTCACTTGTGACTGCTTGTGATTCACTTGTGACTGCTTGTGATTCGTTTGTGACAGCTTGTGATTCACTTGTAACAACTTGTGATTCACTTGTGACAACTTGTGATTCACTTGTGACTACTTGTGATTCACTTGTGACAACTTGTGATTCTCTTGCGACAACTTGTGATTCTCTTGTGATTGATTTGTGAAGACTTGTGATTACTTAAAAACAATTCTGCTGTGACCTGTCTGACAAGTAACTATATCTCCAGTAGCTGACTGAGATGTTTACAATAAATCAAGACCTGTACACGAACATGTAGTTTCATCCATTGTCACACAGATAAATGTTTGGTTCCTTTTTTTTTACCAAAGCTGAATTTTTTTTAATAGTTTCATTTGCAGTATTTTAGTCGCTGTTTCAGTGTTTACTCCTGTTATTGTGAAATTGTCTATTTTTTGCAAAATTAGTTCTAAGTCAATTGTATGACTTTCAACATGCCTGGTTTTAAGCAAGAGCACATGTTATGAGAGACAGTTTCTTTATCGATCAAAAATGCTGGGTGTATTGATTTTAAACAATAGTCATAAAAACCTAAGACAGTTTACCCATTCCTATTGGTCGAGAGCCCGTCACGTGGCTGGTTTTAAACGGCTGATAAAAACCGGCTGGCTGGTCTTAAAACACTTTTCCAGTGTCACATGAAATTTTGACTCCTTTGAAATCCGGTGCCTTAATATTGACCGTTTTTTTGGTTGAACGTTCACAATGCACATGTTGGGATGTGCAACACTACCAGTGAGTCAGTATTACATAGTCCTAAGTTCACGCTACACCGGCACAGCTGTGCTCTGCGCAACATCACGCATTATGCGCGACTCGTGAGACAATCTCCATACAAGGAGTTGTTTACGACATGGACACTACCATAATATAGCTACAGGGGTGTTTCGAAAAAACATGAAGTAAACTTGTTGAAAAAAATTGCTGGAAATTTATAATTTGTTTTACTTGTTTTGAGTTTTGGACCGAAAAGTATTTATTTTTTGACCGGCTCGGGTAATTATCAGCATCCAGACTCCAACTGGTCTTAAACAGAGTGTTTAAAACCCACCAAGCACACATTTATTCCCTTGGTGAAAATTATTGACATCCTTAATATCAGTAATTTCTTCATTTGTCTAGTAACCTCAGATATTTTCATAAGGCTAGCTAAAACCCTGCTGACATGTGAATCATTGAGATCAGTCAAAATTGTGTCAAATATCTTCCTTGAAATTTAAAATGATCCAATATTTTGACCAATTACGATGCTTATAATCTCTTTATGTTGCTGTCACCATAACAACCTTTAAACTGATACTAATGGTGTCTGGTTTCTGTCCCTTGATTTTCTACGCGTCCTGATTTGTTTTCTTTATTTTATCCTCTCCTCCCATCCACTAATCTCTGACTTGTTCTGTTCCGATTTACCTCTGAGTTTCTTTTCTTTGAATTTTTCCTTTTTTGTTCTTGCCATCTTCTTTTCTTATTACTCTTTCTTTCTCTCTCGGTTCCTTCATCTTCCTGTCTGCCTCATCTCTTCAGGGAGTGTGCTTGATAAACTGACTGACAAAGGCTCCTTCCAAGGTGAATGCCTCTATACTAAAATACCTCAAATTTACTCATTTGGCCAACTTTAACCCTAACTCCCTAGGCCTTTTTGCTAGGATGTAGCCTGCAAAATCCTCTAATTGGCCTACGGAAAAATAGCTTATAGCCCCTATCCTGCAAATTCCTCCATTATTTCTTGAATATGGTCCATGGAGGGGTGACCACTGCCTGAATCCTGCAAAATCCTGCGGCAGTGACTGTCAATATGTTGAAGCTTGGCCAGTGACATCCTGGAGCAGTACGGAGGGTTTCAAGCATAATCCAGGCCTGTATTTATGAATGGCTGAGCAAAAACAATACAAGGTCCGGCCCAAGACCTTGACAAAGTTCATCCCACGACCACTTTGGCAAATTGGATTTTGAAGGATTCAGGGCGGTTAGGGTTATAATTTTCCTGTCGTAATAGCATCCTACATAAATGAATGATTTTTGAGAAACTTTGACAGCTAAAAACTAAGGAAGGTTAGGCAATAACTTCAAAAACAAAAAACTGAATTCCCAATTCTACCGAGATTGTCTACGTTTATAAGAACACCAAATTATTCATAAGATGGAATTTGCGTCGGGGTGATGTAAATTCAATATTGGGTTTTTGCCCTTCACTGACAGATTTAAATAAACACTCTAAACTCCGTGGTGTCCCAAGTGATAGCAAGAAAGAAAGAATAATCACTTGGGTGGGACTCGAACCCACGACCTCCTGCTTACTAGTGCAGAGGTCTTACCACTCAACCACCGAGTTTTCCGGGGTCGGCTGGCTGGTTCGAATCTGATATAGCAGTGGGCACTGCAATCAATCACTATCACTGACTAACGGTAGTCATCATGCAACATTTACGTTATTTTTCATAGCAATTCGCAAGAAATGTAGCAGTGCTGACATCAAACTACAATTTGTCGGGTGCCCGGCAGAAGCACATGTTAGCGTTCTGATGCGAAAATCACTTTTTAAGAAAATTGCATTGAAAGGCTTCAATGTTCCCCATGCGTATTTTGAATCGAATGTTCTCCCACGCGTATCATACATCGTACATATTTTAAATTTGACACAAATATGAATCATATTTGTTGGAACAACTTGTATTAATTTCCGATGAAAATGCGTAAATTTCATTAAAATAGAGGCAGTGTTCTTCATATGCCCTTTTTGCTGGGAACATTTTTGTGATTACACGTTCGCGCACAAGGGCGTACGCGCGCATACATGTACTTACTTCTGCCGGCACACGACGAATTCTTCTAAAAGAGAATTGCTTCAGAAATGTTCCCAAAAACTCAACAAATCTTCGTCTTTTCCTCCTATTTCCACAAACTTCAGGCAAGCAGAGTAGCAGCATCATGATCTCGGAGTCCGACGACGACACGGACGAAGAAACGACGCTGTTTGACTCCAAGAAACGCCAGGGGAAAAACGGCAAAGCCAACGGCTCGGTCATGTCGGTGCAACCCCGCAAGAAAAGACCCTTCCCCCTCATCAGCTCCAGAACCGAAAAACTGTAATAAATAAATAAACAAGTAAACAAACAATGAATGTATTAATTAATAAATAGAAAAAACAAATTAATAAATATTTTAAAAAAAAGTGAGGGAACTCTTTTTGCAGTTCAGAAATTTCTTTGTTTCATTACTCCTGTTTTCAACTACGCGTATAAAATAGTTCTAAAATGGCTGCTTAAAAATGTTTTAGTAGTTTTTTAAATTTCAACTTAAACTTTGGACCTTATTTTAGCAAGTTTGTAGTTTGAGCTTTGATTGTTCATCTTGCTTTAGACACAACTGAGTGTTTTGGAGAATCATTTCGCGAGGCATTTTGGGATGGCTTCGAAGGCAGGTTGGTGCAATGAACGATCGACTCTCTGTCAACGAGAATTCGCAAGGTACCAGTTACATAGTGAAATACACACCTATTGCACTGAAGTGTAGAAATGGTTACCAGTGATTCCTCAAACATGGTCAAAATCATTACTTTGAAAGGCCTAATAAAGCTGGCCCAGAGTGCACACAATTCTATTCAATTCGGTGAGTCACAGTGCAGTGCGCCACCAAGAGTTTGCCTCCAAGAGTTCCTTTTCCCAGTGCATTGTGGGAGATGGTCGACAAATTCGCAGCGGGACATTTGAAATTGTTCGTTGTTCTGGTGAGTACTTTCGTAAGCGTATGATTTGAGTATTTGTTTGCCATTTTCTTCTTTTTATCAATACGGTGGTTTTTTTTTGTAAGGCGGCAGAACGCTATGCCCCAATCTAGAACAAATTAGCTCAAGTTGTCTACTGACACTCATTCAAATGGGCCATGTTTTGTCGACCGTAAACTTTAAGAAGAAAAAAATGACTCTCCACGGCAAACTCTTTGTGGCACACTGCATTGTGAATCGCCCGAATTGACTCGGAATGGCTATTCACTGGAAGTCTTTTCATGCATCTGGTCTACACAATGGGCAGGATTGAGCCCATTCATTTGTGTTATGGGTATCCTATACAATAGCACTGCCCGACTCTCTTCCTAAGCCAACAACCAAACTAAAGTACATGTCAGTCAGTCAGTCGGTTAGGAACAAAGAAGACTCTAGGCTGGCTCTCTGGGACCAGCACGTATCTTCCAAGTCTTTCAAGCAAGGGTGTCTTGTAGAAGAAACTAGGGCTGTCAATTTCCGTATAATTTAGTATTCCATTACTCGAAACTGCGTTTGACCGAATATTCGGGTATTCGAAAGTGCCAGCTGCAGCTGCGTGTTGCATCGGTAAAAAGTTGCACAAAAAGCGTGCCAGTTAAAAGTTACATGCGGCAATGGATACGGAGCACATTGTTTGTTTTGCACTAAGAATTTTAATACTGTAAAGGGCTTTAACCTGCTGAAAGGATTTGAACGTTGAACCGCCGTCGACAAAAAAAATTGACAAAAAGTGGCACCTTACAATAAAGCACCGCAACTTTGTAATAAAATAACAACACAGTGGCGTGTGTATGTGTGTAGTTTTGTTTGATTTTGAAGTGGCAAAAAGTTATTCGAATATTTGAGAATTTGGTATATTCTGGACGGCACTAGAAGAAACTAGTTTTGTCAAACTCAAACATAATTGAAAGTAGATATCTTTTGCTTCTATTATCTAAAGCAGGTGGTCAGATAAAAGAAATAGTTGTTATCAAGTTTAGGTTAACGCCAAATTCTCGTGTGATTTTATTTAAATGTCATTCCAGCCATTAACTCTTTCGCTACTGAATTTAATTTCCCGATTTTTTTCACGTTTGTACGTAATAAATCGCTGGAAATTCCGCCGTGTGTCGATGTGGATGCCGCCATCTTTAAATGTCTCTCTGTAAACAACCTGCTCAAAATAACCTGCAGCAGACCCCGGCAAGACGGAGAGCCGTTGGCAGCGGCTCAAACTAGGGTCAGAGGTTATACGATATATAAATTATGTAGATAAGGCACACGTCATGGGGATACCCTGTTTATTCACAGCGACGTCACCGAGCCGCTGCCAGCGGCTTGCCATACGACATGTACAATTTTTGTGCACCGCTGTTCGTGGCTCGCCGTAGCGAAAGAGTTAACAGTAACCATTGTAACACAGCTTCCGCATCGGAACCAAACATTAAATTGTATTGACGTAATTTTTTTTTTTAAGATTCTTTTCACTTAAAGAAATGTAACAGAAACAAAAAAGGATGGTGTAACAATTTATAGAAAAAGAATAGAAATTAAGTTGGGAAAAAAATGTCACAAATTACCATTTCTGCGTTTGAAAATTTGAGTTGCAGAGACATAAATTTAAAAATGTATGGCAGTTTTCTTTTTTATATATATATGGGTTATTGTAAATAAAGACTCAAAACTTGTCTGCATTGAAAAAAAAATATGTAGGAAAAAAAATAAGCACTTATTTATTTTTCATATCGTGTGGTGTGAAGCGCTAATGTGTAAATAATTTCATCCAAAGAAAAGACAAAAATTGCGTTTATATATTGATATTGGACGCAACATAAAGGAAGCACAGATGTATGTTGGGTCCAGTGTACATATAATTGTTTGAAACTTTAAAATTAAAGTTTAAATATTACTTTGTGTGAATTGTTACACTCAGATGCCACGAATGCCATAGGAAAATGACTCACAAATTCCGATTTCATTTGTTAAACTGCCTAAAATTGGCACGCCTTATGTTTGTCATGTAGTTAAGGCCAAAAAAAAAAATGTCGGTCTCTGGTCAGCGCGCGCGTCGATTTTAATCATGCGCGTCAATTTTTTTTTTACCAAAGAGCACCAAGGAATGGGAAATTGCACCAAGGCAAATGATCGAAAGCACTAAGGCAAATTATGGAGGACACCAATGTACATGAGGACACCAAAAAAGCAAAATAGTACCCCACCTTGTCTGTACAATCCAAGCTTGAAGGACCAGAGACCGAATATTTTTTTTTTGGCCTAAAGGGTATTTTTTTAAATGTTAATTAAAGGTAAAATACAACATTTGCAAATATTAAAAAAAAAATCTAACAAATTATTATGAAATACCTTACTTGACTGTAAGTGAATAATTGTCCCAAGCATTCTGTGAAATTATGGCACCTGGTGAGCTGTCATTTTCAAGAAAAGTGGAATTTTTGTTTCAATCTCCAACAATGGTTGGCCGAATCATCATTGGAAACCAAACTGACTTTTTTTTCAAATACTGCCCCCAATTCACCAAATTTAGTTAGTCCACATTTTGTTTGCAATCGTTACACATCCCTGAACAGGTGCAAGCCAGCTTGTCTGGTTGCCTGACCTGACAATTAGCTGACGTCTATAAATTACTCTGTTTCGTCTGAAGTAGAGTCAAGGAACCAGACTGCAAGAACAGCATTTTTTTTCTTGGTTTGTCCAGCGTCCATGAACACAAAATTTAAACAGGTCATTGTAACAATATTTGCTATAAAACACTTACCCCCAAATCCGTCCATGACAATTACAGCAAAAGCAAATGTTGTATATTAACCTTTATAAAGTTGGTACGAGAATACTCGTTTTGTAATTTATCAAGGATTTTTTTTTAATGTTAATTAAGGTTTACTAAATATAGATTACATGTAATATAATTAAGATGGTCTTGTTCAATGGGTTATATGGTCTTTTCTTATTTCTTGACATTTATTCAAACTGTCTTCATGTTGTGTCACTTTGAGGGATTGTTTCTTTTAGCCGATGTAACTACTAGTGGGAAAAAAACTTAAAGAAACTATGCCGCTTTAGTTGTTTTCAAATTCTTGTGAGGTTTTTCATCCTTGGCAGTTGGCTTCTCGTAAATTTGCATCAAATGCTACATTTGCAATATTTGAACTATTGTAACATAATTGAAATATATGTTTTAAAAACTGTTTTGTTTATGCAGTGTTTAATTCCGGGATTAAATATCAGTGCTTTCAATAAAAAAAGTTTTATTGATCATGGTCAAATATATCCTTTGGTTATTACTTATAGTTGGTGTAGGTCTATGGTTTGCTGTTTTCAGGAATTTAGTTAAAAAAGCAAAAGCAAAATGTCCATGTTAGTGTAAAGTTGTGATTTTTTTTGTATGATGTTTGATGATTCCAAATTCTGGTACTATTTTATAAGTTTAAGATTTTTTTTGCATGGGTAGAGGCTTCGTAACAATGCATCATTTTAACCGGAAAATGACAATAAAAAAAGACTAATTTACACGATGATTTAATTTGTTTTGTTATTTTTTTCGCAAATACTTCGTCTGCAAGTGAGTTGGGAATAAATAATAATTTCTGACTGATTTTCCCTGTAATGTTTCACCAGTTGTATCTTTTGAATGGCACATCTGTCCAGGAAAGGCATTAGAATGTGTTTTAGGGTTCATTAGACATCTTTTCTGTAACTTTCGAGCAATTTCATTTTTCGGCCAAATTTGATAAAATTGCAATAATAATAATAATAATAATATAGTGCTTATATAGCGCTTTGTACCAAAGGTCTCAAAGCGCTTCACAATTATTACCCCTGTTCATCAGACCATTTTTTTTTGCAAGGGGTTAGCCTTACAATTTTACCCAAATTTGGCCAAAAATTTACTTTTCTCTCAATAGCTCAAGAATTCCTTTGGATGCAAGAGGAGCATCAATCAATACTCAAACATCGAACATTTGGGCACAAATCATCGATATATTGAGAAAATAAACATATTTTTCACTAATTTAAAAATTTACCCATATTAATTCGGCGTCAATTTTCTTTTGAAAGGCACATCTGTCCCAAAATCGAGTAGGAATGTGCTCTAGGGCCCTTTAGGCATCTTCCCTGCAAGTTTCAAGTTTTTTCATTTTTTTGCCAAATTTGATAAAATTGCAAGGGGTTATCCTTAAATTTTTGATCCAAATTTGGCCAAAAAATGGACTTTACTCTAAATAGCTCACGAATTCCTTTCGATGCGAGAGGAGCATCAATCAATACTCAAACATCCAAAATGTTGAAGATTTGGGCACGAATCATCGATATATTGAGAAAAAAATCATCATATTTTCCCTAAAATTTACCCAAATTTCGGCTTCAGTTTTTTTTGAATGGCACATCTGTCCCAAAATCGAGTGGGAACGTGCTCTATGGCCCTTTAGGCATCTTTCCTGCAAGTTTCAAGAATTTTAATTTTTTTGCCAAATTTGATAAAATTGCAAGGGGTAAGCCTTACATTTTGACCCAAATTTGGCCAAAAAAATGGACTTTTATCTTAATAGCTCACGAATTCCTTAGGTTGCAAGAGGAGCATCAATCAATACTCAAACACCCAAAATTGTGAAGATTTGGGCACAAATCATCGATATATTGAGGGGGAAAAAAATCACATTTTCACTAAAATTTACCCAAATTTCGAACGTCGGTTTGCTTTTGAATGGCACATCTGCCTCAAAATCGAGTGGGAATGTGCTCTAAGGCCATTTAGGCATCTTCCCTGCAAGTTTCAGGTATTTTCATTTTTTTGGCCAAATTTGATAAAATTGCAAGGGGTTAGCCTTACATTTTGACCCAAATTTGGTCAAAAAATGATTTTTCTCCAAATAGCCCACAAATTCATTGGGATGCAAGAGGAGCATTAATCAATACTCAAACACCCAAAATTTGAAGATTTGGGCACGAATCATCGATATATTGATAAAAATCATCATATTTTCTCTAAAATTTGCCGAAATTTCGGCGTGAGTTTTCTTTGGAATGGCACATCTGTCCCAAAATCGAGTGGGAACGTCTTCTAGGGCCCTTTAGGAATCTTTCCCGCAAGTTTCAAGAATTTTAATTTTTTGGGGCCAAATTTGATAAAATTGCAAGGGGTTAGCCTTACATTTTGACCCAAATTTGGTCAAAAAATGATTTTTCTCCAAATAGCCCACCAATTCCTTTTGATGGAAAGAAGCATCAATCGATACTCAAACACCCGAAATTTGAAGATTTGGGCACGAATCATCGATATATTGATGAAGAAATTATCATATTTTCCCTAAAATTTACCCAAATTTCGGCGTCAGTTTTCTTTTGAATGGCACATCTGTCCCCGAAATCGAGTGGCAACGTGCTCTAGGGCCCTTTAGGAATCTTTCCTTCAAGTTTCAAGAATTTTAATTTTTTGGCCAAATTTGATAAAATTGCAAGGGGTTAGCCTTACATTTTGACCCAAATTTGGTCAAAAAATGATTTTTCTCCAAATAGCCCACGAATTCCTTTGGATGCAAGAGGAGCATCAATCAATACTCAAACACCCAAAATTGGAAGATTTGGGCACGAATCATCGATATATTGAGGAAAAAACCATCATATTTTCGCTAAAATTTACCGAAATTTCGGCGTCAGTTTTCTTTTGAATGTCACATCTGTCCCCGAAATCGAGTGGCAACGTGCTCTAGGGCCCTTAAGGCATCTTTCCTGCAAGTTTCAAGAATTTTCATTTTTTGGCCAAATTTGATAAAATTGCAAGGGGTTAGCCTTACATTTTGACCCGAATTTGGTCAAAAAATGACTTTTCTCCAAATAGCCCACAAATTCCTTTTGATGCAAGAGGAGCATCAATCGATACTCAAACACCCAAAATTTGAAGATTTGGGCACGAATCATCGATATATTGATGAAAAAATTATCATATTTTCCCTAAAATTTACCCAAATTTCGGCGTCAGTTTTCTTTTGAATGGCACATCTGTCCCCGAAATCGAGTGGCAACGTGCTCTAGGGCCCTTAAGGCATCTTTCCTGCAAGTTTCAAGAATTTTATTTTTTTGGCCAAATTTGATAAAATTGCAAGGGGTTAGCCTTACATTTTGACCCAAATTTGGTCAAAAAATGATTTTTCTCCAAATAGCCCACAAATTCCTTTTGATGGAAGAGGAGCATCAATCGATACTCAAACACCCGAAATTTGAAGATTTGGGCACGAATCATCGAAATATTGATGAAGAAATTATCATATTTTCCCTAAAATTTACCCAAATTTCGGCGTCAGTTTTCTTTTGAATGGCACATCTGTCCCCGAAATCGAGTGGCAATGTAGTCTAGGGCCCTTAAGGCATTTTTGCTTCAAGTTTCAAGAATTTTAATTTTTTGGCCAAATTTGATAAAATTGCAAGGGGTTAGCCTTACATTTTGACCCAAATTTGGTCAAAGAATGATTTTTCTCGAAATAGCCCACGAATTCCTTTGGATGCAAGACGAGCATCAATCGATACTCAAACACCCAAAATTTGAAGATTTGGGCACGAATCATCGATATATTGATGAAGAAATTATCATATTTTCCCTAAAATTTACCCAAATTTCGGCGTCAGTTTTCTTTTGAATGGCACATCTGTCCCCGAAATCGAGTGGCAATGTACTCTATGGCCCTTCAGGCATTTTTGCTTCAAGTTTCAAGAATTTTAATTTTTTGGCCAAATTTGATAAAATTGCAAGGGGTTAGCCTTACATTTTGACCCAAATTTGGTCAAAGAATGATTTTTCTCCAAAATAGCCCACGAGTTCCTTTGGATGCAAGACGAGCATCAATCGATACTCAAACACCCAAAATTTGAAGATTTGGGCAGGAATCATCGATATATTGATGAAGAAATTATCATATTTTCCCTAAAATTTACCCAAATTTCGGCGTCAGTTTTCTTTGCAATGGCACATCTGTCCCAAAATCGAGTGGGAACGTGTTCTAGGGCCCTTTAGGAATCTTTCCTGCAAGTTTCAAGAATTGTCATTTTTTTGCCAAATTTGATAAAATTGCAAGGGGTTAGCCTTACATTTTGACACAAATTTGGTCAAAAAATGATTTTTCTCCAAATAGCCCACAAATTCATTGGGATGCAAGAGGAGCATTAATCAATACTCAAACACCCAAAATTTGAAGATTTGGGCACGAATCATCGATATATTGAGAAAAATCATCATATTTTCCCTTAAATTTGCCGAAATTTCGGCGTGAGTTTTCTTTGGAATGGCACATCTGTCCCAAAATGAGTGGGAACGTCTTCTAGGGCCCTTTAGGAATCTTTCCTGCAAGTTTCAAGAATTTTCATTTTTTGGGGCCAAATTTGATAAAATTGCAAGGGGTTAGTCTTACATTTTGACCCGAATTTGGTCAAAAAATGATTTTTCTCCAAATAGCCCACCAATTCCTTTGGATGCAAGACGAGCATCAATCGATACTCAAACACCCGAAATTTGAAGATTTGGGCACGAATCATCGATATATTGATGAAGAAATTATCATATTTTCCCTAAAATTTACCCAAATTTCGGCGTCAGTTTTCTTTTGAATGGCACATCTGTCCCCGAAATCGAGTGGCAATGTACTCTATGGCCCTTCAGGCATTTTTGCTTCAAGTTTCAAGAATTTTTATTTTTTGGCCAAATTTGATAAAATTGCAAGGGGTTAGCCTTACATTTTGACCCAAATTTGGTCAAAGAATGATTTTTCTCCAAATAGCCCACGAATTCCTTTGGATGCAAGACGAGCATCAATCGATACTCAAACACCCAAAATTTGAAGATTTGGGCAGGAATCATCGATATATTGATGAAGAAATTATCATATTTTCCCTAAAATTTACCGAAATTTCGGCGTCAGTTTTCTTTGCAATGGCACATCTGTCCCAAAATTGAGTGGGAACGTGTTCTAGGGCCCTTTAGGAATCTTTCCTGCAAGTTTCAAGAATTGTCATTTTTTTGCCAAATTTGATAAAATTGCAAGGGGTTAGCCTTACATTTTGACCCAAATTTGGTCCAAAAATGACTTTTCTCCAAATAGCCCACAAATTCCTTTGGATGCAAGAGGAGCATCAATCAATACTCAAACACCCAAAATTTGAAGATTTGAGCACGAATCATCGATATATTGATGAAAAAATCATCATATTTTCCCTAAAATTTACCCAAATTTCGGCGTCAGTTTTCTTTTGAATGGCACATCTGTCCCCGAAATCGAGTGGCAACGTGCTCTAGGGCCCTTAAGGCATCTTTCCTGCAAGTTTCAAGAATTTTAATTTTTTGGCCAAATTTGATAAAATTGCAAGGGGTTAGCCTTACATTTTGACCCAAATTTGGTCAAAAAATGATTTTTTTCCAAATAGCCCACGAATTTCTTTGGATGCATCAATCGATACTCAAACACCCAAAATTTGAAGATTTGGGCACGAATCATCGATATATTGAGGAAAAAATCATCATCTTTTCCGTAAAATTCACCCAAATTTCGGCGTCAGTTTTCTTTTGAATGGCACATCTGTCCCAAAATCAAGTGGCAACGTGCTCTAGGGCCCTTTAGGCATCTTTCCTGCAAGTTTCAAGAATTTTAATTTTTTGGCCAAATTTGATCAAATTGCAAGGGGTTAGCCTTACATTTTGACCTAAATTTGGTCAAAAAATGATTTTTCTCCAAATAGCCCAAAAATTCCTTTGGATGCAAGAGGAGCATCAATCGATACTCAAACACCCAAAATTTGAAGATTTGGGCACGAATCATCGATATATTCAGGAAAAAATCATCATATTTTCCCTAAAATTTACCCAAATTTCGGCGTCAGTTTTCTTTTGAATGGCACATCTGTCCCAAAATCAAGTTGGAACTGCTCTAGGGCCCTTTAGGCATCTTTCCTGCAAGTTTCAAGAATTTTAATTTTTTGGCCAAATTTGATAAAATTGCAAGGGGTTAGCCTTACATTTTGACCCAAATTTGGTCCAAAAATGATTTTTCTCCAAATAGCCCACAAATTCCTTTGGATGCAAGAGGAGCATCAATCGATACTCAAACACCCAAAATTTGAAGATTTGGGCACGAATCATCGATATATTGATGAAAAAAATCATCATATTTTCCCTAAAATTTACCCAAATTTCGGCGTCAGTTTTCTTTAGAATGGCACATCTGTCCCCGAAATCGAGTGGCAACGTGCTCTAGGGCCCTTAAGTCATTTTTCCTTCAAGTTTCAAGAATTTAATTTTTTTGGCCAAATTTGATAAAATTGCAAGGGGTTAGCCTTACATTTTGACCCAAATTTGGTCAAAAAATGATTTTTCTCCAAATAGCCCACTAATTCCTTTGGATGCAAGAGGAGCATCAATCAATACTCAAACACCCAAAATTTGAAGATTTGGGCACGAATCATCGATATATTGAGGAAAAAATCATCATATTTTCCCTAAAATTTACCCAAATTTCGGCGTCAGTTTTCTTTTGAATGGCACATCTGTCCCCGAAATCGAGTGGCAACGTGCTCTAGGGCCCTTAAGGCATCTTTCCTGCAAGTTTCAAGAATTTAAATTTTTTGGCCAAATTTGATAAAATTGCCTCACATTTTGACCCAAATTTGGTCAAAAAATGATTTTTCTCCAAATAGCCCACTAATTCCTTTGGATGCAAGAGGAGCATCAATCGATACTCAAACACCCAAAATTTGAAGATTTGGGCACGAATCATCGATATATTGAGAAAAAAATCATCATATTTTCCCTAAAATTTACCCAAATTTCAGCGTCAGTTTTCTTTTGAATGGCACATCTGTCCCCGAAATCGAGTGGCAACGTGCTCTAGGGCCCTTAAGGCATCTTTCTTTCAAGTTTCAAGAATTTTAATTTTTTGGCCAAATTTGATCAAATTGCAAGGGGTTAGCCTTACATTTTTACCCAAATTTGGCAAAAAATTGACTTTTCTCTAAATAGCTCACGAATTCCTTTGGATGCAAGAGGAGCATCAATCGATACTCAAACACCCAAAATTTGAAGATTTGGGCACGAATCATCGATATATTGAGAAAAAAAATCATCATATTTTCCCTAAAATTTACCCAAATTTCGGCGTCAGTTTTCTTTTGAATGGCACATCTGTCCCCAAAATCAAGTGGCAAAGTGCTCTAGGGCCCTTTAGGCATCTTTCTTTCAAGTTTCAAGAATTTTAATTTTTTGGCCAAATTTGATCAAATTGCAAGGGGTTAGCCTTACATTTTGACCCAAATTTGGTCCAAAAATGATTTTTCTCCAAATAGCCCACAAATACATTGGGATGCAAGAGGAGCATCAATCAATACTCAAACACCCAAAATTGGAAGGTTTGGGCACGAATCATCGATATATTGAGGAAAAAATCATCATATTTTCCCTAAAATTTACCCAAATTTCGGCGTGAGTTTTCTTTTGAATGGCACATCTGTCCCAAAATCAATTTGGAACGTGCTCTAGGGCCCTTTAGGCATCTTTCCTGCAAGTTTCAAGAATTTTAATTTTTTGGCCAAATTTGATAAAATTGCAAGGGGTTAGCCTTACATTTTGACCCAAATTTGGTCAAAAAATGATTTTTCTCCAAATAGCCCACCATTCCTTTGGATGCAAGAGGAGCATCAATCGATACTCAAACACCCAAAATTTGAAGATTTGGGCACGAATCATCGATATATTGAGGAAAAAATCATCATATTTTCCCTAAAATTTACCCAAATTTCGGCGTCAGTTTTCTTTTGAATGGCACATCTGTCCCCGAAATCGAGTGGCAAAGTGCTCTAGGGCCCTTAAGTCATTTTTCCTTCAAGTTTCAAGAATTTAATTTTTTTGGCCAAATTTGATCAAATTGCAAGGGGTTAGCCTTACATTTTGACCCAAATTTGGTCAAAAAATGATTTTTCTCCAAATAGCCCACTAATTCCTTTGGATGCAAGAGGAGCATCAATCGATACTCAAACACCCAAAATTTGAAGATTTGGGCACGAATCATCGATATATTGAGAAAAAAAATCATCATATTTTCCCTAAAATTTACCCAAATTTCGGCGTCAGTTTTCTTTTGAATGGCACATCTGTCCCCGAAATCGAGTGGCAACGTGCTCTAGGGCCCTTAAGGCTTTTTTCCTGCAAGTTTCAAGAATGTTAATTTTTTGGCCAAATTTGATCAAATTGCAAGGGGTTAGCCTTACATTTTTACCCAAATTTGGCAAAAAATTGACTTTTCTCTAAATAGCTCACGAATTCCTTTGGATGCAAGAGGAGCATCAATCGATACTCAAACACCCAAAATTTGAAGATTTGGGCACGAATCATCGATATATTGAGGAAAAAAATCATCATATTTTCCCTAAAATTTACCCAAATTTCGGCGTCAGTTTTCTTTTGAATGGCACATCTGTCCCCGAAATCGAGTGGCAACGTGCTCTAGGGCCCTTTAGGCATCTTTCTTTCAAGTTTCAAGAATTTTAATTTTTTGGCCAAATTTGATCAAATTGCAAGGGGTTAGCCTTACATTTTGACCCAAATTTGGTCAAAAAATGATTTTTCTCCAAATAGCCCACAACTTCATTGGGATGCAAGAGGAGCATCAATCAATACTCAAAAACACCCAAAATTTGAAGATTTGGGCACGAATCATCGATATATTGAGAAAAAAAATCATCATATTTTCCCTAAAATTTACCCAAATTTCGGCGTCAGTTTTCTTTTGAATGGCACATCTGTCCCCAAAATCGAGTGGCAACGTGCTCTAGGGCCCTTAAGGCATCTTTCCTGCAAGTTTCAAGAATTTTAATTTTTTTGGCCAAATTTGATAAAATTGCAAGGTTAGTCTAACACTTTTACCCAAATTTGGCCAAAAATTGACTGTTCTCCAAACAGCCCACCAATTCCTTTGAATGCAAGAGGAGCATCAATCAATACTCAAAATTTTGAAGATTTGGGCACAAATCATCAATATATTGAAAAAAAAATCCTTAAAATTTACCCAAATTTTCGGCGTCAGTTTTCTTTTGAATGGCACATCTGTCCCAAAATCGAGTGGCAACGTGCTCTAGGGCCCTGTAGGCTTCTTTCCTGCAAGTTTCAAGAATTTTAATTTTTTGGCCAAATTTGATAAAATTGCAAGGGGTTAGCCTTACATTTTGACCCAAATTTGGTCAAAAAATGATTTTTCTCCAAATACGGCCCACCAATTCATTTGGATGCAAGAGGAGCATTTATCGATACTCAAACACCTAAATGTTAAAGATTTGGGCACGAATCATCGATATTATGAGAAAAATCATATTTCCCCTAAAATTTACCCAAAATTCGGCGTCAGTTTTCTTTTGAATGGCACATCTGCCCCGAAATCGAGTGGCAACGTGCTCTAGGGCCCTTCAGGCCTCTTTCCTGCAAGTTTCAAGAATTTTAATTTTTGGCCAAATTTGATAAAATTGCAAGGGGTTAGCCTTATATTTTGACCCAAATTTGGTCAAAAAATGATTTTTCTCCAAATAGCCCACGAATTCCTTTGGATGCAAGAGGAGCATTAATCAATACTTAAACACCCAAAATTTGAAGATTTGGACACGATTCATCGATATATTGAGAAAAAAATCATCATATTTTCCCTAAAATTTACCCAAATATTCGGCGTCAGTTTTCTTTTGAATGGCGCATCTGTCTCAAAATTGAGTGGGAACGTGCTCTAGGGCCCTTTAGGCATCTTTCCTGCAAGTCTCAAGGATTTTCATTTTTTGGCCAAATTTGATAAAATTGCAAGGGGTTAGCCTTACATTTTGACCCAAATTTGACCAAAATTGACTTTTCTCCAAATAGCGCACAAATTCCTTTTGATGCAAGAGGAGCATCAATCAATAATTCAAACATCCCAAATTTTGAAGATTTGGGCACAAATCATCAATATATTTTTACCCAAATTTGGCCAAAAATTGATTTTTCTCTAAATAGCTCACGAATTCCTTTGACTGCACGAGGAGCATTAATCAATACTCAATCTCTCCTTATTTGAAAATTTGAGCAAAATCATCGTAAAGTTTAAAAAGGACTTCGACGTACAACTCAATGACACTCAATCACGAAGTGACTGTCTTAAACTTTGAAGATTGCGCCTTTTATTTTTTATTTACAAGAAAAGACACGGAAGCAGCCTACAATATACACATTGTAAAACATCAATCACTAGGACGTGTTAAAACATTACCAACACAGCTTCAATTGTTACTCGGACATCTTCATGTTAGCACAATGTTGACACTGGGAACAACCTCTTACCAGATAAAGTACAATCAGTCATTACACAAAAAAAGGTTTTTGCCATTTGATTGCAAGATCAAATATCTCTTTGATGTGGCCTGAATTCTTTCACGTTTTTGTTAGGAAAACTCGTGAATCTTTGCGAATTTAACGCTGCAGTAGACCAGTAACACTTTTTTTGGTTTCTGAACGAGAAAAACCCAAACAGATTCAATATGTTAAGAATTTGAGGTAGTAATGAAAGGTTTGCGGAAACACCATGTGCGAATAATTTCTCAACTAAGAGAATTGTTCTGAAAAGAACCATTCAGAACCATTCTCTTAGTTGAGAAATTATTCGCACATGGTGTTTCCGCAAACCTTTCATTATTTAGTATCTCCACCATGCAAAGCCTCAAATCTTACTTAATTTAAGGTAGGTTTATGCAAATTTCATGCAACTGGAATAAAATACCAATACACATTAAAATAATATCGATTTAACTCCAAGAATGACGCTTCAGCATTTTCTTTGTTCGACCGAGGAAATTTTGAGAAAAACAGGCGTAAAAATGTAACAAGTAATAAGGACTCCTATTAACAAAAAAAAATGGATCCTTTTGGCAATATTGCCTTTTTCTAACAAAAAATTAGCAACGAGACTTTTTTTGGGGTAAATACCATAAGGTATGGGGTGGCAAACTAAAAAAGGGAAAAATTTGGATAAAACTTTCAATGACTGTTTCTCTCTCGGGTCAAAATTCAACCTCTGACTGATGCACTTCCCTACACTACCTTCCTTTCCAGCACACTGTTAAGCACTCTACATGCAAGTTCCAACTTTTTTTATCTCACAAATTGCAGTTTATGAGGACAATCACAGACGGGCGCAAAAATCCAACGATCAACTTTTACTTGTTAGAGATTTTGTATTCAGACAATCATACATAATGTACGAATACTTTAGCTTTAGCAATTTGGGATATGTACAAAGCGTACATATTTTGCTACGTATATTTTATCGTTCTACGAATGTTAGTGGTGAGAGTCTAGTATCTGGAGTAACCGTGTCCGTAATCCCGCGTCTGATACCTCCAGTCCTGTTCCTTCCCCTCGCCGTAGCCTCGTGCATCTCGATCACCACGATGTTCACCACGGTGACCCCAATTGTGACCTCTGCCCCGGCTGTTCGGATCGTTGTAATCCCGATTGTAAGAATCGTAGGGCCTGTCGCCGAAAGACTGCTGGCCGTATTCGTACTGTCTGTAATCCACGTCCTGGGTCCCGCCGTACGGGTACCGGTTGTAGTCCTCCTGGGGGTAAGCCGACACACTGGGACCGGGCTTTCCGTGATCGTAATCCCTGGTTCCCGTCCATTTTGGCTCTTCCTTCGGAGGGTATTCCTCCACCGGGGAGGTTGGCTGAGCCGGGTTGTAGGCCGGGTCCGGGTTGTACGGCTGCTCACCAAAGGGAGCACTCTGCTGTTGGCTCTGATCGTAGCTGTACGAGGCAGGGTTGTAAGTCGGCGTTGTCGCGGGTGGAGTGAACTCGGGCTCGTACGTGCCCTGGAATGGTGGCGAGGGTTCTGATTCCGATACGTTGATGATCGGGATCCTGCTTATTGGAGGCGGAGTTGGGGCGGAGATTTTTGACGACACCGAGGGAATCGCCTTGGGTTCAAATAACTTCGCCTGGATGAAATCTAGTGCCGAGCGATCCTTTTTGGTCGGTATAGGCTCTGATTTTGGTTCCACGTCTTTTGATTGAGGTTCATCTTTGGTCGGTGTGGCACCACCTTGGTCGTCAACGATGGCTGTGCTGGAGTCTGCTGGGGCGCGGCGAATTTGCGGCGAGCCTTGTTGATCGTCCACAAGGCCCTCTGGAACTTGGAGTTGACTTGTTGCGCCACCAACGACCGTGATAGGCTGCCTAGGGGTGGAGACGGAGCTGTGTCCAGGGCTGAAGTCTGAATCGCTAGTTGCCCGGTCGATCTCAGATTGCAGCGACGCAATCTGTCGGTCTAGGAGCGCCTTCTTGGCATCCTCAACCTGTTGGGTGAGTTTGATGAGAAGCTGCTGCTGCTCCGTTAAGTCCGGTTTAGAGCTGAACGCCGTAAGTAAGTTAGCTGTGACGTCTGACGCAGCGTTTGCAATCTCGCTGGCACTCATGTTCTGCGCACTCTCCTGGAGGAGTGACGTGAGTTTGGAGGGGCTTTGCATCGACGCCTCCTTGCCGGATTCATCTCCAGATGCTTGACCTTTGGGCTTGGATACTTCACCTATGACATCTAGGACGTCCGCCGGGTCATACGGGGCTTCGATCTCTTCTTGGGTTGGCGAGTAGGGCTCGGCGGTGAGCTCCGTTGGGTCTGCGTTGGCGTACTGCGCGACGATCGGATCCATGAGTTGCTTCTCCGGAATAAACAAAGGTTCCTGGGATGGCCTGAAACGCTTCGGCTCGAGGCCGTGGTCTTCGGGGTTGTTCAAGAATTCCTCGGGGTCAGTCGGAGAATGCGGCATCATGCTCAGCGCGTGCGTGTCGGAGAGGCGGCGTTTCTGCTGTGAGGGTTGTGGCTTAGGCTGCTGGTGAGGGTCGTGGTGGTGATGGGAGGTGCTCTGTCGAGGGGGTTGCCCCAAGCTGGCTGATCGGGCTCGGTCGCGGTGTCGCACCATCAGGCCCAGGAGCATGTGGGGACGGGGCTCTGCCAAACCTGAGGCGGAACAGAAAAAAAACAGTCAGTTATGTGAATTGCAAAGAATTCCCGTCAGGTGGCAAGAAACAGCTCATGGAACTACATATATTTTTTCCCCAGGTACAGTACTTTCACATAGAGAATTTTGTTACCGCAAATTACCAACAGGGTTCTATGGAACTGAATCCAAGAAAATCATGAAAACCAGGTGTCCAGTTTTGGAAGATAAGGTTTCTGCAGCATGAAATGACTGAGAATATTTCTATTCCCCCTGGACGGGATGTCAGTCCATCGCAGGTTACTCCCCAGCTAATGCCGGCACCCATTTGTACTCCTGGGTGAAGAGAGGCACGTGGGGTTAAGTGGCTTGCCCATATCATCCGCAGCTGGATTCGAACCCCTGACCCTCTAATCATGAGTCAAGAACCCTAACCAATAGGCCACACTTCTTAACCCCATAGAATCCCGTATTCCTCCCGTAATGTTTCATAGTGGAACGCTTATAATGAACATCGCGGGATCCACAGAAATTGTTCGTAGAAGCGATCGTTTGGTATAGCGATTTTAAGCTGCCGGTGCTCCGGTACTCACTTTTTAATAAATAGCGCCCTTCAGAACTTCACCCTGCATGCCCTGGTAGTTACTGAAAGACGACTTTGAACATGTGCCGACTATTGAATCATGTATTTACACAGTTTTTGAGCTTACTACCTACAGCAATGGGTGGCTTTTCCCTTCTAGTCTTTGGGGAAATAACAGCCACTTGTTGCTCTTCTGTTGACATTTTTCAACAACAACGAATTCGGAACGTTTTGTACACAAAAATGGGGAGCCAAGGACGATGTTTGGTATAGCCGAATATTTGGTAAAGCGGTGTTCGGTATATCGACGTTCCACTGTACTATTTCACAGAAATAGACAAAGGTTGTAAGCAGGCAACGGTGTCTCAACTCAATAAACTCTAACTCACCAGGCCCTTTGAAGGGCATAATCTCCTGCGGTATGGGCTCGTGGGCCGACAGCGGCAGTATATACATGTCTTTGATGTGGTTGCGATTGTTGCCGACCACGCCGATCCGCTGGCGGCTGTGGAAATACTGGAACAGGGAGATGTAGGCCGGTTTGTCCTCCTCGTTAACGACGTGGAAGCGGAGCACGATGAGGTCCGTGTTGTTGGCCTTGCGGAGCTGCTTGAAGTAGTCCCAGACCACGGGGTACGGGATGCGGCCGCAGATGACGATGTTCTCTGGCATGTCCTGGATCGGAAGATAATATTACAGTTTATTCAGTAAGGACCATCTCAAGTCATATCAGGGACGAGTTCCAGACAAGTTGTGGACATTGTATTGGTATAAGTTGCGGGATTCTGAACGACTTCCCCGCAATCTTCCCGCAATGACGTCATCAGTATTGGTGAGTCAAGCAGTTGCGAATGAAAATTTCGACGGGACATGTCCGGGACAAATGCAGAGCTTCTTCCGGACAAAGCGAATGATTCTACCTGCAACTTGTCCGGAACTCTCTGTCTCTGTCCTCGATTCATCGAATAATGTTGCACGTGTGTGTCCTCGATTTACACCATAACCTTGCACGCACACACAGAAGGAAGCACTAACACAATATCCCCTTTTATAACACCTCACCCACAGATTCTGTGTCTTGATTGGCCGAGAGCGAGTTGCACGGCCAAAACTACTATGCAGCAAACCAAAAACTATACCATTAGCAACCCAGTACTTATTTCCATGGCGCGATATTTGTGTGCATGCAATGCTGGGGTATGCCAGTGTGCTAGCGCGTGTTTATTCCAAAGAGAGCGCAGAGCTGGGTTCAAACATTTCGAAGGGTGGAAGGTTTAGTTTTTTAAGAGAGAATTTCCACCAATTTTATATTTGTATACCAGCTTACAGCCAGGGGGATAATTAATACATAAAGACCACCTGATGCAAACTTAATCTGCTTGGGTCAACCTGAGTCGCTCCTTATCGACCAATCCGGGCACGCTATCAATTCTATCACGAAGGCCCCCTTCAATGGTGAAAGCATTGTGCTAGCTATTGTTCAGATAATCTGTCACGGGGCAGTTGCTTTGTACAATAGCATGCACAATGGTTTCTCCATTAAAGGGGGCCTCGTGAGTGTACAGTGGGTCTCATATTTCTCATAAACTTTATTTACCTTTCTTTAGTAATAGACATATCTCCAGCGCCTTGAGTACCTAATTGTTGGTAGATACGTGCGCTATATAAGACTCTGATATTATTATTATTACAGTGATGACATGTCTGGATTTGTCTATAGGTCTCTCTCAAAGACTATCATCTCTGTAGGAGAACTGCAATTGCGTATTTTACGCAATCAAGCACACATTGCGCAGTGTTCAAAATGTTCCAAACATGCACGCTTGTTGCTTGAATTGACAAATCGGGGTAGAATCGCTCTAGAATCATGTCAGCGCAGCTTGTGAAATATGGTACAAATTACATGAAATACAAGTGGAAGCGAAAAGCGCAAAATCTGAGACAAACAAAACTTAGTGTACAAAATCTCTGTAGAGTTGTATAAGGGGCGTGGCTAATTTGCAAACGGCGATAGGTCAATTGTGTTCATTATACAACGCAGCCGATATGTGTTATGCAAGTTGATGTTCAAAATGTCGGTGAATGTGGTTGGTCTGTAGGAAATGATGTCATTTGAGAGAAACCTATACTTTTTGGTATGGTGCGCAACTGAACCACCAGCCTGTAGCACTTTTACAACGTGATAGAATTTGCCTGTAACATCTGCAGTACCCTCACTCAAATTTTGAGAATGCGATTATGGGTAGGGTGGTGGATATGGATGCGAGCAAAGACTCACCAGGGATATCGTCCGTATGGGTCCTGAGACGTGGAACCCGGCCATGACGAACCTGGCTACTTCCTCCATGGTGAGGGAGCCGTTCCAGAGGGATGGAGGCGGGCGTCGGATGGGGGGCTGTTCCTTGGGGGAGGGCGGGATGGGGCTGGTCTGGGGCGACGGCATGTCATCAGATTGCGACCTGGAAAATAAAAACAAATACATGTATTTGAAAAAGAATAAAACTGCTGCAAACTGCTTAGAGGAAAGATACAACATTTGCAAACAGCAAAAAACGAAACGATCAAATGATCACAAAATACCTTACTGGATTGTTCGGGAATGACAATTTAAAGCATCCTGTAAATCATGGCTCCTGGTGTGCTGACATTTTCAAGAAAATTGTACTTTTCCAGCGTTGGAGAAAACTGGCTTTTTTCAAAAACTGCTACTAATTTGTCATATTAGTTATTCCACATTTTCTTTTCAAGCCTGCTAGAGTGATTCTCTGACCTTACAATTCCCCGAAGTCTATAAATTGCTGTGTTTCATCTTAAGTGGGGTCAGGGAACCCGACTACAAAAACATGATTTTTTTTTGTTTTTCCAGCATGTACAAGCCCAAAACGTGAAACAAGTCATTTCAACAATATTTGCTATAACATACTAATCCTCCAAATCCATTTATTTCTGAAAATTGCATCAAAAGCAAATGTTGTACATTCCTTTTAATGAATGGGAAGACCTGAAATATGCAAATTAAAAAAAAAATACATATTTTGCATAAATCATTTGCATAAACTTGCACGATTCAGACACCAACTAAGACTCACAATGGTTCAGCATCATCCGTTTCCATGGGGCTCATCTGTCCGACAATCTCTTTCTCAAGCTCCGCCTCCTGACCTCCGACCCCAACAGGACTCCCACTAGGCCCCTCCCCCTCCTCCTCCTCGGGCGCGGAGGCGGTCCGGGCCACTTTGGCCTTCTTGGCGGGGGCGGAGTCTTCCTCGCGGGGGGCGGGCATCTTGCCTGTGCAGATCTTGCAGTTCAGGTCGAAGAGGTGGGCACGGTGCTGGGAGGTGGTGTCGACGAGCATGTTGTCCAGGGGGTTGGTGGCCGAGGAGACGTTCTTCTCGATGATTTTCATGTCGATGGTGGGCTTGGTCTCTTTGTCGTGAGCCTACATGATCGCATAAAATAATATTACTATTACACTTGTGAATGACTTGTAATTGACTTTTGATGACAGGTAATGACTAGTGATTGACTTGTGAATGACTTGTGATTGATTTGCGAGGTCTTGTGATTGACTTGTGATGGACTTGTGGAGGATTGTGATGGACTTGCAATTTACTTGTGATTGACTTGTGATGACTTGCGGTTTAGTTATGTTTTACTCGTAATTTACTCGTGAATTGAGTACTCGTGAATTACTTGTGACACACAAAGCTTGTACTAAAGCTCTATTTCTATACATTCTCTGCACATTTAAGCCCTTGTTGCTAGGAAACAGCGCCCTCTAATGCATGCCCAAGGGTTGGTTAGACTCACCTCCAGCGTGCTCAGGTTATCGTCGTTGATCTCCACCTCTCCCTTGTGAGTCTTCTTGGTCAGCGGCTGCGACTTTCTCTCAGCCTCCTCGTGAACGATAATCTCAAGAGACTAAACAACATAAAAGTAAATAAATAAAAGAGGAAATTAATCCAAACTGCAATTAGAATGTATAGGACCAACCCAAAATTGTCCCAAATCCAAATCCAATGTGGAGCGCTGTGGTCTAATGGTTACAGTGTTCGACTCGTGTGCCGTGGTACATGGGTTCGAACTCTGACGGGGAACATGGTGCTTGTGCTCTTGAGCAAGGCAATTTACTACGATTGCCTCTCTCCACCTAGGAGTATAAATAGGTACCTGTGAAGGCACAGACCAGAACGCGCTGATCTCGAGCTGCTGCAGAAACTGGTCTCATGCCTGATGAACAGGGGTAATAATTGTAAAGCGCTTTGAGACCCTTGGTATAAAGTGCTATATAAGCACAATATTGTTATTATTATTAATGCAGTGTAATAATTATTTTTTTAAGTTTATTTTAAAATTGAACAAAGAAATTGACTAGCGCGGGGTTTGAACCTGCGACCTCCGGATTGCCGTTCCAGTGCTCTCCCAACTGAGCTAGCCAGCCCTATGTTGACGATTCCCCATTTTGTCAATGTTTAGGGTCTATTTTAGGTAAGAACAGTTTATACTTTATGCAAAAGCAACGTAATGACAACAATTGAAATGAAGTTTGGATGTTCATCGTTACTGTAATGATTTCAACTGGCTTTGAGATTCGCGACGTCAAGAACAAGACTTACATGCTTAGCTTCGCGTTCCCTCCACTGCGCCAGTTCTTTGGAAGCAAGCTGCTCGGAGGACATGCGCACCAGCTTGGAGGCTGGGATCCCGCCTTTAAGAATCCGACGGAAAAGACCCTGTGCAAGAAAGCAAAGTGTGATTTTTAAACGGGTTAAGAAAAATGGCAGAAAGTACTCCAAATTCTGCTTTAACCCTAACTCCCTACTGTCTTTTACCAAGTACTGGACCAAGTCAGCCAAAAATCGATCAATCACACTGCTTCCAATGCATGCTTTGCTTCAGGCTTCCAGGCCCAAGACCATCATACTCCATCCATATTTAGTCAAACAAGGCCTGCAGGACCAAGCCCCCAAAATCCACCAAAAAGCTGGAGATGGATTTTGATGGAGTTGGGGAGGTTAGGGTAATCCTAACCCTCCTCAATCCTCCAGGCAGTTTTGGAGGATTTTGGAGGATTGAGGCTGAATGGTAAAACAGCGTCGGTTGATTTTGGAGGATGCAATTTTGTTGAGTTTGTAGGCTGTACCCAGCATTGTTTATGTTCAGCCATGCATAATTGAGCCCTGCATTATGCTCGATATCATCCGCACTGCTTCTGAATGTCATCGGCACTGCCTCAACCCATTAACAGTGATTGTTGGAGGATTTTGAAGGATTGAGGCAATGGTCACCCCTCCACTGAACAAATTCAAGAAATAACAGATGATTTTGGAGGATTGAGGCTGAATCCAATTTTTACATGGTAGCAATTGGATAACTGTGCAGGATCGAGGATGGTTCTTAGCCGAAAGGGCCTAGGGGGTTAGGGTTAAAAAAGATTAGATTTGGTACCTGATTTTTACTGTCTTTGATGTTGAAGAACAGGCTGCGATATCGTGACTTGTACTTGGAGCCTGTGTCGTTATACAGACGGTACAGCTCATACTCTATCATGTAAGCCTTCTTCTTGACTTGGTCTTCAAAGTCCTTCAAGTCTTTGGCCCCTTTCACCCTGAAAAAGAAAAAAAAATGAAGTACAGACATAAAAAAATTATATAACAAAGTAACAAGACAAGAATATTATCATTTACGATGCTAACATTCATTCCCTGTATCAGAACATGTAATAATAACAAAAAGTACAAGGATTTGTTTTAAACAATATATTCACAAAGAGACACAAGTTAATCCAGCCCTAAATCCCCCCCCCCTTCACGGACATAAATATTCTGATGAATTTGGTCCAAAAACATTTCTGAGAAACTTTCGTTTGTGTTTGTTACAGACTAAATATAATGTAAGCTTTTCTGCCATACACTGTGTGTGGGTTTATGAAATAACTAAAACTAGTTTCCTCTGTAGCTGCAACAATTGTGCAACAAGTCCATGTGATGGACTTGTGATTGACTTGTGATGGACTTGTGATGGACTTGTGATTAACTTGTGATTTACTCTTGATGTATTTGTGTGGGTTTATGAAATAACTAAAACTAGTTTCCTCTGTAGCTGCAACAATTTGCCAAAATTGCAGGTATTAAATTTTCTCAAATAGTCTGTCAACAATATTAAACTAAAAAATCCTAAAAATATCACAATGGGAACGACATTTCTTTGGTTGTGTACAAAGCCTATGGAAAGTCGAGTGCATTTTCAAAGTATTTTCTTACAAAACTGGAAATGTTTCTCAGTCCCAGATTCATGTCTTTTCAACAGTTTTGCAATGACTGACCTCTATTGAGATAATTCATGACGAAAAAAGTGGCGTCAGGATGCAACATTCTTTCATTACAATGTGTTTCCAAAAGATGTAATCCATTTTTGGAAAGAAAATATTTCATCAAAACGCGTCACTTTAATATTTGGAACAACTGGATAACACACTCAGACCTTTAAAAATGTTACGACAAAATTGAAAACTGTTAAGATTGTGTCTTAATTTTTACCTAGTAGCTAGCATGTCCCGTAGCGACTCTCTCACATTTCGCCGGACACTCTCCTTCGCTTGTTCCTCCGTTCTTTTATTCTTCTCCGGCTGTTCCTTGGTGGGCGTCTTTTCCTTCGAAGTCGATGCCTTCTCCTTAGACGTTGAAGCTTTCTCTTTCGACGGTGTCTTGTCTTTTGATTTCTCCCCCTCCCTACCCTGGTCTTTCTGGGGGTTTGTCTTGGGTTCTGACTTTGCGTCTCGCTGTTTCTGTTCTTCTCGTTCACGTTCACGGACTCGCGCCTCGATCTGTTCGTCCTTCTTGTCCTTTGTCTGTTTGGGTTTGGCTGTAAAGTCAAAAGTACAAAGAAATCGTGTAAGAATGATTAAAGAATGGGGTAACCCTAACCCTGTCAGACGTCACACACAGTGCATCGTAACCAGTGCATAAACGGCCAATTCTGAACAATGAGAGCTAGTAGGCAGTTTGGCCTTGTGATTTTTTACCCGATGGCTCTTTCTACACTGAGCAGGCTTGTCGTTTTGACAAGCGTTGCATGTTGCTGCATTTAGAAGGGTTTTTAGCCATAATGCCCTTGGGGGTTAGGGTTAATACTGCAAAATCTATTACTTGATTGATTTGTTTTTCTTTTTGTTAGTAGTCGAACGAGGGCTGGAGATGAGCTACTTCATGGCGAGAGTGTCAATATTTAACATATCACACGAGTCCATAAGCTGAAATTATTACTCATTTGCATATCAGCTGGGAACCGGTTAAAGCAAATAATTACACACATTTTGGCTGGTAACCGGTTTCTACAAAGAAAAAATTTTCTGCGCTAAGCACGAAATTGAAAATTCTCAACTCACCCGAGTAGAATGCAGCGACTCCGTGCTGTGTGCCCGGCCGCAGGACCTCGTACGACGGATGCCTCTCCAGGAAATCGTAGACTTGCTCCTGGATGGGCGCCGACAGGCCCGTCCGGACCTTGCCCGTGTGACGCTCCAAGACCGGGATGCGCTCAGGCTCGTGCCGATGGCTGCTGGGGCTCTGGGAACCAGACCACATTCAATAGTAGATTCAGATGTTTTTTTAAGCATGGTGCCCTCGCATGAAAGACATTTTTCCCCCCTTGTGAATTAGTCAAATGGATTGGATGAAGTAGGCTAGTTTTACTATACCACTTGAAGCAGTCAATAGTTGTATAAGAGCCCACCAAGCCATGAAATAGCAATCTACTGACTCTTGCCATGATATTCTTGTTTGCTATTGGCCCCATGGAGTCTCTCCTTCAATTCAAGCCCAGTGCTTTCTCCTTCTATTTGATCAGTTGGATAAGTGGACCAGGTGGGATAGTGTTACTATACCATTTTGACCAGGTGGGATAGTTTTACTATACCACTCTAAGCAGTCAATATTGGTATAAAACCCCACCAAGACGTTGTATAGTAATCTCTGGACTCTTGCTTACCATGATATTTCATCCTTGTCTTTGCGCCACATGCTTTCTCTTTTTCTAGTGAATCAGTCTGGTTTACTGGACCAGGTAATATATTTTTACTATACCACTCTAAACCATCACATAAGATTGTATTATACAAATATAACATGGTTTAGGAATCAACCATGTAATATTTGTTTTACTATACCTCATACATATTCAGTTGCCGAACTGTCCTGTTGCAGATTGTCACAATATTCTCAGTTTCGCATCGTTTTGAGCTCGAAAAGCTGATTTAACATTGCTTGTGTGCCACCCATTTCACACACATGCTACTGTTCGTGTCATGGTATAGTGCACCGCGCCGATGGATCTACGGTCATTGCGCATGCGTAGTGGACTATCTCATGGGTAGTCTACTACGCATGCCTGTTTATGTTGTGCATGAATACTCGCATGCTCCCTTGGTTAACAGCAAAAAATAGCCGCTGGCACGTGATGGTGAATGGACCAGTGAGAATTCGGCTTTCGGTCATGAATATGTATGAGGTATAGTACAGTAATCTATTGACTGTTGCTTACCACGATATTCCTGTTTGCCATGGACCCGGTGGAGTCCCTCCTATATTTGGAGCCCAGTGATTTCTCCTTTTCCTGGTGGATCAGGCGTATGGACTGCCGGGCGTGGCGGACGATGCAGTCGTTGCCGCAGTAGATGGAGCCCGGCTTGGCCCAGTTCTGGCAGCCGGGACCGATGCAATGCTGCTTGGGTGGAGGGGGCTACAAAATAAGGTCAAAACTAGGCCTCAGGACATTTCTTTGTATTATGGTAAATACTACTTCTAGCCAGAGCTACGGAAGCTGCGGCGTCACCATGTAGTGCATGGATTCTGAAGCCATATGTGGGACGATTGAACTTAGACATGGTAGCTGTGCACAAAGGCGCATGCTGGTGCACTGAGCCCGCACTGAGCCGTCTGACATTGATCCCGGAATTTCCACATTTATCGGTGAGATTTGGCTTAAACCATGCAGTGGGATCCACAAACAACTATTCAGAGTACATGCAAAAAATATGTTGGGAATAACAGGACTGCACAATTCTTTTGTGTGGTTAAGCTCTGGGCAAGCAGGCAGATTCAGTCACGCTTCACTGCTCTCCACAGTGCTGTTTTTGTGTGCAGTGACTCTGTATGTGACACAGTTACTTGAACACTTCATATCCCTTCACCTGAAACTGACCTGCAGGGTTTTAAAGGGTTTTGCTTATTGCTCAGAATATTGACTTCCCCTAGGAGGGTTAAATGTAAGCAACTTATGGGTGACATGGGTGGCTAGTGCGTAAAGCGCTTGGCTCTCACCACTGTGGCCCGGGTTTGATTCCCGTCTCGGGTCATATGTGAGTAGAGTTGTTCGGTGATTCTCTCCTTTGCCACTTGGGTTTTTCTTCGGGTTCTCCGGTTTTTCTCCCTCCACAAAAATCAAACACTTTCGATCTCTGGCTGTGCTTCGTGGTCAGACATGGGTCTTATGGTGGCTGCCAAAGTCTCAGCCTGAGGCTGGCTTAAGGCACCTTTACAAGCCAGCGGCTTGACTACGTTGTAGCCACATCCTTTGCAATTCAGCTTCTCAGCTGCGAGTAAGGATGATTAGCCTCCCAAATTATGAAAATGTAGTGTTTATTTTGAGCATCTTCAGTTTAATACAGACAAATGGAAAAATTATGAAACCAGTCAACAACCAACCTTATAGAACTTTAGCCTCTTCTTCTTTGTGGAAATCGGCAGTTCCGGCGACTTGCCAGGTCCCTCCTTCTGGTCAGCTTTGCTGACCTCCAACCCTTGACCTTTGATATCCGGCCCTTGACTCTGCACCACAGCGCTGTCTTCGGCGGCTTTCTCCACGGTCGTCGTCTGAGCGGGTTTTTCGGCAGGTTTTTCTGTGGGAGCGTTGCTGGTCTCGCCTTCCTTCGCGGACTTCATCTCTCTCTTAGTGTCTCGTTTTTGTTTCTCTGTAAAAAAAAACCCCAAAACAAATACAAATCTGGGAATTTTTCAAAATTGAACAAGGAAATTGACTGGCGTGGGGCTTGAACCTGCGACCTCCGGATTACCGTTTCAGTGCTTTACCAACTGAGCTATCCAGCCCTATGTTGGCAGTTCCCCAATTTGTCAATGTCTTTGTTCGAGGGGCGCTAGCCAGAAGCCATAATAATAATAATAATAATCGGCATTTAAGAACGTTCTCATTAGTAAATTAAATCACAGCGCTTACAGTATTATTATTACCCCTGATCATTGGGCCAATTAAACATTCCAAATACCATCTCAGCTCCCTGGGGAGTATACCGCCTGATGCTGCCTGTTAGGCGCAAGGAAGCTAATTCAATCACAATAACCATCTCTGCCCTCACAGGTACCCATTTACTCCTTGGTGGAGAGAAGCAATGAGTGACAAAGTGCCTTGCTCAAGGGAACCCACAACCCTAAGCTTTAACCACAGACCACGAATCCAGTGCCCTTAACCACAAGCCACAGCACTCCACATATACCGGTACATGTCATGTAGCCCAAAGTCATGAGACTAGCAACATTAGCAATGCTGCAATCCAGGCAAATCCCAAACAGGGATCCCTCAGAGAGGATACAGCTTTTTGTTACAAATCTTCAAATGAACCACAAAGGGAAACTGACTAGGTACGTTATTCTAATTTTTCAAAGTTGAACAAAGAAATTGGGCGGGAGCGGGGCTTGAACTTGTGACCTCCGGATTACTGTTCCGGTGCTCTAGAGCACCGGAACGGCAATCCTTAAAACCTCCCGTTGGATTTTAAGAGGTCGGACAACGTTAGGGTTCATCTTAATAATGTGCTTGGTCAAATTATAATTTTAATTTGCTATTCCCGTAACTGTAAGAAAAATGAGACAGAGCAATTTAAAGACGTTGGGGAATTGTAAGGTCAGGGAACCAGTCTAGCTGGCTTGCACCCGTTCACGGACATGTAACCAATGGTAAACAAAATGTGGATTGAATACATTTAGTAAATTGGGGCAGTAAGGTAGTTGAAAAAAAGGCAGGTTTTTCCAACACTGTTTGGCTGATCAGCGTTGGAAATTGATACAGAAATACCACTTTTCTTGAAAATGACAGCACATCAGGTGCTATGATTTTACAGGATGCTTTAGACTGTCATTCACTAACAAAACCAGTAAGGTATTTCATAATAATTTGAAATTTTGTTTTGTTTTGGATCTTTGCAAATGTTGTATATTCCCTTTAACGTTCAATCACATTTTTAAAGCACAGCTCAGCAAAACATGGACACGTTTTTGAGCCTTTCTTGGAACTCTATGCATCAAATCTTTCTGTTTTCTCACCGATGCAGACAGGGCATATCCATGGTACTTTCTCCCGATCCAGTCGCTTGCCTTCGGCCTTGGTAATGTCCACGCAGGAGCCGTGGTACCATTCCTCACACTGGTCGCAGCAAATCATAAACCTTCACAACAAATCAAAACAATTTTTGGTGAGTTTAAAAATAAATAAATTAATTTTTGTCGACAATTGTTTGGGCCCAATTCGAGGAGTTACTTAGCATGAAATATTAACCCTCCCTCTCTCAGTGAAATCATGGAGAGGGATACCCCATCCGTCAAAATTTTTGAACTGTTCTGTAAATTACGCTCATATTGGTACAATTGACAGGCTGCGGTAGGTATGTTAACTGAGGGTACCATGCCTTGACTGACATTGATGGATGTGGTGGGTCAGCGCTGTTAGGCCAAAAAAAAGTCTCCGGTTTCTGGTATGGAGCTTGCCCCAAAAGTGGTACGGTGACGTGTTTTTTTTTTTTTTTACCCAACTTTTTTTTCGCTTCAAATGTCGGCTGATGTTGCAGATGATGCTTCGATCCCCTTACAACTCTCAAAATATCCTTCAGATCCTTCTCAAAATATCCTTCTTTCTGGTATGGAGCTTGCCCCAAAAGTGGTACGGCGACACCTTTTTGTTTTTTTTACCCAACTTTTTTTCGCTTCAAATGTCGGCTGATGTTGCAGATGACACTTCGATCCCCTTACAACTCTCAAAATATCCTTCAGAGTGCCGCTTAGGGTGACCTCAGTACCAGTAAGGTCATAATACTTGAGAAGTATAATGAGCTAAACAGGTTCCGTCAGTATGGCTTCCAGACGCAAGATGACAACATCGTCTGCAAATGGTGCCCGACTAAATTTAGTGCAAAATATATGGGAGCGCAGAGAGGCCACATAAAGCTTGTGCTCGATCCTAACTCCATCTAAAAAACACATTAAAATTGTGCAGCAGCAGGATTCCAGTCAAACCAGTGAGTTTGGCAGTTTTGAGACATCATCTTACATTGAAAAAAAACTTTTTAAATTTTGCCGACGTGCATGGCTACGGCGACGCGCGCACATACATGACATACCAGAAACCGGAGCTTTTTTTTGGCCTTAGCACTGTTAGCAGGCGAAGCCGAATGAAGACCACGCCGAGTTTTGAAAAATCTCTGTAATGGTGGTCAAATTCAAAATAGTATGTTTGCCCCTCGTACACGATCAGAGTGCACACTTGATGCACAGAATCATTGTGGAATTTCAAGTTTTCTAAATGCAAGCAATGAATATTAATTATCAACTCATTTTTAAAGTTTGTAATAAGCAATAAGGCAGTTAATAAAACCTATATTGTACTTGGACATTATCGGGCGCTATCCGATTGTCGACGAAATGAACTCAGCAAACTTCGAACATTTTTGGAAAAAGGAGGCATTCCTCCCGTTTTAGTCACATGTGTGATGTATATACGTACATAAATTTTGTACACAGGCATGCAACTGGGAATTTTGAAAAAAACAAGGAAATTCCAAACCACACAAGACTTTGTACAGTGTTTTTCAATTTGTAATGGCATTCATGAGAAGTAAAAAAACAAGGAAATCAGCGGATCCGAGGAAAAGTTGCATGTCTGTGAAGCGATACTAGCAGCTACCTGACCTACAACCTCGTCTCCAGGGTGTCGAGCAGTACGCGCCCACCACTACCTGCTCTCTCACCCTGGTATTGGATCATTTGCATGTGCCAGATTTTTGAACACGTATGCAAATTAGGAGTAGTCTGGTGCCTGCCTGTGCGTTACATTTGCGTTTGTTTTTGTATGCGGTGTCTTGGGTAAAAACAGAATCAATTCCTCGCAGCGCGAGCACGGCGTGAGTTACGAAAACATGATTTTATTTTAATTAAACTGTTATGATCTTAACGAGACAACATGCAGTATCACATTTCATATTAATATTAACAAACTGGAAAGGAAATGAATATTTTCGAGAAGGCGTGGACGAATGATCGTGAAAACACGTACTGCACGTTGTGAATAACAACACCAAGTACACGATATAAATTCATTTCTAGCCAATTGCGGTATCGAATCAGGATGCAGGAAGGAAGTTTCCTATCCAGGGTTTACTATTGGAAACAACGTTGGAAATAAAGTAAGCACTGGGGACGAGGTTGACCTGACCTAAGATTCATCAGGAATAACCAGACCCCAAGGTACATGCACTGGTGCGTTTATTATCTACCAATGTACACATTGTACATACATACATGTACACATAGACATTGCAACCTAGCAGTGAGGAAAATGATTAAGTTCTCCCAAGGAAAAATACCAATAATTATTTTTTTTGGTGGATGAACTGGTAGAATAGTGGACAATGAAGTGGAGATAATGTTTTCCCTACTGCATTCACAACATGTTAATTAAATTTACAGCGCTCTATTCCATACAACACCAACTACAATGTACATACTTTGGGTCCCATATGGCCGTATGTGTACCATACAAATTAATTGATGTAAACGTGCAGTCATTTAAAAATGTTTCGCATGAAAGATATTGGATATTTGAATGGCTGTTTTAACACTGTTAATTTGAAATTTTTGCGAGAGGCTCCGAGAAAAACTGCAATAAGGTTGATTTTTAAAACAAAATGCAAGCAAAATGGCGGAGAACATGATCTATAAATATGCATGGAACGCTGAAAATAAGATTTTTATCTGTATTTTTTGGTTTTATTACCATTATTATAATTTTCATTTTTATTGAAGGCCAAGTAAAAAATTAAAACAATTAAATTGTTTCTCATGTGGACTATTTGAAATAAAGGGAGGCGGCGGCCATTTTTGTTTCCAAGATGGCGGATTTTCCAAGATGGATTCTTTCAATTTCTGAACGCTTTTCTGATAGTTTCGCTTCCAAATGAGCCGTACATTTTCTAAAAGACTCTAAACTTGCATACATATGTACATTTTTGCTGTAAGAACATGGAAAAAAAAAAAATTGCAAATGTTTGATTTAAAAAAAAAAATTAAAAAAAAATTAGGAAGCGACTGGAAAAAAAGCAAGCAAGCGGGAACGAGAAACTGGTTTATTTCTTTACTTGGCCTAACGGCCAACCTTTGCGGGAAAGAACGTATATTTAGTCTTCAATTGCACTGTGGATTTCAAAATCGGAAAATTTATCAGCCGCAAATTCATCATTGAAGAAGGTCGTTGGGGCAAAAAATGGGTCAAAAGGTCAAATTCAGATTTTTCGGGTAATCGATAGAGCATTGAAATATCTTTCATTTGACATACATTTTGTCCCAAAGGGCTACGTCATACTGACGTAATTTACAGTAAACAAAAGGTGTAAGGAGTTTTTTTATGATTTGTTCTTGGCAAAAGGGCGTTAGGATTAACATGCCGCTTAAGCGCACGTTTAATGCAAGGCGAGTTCACGTTTAAGGCAGATGGAAATTCCCGGTAAAAGGTCGTAAGCAGAAAAATTGAAATAACTTCAAAATTAAGATATATTTTGAAATAAAAATGCACAATATGAGTTGAACTATTAACGGCTCTCATGAGCCCACATTTCAGCCTGATGTGATGTTTCATTTAGAAATGGGAGCACAAAACCTTTCAACTCGATTATCTCCAAAAGTGGTTTTTGCGTGCCTGGGCTGCTAACATGTACGTCCTTTTCCTTGACACACAATGATATCTGCAATAGCTAATCATTACTGAGTTTATGTGTACATGGTGTAGGCAGATAATAATGCCATCAGGATAATGCATTCATTCCTAATAATATTCCAAACCAATTGTTGAATTTTCACCTGAAATCATATCGGAAAACACTAATGCAGTAATAAAACTACAATCTACAATAAAAAATCACCAAATATCATTCGTACAAAAATGTACACCGGTACATGTGCACATACTGATGCAATGCCGTTCCAGCCGACATAAATCATACAATTAAGGCACCGGTACATGTACATTACAAAACCTACCTACCTTCAACTCCATCATAATTTAAATGTCTACATGTCTTGCAGCCGGCACAGTCATATAATACTCTGCACCCAGCATATGGTCAAACTCCCTCAGTAATCACAAATGGTAATTTGGCATATCAACATAGCATCAAGACTTGGTTATCACTGTGTCATGCATGTCACCACAGCTTGTGCAAGCTACATACATGTACATGTACACTGTATGTTCAGTACATTGACAAACCACATGCACTTATATTCACAGTTCAAATGTAATCATGGTTTGGTGTGTGTGTGTGTACACGTACATTTGTTCAAGGTGGGCTACTGGCAAATAAATGTGAATTTTATTCATGAGCAGTGGGCGTGTCTTCTAAGTAGACAGTGCACTTTTCATTACAGACTCTGGATTATTCATGACGCTGGGCGGGGCTTACGAATTGCAGGATTCATCATGAATAGGCTTTAATGTTTCTGGAAATATTTTAGAGTAATTCATTATTTTAGAGCAATTCATTATTTTAGAGCAATTCATTACTTTGTGGCATCTAAAGGATGACTGGAGTACGATATATTTAAATATTCCTTTGTCATGATTTCTACAAATTCATCAATGTCTCTGTATTAAAAGCACCCCGTACTCTAAAATACACTTCAAATTTAAATATCTGAATTATTCATGATGGGGCTTGAGCTTGACTAGATGACCACTACTTGTTTTTATATGCGACGATCAAACTGAATTATTCATGAGCACTTGGTAGCTTGCAACCCCAATGGCTGAATCTTCAGCTACATGAAAACCTGAAAGCTAAATATTTATGCTTTGCTTATAAATTATTCATGACTGGTCATAAGAATTGAATAAATTAACGTGGGAATATAGGCTGCCCTCAAGAGCCAGAAATGACATATTCATAATCTTTAACATAGACCTGATCTGCATAGATATAATGAAATTCACAAAACGGGACTCAAAAATTTCCTGCTTTATTCTTGACAAAACAATTCATCCAAGCAATAAAAAAAAAATCATTTTTACATAAAAGTAGTTTTAAATTTTGACCTTTTTTTAGGCTCATTACAAGAACACTCCATGGTATATGATAATGAATTTCAAAATGAACCCTTTTAATAAGGTAACGCTCGAAACGGCCCAAGCACTCTATGGTTTGATTGATTTCTCAGTGATTAAACACAATGTACAGTAATACAATTTAGTCCAATTGCAAATTACATGTATGTTAGATTTTCATTTTTAAAATGACCTAATTTGAAACTCAATTCGCAAAAAACACTTGGCGTCACGATTTAAACAGCTGTTTTTAATAACTGAACGACACACACTTGCAAAGATGCACGTAATTCTATTAGTCTAGGACATTGAGAATGATTTTAACAATAAGAGACAATCTTGAGGAAAACGGAAGCTCTTCGTGGAAACGTCACTCGTCAGACCAAAACATCATCTGTTACTGACGACAGTACGAAGTGCGTTGCCGCTTTGAACACGTCAGCCAATCCCAGCAATCTTGTTGGTTCTGTGGTTGCGACGCCTTAACTTGCAAAACATTGGTCTTGGGTGCGAGTCCCACCAGAACCTGTGAAACTCCAAACCTGCCCTCCCAAAACGCCTCTGTGGTGTTGCACGATACCGTGTTGTAGTACTCGTACTCGTACTAGTACTCGAGTACATTTTCTAGTACTTGGAATCATACTCATAGGTTGTGACAAACTACTCGTAATGATAGTTATGATACTGCAAAACTGAGAAGTACGAATCTTTTCTTATATTGGATAAAACTCACCTGTTGTCGTGTGGCTTGCGACAGATGCACCACAGCTTCTCTGGATCATCACCGCTGGTCCAGTCACTGTCATTGTCCATGTCCTCTCCAGCGTTATCCGATGACAACTCGCCTTCCTCGAGATCTATAAATGAATAAAAAGAAGTAAAAACAGATGAAACAAGGGTAGAGATATTGATCCCAAACTTATATTGTTTTAATGCCTATGTTGTCTAAACTGTGAGTCTGTTTCAAACTAGAAAATTTATCTTACCTTGATTTCTCGATTCACCCAAAGACTTTGATCTGTCCCTTACTCTTCTCTCCAAGGTGCGGCTTTTCTGCTCCCCTTCGCCGCCAAGCTTAATGAAGACAGCGTTATCCGGCGTGAAGAGGGAAGGCCCTTGTTCGGATGTGGACCCTGAACGTCGCCTCTCGTAGGTGTGATCTGACCTCGTGTGTTGGCCCTCCTCGCTGCGCCTGCGAGCGTCTTTCTTATGGGCATCTCCTGACTTGGGAGCACCATTCTCTGCATCTTTTTTAAGGCCTTCTTGAATCAGTTGATGGCCTTCTTTGAGAGGTTGGGTGTGCCTCTTGCTCTTCAGCTCCTGTTGGATTTCCTTCAGCGACTTTCCGCCGTCCTCGAGATCAGAGTCAGTCTCCTGTTCTTTGCTCTGCTTCCGTTTGCGGTAGGTTCGTTTCCGCCTGGTGTCGTGTCTTCCTTTTGAGCTCTCTGATGATCCCAAGGTTTCCTTATCTTGTTCATATCCATCTTCAGATTCCTCTTCCTGAGAAGGTTTCTCTTTCTCCTCCTTGTCCTTGGCTTTGGATCTTTGGCTCTTCCTCGTCCCTTTCACATGTTTTGTCTCAGAGACCTTCTCTTCAAGATCTTTCTTTGCATCCTTACTAGTGTCTTCTTTCTTAACCTCATCCTGTTTCGGACCGCCTTTCCCAGCCTCCTCTTTCACCTGTGTCTCTTGAGATGCTTCAACTTTTGGCTCTTCCGTCTTCTTGTGTCTCTCGCTGCGTCTCAGCGGCACAGCCTTCTCAGAGCTGCCCTGCTTCCTCCTGCCGCCTCCGCGTCCTTTCTGTTTGATGCCTTCCCCTGCCGAAGTGTCACCATCGCTGGTGGTCACAACAGCTGTGGCAGCCACCCGGCCATCCAGACACTCGTTCTTGATGACCCCTTCCAAGAGTTCAGAGTTCATGACCTCTTCAAGAAGTTGCCGCGTCTCTAGACTCTCACCAGAGAGGTCTAGGACCCCTGGGATGTCCAATTTGAGAGAATCGGCTGTATCGTAGAAATCATAATAATGAAGATCAGCATTATTAAACCATTGAGCAATAAATTTAGTTTATTTTTCCTTCAGATTTTATAATAGAACCTACTCCCAATGAGAGTGAAGGTGTAATTTGCAATATCCCATCTGACAAACATTTCTCTAAACTAAGCAAGATTTCTCTCAAATCAAAGCCTTATTCCTGTGATTTTAAACTTCTACTTTGTAGGGTTTCAATCACAAACTTTCTTTGCGATGGACTGTTCCAGATTTGGCTATGGGCTTCGTGCAAAAGTACCCCCCTCATTGGTAAGAAAGGGGGAGTTGGGGGAGACCACTGGGAGAGACATTTGAACGCACCGCTGACGACGCCCGATGCTCATGGCTTTGTGGACATTCAGAATAAAATTAGTCATTCGTCCTACGCGCGTGAATCAGTACGCACATGCGTTGTGTCCTGTCCAAGGGGCTTTCAAAAGTCGGTTTAAAAAACGCCCTCTCTTGTTTGCGCACAGAGCACGTAATCCACTCCAGACATATGCAACAACAGGTGCGCCTTCCAATGCTACAATGCATGTTGCGCCGTGCGCATTGTGTCTCAAGTGCACGTATGTCGTACTTTAGTTAGACATTGGTTGCGCACTCATGACTTTGATTGGTGAAAACAGCACAGGGTGGGGCTTTAACAGGATGAGGTTTAATGGGCCGGGGCTTAATGGGACAGGATGTAATGGGGCGGGGCTTAATGGGGCGGGGCTCAATGGGCCAGTGTGTAATGGGGTGGGGCTTAATGGGGCGGGGTGTAATGGGGCAAGGCTTAATGGGGCGGGGCTTATTGGGGTGGGAAGCAATTGGGCGGGGATTAATGCAGCGGGGTGTAATGGGTGGGGTGAGGTGGGGCTTAATAGGGCCAGGCTGTAATGGGGCAGGGATTAGTGGGGGATTAAGGGGGCTAGGATTAACAAATCAGTCTATTTTTTCTTACTGGACGCATTCATAAGAATCTGCTCGTCAAACTGATCGTTTTCGCTCAGCATGGGGTTCCCCTCGCTGACGAACCGATCCAAACTGTCGCAGCTGCCGACGTTAACCATTCTGCTGGGGAAACTATCCTGGCTCTCCGTCTTCACTGGCGCCCTGCCATCCATGGAATCCTCCCTGGATAGTGCAGACACGTGGATGCCGGCCTTGGGCTCAGGCTGGGGAGCTTCGACCGAGAGTGCCTGGTCGATTATGTGGAATTGGTCTTCCGTTAGAAGCGAAGCGGCGCTGGGAATATTGTACAAACTGGCATCTTCTTTGCTCTGAAAGGAAAAAACAATTCAAGCAAAATATTGCTACTAAACAGAAATGCAGTCACAATGTGTTGTACATGTACATTGTACAACATTATCAGGCTTATCCTTATGTGCTTATTACAAATTCAGTAATTACAGTTCAACACTCGTATGCAAACATACATTCTGTGCAAAGTTGTCCTTTCAGTCAAAATCAGTCGAGTGACTGTTTACACGGTTGAATGCACCCTGCCTATGTACATAAAGCAGGATTGACTGGCTGTGACTGTTTAAGTAACTTGATACAACTGTGCTTTGACTGTAGGTGATTGATAAGCCAGCTGTGCCTACCATTTGCCTGCTTGTGTCTGGCGACTGAATTTGACTAGTCAGAGTGCTCGCTTGAAATATGACCTGACTGTTGGTGACTAGCCTGTGTAAAAGGCATGGCAGGGGAAGAGGATTGATTTTTTTGACTGCCTGTGACTCTTCGGACAGCAGGAGGGTTAATTAATGATTCAAATATGTTTCCAAACCCAATACATACCTCATTCAAAATAAATTTGAATGATAAATATCATGACGGAATATAGTGCTTTTAAAGCAAAGAAATGGAACACTACTTTCGCTACATCTTCAAATTAACTTAGTTAAGAATATGGGATAGCTTGGGCTAAAACAGGTCAAACATATAACAAACGATGAGTAAACTGACGCTGCACGGAAATTGTAAACAAGGGAAATGAAAACCAAATACTTCAGCTACATGTAAGACATATGGAAACAACTTCATGATTTGGGTGTAACTTTGACACAAACGATGAACAGAGAAGAACGAACGCATAGCTAAAAATAAGCACTTTTGGAAAATTTGATAACATGGATATTAACCCTAGACTAGCATTTTCCTAACTCCCTAGAGGCATTTTTGCTACATGTAAAATTTAACCTATATCCTGCAAAATCCTCCAACTGCCCCCTTGTAAAAATAGCATGTAGCCTCAATCCTCCAAAATCCTCCATTATTTCTTGATTGTGGTCCTTGGAGTGGTGACCACTGCCTCCATCCTACAAAATCCTCCAGCAATCACTTTCAACATATCCAGTGACATCCTGGAGCAGTGCGGAGGATTTCAAGTATAATCTAGGCCTAAATGTATGCACTGCTGATTGTATATAGCCTCAATCCTCAATCCTGCAACATCCTCTGTTTTGTAAACAGGATTTGGAGGATTTGGGAAGGTTAAGGTTAATAGACGTGGGATGAAAACACTGCAAAAACTGCAATTCACTCATTAAAATTGGTATCCGCCTAAACGATCTTTTGCAAAAAAGAACTAGTTGACAAAAATATTTCACTCCATGAATCTTTCGAAGGTAATTTTTCAAAAAATACTCCTATTTGACTAATACTGAACTACAGAGAAGAAGCATTACAAAAAAACAGTGGCATAAAAATGAGTAAAAGATTAGCAAGCACACTGCAAAGGCAGATTAGCAAGAACATTGCAAAACGCAAACCAAACTCAAACAACAGAAACAACAAAAAAATTAACTATCGGCACGAACCATCCCACTAGAAATATCCATGCAAGCGGCGTCATAAGTTATGTCGCTTGCGGCGCAACCATGACCGGCCAGCAGGCCCGGGCTCAAATAGGGGTAAGGGAAGCCCATTACCTCCCCCTCTGTTTCTCCGTCCGTGGCCGTCAGGTTCCAGAGAGGGCTGCCCGTGGACAGACGCTGGACGACCACGTTGGCTGATTCGCTGATGACGCCCGAGGTTGAGGCCTCTGTCACTGCTTGGTCCTTGTCCATGGTTCAGGGTGACCAATTCCTCCTCAAATTATCTGGAAAACGACACAAATTTTTTAATATCCAACCAGAATAACAATCATAACGTACATGTGCTACTGTAATTGAAGAAAACAAACATGTCCTATTTTTGATCCTGAATAACTCCAATGGAATTAAACCAACATTTCAGATCATGATGGAGTGAGTTTCATCAGCTTTGTGTAAGAGGGTGAGATTTAAATGCCATGTGAATAAATGCTCACTTTCAGAATGTTGAATACAGCGCTGGAGACGGTGGCAGAAGGTGCTTGCTGCAGCCGAAAGCTTCTGAAAGAATACAGGATCACCCCTGATGTCATTGCACACATTGATCTTGTGTTGCGCCAAACAATCAAATAGGTGTGCAATGATATCAGGGGTGATCCTGCATTCCTTCAGCTTTTGGCTGCAGCACACGCCCTCCCCCACCGTCTCCAGCGCTGTATCGACACTGGAGGATGCCAAGTTGAAAGTGGCAGATTTTAAAAGTGAGTCGTTCTTTGTATGATGTTTAAATCTCACCCTCTTGCACAAAGCTGATGAAACTCGCTCCATCAAATTTGTCATAGCGTTTATCGGTATGGGCTCTGTCGGGAATACCGTGTGGACGCGGTCCACATCAGGCATTTAACTGGGAAATCACAAAAAAAAGAGGAAAATCAAATTTTTCCCAGACTTTGTACAGTGTTTTTCTATTTTCAATGGCACACATGGGAGGTAAAAAAAGAGGAAATCAGCTGATCCGAGGAACAGTTGCATGCCTGCCACATGTGGTATTCTTAGCAGAGACTAAGTCCCCGCCAATAAACGGTACATTACGGTTGGACGGGCAGTTGTGAATCTGATATACAATGTACGTTAGCATTGTGTTTTTACAATGCCGTAACGATCATATTTGAAAATTGCGCTACGACTGTCGTAACGAGAGCCACTACATTAATGATTAAAAAACTATTCACAAACATGACAAATAAAAGTTAAAACAGTTTTTCAGCCCCTAAATTTCTGGCTCAGAGTCAGAACTTTTCTTTAAGTTAACATGTTTAAAATCTACAGCAAAAAGGTAAAGCTGATACGAGGGAAATCTGCACAAAATTGAAAATGTTTGAGTACATGAAAGAGAGAACGGATCATTTGCAACTTCAAGCGCAAACTTTCGTACGCACTTCGTGGGATCACCGCTACGTTGGGCCCGGGCACGAGCGAGTCTCGCGCGCTTGACAAACCCTCTGCACGTAGCTGGAGTTACCCAGCCCTGAGTTTTATCATTGGGTTGTCATCTAGGGCTGGAGCACATTTTTCTCCAAAACGATAGTATAGGCAAAAAAAATTTGGAAAATGTTGAATTTTGTCCCCGTTTCACACTAATTGCAACTGCAACTCACCCCAAACTTGCCTGGAATAACCATTACACAGGTCCTTGAAGTAAAAAACGATCCATGATGAAGATTCAGCCTACAATTGCAGTGAAAACAGGAGGAATAACCGCTAACCTGACAGTCACCTTGCGAGCATGGCCAGGATCGCCAATGGTTTGTGCACAAAAAAAAATTGTGTACGATTGAATGGCGGTCGGTTACCGGTACCAGGCTGTCAACTAGTCGTTTTTGCCGGCTGGCGATTGGCTGTTGGCATGGCGCATGACGTCGCGCGGAAGCGTAACACCCGATGACTGTTTCATGCACTATCGGTTGCAGTTCCAGTACCGCAGCTGTGATGCGAGTGGTAAACTTAATATGAGTACATGAAACAGTCATCGGGTGTTACGCTTCCGCGCGACGTCATGCGCCAACAGCCAATCGCCAGCCGGCAAAAACGACTAGTTGACAGCCTGGTACCGGTAACCGACCGCCATTCAATCGTACACAATTTTTTTTTGTGCACAAACCATTGGCGATCCTGGCCATGCTCGCAAGGTGACTGTCAGGTTAGCGGTTATTCCTCCTGTTTTCACTGCAATTGTAGGCTGAATCTTCATCATGGATCGTTTTTTACTTCAAGGACCTGTGTAATGGTTATTCCAGGCAAGTTTGGGGTGAGTTGCAGTTCCAATTAGTGTGAAACGGGGACAAAATTCAACATTTTCCAAATTTTTTTTGCCTATACTATCGTTTTGGAGAAAAATGTGCTCCAGCCCTAGATGACAACCCAATGATAAAACTCAGGGCTGGGTAACTCTAGACCCGTGAACGTGGCGTTGTATACAACGCCACGTTGTTGTGTCATTTTGAACCTAGCGAAAATCGATCCGGCTACATAATTCCGTATGGTTGTTGAGTACTCACCTAGAAATCTAAATTTTCCCGTCCGATTGTTTAGGCTGTGTAATTTCGACGAAATTTGCCCATCAGTAAAGACCCATACGAACGTGTACAGAAATTTCATTTTTACACGACAAGTGACCCTAACAAACGACCCCGGACGAGTCGCTTGGACAGATTGACGGCTGTTTCATGTCGCAACCCCGAAAAAAACAACCCCGCACCCGATTGGCTGTTCGGCTCATGACGTGTACGTGTGCGCTCACGCACGTGCGCCAGCGTGCGGTGCGGTGAGAGAGGAAAGGACTTGAAACTTGTCTAAAACGATGTCTCTTTTAGCTGCGACAGTAAACAGCCGCAGAATTATACGAAGGACGGTACAATAAAACGCAATGCGCATGCGTCACTTGGGAGAAAATGGCAGCTAGCAGACTTCATAAACCGGAAAATCGGGGCCAGAATTTTCCTCAAATTTCGTCAAATGCAAGTTTTGACGTGCAAACGGATTTCAAGACAGCTTCATATGTGAGTACTTATTACATGGGCAAAATAACATCCAGTGTGTGTAACGGAGGGAGTCAGAGGGACAGTTTCGCCAGGTTCAAAATGACACAAGAACGTGGCGTAGTTTACAAGCCACGTTCACGGGTCTAGGTAACTCCAGCTACTCTGCACGTAATAACACTAACAGTTTACACTCCGGCGAGTTTTGTAAACAGGGAAAACACAGAAGTAAAACCTCGAGGTCTCTACAAATTAGATAGAATACCCACTGAAATGAAGTTCAAATCTTACCCTGATTATATCTGTACGGTTTGACGCAAATCCAACTTCCTGAACTGATTCTGCAGCTGTGTTAGAAACGAAGTACTGACGGAGAACTTCGCAGAAAATTTTCCCAGGGCAGAATTTCGGCCATGTTTATTTAGTCACGTGGTACGTCTGTAGCTGTCTGTCGTGTTTTGCTTTTTCTTGAGGGCGCTAGAACAAATTAGTGGTGACTGCCGCGCCGGTGGCGACAGCGATAGAGAGATGGAAAAGTTTTTATTTGTGCAAAGACGACACGCGCATGTTTATTATGCACCTAAATAAAACAATAATCTTAATAAATTCAAATTGTAAAAGTATGGAGGGCCTTCCTTCCAAATATAACTATAAATATTCATTTTTTTTGCCAACAAAGCGCTGCAGGGTGAGGGAAAAAAACGGAACCCAAACCCCCAAAATTATATTTCATATTAAAAATATGTATGTAGCACCCAAAAAAAATAATGACTGGAAAGTCAATTTCACAAGCTACTTTTAAATGAAAAAAATTACTGAAATTGCTCAACCCGTTCAAAGAATATCACCATTTAAACACAATTACCCTAAACCCTCTTTCGTCAAAAAAATGCGATTTTATGATCACCAGCGATAAAAACTCAGTTTAGAAGTTAAAAATATTCAACAAAGTCCTTTTAAGGCCCGTCTAAAAAAAAATTTAAATTATATTGTTTGCCTAACCAGGGTTGTTAATAAAGCTATTGTGTACTACAGTTGTTGAAACAAGTATTCTGCGTCATTTTTATTGCTTTTTCTAACAGTCAGAGTACACAATAAAATTGATTTTTTTTTTTAAGAAACAGGTTTTAGGCCATTGCGTTTAAATGGTGATATTCTTTGAACGGATTGAGCAATTTCAGTAATTTTTACATCTAAAAGTAGCTAAGATATTGGCTTTCCTTTCCAGTCATTATTGTTTGTGGTGCTTGATAATTTTTTTAAATATGAAATATAATTTTTGGTGTTTGGGTTCCGCTTTTTTGACTCACTCTGTAGAAACCGGAAATGACTGGTCACTCCCACATCTCTCGACTCTTTCATAGTAAACCAAATACAATTTTTGCAAAGCCATTTCGCGCGGTACATGTTTGCTAAACTATGTACTATCAAATAATACATGTATAAGAATGATAAGAAATAAGGAGGCATAGTTTAATATAACATTATAGCTTTGGCGTATGCAGATAATAAATGCATGATAATAAATACCATTTTAAACAGTATCTTGGTGACATCATTTTCATATCTTTCAAATAACGCCCTCTGTTGACAATTACAAACGAAGGGAGACAAAGTGGGAATTTGAAAGGGGACCAACCTCGTTCCAAGGGTGTCGAGCAGTACGTTCCCATCACTACCTGCTCTCACCCTGGTATTGGATCATTTGCATATCCAAAATTGTTGGATACGTATGCAAAGGAGGACTAGTCTACAGCCTGCCTGTGCCTTACACCAGAGTTTGGTTTTGTATATATGTGGTGTCTGGGGTTAAAACATAATATATTCGTGGCGGTGGGTTACAAAAACACGATTTCTTTTCAAAGTTAAATGTTACAATCTTATCCAGCCATTATTCAATATCACATTTCATATTTCAAATGTAATTAGATCTAATTGGAAAGGAAAGGATTATTTTTGAGGAGATGTCACGGGACGTAATAATTACAATGAATGTGAAAGTACGTAATATACGTTGGAGATAAAAAAAAAAACACTGTAAGTACACGATATAAATCCATTACTTGCTAATAATTGCGGTATCGAATCAGGACACAAGAAGCAAGTTTTGGAAACGAGGTTGAAAGTCAAGTAAGCCCTGGGAAAGAGGTTTGAAGGGAGACAGAATGACAGATACGTGATTTGCACTCTTTGTCGGACATCTGAACTTATTGTAGTGACCTGTCCGCCCCCCCCCCCCGGATTGTAAACTGATAATATGATGCTTTCCTTGTTCAAAGAAACAAAGCGAGTTCATGACAACAGAGGGCGATGTTCAAATGACATTGTAACAATACTTAATTGCTGGTGTCAAATGGATTTTATGAACCATTGACCAACTTTTTAGTCTTTGAAAGACCCAGCTAAATCTACGTTTGATAATCAGAATAAAATATGTAATATCAATGAACGAACTACAGTATTTTTATATGGGCAAAAATACATCAAGCGAAGCACGTGACCACCGAGGTGCATTGCGCATGCGACGATTGGTGCGATTGTTTTATAGACCTTTCTTTTGTTTGTAAACTTGTTGCTTTTTATATGGGCTGCCGCGCAAAGCGCATCAACTGAAGCCGTGTTTGGCAACATATTTTACCAAAAAAAGTCCTCATATAAACGCCCTCAATACACAGTAAAATTTGTGTAGGAATTATGTTGTAGCTTTTCATTTCCAACAATCAGGCAATATTTTGGTGATCTGTAATAACTTTTCTTCATTTTTGCAGTGTTGGACCTTCCATAGTTTTGCAACCCGCGGTTGGCAAAATGTGCAGTTTGCCAACCAAGCGTAGAAAGGGTGATGTCAACGCAACCTCTTTCCCATCGACGTTCAAGATGCACGGCACCACTTTTTGAGATAGAGGTTGAAAAGACAAACAACCTGGGATGTCCGACTTGGAGGAGTCATTGGTGGAGAGCTTTGATGACGTCATATGCAGTCAACTTCGTCACTGTTGTCTCCACAGTCCGGGAAACCGTTGCACAAATTATCAACGGGAATACAATCTCCATTATCGCAGGGAACCACTCCTGAGCCTGCACACAAATCTGTTTTGAGGAAAAGAGACAGCAATAAATCAAATTTAAAGTTGGTAAATACACGATTTTTCAAAATTTTGATTTTCTTTTCCGAACTAAATTTAAAGGAATACAATGTCCCGTAACAAATAAATTTGGTCGTTTGTTTTTGAAGGCCTTTATTAATTGTACTGTTTTATGATTGTGATTTAATTGGCGCGCTGCAGATCAGAAATTGCGCACACTATTCAGCACGAATTAGGACCGTCCCGAAGTTGAACATAATATTATTGATTCACCGAGGGCCGATGTCTCATTTTCGTGCGATGTCTTATTGGAAAGCTAGTAATACTAGAAAATTATCAATTCAATTTGAAAATATGCTTTTGGAGCTGCACCCAAAATGCACGTATATACACCAAGTTTAACTTTCCAGTAATATCTTATTGAAGCCGACAATAAAAGTATACAACTACCCGTTGATATTTTCATGCAAGCAAGTGATTTTACCAGTGATTTTTATCAGAAGGATTGATATTTCGATCAACGTTTAGCAAGAACCTGCTGATTTGTTTTAATTTTTTTTTCTTCTTCTTCCTGTTTATATCATATCATCAATATATTTATCATATCATCACGATATTGCATTCAAAGTTTATTCTAATAATGCATCTATTTGAAGCACCCTAACTGTTCAACTAAATCGCACGCACGAAGGTATTGAGAGTAAAATAAACACGCAACCTAAAATGCCGGGACTATTGTTTTAGTGAAGTTCTACATGCAGCACTTTCAAAATCTCGAATATAAAAGCTCAATTCATCAGCTTTCTTTTAGTACAAGAATCATTCAAATCACTTATGTACTTTTGGAGTTACGGAATTTTTAAACACAACCACCATTTTAAAGATCTGTCCACGGATCACAAAAAGGTTTGTTGAGATATGACCGCTGATTTGTCCAGGCCTGCTTTTTCTGGGACAGACTGCAATTATATAAAGCAATACAATTTCGAATAAAAGTGGTTTAGAAAAGATTGATTTTTCAAAAAGTGAAACCTCCATAACGTTTTTACCTGGTACCATCGTGGTCGGCGACACACTCTGCTTTGACAACGACAATGCGACAGTCATAGCCACGACAGCGACAAAGATGACAATCCCAATGAGGGAGAATATGCAAAGCAGGCGGCTGAACCTCTTGTCACGTGACTGGCGCGTGTCCGGGTAGACGCCGGCCGGTCCCTCGGGCATATTGATGTCAGCGTTGCTACGACTACGGAGGGAGTGTTACCATGACAATGGAGACAAGCCTCCACTATGGCATCTGATCACAAAGTTCGGTTAAGGACTTCAATAGTGTGCTCACACTGTGCTGGAAAGGGAATGACAAGTGATCGCTCAAGATTTAAAATAACCCCCAACAAATCCTACTGGGACTACGTAAGCGTGTACGAATCCATTCTAATTCAGATTTTGTATAACTCCGGTCTCCGGAAGTTAAGAAGAAAGAAAAGAAGGAACGGAAATTCGACAACAGGCTCGGCGATACTATTCCAAGTTTCACGGGCTATTTAACACCACACGACCGGATTATTAATAGCAATTTTTAGCCGCGTGTAATACGTGGACTGAAGGCTAAACCATATGCATAATATAGGCAAAATGCCCAGCGGTCCGTTCTAAGGTTAGGGGAGGGGTCTACCTCGTCCCCAGTGCTTACTTCATTTCCAACCTCGGCAATAGTGGTGGGCGCGTACTGCTCAACACCCTGGGACGAGGTTGGGGAGGGGTGGCAATTCAAAATGAGGACAACAATGCGGAGTCTCCTAAGCAACGCATGCGTCCATGGAGCTCCATCGTAAATCTAGAGAATTCATGAGAAATCATGTTTGTACAGACGTGCAAGGCAAGTTGCTGTACGAGAAACAGCACTAACAAATTTGGTCTTAATGAATTGTCACAAGCCCACATACAGTGTATCAAATTGTACATTCTTTAATGTTTTACAAATCACGATGCCTACCGTACCATTCAAATGCAACCATATGTTCCGTCACTGTAAAGTTTATCATAACGTGACATGTAAAAGGCCGCTTTGACAAACAAACTATTTTTGAGATTCCGAAATCGTGACACGTAGGCCTTATTATACGCGCAACTATTATGGTAAGTTTTTGTAGGTTGTTACAACTGATAATGTAGTAACCAACGAATAATGCACCACCAACCGATGTCACATGCCGATAGTGTATCAACTGATAAAGTATCACAAAATAATTGACCGATCAGTCAATTGTTGGTACATTATCAGTCCTAACCGATAACGTAACAATTGGCTGATAGTGTAATAATATGTACTACAGTATCCGTCCTTTGTTGTTGCATTATCGGTTAGTGATACAGTATCGGTCAATTTGTGTGACATTATCGGTTGGTGATATACATTATCAGTTGTAACATAGGTCCAAGTTTGCGTAGGCCCTGCAGATCAGTGCATAAACTGTCAGTTGCTGACTAACATGAAATACATCACGAAGACCTATAAAATACATTAATAAATATGACCTACCTTATGCGTCCCTGTGGCACTTTGGATGGGCGTGTTACCATTCTTTAACTTCCATACCCACTAATGATACTTAATACATGTATTTGCTGCTTTACAATAATCCACCTAACTGTACAATAACAGCATTATACTCTGGAGGTTGGTGCTCGACATACAAAAAAGGAAAAAGCCAAAATACACACAAAAAAACAGAGGCAAGATTGAAACCCATTCAAAGGAATCGGTGACCCCAGAAAATTGGGCAGATTTAACCAAACACGCAAAGTTGGTTGTTGCTACAAAAAAATCCAGTTCTTTTTCACAAGGAAAAGACTTTTGAATACCGTCATCACGTACAATGTTCACCTGAGCAAGCTGAGTTTACACTGTCGTTTTCTAAAGGCGTAATAATCATTATGCTAACCCCAAAACCTTCTCTGCATTTCGACGATCAGAAGTACTCGCCGCACTATAGAATATGAAGTGTTTACGTTTTGACGAGTAAAAATAGGTTTCTATAGTATTTATTCTTTACGATAAAAATCCTTGAATGAAGTAAACACACATGTATTCAGCACTACAATGGTAACATTTAACAATAAAGTTGAACAGCTAGATTCAATACTGATTGAACAATACCTTATCAAACCAGTTATGAGACGATAAAAGCGCCTGATTTTCTCTAGAAGGAAACGCAGAACTTAAAAGCACTCGGCCGATATAACCTTCATTAGGTTTGCTTTCGATGTGGTGACTGCTCTATGTTCCGACACCCCTATGTTCCGACAACCTAGATTGTGTTACTCCCGGTTAGGGATAGGGTTAGGGTTAGGAATAGGAATATGTGCAGTCGGAACATAGGGGTGTCGGAACATAGAGGTGTAACCTTCGATGTAGCCGGTGTTGTGGAAACTCTTGACCCCGCGAAAAGGCTCTCGTGACCTCATGCGCAAGTCTAAAAAAGCATGGTATACATGCATGGGTGCCTTGCCGTACTATGGAGTGCCAAATTTAACATGACACCATTATGTCTGGCACATGAAAGACTACTTGGAATAGAAGAAAATACCGGTTGTTGAAAATAACACATGGGAGTTTTTATGAATGTCCCTTTCAAGGTTAGCCTATACTGTCATGTTTACTGTAGCATTTTTTTCGATCTAAATTTCCTGATAGAATATATAGCTCATGCTTTTTGCAGCCATGGAGGAACAACCGAGCCCAACCCTCCTGAAGTACATGTTCCTTTATTCTCAAAGCAGTATCCAGCTGATTTTCACAACTTTGTGCAATAAAAACAGGCATGGCTATTTACAATGAATTATGAACGCCACAGCACGTATGAGCTGTTGATTTTGATGCAATTGAACCCCCGTTCTGCAATGAAGATTCCACGTTGAGGGCGTCATCTGCATGTTTTATTATTTTTAACAGCGCCACCACTACTACATGCACCTAAACATAATAATGTAATAAAAATAATATGCATGCTATCTAAAACAGTGGCAAAACCCTTTTTTGTGTTTTCTTTTAAGAGCGGCGTCCTTTCCACTCTTTTATGTCCATTCTGTTGTCGCTTGATACTTGAGGGCGCTGTTGCTGTGACGTCACTTGCTTATTACAACTCGTAGAGGGCGAGTTCAAAGAGTTCGCCCGAGTCGTCTTGGTCCTGTTGCAGCATGAGGGGCATCTTCGTCTTGTCTTTCTCGTCAATCGATGGACTCTTTTGGCAGAGTTTCCAGGGATCCCTCCTCCTTCAAAGCAACAGATTAAAACAGTTGCTTCTTGTTTTATTTGAAATACATGTATACACAATTGTTTTTGGCATTGGTTGGAGGTGAACCTTGTGTTGTGGACCGGATGAATCGTTATTCTGATGATGATGTTAACAAGTTCTAGTGTTGTAGTCGAGTACTTTTTTTCCGATCAAGTACCGAGTACTGCCGAGTACTTAGGTTACCGAGTACGAGTACGAGTACTTCCGAGTACAAGTTCAGGTGTCCGAGTACGAGTACTTGTATGCCGAGTACGAGTACGAGTACTTCTATTTCCGAATACGGCAATACAGCAAATGGTTCATTGTGCGTAATTGGCCCAGGCCCAGTCAGACCGATATACAGACCCACTCACGGCTAGCTGTTAAATGTAAAACTTTGATTTCTCTGCAAACAATCAACCATTTCCAACTGAAAGTATGGATAATAAATAAGGCCGTGGTTAGGCCAAAAAAAAAAAGTCTCCGGTTTCTGGTATGCGCGCGCGTCGCCGCAGCCATGCGCGTCGGCAAAATGAAAAAGTTTTTTTTCAATACAAGATGATGTTTCAAAACCGCCAAACTCACTGGTTTGCCTGGAATTCTGCTGCTGCACAATTTTAACGTGTTTTTAGATGGGATTATGATCGAGAATAAGATTTATGTGGCCTCTCTCGACTCCCATATATTTGCACTAAGTTTAGTCGGGCACCATTTGCAGTCATCAGCCGACATTTGAAGCCAAGCTCCATACCAGAAACCGGAGACTTGTTTTTTTTGGCCTTAGTCAAGCTATACCATTTTTTTTTAGTACTGTTATTCGAGAACGAGTACTGTGATGATCGAGTACAATTTCGACATGTCGAGTACGAGTACTTTGCTGCCTGGCACGAGTACCGTCGTTTCGAGTACGAGTACTTTGACATTCGAGTACGAGTACGAGTACGAGTACTCTAAAAAGAAAAGTACTCGTGTAGTACTCGAGTATGAGTACCGAGTACGAGTACTACAACACTGATGTCAAGTTCACATTTTATTCCCATATGCCATTGGTACCGGTGGGCATAATGTCTATAAAACTGCTGGTGGATCATTTTTGGTAAGTTGAGTAACTTTCTGTAAAGTTAGGACTTTCACCGATTCGTTTTGCTAAGGTTTGGTAGCCAAAGAAGGTATTCTTGTGGGCCAAACTAAAGGAATCCATCCAACCAAAAGAAACCGTAACGATTGCACTTAGATCTTGTTATAAGTATTTAAAATACGGTTTTCCCGGCTATTTTAAAAAAGTTTTTATTCAAATTCACTAACTCTAACATTCAATTTTGTCCGGGAAAAACATTCACACGTATTTAACAAAACCACTTTAGGCCTAGTCATTTACCATTCCATTTCAAAGTTTGGTCACCCTCTTTAGTCACCGGGTCCAGAATATTCGTCTTTACATATCAAATTCGTCCAAGCTGTTACCGAATGGCAGCATTCAGAGATCAAATTCGTCTTATATCATTCAATTAGACGAATTTGTTTTCTGAATAACAAGGTTTGGCGTAGACAAGACAAAATCGAATACTCCGGGACAAAAATGTGCTCGCTTGGTTGGAAATTGCTTGAACTGAATTTGAAATTGCCTGACAAAAGACGAAATTAAACATTGGAAGAGCACTAAATCGATGTTGATGGACGAATTTGAATATAAGAAACGGTGAATTCGATTGATAAATGTTTTAAAATAGCCGGGAAAACCTAAAGTAAAAAGAAATGTCTGGAATTGTATTGATTAAAAAAAACCTAGCGTGTACAATGACTTATTATATATATGACTTTACAGTTGGTATATACGTGTTTTTTCGATATTTCGATTTTCTTTTCCGAACGAAATTTAAAGAAATATAATTTCCTGTAACTATATACTAAATTTGCTTGTTTGTTGTTGCAGGCCTTAACATGTATATAGTTTTAAAATTGGTTTTAAATGGCGCGCTCCAGTTCAGAAATTGCGCACACTATATTCAAAAGTTGAAATTAATTTATTGATAACTTGTCGCGGGCTAATTTTTTTCATGCGATGTCTCATTGGAAGGTTCATAACTATGTCAGAAAATTAGAAATTCAATTTGAAAAACTATTTTTTTAACTGCCACACCCAAAAATCACGTATACACCAATTTTAGGTATTCAAATAGTTTGTAAAAAGTTGTCGGAATTGTATTAATAAAATAAAACACAGCGTGTACAGTGAGTTATTGTGTCTGACATAATGCGTTTCTCACCCTTTTCCGCATTGGAACTCCCATGCGAACGTTGACGCGACAAAAGCAGCCGTCATGAAAATACACACGGCAAAAATAGTCGCAGTGGCGTCGAAGTCGTAGCGGTCGATTAGGACGCCCCCTAGCGTTGACCCCACGAAGGAGCTGTTAGGTGAAAATATGAAAAGGCTAAAGCCCTTTTTTTATCGCGCACATGTGTATTTATATACTCATTAATTTGGGCGTGAAAGGTATATATGACTGTTTCAGAAATAATGTAGTTGGTGCTGACAATCGCTTTCGCCTGTATACAATCTTGCAAAAACATTAAAAAAAAATTGTATTTTATTTTGAAGGTGCCTGGAGTGTTGATTTCGTTTTTAGGATAAAAGTGTAGAATGGAATTATGTTTGTTTTTACTTCTTTTCCAAGTTTCTACTAACTCTTCATCGTTTCATCTTTCAGTTCAAAGATTGCTTTATCAATGTTGCTGTACTGCTTATCGCACGTATTGTTGATGTTATTGTTGTTGTTTACACAAACCGTTGTTTACACTTACCCCAAATGAAAGCAGCTGAGAAATATTCCCGACGCCATTCCATAGATCACTGGCCCGTTGTCCAGTCCATACCACCTTAAAAGCAAAGGACACAAAAAAGTGCAAGTGCACAATAAGCTCTGGCCGTGTTACAAGAAATCTTGCTTGAAAGTCTTGCATGAAATCGATCAAAATGATCCCTGCAAGAGTTTAAAAAAATGGCTCCAGTGCTAACAGTCTATTAATATATCTCGGAATTATTCACCTGTAAATTAATTAAAAGAGTGGAAGAGACGATATGGATAAGAGTGATTGACTTACTGTGCACTTATGACCATATCTATGATGCTTGGTACGGTCACCAATCCCATAGACATTCCAATCAGAACGCAGGACAGAATGAGGATGGTCTTACTGGAGGTAAGAAACACGAGCAAACGGCTACAGTATTTCTTTATTGACGTGTTTAACTAGCTGACGAATGGCGTCATGAAATAAAATCTATAAAAAAACTTTTACAAATGAATTTACGTGCAGGTAATCATTTTCAAGATTCGATCTAAAGTAAGAGCTCAAAATCAAAATTTTAACTTCTTTAATGCTGACAATAAATAAACTAATTTCAAAGCGCGTATTACTTAAAAAAGTTAAGAAAACACCTCGTGTACCGGTACCTGGTCCGAAATGGTAGCCATGGAGACGGGCCAATGGTCAAAAATGAGATGGCGAGCAATACACAGCCCAGAATGAGCATCACACGAGTAGTGATCCGGAAGTACTTCATCTGAAGGTCATGGTATGAGAAAGGTATCAATTATTTACCAGAAGGAAACACAAATGGCGCCCCCTATATTGTAAGGAAGTATGTGGTGCTTTCCAGATCAAGGATATTATGAAAGCCCAATTAATAATCTTTCTTTTAGCAAAATAATCATTCAAATCACTCATGTAATTTATAATTCCTGTTATGGAATTGTAAACTATTGTGCAGTTTTAAACGTTTGTCCACAGATCAGATTTAGGGTCCGTTTAAATAAAAATGAAACCATGTCGTATGAAAATAGTCCCATAAGTCTCCAGGGTAGCCAAGTAAAAGCCAGGGGAGACCTATAAACTCTTGACATTATTAAGTATGTTGTTTTAACATTGGAAGCAGAAAGTGTTTAAATGTTGTGATAAGTGCCAGTTATCATGGTTATGAGAGTGTTCTGATGTGTTTTTTTCGATATGTGATTTTTTATTTTTGCTGAAATATCACTTACCTTCATTGTGATCCGTGGACAAACTTACAAAACTCCGTTTAAAAGTCCATAACTGGAAAAATACATGAGCGATTTGAATGATTGTTTTTTTTCTAAAAGAAAGCTCATTAAATACTTGGGCTTTCACATCCTAGATGTGAAACGCACTACATGCAGAACTTCTTCTAAAAATAGGGGGCGCCATTTGGGTTTCCTTTTTTTTAGTCGCCCTGTCATGATTTACACGTTGACAATCATGATACAGTCTGCTCGACTAGACTGCATCATAGTCACAAACAAATATGTCATCATATCATATTCCAAATTAAAGATGTCTTTGCTGAAACGTGTTTTACCGCATTGTTGAGTATCCATCCGTACACAGGAGTTGAGAGCGCGTAGGAACCGCCTTGAATGAAGAAGACAATACCAGCATTGTCCGCTGGTAACAACCCCTCCTGAAAATAAAAAGGACAGTTTTTAAGTTCTGATTTTATAGAATTCCTTGGGAAGATCATATTCGTATAAAGGGAAATTATGTCATGGAATGCGTCCAATTGGGCTACAAAACGCGTTTTCAACGACATGATGTAAATCGGAAAGAGCATGTGAAAGTAGGATATAAATGTCCACATAACCATCCTTTAAAAACTGGGCATTTTGTGTTATTCTCGTGAGAACGAATTTCAGGGTCAACATTTTGACTCTCAGAAATCGAGCTGTTGGGTGCTAGTCGTGATTCCCACCGCACATATTCCACTAGTGCATCGCAATCTGCGGACGTGCGAGAACAATATTCGTGTATTGGTGCTGTGTGTATGTTCACACACACACGACGTGTACCGCATATTGAATGGACACGGCTAGAAATACATATGCGTATGCCACAACATTTCCGCCGCGTCAGAAGTAAACAACCGGGATTTTTCGTCTTTTCTCAGGAATAGTGTGACTTTAGGTTAGTTTCCTTCCAACTAGCCCTTTGAAAGAGGATAAGTAAACAATAAAAAAAAACATACATCTTTCGGGGATTTTAGCCCGTAAAGAGAAATAAAATGCATCTTGAGAAATGTTTGAAGATGGGCTTGCTGCTCTCCATCATGGGTATGATGTGGCAACTAACCTTCAGTGTGTGGTAGGCGATTCCGACATTGAAGACGGCTTGGGCGGCCGTGCTGACGAAGAGGGCCAGAATGACCGGCCAAACGGCAGGTATGCGGAGCAGGCTCCATAAACCCTCGTCGACTTTTGGCTTGACGAACGCTGAAAAGCATCAAAAGATTTCAAATCTGATAATCACTTAAAAAAAAATATGATAATTGAGTGTAAACGGTGTAGAATTGATGGGTATGTTCTTGACAATTATATTAATGTGAATGATATTAGGGTTTTGATCTATATCTCTCGGCGAGAGATGCGTCTATGTCATCATGACATCATACTGCCAGGCTCACCAAGTACTAAAAGACAGCTGATTTTGGCGAATTTTCATATTTTTCGTGCGCGACAAAATACCATATTTCGAAATAAAACCTTACAACCACAAAGTTAGCCAGTTTTTTTTTACTGTTACAGTTATCGTTGACAAGTTATGCAAAATTTAGTTGAAAATAGTAAATTTGCAATCATATTGTTACCTTTGGTTGGCAAAACTATGGCGTTGAGGGCGGTAAGCAGAAGACACAATCCACCGAGAGAGAAGAATGGAAGCTCATAACCTCCTGCCTACAAGATGAAGATACCTCAGTGAAAAAAAATCAAATAATTCGAAGGGCAAACCCTCAAATCCAGTATTCAGCTAGCATAATCGATGAGATGTTGGCGCAGCCAATAAGCCCTTATAATTACCATATAAAGATATTTAATGAATAATGATGAATGAATAATGAATAATAATGAATTGATTTGGTACCCGATAGAGTATCATTCCAATCATCGGGCCCATCACGAACGCCAAACCCGAGAACATTTCCAGCAGGCCCAGCATCTGCGGCGCACTCTCGGGAAAGTTCCCGCCCACCATCGCCATGGCAGCGATCAAGGCGGCCGAGGAGCCCACCGCCTCCGCGACGCGCATGAGCAGTGCTGATGTCACGAAGATAGTGCCATCTTGGATTTTGTCGAGAATGCTATGGAACATGAAAAATGTTGTGACAAATTAAAATTTCGCGTATTTCTTGAAAGGCAGGGCAGCTGTAAATGACGATAACGCTTATACCTATCACCGAAAAATGGTACATTCCAATAGACTTATTCACAGTCAAAACAATTCTCATAAACCCATTTTTAAATAAGAAGTGTCCAATATTCGTTTTGTTGTAATACAATAGACCACGAAAAGAATAGAGACGCGCATGAGCAGTATGACGTCACGAAGATGGCGCCATCTTGGATTTGCCATGCTCTGGAAGGGGAAAAGAATATTTATTTTATCGAGTTCAACAGGATACGACACTTACCCAAATATCATATTTGTGCAACCACACAATCCCGCGCCGATAAGAAACATAGTTTTAACGTTTACTCTCGGAACCTTTTGAAAGAAACAAAATGAAGAACAGGTTTAGGCTTCCCCTTATTCCTTCTACTGTCTTAAAAAAAAACCCGAAACACGAGAATACAAGATTTTACTTCAATCACAACTGTACTAGAAATTACTGTTATCATAATTATATAACTAATGTCTGGTAAACACTGGCAAATCATGAGAAATATTTTTATTCTAAGTGTAACCTCATTTTGTTCAACTTACAACTCGTGCGAGCGGCGTGCCAATCAGGAACGACGTAATAGAAAACGCGCCGAAAACGAGTCCAGCCGCCGTCTGATTGGCTCCCTTCCTGATCGCCTGACAAGAGAACCATCCAATCACAAAGCTCAAATTACACCGTTGACCTATGTAATAATTTATCTGTACTGTCGATTACCAATACAGGGTGGTAAAAAAAAAACCCGCAACGTCAAACTTCCAATATCCAGGGATCTAAACCATAGGTAATATAATTTTGTTGGAAGGAAAATCTAACCAAGAACCGCCGATTCGGTTCAGTAGTTTTGATCCCAGCGGCATTTTTGTGAACCAAAGTCAGGGGTTAAGACCATCCTTTTGTTCACTGTGTGCGATAATCCTGCTTAGAGCTCCTGACTTTGGCTCACAAAAATGGCGCTGGAATCAAAACTACTGGATAGAATCGGGAGTGTTTGGTATTTTCCTTCGAAGCTTCCAACAAAATGTCATATCCATAATATATATCAATATTGGCCTCTGAATAAAGTATGAGGTTGTGTTTTTTTGGGAGGACCACACTGTATAGCTGGACTGTATTTTATTTTATCTCTAATTTTAGCTTTGATCGTATTACAAATTGTACGGCCAACCAATATAGCTAATAAAAATGGGAAACGTAAATAAAAGCCCTATTTTCTAATTTTATCAAATTTTCGAAACGTGGCCGTATGGTCTTTTACGGCCAGTTGCACAAAATGGATGAAGGTCTGAAATATTTCGTTGTTCGACGAAAACGTTATTATCATCAACAAATATGGAAAACTTAGCAGCAAAAAAAAGGTATTTAAAAAACAAGGGAAAACTAAAATTAAACCAAATTTGAAGCAACTGACCTCTGGAGGGAAAAAGGGAGCGATGATTGAACATGACAGCCAGACCGACATATAGAGGGCGCTCGTCACTGCAAACTGGAACCACTGGTTCTGGTTCTCCCACATGGTTTAGTCGTCAAGGGGCGTGGCTAGAGCTAAATTAGGGGCGTAGCACAAGGGCAGATTATCGAAGGACTCCCAGATTCACCATGCTTAATCCTAAATTTTAAATGGCATCTGTCGACTTCCTGTATTATACATATATTTCTTGAAGGAATTGGCCGGCCCGCGAGAACATAATTTACATATCATGAATATTCCTATTCGATAAGACCTTTGTCATCTTATTGAATCATAATACTTTTTCACTGATTCATTGGTCCAATATCATAAATATTCCGACCGATTATACACACAAAGCGACTTTTGTCATCTTATTTGAGTCAAAACACTTTTCTACCGATTCATTGGTCCAAATATCAAGCTTAACGGGTATTAACACTGTGGAAACAAAAGGATGTCAATAAAGGGTGAGGGTTTTTCACCCATTCCAATGGGATGGGATTTGAACACAGTTAATTTAATTTACATCAGAGTGAAAAGGCCCATGATAATCTGATGCACTGATATCACTAACTGTGTAAATCCCATTGCAATGGGTGGAAAACCTATAGCCTTTTACAATCTGTTGGATCTCTGGTTTGCATGAACGGATTTCCATGGCATTTTCACTGATTATAAACGAGAGTATAATTAACATGCTCCATCAAGATGAAATGCTCATTGTAAGTAGTTTTTGAGAAATTAAAGGATATCTGCTTGCAAAACTTTTTTGGGACACCCTGAATGGTGAACGATTCATGATAGTTGACAATGAAATCGAGGTATATTTTCAACCAAAATACAAATGTACACAGGGGGTATAAGGACAAAGCAATCTGCAATGGTTAGTTTGAACAAAAAAAGTCAAGATGACAAAATTTCAGAGAAGTGTGTTGATATTCAGGAATCTACACCTACATACCTCACGCCCTCAATGTAAATGACTTCCTAGTCCAAACTTATATATTTTTCCAAAAAATAGAAAGAACAACACCTGACTAACTGTCGTTCGCTCTTCAAAAAAACATGGCAGACATCATTTAGATCATTAGTTGGGAATAAATAATTTGGAGTTTGATTGCGTATACAGGGTGAGTCAAAAAAGCGAAACCCAAATGTCGGGACCATTGTTTTAGTGAAGTTCTGCATGTAGCATTTTCAAAATCTAGGATATGAAAGCCCAATTCATAACTTTCTTTTAGTACAAGAATCATTCAAATCACTCGTGTACTTTTCAAGTTACGGAATTTTAAACACAACCACCGTTTTAAAGCTCTGTCCACGGATCACAAGAAGGCAAGTGTTCTTTCAGCAAAACGAAAACAAATCACATAGGGATGTGTGAATTGTGTTGTTTTGCTGAAAGAACGCAAACCTTTTTTTTGTGATCCGTGGACAGAACTTTAAAACGGTGGCTGTGTTTAAAATTCCGTTAACTTGAAAAGTACACGAGTGGTTTGAATGATTCTTTGTACTAAAAGAAAGCTTATGAATTGGACTTTCATATCGTAGATTTAGAAAGTGCTACATGCAGAACTTCACCAAGACAATAGTCCCAACATTTGGGTTTCGCTTTTTTTGACTCACCTTGTATTTTTCCAACCAAATATCTTGAACAGGGCAACCTAAACTACCGTTCACTTACCTTCAAAAACATAGGAGCAGACATCATTTTAGACCAGGAAATTTGGAAATACTGGAATTTGGTCTTGCACTCGCTGGTGAAGCATAGTACCATAACCATCTGGTCCACATAATAGTTAAAAGTCTACTACGCCAAGTGCTCTCGTACCAGAATCGTGCAAATATTTATGTCAAACGCAATCCGCCAACAAACGCCGAGTTATGTTAATTTTTTTTTCTTTTCTGGGTTGGCTTAATGTCAACAATATGCTGTTGAATCAATGCTGTACTATTATTGACTCTGACGTTACACGTGTTGCGCAGCTTGACAAATATGCCTGCTTTGGAGAAAATAATTATATACACCTGTTGTGTGGTCTATTAAAATTTTGCCCGATAATTCCGTTTCTGCGATGTGAATAGTGCCAAAGGCTGTCGTCGCCATGGTTATGTCGATAAATCATGTGAATTCTATAAAGCATTTAATTTGCAAAGACGTGTGAAACCCAACCTCGTCCCCAGGGTGTCGAGCAGTACGCGCTCATCACTAAACGAAGTTGGAAATAAAGTAAGCACTGGGGACGAGGTTTTGTGAAACCTGTTTTTTTTTTTAAGGTTCATTTTGACAGTGAGAAAGGTTTTGCGATTCAGATAAAATTGGGCACATTTTGTGGATTTTTTTTCTAAGCGTTATTGCAAGTTTACAGAATTAACTGAAATAAACAGAACATGTTCCACAGTTTTTTTCAATGTGAAAGACTTTTAATGTGAAAGCCACGATTTACTACCGGTATTCATTCATTGAGTAGTCACGTGTTAACAGTAAAAACGAGCTTTCCTTTCTCATTGGTCACTTTGACAGACATCGTGGCAGAAAACCAACCAATCAAAGAGCACCATTTGATCTTATTCACGAGGGAAGCCATTTTTGATCGTGTTCCCAGAATGTATTTCATTGATTGTAAACTGTTAAGTGAGATGGTGCCAGACTATTTATGCGTTCCAAGCCTCACTTTCTATTTTTTTTTTTTTTAAATGTTTTTAAATGCAGATTTTAAGTAATTCATCAGAGCGGATTAATATTAAGGTTCAGTTCTATTCGCAAATTCCCAAAAATGAAGATTTTACCTCGCTTTCGACCGATTCGTGAATAACGATTTCAACATGTCAGTGGCTGGAAGTTTAACCACTGATGAATTAATCATACTCATTAATTAGCATAATGGCACGCATTCAACCAGGAAAAAGACCATTTTTAAAAGGCAATAAGCCTTTTCGGAGTTCCAACTGCGCGCATTCGTAACCTGTGACAACGCACATTGTCTCAAATGCCCTTTGACAGTACCCACAATGCACACACAGCCTTTTTGTAAAGTCAGTGGCGTGATGTTGTCAAAGGTCATTTGAGACAAATAATGCGCGTTGTCACAGGTTACGAATGCGCAGTTGGAACTCCGAAATACGTATTCACAGCTTTTCAATCATAATCGAATGAGAATAAAACATCACTCAGTTAAAAAATGACAATCTTCCACCACAGTTCAAATAAAGTTAAAACCATAGAATTTGTTTATTCGAAAGTGCATTCAATTGAACCACTAACCCTGATATTAGGTCAAAGGTCGCCGTACCAAGTTGCGTAATACCGTAATTATAATACAATAGTCTATTGTACATTAAAACAATGCACACGCACCTGCGTAGGGGTCTTTTATTCTCGTTATGACGTCACATCTTGTCATTTTTTTATCCGTACATGTCAAAATTCCTTATGTTCAAATCTGAAAGTTTCGTTATTCAATTTCAATTTGTGTTTTTACAGGAATGAATAGGCAGTGGATATCCAACCTCGTTCCCATGTAAAGATCGGCTTGTGCACAGAAACGGACCACTTTATCGGGAACGAGGTTGCACTATGACAAAAACGCCATTGTTTGTAAATCTAAAGCAATTACTTTTAATTAATCATGATCCCGACACTTTTAATTAAGTCTATTATCTATATCTCCTGTCGAGTTCGTAAACGAATGAAGAAATAGTTTAAAAGTCGATAAATTGTGCGCGTCACGACTAACACCGTTTTTGGCCAATAAATACAAACGGTCTACTTTTATTGTTAAATTTGAAAAATCTCAAAAGAGTACGTCGTTAGACTGAGGCAATGAAAAGTGGTGAGGTCGCGAGACAAAAAAATAGGGATTTCAAAATACGAACTTGCAGATTTGACCAAAACCACCCATATGTTGTGTCCTTGGGCAAGCCACTTCACCCCACTGGCCTCTCTCCACCCAGGAGTGTAAATGGGTACCGGCATTAGCTGGGGAGTAAGCTGCGATGGACTAGCATCCCATATATGGATGAACACAAATATTCTCAGTCGTTTCACGCCAAGGAATCTGGAGGTAAAAGCCGGCCCGACGCGGGTCATACTGGCACATGACAGACTTTACTTTCACTTCTACCCTGATAAAGTTGAATTGAAATTGACTGGTGTGGAGTTCGAACCCGCGACCTCTAAAGAGTGTATCAAAACGAGCCACTCAACCCTACATTGGCAGTCCCTCAAGTAAACCTGCGTAAATTAAGTAATTTACTCGATAGGGAAAAGTGACCTCTAAGACTTTGCATGTGACCTCACATCAGGGCGTGTTTTGACCAATGACTGACACAATGAAAAGCGCCCTCAGCGTTGCTAACAGTACAAAGGAGGTAGTTGCGCCTACTGCAGCCGATTTTTTCTCTCTTCACTTCTTACTGTTCAATGCCACAATCTAAGCAGTCTAAAATCTCTTTAAATTATAGAATATTATACACAATCTCTTTATTACACAATATCCGACTGTAAGCGGCCAAAACGATAAAGTCAGTCACTGTACTAAAAAAAAAGTCGAATACCAGTATCGAATACTCGATGTATCAGTGTTGCACAATGTCAGGCGTAAAAAGTCAAACCGCCAGTATCGAATACTTGGCGTTGGTTGCGAACGTCACACTTAAATCGAGTATTCGCTTACTGTCATTTAGTTTAAAAAGTACTAGAGTTATCTCACAATCTACACAGTTACGTACGTACGTTACTTTGTCGCTCCTTTTCTTACAGCAATTGTTAAGCGTGAAAAACATTAGAACAGTGCATCCATAGAAATTTATTTCGAGTTTTCCGTAATTACACCTAGCTAAGACTTGGTATTTCCCATTAAGAGAAAAAACATAGAATCTAGAATAAGTCCATCTGTTTTGCAATATCTATTATTGTTATTATTTACACTTGCAAATAGTCTCTTTTTTCTTACATATTATTATTAATTAAAGCTGCTTTTTTAATATTTTATTTACAACTAAAACTTATGTTTTCATACCTCCTCCAATATTATGTTTAAGAATGAGAAAAAAACATACAAGACTCTGAAATATACAGAATACGGCAAAACCCAAGCATTCAGCACACAAGTATTCAACTACATTACTCATATACTACAAAGTAATATCGGTAGTTTAGATACTGACCTACAATTCAAAAACCCATGGATCAAAGGGAGATCTATTTTAAGACCAATGCTAACCCAGTGGTCAGATTGCCTTGGGCGTCAACGTAGTCCTTTTATCAAATAGGTTGTATCTTTTAAATGGCCACCCTGTCCCAAACAACATTATTACATAATAGCTGGTCATGCTATTACATTTCGCTGGTTTCAAACTATGAACATGAAAATTGTTCATGTGATTCTGACTCAAAATAAAGATTATAGACTGTTAGTTTTAGGGGTAAACCAAAAACAATATGAACGTTTCTATCCTAATTTTCATACAAAAATGAGAAAAAAATGTAATGTAAACTCCAAGGTCTTTGTAAAACATGCAAAACACATTTTTATGAGAAAAAAAATCTGCAACCTTAAGTTTAGTATTTCATTTAGGTATTTGTAAAATGGGCTATATAATCGAGGTATGAAAGAAAAAGCAAACACAACACTGAAAAACAGGACACACTTTTAAACAAATGGAAGCAGGGGAACATTTCTTAATCACAGGAAGAAAAATTAAAAGATCGTATTGCTAAGCCGGGTGAGTATTTGGCAGATATGTCATTCGAACGATGAACGTGGTCAATAGCAGTGAATAATACACGGATCTATTAAACCCCGACCAATGATATTTTTGACCGATCACAACAATGATGTCGGGTGAGTATTTGGCAAATATGTCGTTCAAACGATGACCACGGTCAATAGCAGTGGCTATTGACCAGTGAATATTAGATGGATCTATTAAACCCAACCCAATGATATTTTTGACCAATCACAGCCGTGATGTCAGGTGAGTATTTGGCAAATATGTCATTCAAACAATGACCACAGTCAATAGCAGTGGCTATTGACCAGTTAATAATAGACGGATTCTATTAAACCCCACCCAATGATATTTTTGACCGATCACAACCGTGATGTCGGGTTAGTATTTGGCAAATATGTCGTTCAAACGATGACCACGGTCAATAGCAGTGGCTATTGACCAGTTAATAATAGACGAATTCTATTAAACCCAACCCAATGATATTTTTGACCAGTCACAGCCGTGATGTGTTTACGCGTGTATGGCGCGCACCAGACAGGGACTTTGAGTGTAGAAAAACATGCTAAACAAGATGAGACCAACTTTACTAAGTTTAATATCCAACAAAATTCTCCAAACTTTTCATGGGGCAAAGACAAGGTCCGCAGTATTTCACCAGCCAAGTTTGAGGTCTCAAATAAGCCTCTGTACTTTACGTGTGTGCTTTCCTATGGTGCTCAGTGGACCGTGGGCCCCCACTGGCTCCATAGGAAAGTGCACATGTAAACAAAGTGTGACGTCATTAGTACAGAGGCCTATTCAATTTTTAAAGGAGACTTTTCTTTAAAATTTTTCACCTAAGAGTGAAGCCAAATGATTTCAATTTGAAGCTGAGAACTAGACTGGTGCGGGTCAAACTTTTTGCAAAGATTAACCCAACTTTTTGCAAAGATTTTTTAAGTCCTGGATGGCTGTACTACTCACATGTTTGAAATATTGTTAGAATTTGAAATGATTTAGGTGTTTATCCAAGCACAAGGCAGTATTCAAGTAAAAGTAGAAACTCCAAAAATAACTTGCGAAAAACAAAATTTAAAGTAACCAAAAAATTGAATACAACTTAACGAAAGGAATCAGAGAATGATCTGTCAAATTAGGACTTTTTTGTTGAACACTTATTGCACACAGTAAATGCTTGCGTAGGATTTTGTGGACTTAGTGACATTTTTTCATGAAGTGACACCGGGTGACACCATGTGACACCAGGTGACACTAATTGACAACAGGTGACACCAGGTGATACCAGTTGACACAAGGTGATACCAGTTGACACAAGGTGACACCTGGTGCATGACACCTGGTGACATCAGTTGACACCAGGTGACACCAATGACATTTCAGGTAACTGTGGCATACTGGAGATTGAATGGCAGTAACCTCAAAACATGTACACATGTACATGTATGTGCCGACACATGACAACAGGTGACACTGGGTGACACCAGGTGACATCAGTGACATTTCAGGTAACCGTGGCACACCGGAGAGTGAATGGCAGTAACCTCAAACATGTATGTGTCAACACATGACAACAGGTGACACCATGACACTCTCAAGTGGCATAGTCATGTGTAACATCAATGACATCGTGTTGTCATAGGTGCCACTTGTGACAAGTGACATCAAGTTATTAGTACAAGTTATGTTGTGACATTCAATGACATTCTGACTTCATTGTGACAAAACATGTAAGTCCACACACAAACACATCCGAATCCCTGCTACCCGCACCCAACAAAACGCAATCAAACAAAACAAATGCATTATCACCCAAATCAAGGTAACAAAATTGGAATCATTCAAATGATAATTTCAAGTATGAAAATTAAACAACACACAGAGGACAAGAAAGAATCAAAGTACAAAAGAAAATATCAACATAAATTAAACAAAAATTATTGCAAATATAAATCAAACCTGCACCCTTCAAGAGTAAATCTGCGTTATGGCCAAATTCACGGAGACGCTAAAATAAGCACACAATGAATATATGCTAAGCATTAAAAAAGGTTACCAGCCAAAACGTGATGCAAAGTATATTGCTTGAGACTGGTGCCCAGCACATTTAATGCTCAGCATGATTTTCTGCTTAGCGGCTTTGTGAAAATGGCCTCATTTTACAGGAGATCAATTTACACTACAGCACCCGTTGGGCGAAACCTGAGCTAAGCGAATTCAATAAGCTGCTAACAAAAAATATATATGTACATTATAGTTTGATGTGACAATGCTGTATGGTGTCATGGATCCTTCAAGGAGTAAAGTACAATGTAATACAATGTAATACATGTACAATGTAATACAATGTGATACAATGTAATACAATGTGATACAATGTGATACAATGTAATACAATGTCATACAATGTAATACAATGCAATACAATGTGCATGTAGTACAAGTGCTAATGGATTAAAGGCTGCAGAATGGGGATGCTACAGCCACAGTCTGAGCCACAGCCCTAAACCTTAAGCCATAGTCACATCCACAGCCACTGCAAAAGAGCTCAACCAAAAACAAAACCAGAACCAAAACTAATACAGAACCTAAGCCATAGCCATAGCCTTAGTCATATCTTTAGCCATAGCTCTTCAGTCAAAGCACAGATCCTCTACACAAGGATAAACGACTTCCCCAAATTTCTGGTTACGTGCGTGATACGGCACTTGGGTCGTTGTGGGTGCGCGAGACTTGACGCGCGACTGCAGTCTTTCAGTGGTCAAATTTCTGTCAGGACGCCAGCTGTTGGGATTCATGGCGCGCACGCATTGTTCTACATGTTCTATTATGCGTTGTTCTATGCGCAGACGCGGCATATCACGCATGTAGGCAATGCGTTCTGTACATTTTGTACACAAGCTCCGATGAGTCGTTTATCCTTGTGTAGATCTAGGATCCGTGGTGTACATGTAAGTGAATGTTCTCAATGCTGCTTGCAAAGATACAATTTTTGGGAGAAAATCTGAACGTGTTCAAAGCATCAAGACGTTCTCACAACTTTTTTTAGTCTTAAGGAGTCAAGTGAAATGAGAATGGATTGATCACTACAAAAAGCGATAAAAAGTTCATCAACGCTTGAGGAGAAAAACGAAAGGAAACATTTTGTAAGTCAAAACTGCAGCTACTTAACATTGTTTGTCAACATTGAGCAAGACCAGCTTTCTCAATGTAATAAATCAATTTAAATATGAAGTATCTACAGAAAGGAAAAAATAAAAAACGATGAAATTAATTTCTTGTCCACTTTGTAGAGTCGTCGTAACTACTTGTATAAACTTCTCTAAAATAAAAAAAAGAAAGTTTGTTTGTTTGTTTGCTTGTTTATATAAACCATGTAAAACACTGTCAGGGATGTTTGTGTGTCTGTTTTTGCATAATTGTTTTTTTCCCAACGCTTGATTTGTTTAGAAATTGTCAAATTCGGATCAATATTGACGCATACATGTACTCAGTTTCCCATTGAAATCCCAAAAAGGAAAACAAACTAACCGACAATCACTCAATTAAACCCATTCCGTAAATTTTCCAAAGTCATTCCAAAAGAAACATAAAAAAAGAAAAAAACAATTTTTCAAAAAATAATTTTGAAATTGAGGAAAATTCATAAACTATCACTTTCTATAATCTGCATAATGTGCAACAATTGTAATTAGTAAATTCGTAAATTTTAAATCAATAAAATTTGGTGCAGTTAATTAATTTAATAGTACTTTGTATGAACGCATGAATACATGCAGAATTCACCAATGCCGTTAATCACAGCATGATCATAAGTTTCTATAATTTTTTTTTAGATTTTACGTAAACCTAATTCATCTCATGCTCTCACAGATTGTAAAATATTTTTTTTATCTGCTAAAGACTATAAATTTAGATAATTTATTGTAATTCTCATACGAATTTTTTTAGAGTAATTTCTAAATTTTTTTCTTCTTCCATTCCGTATCACTTGTCACTACTCATTGCACAAAAAAAACACTTGGCAGTATTCTTGGTTACCATGGTGTCTCCATGCCAACGGTCATCTCTTGTTACCATGGAGACGGTTATCCACATTCAATCTCTCCTTGTTTCGACGTCTTCGTCAAGGAGCGTAAAACGCCGATGTCCAACTTTCAAAAATCTCAAGTCAATCCGAAGCTTCTTGCCAGACCGTCCAAATTGTGTTGGGGCGAAAAAAAGTACATTATTATCCCTTTTCCTTTTTAAAAGGAAAAAAAAAAGCGACGACCGAAAATTAATCGCCCCTCGTGAGGTTATTAGGTGGAGTTAACAAATCTCAAACCTGACCGCCTTCGTCGCTCTTCATCGCGACGAGTCGGGCCTGTTCTCGTCGCGGGCTGGTCTGCCCGTCGTTGCTGTTGAGGGCAGGCTCCGTGTTTCGGCGCTTGATCTTCGATTTGGATTTCTTCAACATGGTGGCCTGTTACCAAATGGAAAAAAAAAAATGAAAAAAAAAATATGTAGACTTTTCCACTGTGGCATCTCTCTTGGTCTAGTTTCCTGACAACATGGTTGATGTTACATAGATGTTTAATGTTAAATGGTAAGCACCAGACTATTTTTATGACGTCATACCTGCAATGCAGATCGGCACACCACAACCTGACCAGCTAGTTGCATCCATGGTTCCCCGTCAACCTGCACTGGCATGTCAGTGTTGAGCCATACACGGACCTGTGCAGGGCACCGGCCAAAGATAAAAGGAAAGTCATTACTAGTTTCATCTCCCAGAAATCTGGTCCAAAAACTGAGCCATTTCCAAATGAAATCAAAGGGAAATGCTTACACTTTATGATGCCTGCAACAAAAGCACTTTGGAAAAAAACCTGGAATATCTAGGATCATCAGGTGATTTTCACTTTTAAAAGCCACGATTTCAAATCGTTTTCGTACATTTAAGAGGAGTAGAAAGTTGCACAAAATATGTTCCTACGAAAAAATCATTTCGTAGACCCTTTAAGGGGCACTAGTCAAAAGCCGAAATTCTGTATTTGCCGTGTGGTCAGGGATGTCGCCTAAGCCCAAAGACCCGACAAAACTGAGCTACATATCTCAGTTGGTAGAGTGCGGGTATGGTGTTTTAGAGGTTCCAGGTACAAATCCTGCCATGGACTTACATTTGCCCCCTGACCCAGTCGGATCCCCGTCCGGAGCCCGCTCTGGATCTGGCCCAGGTGAACCACCCCCGTCAAGCCGACGAGTTCCAGGAGTCCGTCGTCATGGCGACACTTCTTGAATGTGGTATCCTGGTTGTCCACGCCCCACGGATCCGCGCCACTCCCCCAACTACACGTAAAAAAAAAAGAAAAAAAAAAGTCACGCTCTCAATTTTCCAATTGACATAAATTTTACTTTATACTCTGCAGCCGATTTCACGAAAAAGTGCGTAGCTTGCGCCATGCGTAAGACTTACGCAACAAATTCGTTGCGCAGCTACGCAATAAACTTACGATCCATTTCACCAAACTTGGCGTAGCTGCGCAATGTTTTAAATAATTTAAACATCTTGAATGAGGATTAAAACAGCATTTACGACGGCTGTTTGTGTGTTCAAAGAGCGCCCTCTATTGTTCATGCGCAAAGTCCATAAGGAAACTTTTGTTGGCTGCTGTGAAGTGGGCCGTGTGTTTTTGTTTCACACAAACACTCACCTTGAGATATTGAGTATGAGCATGCCCTCTATTGACGGGATCTCAATCGGTCTGCCGTCCACCTCCACTCGTAGCTCCTTCTGTAGTTCCTTGCATGATGTTCTCCTGCCCAGCTTGCGCATCCCAAGACGGAAGTACACTCCTTTGTTGTGCAACCTGTAAAAGACCAATTAAAAATGTTTTTATCTTTGCTGCATTTTTTTTATAATGCGAACTCAAGAGATCAACGTGTTAAAACTAAAGACTTCATTGGATAACCCCGAAGGACCAATTCAAACTAGATAGAATCAGTTCAAACCAGATACAACCACATCAAACTAGATGGAATCAGTTCAAACCAGATGGAACCAGTTCAAACCAGATACAACCGCATCAAACCAGATGAGAACCAGTTCAAACAAGATGGGACCAGTTTGAACCAGACGGAACCCAATTCAAACCAGATGCAACCAAATCAAGCTGGTCCTAAACATTTAAAACCAGACCTTAATGGGTATGCACATACAATCATACCGCATCCAACCAGTCTAAACCAGTTAATGCCAATACTGAAGAAGTTGTTCATGACAAACATGTTCAAACCAGATTCAACCAGTACAAACCAGATCCAACCAGTACAAACCAGATCCAACCAGTTCAAATTCAACAAATATTTTTTTTCCGGTTTCTCCTCTCTGGCCATGTGGAATCCAAGGCAGAGGTCATTACCAATGCTGATTGAGAAGCAATTATTCAGGAAGACCAGGTTCAAACCAGATCAAACTAGTTCAAACCCCAGATCCAAGCTGTTCAAACCAGATCCAACCTGTTCAAACCAGCCCAATCCAGAACCACCCAGTTCAGACTCACCTGCTGTTGAACTTTTCCAGTTTCTCCTCCCTGGCTATGTGGAATCCCAGGCAGAGGTCAGCTGATGCTGAAGTAGTTGTTCATGACAAACATGCAACAACCACTCCAAAACTAGATCCAACCTGTTTAAACCAGTTCAAAGCAGAACCAACCAGTTCAGACTCACCTGCTGTTGAACTTTTCCGGTTTCTCCTCCCTGGCCATGTGGAATCCCAGGCAGAGGTCGGCGTCGATGCCGATGCTGAAGTAGTTGTTCATGACAAACATGTTGGGCATATCCTCATTGCCCGAGCTGCTGTTGGAGGAGTTGGACTTGTTGTCGCACTCCATCAGTTTAGATTGGTCCGTTTCAAAGATCACCGTCCACCTGTCGGAATACAGAGAAAACCGAATGAAGCTGAGTTCGAACCTGGGACCTCCGGAATAATAACAGAATGAAAACTTATTGACCCACTGTGCTGTTGTAGGAGTTGTATTTCCTGTCTACTCAGATTGCATTCGTCTGTTTTAATGATCACTGTGTGCCTTTGGGCATTGGGAAAATATTGAATGAAGCGAGATTCGAACCTCGGACCTCCAGAATATCAACACTAATAATGATCAGCATTCGTAATGTAAGGTTGGGTGTGTTCTTATTATTAGTAGCAAACCATTCCTCAACCCTCCTATCTGAACAGTCACAGACAGTCAAAGACAAATCAATGCTCTTCCCCTGCCATGCCTTTTACACAGGCTAGTCACCAAGAGTTAGATCATATTTCAAGCAAGCACTGTGACTAGTCAAATCCAGTCTAATGACAAAAGCCGGCAAGTGGTAGGCACAGCTGGCTTATCAATCACCTTCAGTCAAAGCATAGCTGTATCAAGTCACATAAACAGTCACAGCCACTAAATCCCACTTTATGTAGGCTGGGAGCTCTTAACTGTTGAAAACAGTCACTTGAGTGATTTTGACTGAAAGGAAAACTAGGCACAGAATGTATGTTTGCATAGCAAGGTTAAAATACTGTATGACAGTGGTACACTATTCACTTTATTGTTAATTTTCCTGGCCAACTAATTTCAGTTTAGACATTTTGGTGTACTTCAAAATTCATTGAGCCCGGTTCATATTCGGCGCGAATGCGAAGCGAATTTGACGTCAAGAAACATTCGCTGCGAAATTCGCCAGAGTTGAAATGTTTCCAACTTTTACTTTTACGAATTCGCAGCGCAAATACTTGCCTTGACGTCACCAATTCGCGTTCGTGCCGAGTATGAACCGGGCTTTAGGCTACACCAAAGTTCATCTCTTCTGATGTAAGTCATGTCTGGAACAGATTTTTTACCAACGGCTGTGGATTCTCCCTTTAGTACGTTAATGGACAAATCTAAAGCCACAGCCACAATATTCCCAATTTAAGAACAGTCTAATTAGAAATGACCCTTGAACTCTGACCTGTCTAGCTTGACCTCCTCCGAGTCTACTATGGCCTGTAGGATGGAGTAGAGTTCATCGCCTTGCTGGTAGCCGCCTCCCCACTTCAGGACCCGGGAGAGGTCATTACCTGGGGTCACAGAGAGGTCAAAGGTTAAAGAATGGACAGCGGAGACATGTTGAAATCTGCTTCACTTGGATGTTGGAATTTCACATTCAGAGAGTTGTAATCATGTCAAGATAAGTCATCACTATTCATCATAAGTCCACCACCAGTCATCACAAGTGATAATTAATCCATCATAAGCCATCACAAGTTAATCACAAGTCATCACTAGTCAATCAGAAGCCATCACAAGTCATCATAAATCACCACAAGTCAATCACAAGTCCACCACAAGTCAATCACAAGTCATCACTAGTCAATCAGAAGCCATCACAAGTCATCATAAATCATCACAAGTCAATCACAAATCCATCACAAGTCCATCACAAGTCATCACTAGTCAATCAGAAGCCATCACAAGTCATCATTTATGTAAATTGTCACCGTCGTCACCACAAGTCAATCACAAGTCCATCACAAGTCAATCACAAGTCATCATTAGTCAATCAAAAGCCATCACAAGTCATCATAAATCATCACAAGTCAATCACAAATCCATCACAAGTCATCACTAGTCAATCAGAAGCCATCACAAGTCATCATACATGTAAATCGTCACCGTCGTCACCACAAGTCAATCACAAGTCCATCACAAGTCAATCACAAGTCAATCACAAGTCAATCATAAGTCAATCACAAATCAATCACAAGTCATCACTAGTCAATCAGAAGCTATCACAAGTCATCAGAAGCTATCACAAGTCATCATAAATCATCATAAGTCAATCACAAGTCAATCACAAGTCATCATAAATCATCACAAGTCCATCACAAGTCCAATGTACCATACTTACCAGTTCCCAGTGGTAGTATGGCGATGGCGGGATTGCTACACACAGACTCCTGCCCTACGTCATCCAAGCACTGCAGCACCCATCCCACGGTACCGTCACCGCCGCAGATCAAAATACGGTACTCCTGCAGCTGGCTGAATGCATGCAACCTGCAGGTAGTTAATTGATTGGAGAACAGTGAATAAATGAATGTTTGTTGGGACTCACCTGAATCCTTCAGAATCCACCATTTTGCAGGAACCTAATGGCACACTCTTTATACCTACCAAGTTTCAAGTGGCATCCAGTTCCATGTAGAGTAATAGTATCTTCCGTTGTTGTAGTTTAGGTATTTGTGATGGATCACAAGCTAATCACAAGCCAATCACAAGCCAATCACAAGTCATCCAGTCCCAAGTCAACATGACTTTGTTGTTGTTCATCTTGTTACTTGTGACTAAGCTTGTGATTAGACTTGTGATGTTTTTGTGATCGATCACAAGCACCTCAACTACAACAATGGAATTCTCCAAAATCTTTGAAAAACTTCCTGTTGGATTTTGAAGTATACAGGGTGAGTAAAAAAAACCGAAACCCAAATGTCGGGACCATTGTTTTTAGTGAAGTTCTGCATGTAGCACTTTGAAAATCCAGGATATGAAAGCCCAATTCATCAGCTTTCTTTAAGTACAAGAATCATTCAAATTACTCATGTACTTTTCAAGTTACGGAATTTTAAACACAACCGCTGTTTCAAGGTTCTGTCCACAGATCACAAAAATGGTAAGTGTTCTTTCAGCAAAACAAAAACAAATCACATAGGGATGTGTGTGAATTGTTTTCGTTTTGCTGAAAGAACGCACACCTTTTTAGTAATCTGTGGACAGAACTTTACTACGGTGGTTGAGTTTAAAACTCCGTAACTTGAAAAGTACCGGTACATGAGTGATTTGAATGCTTCTTGTACTAAAAGAAAGCTTATGAATTGGGCTTTCATATCCTAGATTTTGAAAGTGCTACATGCAGAACTTCACTAAAACAATGGTCCCGATATTTGGGTCTCGTTTGTTTTTTACTTACCCTGTATAGGAGGATTAAGAAATTAACAACTTCTGACATTCTATACTCCCAATAACAGACAGACAACCAAACAGCCCGACAAACAAACAGACACTGACACAACAAAAGGATCTAGCTAGGGTTTAATCTTGCAAAAGGATGTTCAGGACTTAGATACCATACATCCCTCACTCTCTGTGGGCAAACAGAAAACCAAGCAGCCCAACAAACAGACAGACGCGATTCTACCTACCCCGGCAGAGGACCGCCCTGACACAAGTTGAAGACCTGGTAAGGGTTTACCATCTTGGAGAGGATGTCAAAGACCTCGATTCCTTGGCAGCCTCCGCTCTTGACATTGATGAAGAGAAGGAGGGGCGTGGCATCGGGTTTCAAGAACTCGATCTGAAACCATCAAGAAATTACAGATACAAGTTGATTACTTTAACCCTCCTGCTATTTAAACAGTCACAGACAGTCAAAATTCACTTCCACTTCCCCTGCTATACTTTTAACAAAGGCTAGTCACCAGCAGTCAGATCATATGTCAAGCAAGCACTGTGACTAGTCAAACTGGGTCAACAGACAAAGCAGGCAAGTTGTGGTCACAGCTGGTTTATCACTCACCCGGAGTCAAAGCATAGCTGTATCAAGTTACTTGAACAGTCCCAGACAGTCAATCCTGCTTTTTGTAGGCTAGGGAATTCTTAACTGTCACTTGTTTGATTTTGACTAAAAGGACTACAGTGGAATGTCACTATAACAAACATCGCGGGATCCACAGAAATTGTTCATGATAGCGATCGTTCGGTGTAGTGATTTTAAGCTGCTGGTGCTCCGGTACTCACTTTTCAATAAATAGCGCCCTTCATAACTTCACCCTGCACGCCCTGGCAGTTACTGAAAGACGAATTTGAACGCGTGCTGACTATTGAATTATGTTCACACAGTTTTTGAGCTTACTACCTACAGCAATGGGTGGCTTTCCCCTTATATTCCTTGGGGAAATAATAGCCACTTGTTGCTCTTCTGTTGACATTTTTTCAACAACAATGTTCGGTACGTCTTATACACAAAAATCGGGAGCCAAGGATGATGTTCTGTATAGCCGAACGTTCGGTATAGCAGTGTTCGGTATAGCGACGTTCCACTGTACTTGGCACAGAATGTATGTTTGCACAGCTGGGTTAAAATTGGTAAGTCATTCTTCAGGGACCGAGTAGGATTAAATACATTCCAAACAGGTTTGCGAGGTACAACAGGAATCTTAACATAACGTCTTACGTGAATTTCTGGAATGAAGATACAATTGACCGGTTTGTCTTCGTAGGTGGCGTCTTTGAGAACGTGATAAGCCTGGATGGCTGCGTCGTGGTCCTCAAAGGCTACTATTGCTGCTCCTGGAGATACAAAGCGATGAGACAACAATTAAAAAACCAATCCTTGGGACTGGAAACTTGTTAACAGATCCATGGGCTCAGTGCACAAGTACTCCTTCAATGCAGCGATGTAGCCAGGGTTGTCATCCTAGGGGGGCGTGTGGGGGGGCTTGAGGTTACATGGAGGGGCGCCCAAAAATTTTCATCCGTGGTGCTGACAGGTAGGCAGGGTTTTTTAACCGGACACCCGCCCTCCATAAAATCAAATAGTAGTGGTGGTGGGGGTGGGGGGGCTGGACACCATCTTCCAATGGGGGCGCTGTTCAAGACGTATATATCATGGCTACATTAGACAATAACTATACCGCTATTCACATCATGTCATTCGCGCCAAGGGACGTTACAATACAAAGCTACCCGCAAAAAATCCCAACGTTTTGGTAAAGAATATGCACAAATCGTGGAAAAAAGGGACTTTATATTGTTCCAGCTAATCATGGTAAATCATATGGCTGTACTCTTCTCAAGATGCCAAATTTTCTTTTGGGGTGACTGGGGGGTCGCAAACTTTTTATGTGGCCCCCCCCCCCTTAGCTACACCGCTGCTTTAATGGCTAGAAAAGGAGAGTTGGGGGAGACCTAGACTGGTTTCTGGTCCATCAACTGTGTATCAGAAAAATCGGAATAAATTTGAATAAGTTGGATTTTCATCTCTGATAGATGTAAGGGACAAGGATTTTGTGAAGGGATTTGCGAAGAGGTTTGAAATGGGGGAGGGCATTGGGACTACATACGAGACGTTTCATCAAGATAATAATACAAGTTTTCTATATTCTAGGATGCTTACCATATTGTACGTAGACTTTTCCTACTGAGGTGAACAATGGACATCCCGCTGTGAATTCAAAAAGGAGAATTTCTTAAGCAATAAGTTCTGCTTAGCATTAATGGTAACACTAAAGGCAATGAGGAGTTTCCAAATTTGAGCTTAGCTCAAACTTTGCTAAGCATTTATACATTTTTTGTTAATGCTCATACTCAATGTCTTAAGCTTATCTTCTTCTAAGAATTGCCTCATGGGTTTGTGCTTTAGGTAGAGTACATGTACATCATTTGTCATTTGTGCACGTTTTTCGTTTGAAGCAACAAAAGTGCTCAAAATCTAAAGAAGGGTGCTTAACAACTAACCTGATGAAGTTTTAGCTCAGTGAATGCTGTATATTCCGAGAAAACAATATTCTAGGATCTTGATTTCAATTCAAAAGTTGCCGATTCATGTTTAGAATTGTGCCCCAAATCAGCGACACGTTCTCATTCAGCCGATTGCAGCTATGCACTGAGCGGACGAATAATAGCAACCGCGTGTGCGTCCTTTCAACGCTTGCGTACACCCTTTCACGGTTTAAAAATGAACTACTAAAGGAAATTTCCAAAGATTCATCTTTAGACACATCTTTGGAAATTGCCTTCTTTTATTGTTTTATTCTAAATGACAACATGCCAGAAGGAATAATTTCTCAGAGAGTTCAGTGCCATTACTATCTTTAAACCAATAAGCTTTTCAACAATAATTCTGTCAGTTATTTTTTGGATAGCTGCAAATGATATACTCTACCTTTAAAACCTATCAAGTGGATGCTAAGCGTATAACATTTGCTAAGCAGTGCTCTTCTAAGCAATCTGCTTACCTTCCTCTAAGAGATGCCTGATGATGTGTTTGTACTTGAACTCGGACAGGTTGATTGGGAGATTGCCTACAAACATCTGGGCAGCGTTGACCGGCTTCTTCTCATCCGCCCGCTTGAGCTGGTACCTCGTCTGCTTCATCTGGAGCAGGGAATTCTGGGTAACGGGAACAACAAGGACGACACGATCAAATTGACTGGTTGCCTAGCAACGAGGGCAATGGAAGTTCCGGTGGGGTTGGTGTTACAGAACTTGTTACTCACCCGTCTGGCCTTGATGAGTTGCGGCCACGGGCACTCGTCCCGATCCATCTCCCTCTCGTGGATATCATGCTCGATGATCAGCTCCAGCAACGAGAACATGTCTGGGTCTTCATCCTGTAAGGTCAAAGGTCAAAGGTCAAAGGTTTGTTTGCTTGATTGTTTGTTTGTTTCCATTTGTACAACGAAAATACAATGAAAAATTACAATTAAATAAGTACAAATGGGGTTACATCCATTCGTCTTCATTGAAGATGAGTTGCAATTGTAAGAACCAGTTCTTTATTGTCCCAAAAGTTGAAGGAAACAAGAAAGCTACCTGCTAGCTTCTTTGTATCTCCAAGTGTATTACATCTGGGGAGAGGATGGGAACGTTTCAGGGGTAGGGAGCCTGCTTTTTCGGAAGAAATGCCACAAAGCTGAATAAGATGTCTTGCCTTCTTGTCATGATCAGTAGCAGCAAAGGTGGACGTTCATGATGGTGGGTTGATAAAGACAATTCTGGTTTCAGCAAGAGGTAAATGTTGCTGGTACTCAAGTTCTAGAACTTCAATATTAGGTCACAAATATAAGACCTCTTCAACCTTAAGTCGTGGCCTTTTGCTGACTGAATATAAATCTTATATGAAGTAGCTTGTTAGATTGGTGTAAGTGGAACTTGACAAAGGCCTTACCTCTAAGCCAAACTTGTGCAGAGCCATTTCAATGATTTCTTTGACCGAGATGTAGCTGGTGATGGAGACAGTGACATACTCCACAGGGACTCTACAGAACAGAGAGAAAAAAGTAATATGGATTAATGGATTCCAGATTCTGTGTGTGCGTCCACACAGCCATATCCACACCAGTGTTGCAGTACAGTCCATTACAAGTCCTTACAAGTCCATCAAATTTTGTCCTTTTTTTAACCCCTTGACGCCAGTTGACGGCTATAGCCGCACTCCGAATGCTGTGGTCAGCCGTGGAATTTCCTCTACGGGCAGCTGCTAGGCATATAACTGGCAGTGCAGTGCCGCTACTGCTGCTACTGCTGCTACTGCGCAGAGGCTCTGTGCAGAGGTGCATGTAAGCCTGTGCAGTGAGGCATAAAAACCCGGCAGCAAGGGGTTAAAAATTTGACTTTAAACTTGGTAGTGTTGTCGTTGAGTACATCTCAGTCCATGACAATACGACCATTCACAAGTCAAGTCATGGATTAACGGATTCCAGATTCTGCATGTTAATGGATTCCAGATTCTGCGTGTGTGCGTCCACACAGCCATATCCACACCAGTGTTGCAGTCCAGTCCACAAGTCCTTACAAGTCCATCAAACTTTTTTCCTTTTTTTAACCCCTTGACGCCGGTTGACAGCTATAACCGCACTCTGGAATGCTGTGGTCATCAGCCGTGGAATTTCCTCTATGGGCAGCTGCTAGTCCTATAACTGGCAGTGCAGTGCCACTACTGCGCAGAGGCTCTGTGCAGTGATGCGTGTAAGCCTGTGCAGTGAGGCATAAAAACCCGGCGGCAAGGGGTTAAAAATTTGACTTTAAACTTGGTAGTGTTGTCGTTGAGTACATCTCAGTCCACGAAAAGATGACCATTCACAAGTCAAGTCATAAGCTGTTGAAATGAACCGTGATGAGGGCATTGCTTTGTTACTGATCATCCCATGTTACATGTGAGTAGACTTGTGAATGGTCGTCTGAGTTGCGTTTAACCACTTCGCGCCGGGATTATTTTGCCGAAAAATGTTGAGTTGATGTCATTTCAACAGTATTTGCAGGATATTTCTTGCCAAAACCTCATATGTTTCAATACTCCAGGGGGTGCACTTGAGCGTAAATTGTAGAACAATAGGCCGTGCATACTGGCCAATTCAAGATCAGCACATGGTCCGCCTCCACAGACTTCGTGTGTGTGTACAAAAGACATGAGGGATTAGCGTGTTTAGACGTCACCCAGAGGTGAGTCGAGGCAATCTTGACGGTTTAACCCGTCAGCCTTGCCTGTGTATAAAAACAGCCACTGTGTGTTATCACATCCTCCGACGTGAACTGGTTAACCCGACTTGTCATGGACTGGGGTGGGCTGAACAACGCTGCTACCAAGTTTCAAGTGAAAACATTTTAAAAGTTCGCAATACTCACTTCATTGCTCCTGGATAGACTTTGATGAGACCCTTCTTGGCTTTTGTCTCCTGAAAATAAGTAGAAAAATACTGCCAGTAAAAAGTGCTCGATCCCCCTGGCATCCTGCCAATTTGTACACATGTACATGTACAGGCAGTTAGCAAGGACAATTGTCAGTGGCTGCCTTGATTGTCCACCGGGCAGGTGCCAGTTCTCAATTAAATGGGGAGTTTGGGTTGAATGGAGAGTTTGGGTGAGACACCGGACTAGCATATGTTAGAGTCATTAGTATCTCTCCAGAGTCCTCGTAAATATCCATATTGGAAAGGATTTTTTTGACGTCGGCCTTCTCTCCACAGACCACCTTTCAAGTTCGGTTGAGATTGATGACTGCACTTTACAGTGAAATGGAACACACACACACACTAAAGCGCGTTCACACCGTTGATCGTGGACGTCCTATTGTCCCTCTTTTGTTTGTACTTTAACTTTTTAGGAAGACTCCCATATGTTTTGTACACGACCCGAATCGCGGACGTATGCTGGGAATCGTGGACGACATTGTTCTCTTTTGTTCTCTGGAATTTTTCGTCCACGGTTTGAAAAGATAAACACACCCACCCAGAGAGTCATGTTTTACTATACTATTGAGGACAATGCTTTGTGTTTCCCTTTGTCCCTGTAATATAACACTCTCCCGTAGACTAAGCACATAACCGTTTATGTAGAACACTTACACAGGCACACACCGACACAAAGAAGGAATATGCAATCGCAATATCCCTATTTAATTTAATTTTTCTTTACAAATTATATATTCTTTTTTATACAATTAACAGAAAGTGCCAATCCATTTTTTTGTTTAGTTTAAACAGCAATAGTGTACGTGCTTTCTTACCTGATATCGTAGTATCAAGGATGGTATCTTGACTCCTAGCTGCTTGCTGAGCTGACCAGCCTGCTCCGCATCACCTATCCTTCTCTCTTGACCCTCAGATTCTTCAATAAACAAACAAATTTGCCCAATTTTTTTTCAACAATTCTCTGCTCAATATGCACATTACTTCAAATTTCAATTCTGTTTTCAGTTTCACAAATTCCACCAAACCACTAGTCTGAGTATCATCCGTTTTCAACCAACGTCTGATAAATGTGAGCAATGCAAATTTTATGCAGTCCCACGCACATGCAGCCAATCGTAGTTGACTTTAGAAATTGTGAAGTCATTTTGATCAGAAATGTGGACTAAGCTGTTGACTGGTCAATTTGGCTGCCATGTTTTTGTATTATACAACAACGGGTTACGGAATACCCGATAGAAGGCAGCCGCTGAATGGTCAGAATCTTGAGGTCAAGATGCAGTCTTGTTTTGCATAGTTATCGCCGAATCTGCTCGCATATCATAGACCTCTATGGGAGATATTCCAGAGACTACCAAACCACAGAATGTTAACTGTTAAAGGGAATGTACATCATTGGCTTTTGCTGTAATTTTCAGAAATGAACTATTTGAGGGGTTAGTATTATAGATCGAATATTGTTACACTGACATTTTTGATGTTTTGAGTTCAAAAAGGTTGGAAAAACCAAGAGTAACAAAAATTTTCAAGTAGTCTGGTTCCCTGACTCCACAAAAGATAAAATGGATCAATTTATAGATGATGGAAAATGTAAGGTAAGGGAACCAGTCTAGCTGGCCTGCACCCGTTCATGAACATGTAACCAATAGCAAACAAAATTTGGACTGAAAAAATGGTAAATTTGGAGCAGTAGTTGAAAAATGGTTAGGTTTTTCCAACGCTGGTCGGCCGACCACCGTTGGAAATGTGTACAAAAATTCCATTTTCTTGAAAATGACTTCACACCAGGTGCCATAATTTTCCAAGATGCTTCAGACTGTCATTTACCAACATCCTAGTAAGGTATTTCGTAAAAACTTGGTAGTTTTATTTTTCAATGTTTGCAAATATTGTATATTCCCTTTAACTAAGCTAAAACTAAAGAAATGAGGCATGTACCATTCTCGGATGTTTCAGCCAGGTAGTACAGGTTGGGGTTGTCGGATAAGTGAAGGGCTCGCATTGCTGCTTCCTGTGTGGAGAAAAAAATGAACAGATTGGAAAACTGGATACAAAACAAAACTGAACATTATATCTCGATTGCACGTGAGGCGTTCTGGCAAAATGAGACGGAACTCGGCACAGGCCATTGCAGAAAAATGCCCAAAACCAAATGGGAATGATTTTTTTTCCATTTTCAGATTTAGTGATATTTGTATTTGTTGATATGTCTACTACACATGTTTTAAAAAAGAACATGAAAATTGAGAAGTAAAAGTGTTTTAAGGTTAAACAATTGGCATCTTTCATTTTCACAACTACAAAACTTGAAACATTAAAGGCCGTTTTCTCAGCGTTTTACTTTTTGACATGTCGATCAATATGAACATTAAACAGACATAACTTGTCAATGTAATGAAGTTTAACAAGCAGTATTGCAAGGAGAATTTTATTCTCTTTCCTAATACTTGCAAACCCTCATTTCGATCTCTACCACTTCTGTCTCATTTTGCAGGAACGCCTCACATATACATGTATGCGTGCTCTACAAAACAATTGTTCATGGTTTCTATTCAACATCAAATCTCCCCAGCCCCGGGTAAAGTATAAATACATAAAATCCTGTTGTATTTGGCATGGTAAGAACTACAGTGAAATCTGGATAAGTCAAACTCTGGTAACTCATAACAACTGTTAAGTCAAAGAAAGAATCCATTGCCTTCAGTAGTATAACAATGATATACAACCCTGCTTAACTCAAAACTCTGCTAAGTCAAATTCTGAACCTGTTCCCTTGAGGTTTGACTTATTGAGATTTCACTGTACTTCTATTTCAATCCCATTTTTAATTATTAAGTCGAACAAAGAAATTGACCTAGGCAGGATTTGAACCTGATATCCCTGAAACATCACAACATTTTGTTTGGTTTTTGTTTTTGGTTTTAACAACACAAGTACAGGGCGAGTCAAAAAAAGCGAAACCCAAACCCCAAAAATTATATTTCATAATTAAAAAAATATGTAGCACCAAACATAATAATGACTGGAAAGCCAATTTCATATGCTACTTTTAGATGAAAAAAATTACTGCAATTGCTCAATTTGTTCAAAGAATATCACCATTTTAAACGCAATGACCCTAAAACCTGTCTTGTCCAAAAATGCGATTTCAAGAAAAGTTGACACAATTGTCTTCAAACATCATCAGCGATAAAACCTCAGTTAAAAAGTTAAAAATATTCAACAAAGTCCTTTTGAAGGCCCGTCTTTCAAAAAAGTGGATTTTATGAATCATATTGTTTGCCTAACCAGGGTTGTTTATAAAGATATTGTGTACTACAGTTGTTGTCAGTTGTTGAAACAAGTATTCTGTGTCATTTTCTTTGTTGTTCCAAACAGTCAAACACACACAATAAATTGCTTTTTTTGGGCGAAACAGGTTTTAGGGTCATTGCGTTTAAATGGTGATATTCTTTTGAACGGATCGAGCAATTTCAGAATTTTTTTTCATCTAAAAGTAGCTTATTAAATTGGCTTTCCAGTAATTTTAATTTTTGGTGCTACATATTTTTTTTAAAATATGAAATATATTTTTGGGGGTTTGGGTTCCGCTTTTTGGACTCACCCTGTATTAAAAAAAAACCACCAAAAAATTACTTATCAAATAAACTCTACGTTGGAAAGTCTTCCGAGACTGTGAATTTTTGTCCACTAGTCAGCATGGTCGGAAGCCATAAACCTGAACCACTCCATTTTGTTTTTCCCTTCTGATCGTTCACACTTCATTTCCTTCATCATCAACAACAACATCTTCCGCCCCCTTCCGTGTTATTTTGGGCCCCACCCCCTCTTACTTACCACAACTTGAACGGCGGTGGCATCCTTCGAGACCGAGATGGTGTGCGAGGATTTCCGCCTGACTGACGTCTTGCCGTCATATATTCTCAGCAATTGACCATCTGCGAATCAAATCGAAAAGAAAGCAAGAAGGGTAATTTTTTTTTTTTTTTGTACGAGAGTAGGCGAAATAAGTGTCGGGAATCCGCCTGGCGCAAAGTTGTCCTTGGGCAGGCATCAAGGAAGCAGGGAGTGGGAAGGAAACGTAAGATGGCATGGGGTGAAGTTTTCCGTTCTTTGGGGGGGACCTTTCCCGGATTTCCCTGTCGGAACATTTCCTGTTTTTTCCTGTGGAGGAACTTTTTCCTATTTTTTCATGCAGGTATTTTCCCTGTTTTTCCGTGGTGGACTTTTGCTGTTTTTCTGTGGGGGCGGGAAGGAGCTTTCCTGGTTTTCCGTGGGGAGAATTTGCAACGTTTTCTGGGGGGGGGGGGTCCTTTTCCTTTTTTCCATGGAAGAATGAGACTCTCATGCTTTTTTTCCCTTTTATTTTGTTAATCTGAGAATATACAGGAAACATATATAACACGTAGTTTAATAGTGAAAGTGTTAGATGGCAAGATAGAACTTTTCATATCTTTTTTTGCTAGTACCCAAGTTCAAATCCAATTGAGGGATTTTGGTTTTTGAAGTTTGTAAATAATTCTGTGCTTTTCTATTGCAACGCTTCACAAGTTTTCTGGTACAGTTAGCAAAGAACCTTCGCTTACAATTACATGATGAAATTGAGCCCTGTTTTGATGTTATTGTGTAAATAAGACATGTAAGAGTGGATTTCATTTCTCAACTTGGGAGTAACTGTAACTTTCATCAGTTTCAATTTTGTTTGGCTTTAATTAATTAGTGAAAAGCCTTCGCTTACTATTAGAGACATGAAAGGGATTCACTTTGCTATTTTTGGAAATTGGAGAGATTTAACTGTATTTTTTCAATTTGGAAGTTAATTGCAATTGCTAAATGCGATGAAATGCTTCACTGAACATCTACAGTTTCTTATGCTACCATTGTGAATTCACTTATATTACCCTCGGTGGTAAACAAGTGAGACAAGTACTGTTCACATGCAATTAGGGATGATGAACCTTTTTAACTGTAATATCATATGTGAAGCCAGACTTTGTGAAGTGCCTACATTTAGTTTGCTGCTGTTAAAGGGCATATACAACATTTGCAAACATCAAAAAACAAAGCTACCAAATTATTACGAAATACCTTACTGGACTGTTAGTGAATGACAGTCTAAAGCATCCTGTAAAATCATGGCACCTGGTGTGCTGCCAATTTCCAGACAAGTGGTATTTTGGTATCAATTTCAAATGCTGGTCTGCCGACCTGAGTTGGAAAAAACTGGCTTTTTCCAAATACTGCCCCCAATTTACCATATTTATATTTAGTCCGCATTTTGTTTGTAATCGATTACACACAGGTATGAACGGTACAAGCCAGCTAAACTGGTTCCCTGATCTTACAATTCCCATACGTCTATAAATGGTTGTGTTTCATTTTAAGTGGGGTCAGGGAATCAGACTACAGGAACATGATTATTTTTCTTGGTTTTTCCAGCATCTACGAACACAAAACTTCAAACAAGTCAGTGTAACAATATTTGCTATCAAATACTAAGGTCAAAAAAGAAAGTTTTTCGGTTTCTGGCATGGAGCTTGCCCGAAAAGAGGTGCGGCGATGCGTTTTTTAAAAACTTTTTTCCCTTCAATTGTCGGCTGATGACTGCAAATGGTGCCCGACTAAATTTAGTGCAAAATATATGGGAGCCCAGAGAGGCCACATAAAGCTTCCACTCGATCGTAATCCCATCTAAAAACACGTTAAATTGTGCAGCAGCAGGATTCCAGTCAAACCAGTGAGTTTAGCAGTTTTCAGACATCATCTTGCATTAAAATTAAAAAAAAAAAATTTTTTGCCAACGCGCATGGCTACGGCAATGCACGCGCACACCAGAAACTGGAGCCTTATTTTTTTTGGCCTAACTCCCAAACCCATCCATTTCTGAAAATTACAGCAAAACCAAATGCTGTACGGTACATGTATATTCCCTTTAATGTCTAGTGTCTCTGAACTATGGACTGCCAAATACATATGGCAGATGTTCAATGTCCGTTTAATTTCTGTCCCCAGAAAACAGAGACAATTAATCTTTGTATCAGTTACCGCAGAAAATTGTCTTCAATTAAAGAGGCATTCCCTTGCTATTTTGAGTTTCGCCTCGAAAAGTAGATTTTTTTTCCAATTGCTATTTCCCCAGCAATAAAGTTTTCCACTTTTGAATGAGAAACCAAATAAAAAAAAAATGCACCGACGTTTAGTTATTGAATTATTTCTGCCCAAAATTCAAATTATTGGTTGCCAGACAATATCGCTCTTGCACATGTAGGGCAGGTTCATTGGTGCGCAAAATGAAAGCCCTGTTTCGGAGGGTTGCAGATCGATGCTTGAAATGGGAATAAAGTCATTTTATTTGTTAAAACAAAACATACAATTGAAAAGCCGGAGAAAATCAACTTCTTTCAAGAGCACAGGGCATGCAACTTTTAATAAATGTTCACAGATTACAACTTTAGTTTGATTTACATACAGACATGTGAAAAAACAATGACCCTTTGTAATATTTGTTGCAAAAATAGTCTTTACTGACTAAAAAAGATCCACAGTACATGTAGGTATATGATGACCCACATGTATGGTGTACTATCTACCATTGTACATTGTACATTAGAATACGTACAAGAATGTTTAATTACCCGTAAAGCTTTATTATTGTAAAGTGGATGGCTCAAGGACACAAAACACTCTGTTTTTCAATTACACAATAAGAGGCTCAATCAAAGCAAAACCACAATGTCACGGTACGATTTTCATACTGTGCATGTGCGTGTTTTGTATTGCATAATTATGCCAATACATGAAATTCTTCTTTCAAACAGTTACATGTGTATATGCAGTAGCTGAGATTAAAGGGAATGTACATGTACATCATCATGATCATTGGCTTTTGCTGTAATTTTCAGAAATGAACTATTTGAGGGGTAAGTATAATAGATCAAATATTGTTACACTGACATGTTTGAAGTTTTGTGTTCGAAAATGCTGGAAAAAAAAAAAAAACACAAATGTTCAAGTAGTCTGGTTCCTTGACTCCACTAAAGATAAAATGGATCAATTTATAGATATCAGAAAATTGTAAGGTAAGGAAACCAGTCTAGCTGGCCTGCACCCGTTCATGAACATGTAACCAATAGCAAACAAAATTTGGACTGAAAAAAGTGTAAAGTTGGAGCAGTAGTTGAAAAATAGTTAGGTTTTTCCAACGGTGGTTGGCCAACCACCATTGGAAATGCATACAAAAATACCATTTTCTTGAAAATGACTTCACACCAGGTTCCATAATTTTACAGGATGCTTTAGACTGTCATTTACCAACATCCTAATAAGGTATTTCATAAAAACTTGGTAGTTTTATTTTTCGATGTTTGCAAATGTTGTATATTCCCTTTAAACAATGTATGTTTCGGACCTTCATTTTGTTTGGTTCAATGTTGTTTACAGCTGTGTACCAGTTTCGCCCGACAGGGCCAATCTGAAAAGGTGTGCAAAGTACAAGAGCAGGGCTTCGTGAGTGCTCCGACAGCCAAAATGCTTTGACAGCTGGCACGCTACATCTGGTCGCAATTTCCAAAAAAAAAAAAAAATTCATTTAAACGGCCTTTCAAAAGTACATGCATGCGTAACCTTAGCCTCCCACTGAGACCAGTGGACCGATGATATGCTAAAAAAAATATTAAAAAACAAAAGACGTAGAAGACGGTTTGCCAGATGTAATCTTTCGGAGCAATAATAAATTATGCTGGTAGTTGACGGCATAATGGCATGCGGGTTAATATAAGTAATGATATTTTTTTTGCGTTTTTATTTTTTATGGTTTCAAGGGTGCGTATGACGTCAATCGGTGATTGAATGGGACAATTTATGATCCGTAAAAAAGCCCTTATGTTTTGTCTACCAAAAAAATATGTTGAGTATGTATCTTTGTGCGAGATGTAGGCTCGCAACTTGGTTCCATTATCAATATTTGATACATTTTGGTGTTTGAATATTTATTTATTTTTGCCAGGGAAGGGGGAGGAAAGGGGAGGAAATGGAGATGATTCAAGTTTCCTACCAGTTAAAACAAGATTAAGCGTAAACCCTCCTATGCAAACATACATTCTGTGCCAAATAATCCTTTCAGTCCAAATCAACCAAGAGACTGTTTTCAGCAGTTAAGAATTCCCAGCCTACATAAATCAGGATTGACTGGCTGTGACTGTTTATGTAACTTGATACAGCTTGGCTTTGACTGTCTGTGGGTAATTAATAAGCCAGCTGTGCCCACAAATTGCCTGCTTTGTCTGTTCATGGTCTGTTGACCGAGTTTGACTAGTCACAGTGATTGCTCGACATATGATCTGACTGCTGGTGACTAGCCTTTGTCAAAAGTATAGCAGGGGAAGTGGATGGAAATGCTGGCTGTCCGTGACTGTTTAAACAGCAGGAGGGTTAAAGCTGATCCTAGGGTGCACATAATTCTACTCAATTCGGGCGATTCACAATGCAGTGCGCCATCAAGAGTTTGCCACAAAGAGTTAATTTTTTCCCAGTGCATTGTGGGAGATGGTCGACAAATTCGCAGCACGCGACACTTGAAATTGTTAGTTTTTCCGGTCAGTAGTTTCGTAAGCGTATGATTCGAGGATATGCTTGTCGTTTTCTTTTCTTTTTATCAATATGGTGTTTTTTTGTAAGGTGGCAGAACGCTATGCCCCAATCTATAACAAAATAATTAGCTCAAGTTGTCTATTGACACTCATTCAAATTTGTCGTGTTTTGCTGACCATAAACTTGAAAAATGGACTCTCCACGGCAAACTGTTGGTGGTGCACTGCATTGTGAATTGCCTGAATTGATTCAGAATGGATATTGACTGTGGTGTACACAATGGGTAGGAGTTAACCCATTATCACTAGCGTTGTGGGGTAATCCTTTACAATAGCACTGCCCAGGTCACACATGACAGTTGGGGAGTGAGTCAGACAGTCAGTCAGATAGGGACAAAGAGGGCACTAGGCTGGGCCTCTGGAACCAGCCAAAACATCAAGGGAATAAGGGTTGAACTACTACAGAAAGGTCCCAAGACTAACTCTGCATAAAATGAAGCCTTATCGTTTGATCGTCGATAGTGACCCCGCACGCGGCCTTTCCACCTGTCCCCATACATGTAGGGCAGTCCGCCCCTGCCCGTGTTTTCTTAACATCAGCCCGGCGTACGCCGGTGACATTTTGCGTGTCCTGCCGCTGACCTTTCCGTGACATTTGTGTTAAACGCCGATAAAGAAAGAAGCCCCTGCCAACGACAGGCAAACAGAGGCCCGTGTCAATGACATGAGACATACGTGTTTAATTCAGGAGGATACGCTGGTTACTGAGAACTTGTGGAGGATTAAATCACGGGATTGTTTTTTTAAATTGATGGGAAATTCGGGGAATAACAAGGGGCATTTCCGATGAAAACTCAGTGGGGGATAGTATTGTAGGTTTATGCAAATTAATGCCGGTTTGATTTGCATGTTTATACATTGCACTGGTACATGTCAGCCAGGGGTGTTTCCGACGAATTCTCTGTGGGATTTAGTATTGTAGCTTTATGCAAATTAATGCCAGTTTGATTTGCATGTTTATACATTGTACATGTTAGCCAAGGCAGTATATGTAGGGTTTCTCGTAAACAAAGTGGGGAGAGCAAAGTAGCTGTGTTTGTTTTGTTTGATGCATGCAATTAAACCATTTCCAGGAAAAACAGAACCCAACTTTTTTTGATTTTCAACAGCAAATGCATACTGAAATTTGTATCCTTCTGGAGACATTTCTTTGTTCTCTTGTAGTAAAGTTTTCGAGGTTGAAAGTGAAGTTTCAAAATGCTCTTATTTTAACCAGAATTAATTTCCTTGGCTGAAATTCGGACTTAATATCCCTTTTCTAAAACTCTTCCATTTGCGAAGGATCAACCCACCTTGGAAATTCCTAGTTTTTGAGTAAAATCCATATATCTATTTCATGAAAACCTTGTGGAGACATATTCATCTATAGAAATTGCCCTGTGGAGACGTATACAATCTTTTGTTCCCTATTGTTTGCACGTCTCCAGAGGGCACGGTGTATCAGATCTCCGTAATTCATTTATGATACATGCAGTACACATGTTTAGCATCTTGGCAGAAATGCTTAAATCCTGGTCTGGGGAGAGTCCAGCGTAATGAAAGGAAATTTAATGTCTGTGTCAGAGCCAATTAACTAAGACATATCTAATTGATGATTCAGAGAAATGATCCCAAACTCCTAGCTCGTAATCTCCTCGACCATTACTAGATGATGGATGTATAAGAGATGAAAAAACAATTACCAGGTTTATACTAGAGGGCGAGTAAAAAAAAACGAAACCCAAATGTCGGGACCATTGTTTTAGTGAAGTTCTGCATGTACCACTTTCAAAATCTAGGATATGAAAGCCCAAATCATAAGCTTTCTTTTAGTACAAGAATCGTTCAAATCACTCATGTACTTTTCAAGTTACGGAATTTTAAACACAACCACTGTAGTAAAGTTCTGTCCACGGATCGCAAGAAGGTAAGTGTTCTTCCAGCAAAACGAAAACAAATCACATAGAGATGTGTGTGAATTGTTTTCGTTTTGTTGAGACGACACACACTTTTTGTGTGATCCGTGGACAGAACTTTAAAACAGTGGTTGTGTTTAAAATTCCATAACTTGAAAAGTACATGAGTGATTTGAATGCTTCTTGTACTAAAAAAAAGCTTATGAATTGGGCTTTCATATTCTAGACATTGAAAGTGCTACATGCAGAACTTCATTAAAACAATGATCCCGACATTTGGGTTTCGTGTTTTTTTTACTCACCCTGTATGAGCTCTAAAAAGCACTGTCATGGACATTACATAATGATGGAACTGCCCTTTGATTTTTGTTGATCTGGAGCAGTGAAAACAAATGGTCCTTTGTTCTAGCGTTTGTGTAATGTTTAATATAATTGGCTATTATTGGATATTCTTCGATACTGTTGGACATTGTTGGATATTGTTGGATAATGTTGAATATTGTTGGATGTTGGATATTGTTGGATATTGTTGGATATTGTTGGATATTGTTGGATATTGTTGAATATTAATGGATATTGGTTTTTATTTGATATCGTTGAATATTATTGGATCTCATTGGATAAAGGTTAACATTATTAGATGTTGTTGGATATTGTTGGATATTATCCGATATTGTTGGACATCGGTCGATATTATTGGATATTACTGGATATTGTTGGATAGTGTTCAATATTATTGGATATTGTTGGATAGTATTGGATTTGTTGGATATTATTCCATATCATTAGATATTGTTGGATATTATTGGATATTGTTGGATATTATTGGATATTGTTGGATATTATTGGATATTGTTGGATATTATTGGATATTATTGGATATTGTTAAATAGTATTGGATTTGTTGGATATTATTTGATATTATTAGATATTCTTGGATACTATTAGATATTGTTGGATATTATTGGATATTACTGGATATTGTTGGATATCATTGGATTCAGCAGGTTTGTGAATCATATGACAAAACCTAATAATAGCCTCTCCCTGCATTCTGTTAACAAATAAATCCCTCAATGATACAGAATCAATGAACTTAAAGGGAATGAACATCATTGGCTTTCTGCTGTAATTTTTAGAAATGATCTATTTGAGGGGTTAGTATAGATAGAATCAAATATTGTTACACTGACATGTTTGAAGTTTTGTGTTCAAAAATGCTGGAAGAACCAAGAAAAACAAAAATGTTCAAGTAGTCTGGTTCCCTGACTCCACTAAAGATGAAATGGATCAATTTATAGATGCCGGAAAATTGTAAGGTAAGAAAACCAGTCTAGCTGGCCTGCACCCTTTGTTGAACATGAAACCGATGGCAAACAAAATGTGGACTGAAAAAAAAAATGGTAAATTTGGAGCAGTAGTTGAAAAATAGTTAGGGTTTTCCAACAGTGGTCGGCCGACCACCGTTGGAAATTTATTCAAAAATACTACTTTTCTTGAAAATGACTTCACAACAGTTTCCATAATTTTACAGGATGCTTTAGACTGTCATTTACCAACATCCTAATAAGGTATTACGAAAAAGTTTGGTAGTTTTGTTTGTCGATGTTTGCAAATGTTGTATATTCCCTTTAAGTGAAAGATACTTTTAATATTGACAATGTGTCCAATAAACAAAAAACAAAGTATTACATGTAACAAGAATCCACATGCTTCAATGTGTGATCTTAGCTTGAAACATGATGACAAATGATAACAAAACCTATACATGTAACATTATGTCTGGGCCTTGCACAGTAGTGCTAACCTATTGATACAATCAAAGAAAACCTTGAAAAGGTCTACCATCTTGTGTGAAAAAAAAAGAGGTTTGGCATTTTGAGAATAAAAGATCATTTTCGCAGCTTCAGTGACTGCCTCTGTAGTTTCGTAAGTACCGGTATGCTGTGTGTTATCGTAGTAGCTTGTTCAATTGCATGAGTGTTACAAAACAGAACATGCCTTTTGGGGCCAATGCTGGACCCTTCAAAGATTAAGATTTTTTTTATACAAAAGCTAAAATCTTGAAAAAAAAAAAGCAAAAGAAATGGTTTATTTCTGGATTTCTGAAATGTGATCTGACATGGATTGACATTATCCACCTACAAAGGCTGTTAAATGTCGCCATGCAACATGAATAGGCTATAGTGTTGAGCACATGGGGTGTGTTACCAGTAAAAGGTACATGTATATATACAACATTTGCTTTTGCTGCAATTTTCTGAAACGGTCAGATTTTTTTTTGGGGGGGGGGGTTCGGTATTTTATAGCAAATGTACTCAGAGTTATTTATTTATTTATTTATTTATTTATCCTGGGTGATCCATTCAGTGAGAAACACTCACTGATATCGCATGGATCCGAGCTCACACAAAACTTAACTATTAGATGCTGGAAAAACCAAGAAAAACAATCATGTTCCTGCAGTTTGGTTCTCTGACCCCAGACTTTTGGGGAATTGTCAGAGAATCAGTCTAGCAGGCTTGTACCCCTTCACAGGTGTGTAACCAATTGCAAAGAAAATGCAGAACAATTAAATATGAAAAATTAGGAGCAGTTTTTGAAAATAAGCCAGTTTTCTCCAACGCTGGTCAGCCGACCAGCGCTGGAAAAATACAGTTTTTCTTGAAAATGTTGGCACACCATTTTACAGGATGCTTTAGACTGTCATTCCCCAACAATCCAGTAAGGTGTTTTGTGATAATTTGCTCTTTTTTTTTTTTTTAATACATGTTTGCAGATGTTGGATTTTCCCTTTAAAGTTTCGGATTCAGGTATGCTTCCATGACGAGATGCTTTAAAAAATGCAATATTTTTACGATTCAAAATATGGCCTATACATGGAAAACAAAAACTCAATGGCCTTGGCAAAACTGTAATTTCATGGCATGATCAACCCCACCCCCACCCCAATTTTCTTTACATGGAAGATAGACGCTCCACCATAAAGAGAAATACCAAAGATATTTTGGTACACCTTCAACGATCACGTCACGGCTTCAAAAATTTAATTAAAACGCCATCCTTGGAAGGATATGTTGTTTGTATGAGTAACACTAATCCCTGAATGAAGGAATGCTGTAACAGATATGTTGATACATTACAATGTACTTCTACGCAGAATGTACTTGATATGTTGTATAAGGTTGAATTGCTATTTTGGGCTCAGATAAATAAATTAAATCCATTCCTAGAATTTTGTAGATCTGATTTTGACAAAAATGGGCTGTTACATGCTGCACATTGAAATAAAAAACGTACATAGATGTAGATGTTCAAAAACGTTACGTACTACCGATGTCCTCTTCAAGAAAAAAATAGTTGGATTTTGTGTAATACATGTATGATTGTATTTCTATTTGTGAATTACATGGATTGTGTTTTTTTTTCATACTGGATTTTGCACTATTTAATTTCTGTTGTTACATGTATGTGGAGTGCAAAACCAATTATTTTTTTCACGAATTGTTAGGTAAACATGGTTGTCTCTCTATGCTATTTTAATACTCAAAATGTTTTTCACTGATGTACATGTACCGGTACAAATGTAAATTACAGGTGCATTGTGGACTCCAAACCAATATTATGTTTTTCACAAATTGTAATCTATTATATGCTTGTAAGTGATGAATAAGTGCAAAGCACACATAATGCACACCTTACAAGTCCACCGCTATGTACATGTATGCCACAATGTACCAGTACATTGTACGTAAATTCTCGATCCCCACATTAACAGATAGTGACAACCCTTTTCTAAGCCTCAGCCCTGTCGGAAATTGATTGTGAATTACGTACAATGCTGTAGTGAAGGTTTGGGTAGAGCTCTTAGCCACCTGTATGATAAGTATATGGGGGCCTTACACAAGCCAAAAGTGCAACGAGGCAAGTCAGATTATTGGAACCTTGTCATGCTTGTGCGGATGAATATATTGGGAAGGCAAGGTGAATTGGGGAGGGTGACTGAGGGGTAGGGCGGGTGACTGAGGGGTTGGGGTGGGGTTGGGGTGGAGGTGGGGTTAGGGTGGAGGTGGGGTTGGGTTGGAGGTGGGGTTGGGGTGGAGGTGGGGTTGGGGTGGGGGTGGGGTTGGGGTGGGGGTTGGGGTTGGGTTGGAGGTGGGGTTGGGGTGGAGGTGAGGTTGGGCTGGAAGTGGGGTTGGGGTGTGTGTGGGGTTGGGTTGGAGGTGGGGTTGGGCTGGAGGTGGGGTTGGGTTGGAGGTGGGGTTGGGGTGGAGGTGGGGTTGGGGTGGAAGTGGGGTTGGGGTGTGTGTGGGGTTGGGTTGGAGGTGGGGTTGGGGTTGGGTTGGAGGTGGGGTTAGGGTGGATGTGAGGTTGGGTTGGAGTTGGGGTTGGGATGGGGGTGGGGTTGGGTTGGAGGTGGGGTTGGGTTGGAGTTGGGGTGGGGGTGGGGTGGGGGGGGGGTTGGGGTGGAGGTGAGGTTGGGTTGGAGGTGGGGTTGGGTTGGAGGTGGGGTTGGGTTGGAGGTGGGGTGGGGGTGGGGGTGGAGCTGGGGTTGGGGTGGAGGTGGGGTTGGGGTGGAGGTGGGGGTGGGTTGGAGGTGGGGTTGGGTTGGAGGTAGGGTTGGGTTGGAGGTGGGGTTGGGTTTGGAGGTGGGGTTGGGCTGGAGGTGGGGTTGGGGTTGGGGGTGGATGTGGGGTTGGGTAGATGTGGGGTTGGGGTGGGGTTTGCGTGGATGTGGGGTGGGGAGGGGGGTTGGGAGGGGGGGTTTGGGTGGAGTTTGGGGTTGCAATGGGGTGGAGTTGAGGTTGGGATGGAGGTGGGGTTGGGTGGAGGTGGGGTTGGGTGGAGGTGGGGTGGAGTTGGTGTTGAGGGGTAGGGGTGGAGGAGGGGTTGGGTTGGAGGTTGGGTTTGGTGGAAGTGGGGTTTGGGTAGACATGGGGTTTGGGTAGACATGGAGTTGGGGTAGACATGGGGTTGGGCTGGAGGTGGGGTTGGGGTGGAGGTGGGGGTTGATGTGGGTTTGGGATGGGTGTGAGGGGTTGGGAGGGGGTTTTGGGGTGGGGGAAGGAAGCCAAAATGATGTTGCAATTGTCTTGCTTGGCTACTGCTGACAATGCACCTGCTGATGCCGTGAATGCATTCAACAACCGAGACAAGCGCTATCTTTGTTGACGAAATCCAACATGTAAATGATCAGTTCTAGCATTTTGCGGCCCCTGCTTTTGATGGCAAACTATGAATATTATAAATAAATTTGAGGCAATTTTTTTTTGGACAACAGTTCAAAGAAAACAAAATACAAAGCCACCCTTTCCAATCCAGGTCCATGTTTTCCTTGAATAATCAATGACTCTGCGCAAAACTATGCAATTTTTATTTTGATTCGGTCGACCCTGTCATTTTCAAAATGGTTTATTCATTAGTTTGGCAATATTGACAAGTTTTATTTTTGGGTCCCCATGCAGCCATTGACTTGCATGAGGCTTTGCATAGTACCGATCTGATAAATTATGAAACTGTTAAACGACTAAAATAAATCTCTCATTCAAAACTACAGAAATGGTAGGAAAAATTTTTACAAAAATCTGCAGTGCTCAAATGGCTTTCCCTAAAAAAGATAACAAAATGCAAAAACATTCCTTGGCATCTGACAGCGAATTTCTGGAAAAGACAAATTTCCATATACCGGTAGACAAACCAAAGTTCTATAAAAAAAATTTCCTTTTTTTTTTTTTTTAAGCTGAAAAACAAAAAAGGACGAAGCAAAGGTACAAATTGAACATTTGGCCTTCGGCGCGGAACACAACAGAAACAATGTACCAACTGCAGATGTTGGATCTCTCCCAACTTTTTAGTATCCTCGTTCAGTCTGGCACCTTTAATTTGAAACTGAATGCACATCCTAGAATGCACACCCTACATGTACAATGTACACAGTGGGACGAGTGCGGCCTAGTGGTTAGGGTTTGTGACTCATGATCAGAGGGTCAGGGGTTCGAATCCAGCTGCTGGCCAAATGTTGTGTCCTTGGGCATGCCACTCCACCCCCACTTGCCTCTCTCCACCCAGGAGTCTACATGTAAATGGGTACCGGCATTAGCTGGGGAGTAACTGCGATGGACTAGCATCCCATCCAGGAGGGATAGAATTATCCTCAGTCGTTTCATGCTACTGAAACTGGAGATAAACGCTGGCCTGATGGGCCACATTGGCTCGTGACAGACTTTACTACTTACAATGTACATAACGAATACATTCTACATGTTTTACGGTACATGACACTATTCAACTTGGGCGCAGCATCGAGTGCAATAAAGGACCCAGGAGACGATGTATGTAACAGACCTCCCCTCGTGTAAAATGCCCACAATTTTTGGAAACGAAATCCCAATTTTTTTGGTAATCAAATCCTACAGTCCATCAGGACGCCAGTTTCCGGTGACGCTTTGATGACGTTAGCGCCGGCGGGGAAAAAAAGCCGTTGTCGGGAAAACCGGGGGGAAAGCGTTTCATAGTTTAGACGATGTAATTCAATTTTGTATGACATCTTTTCGCGCCAAATTTGGAAGGAAATTGCTCTGTCATTTTGAAATGCCTCTCCTCTTCCTCTTGGAAAGAATTCCCAGCCTCGAGGCGTGCAGGACATGAAGACGCTAAATCAATTTTTGATTTTACAATTTATCTGAAATTTCATTGAAAACTTGCAAATTACATTTTAATTCTCTGAATTGAAAAATGGGCATTCGGGCAATGAATGTAATAGACTTATCTCCGAAAAATGAGCTTCACAAGCTTTTTATTGGAGATAAAAAATAACTGAACTAAGTAGTTGTATGACAGAAACCTCTGAAAGATATTTTTTTGTCTCTTTTAAAGGGAATATACATCATTGGCTTTTGCTGTCATTTTCAGAAATGAACTATTTCAGGGGTTAGTGTAATAGATCAAATATTGTTACACTGACAGTGTTTTAAGTTTTGTGTTCGAAAATGCTTGAAAAACCAAGAAAAACAAAACTGTTCAAGTAGTCTGATTCCCTGACTCCACTAAATATAAAATGGATCAATTTACAGATGCCGGAAAATTGTAAGGTAAGGGTACCAGTCTAGTTGGCCTGCACCCGTTCATGAACATGTAACCAATAGCAAACAAAATCTGGACTGAATTAATGGTAAATTTGGAGCAGTAGTTGAAAAATAGTTAGGTTTTTCCAACGGTGGTCGACTGACCACCGCTGGAAATTTTTTACAAAAATAACATTTTCTTGAAAAGGACTTCACACCAGGTGCCATAATTTTACAGGACGCTTTAGACTGTCATTTACCAACATCCTATTAAGGTATTTCTTAAAAAATTGGTAGTTTTATTTTTCGATGCTTGCAAATGTTGTATATTCCCTTTAACAAAAATCAACATAAATATGGGTTTTCCACAATTCTAAAAAACTGTTTTATTTTTCCTTCACATAAAAATGTTGAAAGGTTTATGAAGCCACACCGACGTAGATAAATTGGCTTTTAATGCAAGTCATGTTTGTCGACTCACTCAATATATGCCCTACACACCATACATGAACAGTATGATGTGTACATGTTCAGTATATACCGGTATAAAGCTTCCGTGTTTTTGCAATAATCGTGCAAAACCCTTGACTGCACGCATCGCTGACCTTGCACATGTGTGTCGCTCGCGCAGCGCTCGTATTGCTTGTTTGTGCTTTACGCTGACACTATAACGGCAAAGCCGTGCCCATATTGCAAGCATAACAATGGGAGGGAATAGCTGCCAATAACGGTAAACGACAAAATATTCCGCGACGCGGAGTTAATCACATTCCCTGTGTTTTTTTTTCCCTTCTCTAGTTTTGGGTAAATACGACTCAGCTTTCAATCTAAACGGCGGCATGCATATTTAATGAGACAGGAGCTTTATCAACGGTATCTGTTCCCCGAGCAATTACGCAAATTGCCACTGTCCACAGTATAATTTCAATAAATAAATTAAAAAGTAGCATTTGTAATAATCATGTAAACAACAATATTTGTGCAAAATTATTTTTCATTTTGTATTTTGTTATAGCATTGTCTTTGTATTAATTAAGCCATTTCGTTGGTCATCTCTGCTATGGATTACATACATTGTACTTAACACCACAATTATTCAAATATGAATTTGAATATGGAAATATGCAAATGAGGACATGACTATTCATACCTTCAGATCCGTCTTCCTTTCCTTTGACCTCTGTTGGGCTCTCGATTGATGAAATGCTCTGATCTGTTAAGGGATTGGAAAAAAAAATTAATTTTGAAATTTTGCTCAAATTTGTTTATGATTCATTCGGCACCTGTTAGTATATTTTTGATTTTAATAAGGCCAAAAACAAAAATATTTCTGCTTCCGGTTTCCCTACCAACCCTATCTTGACAGCCCCTACCCTAATATTTTTATGGGAAAAATTCGAAAAAAAACCCCACCCAAAACCATCAAAATCTATCTTTTACCTTTGACTACACGCAGAAGCCTCCATATGATCGTACACAAAAAAATAGGCCAAAAAAAAAAAAAAAAATTCCCTACCTACCTACCCTATTTTTGAATGCCATGTAATCGGAAGCAGAACTTTTTGTTTTGCCTAAATCAATATCTCCTTTTTCCTTTTTTTTCCCCCTTTTTTTTGGATTTCGGGAAGCAGTGTTAGGCAAAACATTCATAGAAAAAAACAAACGAAGCTATAAAATTGATCATCTCACTAGTCATTAAATACAAAGAAATGTACATGTGTACTTTCATGACTTTATGTGGAATAAGTGTGAAGTCCGTTAAAAGTTTAACCATAAAACTATGAAGTATAAAAAGCCGGGTACGCGGACATGTGTTTGATCTTTGTAGCTGGTACCAGCAAAGATGCTTGGGCTATTTAATTTATGAGCTAAAAAAGACTGGAATCTAGGGGTCAGAAATATGAATGTTAAAAACAGGACAACAGGGATTCGGGGAAAATATCAATGACTGAGGGAATATAAATGAAAGCATTTGAGATATATTTTCTTGGAAGAAAAGCCACTGATTGTAAGTTCGGCACACAGGAATATCAATTTTACAACAATTTTGTTTTCTTCAGTATTTCACACGTGAACAATAAAAGAAATGAAAAGTTCATGCAAATTGACAGAAAACTAAATAATGGTTTTACACATGGATATCACAGAGGTTTTTTCCATAAATAACACTCATGCAATATTTATAGCCGTACATGTACATATCCATGCACTACACGTCTCTGGAGTAATTTATTCATGCAGAAATATTTATGCTTACAGTCAAACCTGCCATTTTGGACATCAGTTTATAATGGCTTCCACTGACTGCCAGACTACCATCTGTTGCAGGCCAACATTCAGTGGCCACATAGATTTAACCTTATATGTCTATTATGGCCTGTACTCTGTGGCAAAATTACTACTGCGAATGGCCTACTTTTGTTTGAAACTGTACAGAGTGGCCACCTGTTCATCATGGCCTGCACTCTGTGGAAAAGTGCCAACTGTTGTAGGCCAGTTTACTTTTTTTTTTACTAACCATAGTACATGAAACTGCACTAAGTGGTCACCTGTACCCAGCGGGCAATTTCTTTTTACCTGGTATTCAAGTAGCCACCTGCTGTTCAAGTAGCCACCTGCTGTTCATAATGGCCTGTACTTAATGGCAAATTGCCAACTGTTGCCGGCCAGTGTTTTTTAACAGGCCACAGCACATAAAACTGTATACATTGCAGGTTTGGCCACCTGTTTGTAATGGCCTCCACCCTGTGGCAACTTGCCACCCATTGCAGGCCAGTTTTTTATAGGCCACAGTATACATGTACATGAACTAAACAGAGTGGCCACCAATCCAAAACCACATTTAGTCCCGTTTTAATGGCCAATTAATCTGGTTTGATTGCAGTAATAATTGGATACAAAAACACCTGGCTCTAAATCCGCCACTGCAACTACTCCTCATTTGCGGCTGCTCATATTAAACAAAATAGTACACAGCACAGAAATAATACAGGAAACCTTAGTTCCTGTTAAGACTCCAAATGAGGAAAACCTCTGGAAATTAACCATCGTAGAAACGGGGCAAGGTTGATGTACTTTCACAGCCTCAGCGGAATTCTGGTTGTTTGGAAATTTCTAATTTCCGTCAATTTTTTAATTCAATTATAACAAGTCATTTTTCTCAAAATGATTTAAAAAAAAAATAATTTAACTGTCTTTTTGAATAGCTGAGCCAAAACATGACCTGAATTATGATTCCACTTTAATAACGGAAGTGACTGACTTGTGATTGACTCATAGACTTACTTTAAAATAAGCAGCAAAAATCAACGACCGTTTCTTTTAACATTTGTAAATCCTCGACACAAAAAGAGAGAACGGAGTTCCTCGATTTTCGTTGCTCACTTGAAATATCTTATACAACTCATCGGCCAATTTCATGGACCTGTTAAGCACAAAACGTGCTTAGCATAAAAAATATCTGCTAAGCGAAAATTGGTTACCTGCTAAAATAACATGCCGTGTATATTGCACGCGATTGGTTTCCAGCAGATTTTTGCTAAGCGAGTAAATCTGCTAAGCACTTTTGTTTCCTGCTAACAAGTCCATGAAATTAAGGGCCCCGGTTTTTTTTTTAGGGTAAAAAGGTAGAAAAAAAGTAAAGAAAGGGGAAAAAGTACATCGCCTGAAACGAGTCCTCATCATCATTGCCGTATTGCGGAGTGCTGGCTCTTCCTGGGTGCTAGGTTTACATGCAGGGGGCGGAGTTTCATGAGAATTCCTGGGCGGGACCTTAACAGGCATGCCACCTACGCTTGTTGGAAGAGAAGCAAAATCAAAATAGAAAACAAAAAAATAACACCAAAAGCATGCAAAACGGCAAAATTGAGACTACAGTTGCCATCTTTGTACATAGTATGCAATTTCAGATGTGATACATTTATGATAATTTCCACGAATAATTAATGAGCGGAACATGCCATACTTGGCTGCCTTTGCAATATTATGGCATTTCCACAGAACAGTGGGATATACTTTAATGGGAAAACCACCTGGAGCTGCCAAGCACAGAAATCTACTAAGCGCAGAAAACATTTGCTTAGCAAAAACAGGTGACCGGCCAAAATGTCATGTAATGTATATTGCTTGTCACTGGTACCCAGCTGACTTTTGCTTACTGAATAAATTTGCTTAGCAGTTTTTTGGTAGCAATTCTCACAGTGGTATTCTAAGAACAGGTGTAATCCACAGGGTGTAACACAGTAGTTTTGAAGAGCAAAATATATACCCTCTATACTATGGGTGCAGACCGGTAAATAGGCCCAAAACTGCCTGTGCAGGCAAATCACGATTTGTATTCCATCAATTTCTTTGCTATTAGAGCATTTTGTGGGCCAGGAACTTGAAGGTTTGTAAAAAAAAAAGATGGGTGGGAGCTGTGCACAGGACTGCGAGCTCGTATTTCTGTGAAATTCTGATGAAATTGGGCCCTAAAATGGCTCTATTCTGCAATGGAGCGCAGGCATAATTTTTCAAAAATGGCGATGGGCCACGGAACTACTTTTAGGGGTGATCATCTTTGGATGGAATTTTCTCCCAAAAGTCATTGGATAACCACCCGAAAATTGAACAGGAAATGAAAGATGATGAAATAAGCTATAATTTGATGGGTGTCTCAAACACCTTGGAGAGTTGTGAGTATTTTTTAATAAATTCTGGACGTGCGCAGAATTATCACTGAGGTCTATGGGAGTCTATAGCGGTCTGCAGGCCGCTGCATGGTCTCTGCATGCAAAGTACATTGTAGCTCCCAATTCAACATAGCTGCCGGTGGCTATTTTGTCTAGTTCCCTTGGGCATGGTTGAGATCACTGTGGATCCATTCACAGGGCACCAGTCCATTTTGTACACAGGCATTTGTGAAGTCTTTAGCCGCTCAGAATCAGGTAGTTAAGTGGCTATGGATTTTTTTGCCATTAGTTTACAACTAAAGGTCATACATGTAGCCGTAGCCATAGACGTAATAATTCCTGATGAGTACAAGATGGCAACTGTTTGAAAAAGTCTCGTCAACAGAAAATAGTAGCACAAATCGGTACATACATTCGTCATGCAGAAAACTTCCTTCACAAAATTCAAAACCAAAAGTACAGTCATTCGTATAAATATGCAAAACAAGATTCATACGAAGTGCATATTCACACAACTTTTCATAGATACATGTAGAGTGGTCATGAAATGGAACTTTTGACACAAGAAAACACTGTAACCATACCAATAAATTGAAAGACAAAATTTGGCTATGATTTACATGTAAAGCAAATAATGTATTGGGCATGAATAAATTATTATCAATTTTTCAAAGTAAAATGAAGAACTTTTTGGTTTATTTGAAAAAGTGGGAAATTTTAATTGGTAATTTTCGATCCACCAAGCTTCGTAAATTCTGTGAATGTTGGATTTTGTTGGATGCAACAAGTTGTTCATGAAAAATGGGTTTAAAAGAGAAAGGGACAAACAAACAGACAATAAAACAAGACAGCTTTCAATCAGACCAACAGACCAATGAGAAAACACCAAAGACAAACAAACAAAATGACAGAAGACTGACCATGCTGACAGGAACAAACAAACCAAATTTTCCAATACAGCATGTAATTGTGTTTCATTTTTAAGTTGACTAAATTTATTATATGGTATGACAATTGTTATTCAGATATTGAGTTTAAAACATGACAGGGAGTTGTGAAATTGTACAAGTACAATTTTCTTGATGATCAGATAACAACAAAAGTTGGCGAATTACGATACATTGTACATGTCAACGCGAGCAAATTGCTTTGTGAAATCCAGTGCACAAATACAACAAAATGAGATCATTCCTACAAATTATCATCTATCATTTGTATTAACTATCATTTATATTAATTTGTTTTAAATGTGTGCATGTAAATCACAGAGTACAAAGTATATGTGTACTGTATGTACCGGTAAGTGCACAATATTATCACTGTTTTAGATGTCAGTTCTTTGTAAATGAATTTTCTATAAACCAGCCAATTACTTACAATTATTTACAAAGTTGAAATTTCACCAGCCTGATGAACTTCTTTCATGATAGATGTCAGTTCTGTCCACGGATCGCAAAAAGGTGTGCGTTCTTTCACTGAGCAAAACAAAAACAATTCACACACATCCCTATGTGATTTGTTTTCGTTTTGCTGAAAGAACACTGAACTTTTTTGGGATCCGTGGACAGAACCTTAAAACGGTGGTTGTGTTTAAAACGCCGTAACTTGAAAAGCACAGGAGTGATTTGAATGATTCTTGTACTGAAAGAAAGCTTATGAATTGGGCTTTCACATCCTATATTTTATAAGTGCTACATGCAAAACTTCACTAAAACAATGGTCGCAACATTTGGGTTTCGTTTTTTTTTTAACTCACCCTGTACACAAATTTTCTTGGTAATTCTAAGATTAGTATTGTGCATATGTACCGGTACATACATGTACATGTACATGTACAAGTACATGTATGCAGCTAAAGCATTTTTTTCGTCCCATTCGTGATTTGATTCACATTTTGCATTTGAATTTGAAGTCACAGGCGGATACCAATTCAAAATCGTTCAAAATTTGCCCTCCCCCCCAAAAAAAATGAAATAAGAAAAAAAAAAAAAATGTGTGTGCCTGGAAAAAGCGAGATCTGCTAATTTGCATAAGTGATTGCCTAAATCAAATATTGACATTAAACAGGAGACAAAAAGATTGTCCATGCACCTGTCAACCTAACCAGCGTTGGGCTGACGTTGAGGGGGGGGGGGGGCTGAAGGAAAAAAAATCCAGTAGTTAATTTGCATACAAGATTGTTTTTCAATCCACCTGTATTTAAGCTATAATTCGGCCCGGGTCTGGCCAGCTATCAAAAACATCTGTTCGTCAGAGAGGCAGCACGCCGCCTCTTTTAAAAAAAAAAAATTGAATGGAAAACTGCCGTTAGCGGACTACAGATTGCTCATTGCAGCTAATCACACCTATCTTGTGAATATACATGTAAGCATAACACTGCCATAATGGTGCGGAAATACACTTCACATGTGTTTGCACAATTAGAATGAGAACCCATGTTTTCGATCAACATTTTGCCACACTTTCATGCATTGGTTAAACGTTTAGCCAACACTGTAGAAATACCGCCGAGCTTCCATAGTAATATTCATACAACGGTCGGCCGGCTTATACTCGGCTGGAAGGCGAATGCCAACACAAATTTGTTTTTCCGTCCCAAATTTCGCAGAATTTCCAGGGATTTCACAGCGAATGCATCGTGACGTCAAATTCGAACACAAATTTGTTTTTTTGTCCCAAATTTGTTTTTCCGTCCCAAATTGCGCAGAATTTCCAGGGATTTCACAGTGAATGCATCGTGACGTCAAAATCGATTTGCTTTTGCAATCGCGTGGATTACAGTCTGAAATGGCTCTTAATCCTGAAAAATGAAAAGAGGTATGTGAACTGGTATGTAGGCCTATAAAGTACATACATTGCTACTGTCTGGTAATAATATTAGATTTAATGTACACACAAATGAGCATGTCTGGTTTCACAATTGGGTCACCAGACTTTTGGTGACATTTTCACCGTCATTTTTCAGGTCCAGTTTACGAGTTTCACTTCTTCTTTTTCCTTTTTTTTTTTTTTAAAACCTTTTGGACACTTTTTCATATCAGGCCTTTACATTCAACGGTTAGTTTTCATACATCCATTTGTATTTGGAAATGGTTAAATATAGAAAAAGCTACTTTAATTATTATTTTTTATTTTGGCTCATAGGGCAAGTTGTCACGTTGCATGCCCCAGCTCATTTTGAAAATCAAGTTTTTTTTGGTTTGAAATTAATTTGGTTTAAAATCAAATTGTTGTCCCCACCAAACTCTACACAAATTAACAACTTTTCTTTAAGGGACTGCTTTTCGATGCACACTGGATGAAAATGTGCGTGTTATATCAAACAAATTAATTTTTATCATTTCCAATAATCGATATATGTGAACTGCCCTGCAGCAGGCTGCTGCACTTTTGCACTTTACAGTTAAGCCTTTAGTATTGCGACTGGAATTTTGTCAGAATTGCAGTAACTATTTTAATGGGAAGGCAAGAAATGGATTTTTATGACTGAAAAATATAAACAATCTGTGATGATGACAAATTTCAGTTGGGAAACTCTTTTTATCATTTGATAAGCAGTTATTTTTTTCTTCACTATGACTGACTAACTGTTTAGACACATACACGTACATGTATGAGTCCAATACCTAAAAAAATGCAGGAAAAAATTTAGGTCAGACATACTGGATGTTATTATTGTTTTCAGGATTAAAAAACTGCAACAGGTCTCAAATATCAAAATGTTTGCCTGACACAAACTGAAAACTGTTTTTTTTTTACCAAAATAATTTTTGAGTCGGGAACTGTAATTGGAAACAATTTTCTATTTTTCAAATGATAACTGAGACAAAATGGTTTACTTTTGATGTTCAATTCATACAAAGTTTCTGAATGAAGCAGCAGCAAAATTGGCAATTTTGTTTTGTTTAAACCAATCTGACCTGATCCACGCATATCAAGATTTTTCTCCGGGCTGACGATACAACATTTGGAAATTAATAAAACTGTGATGCATCACATCACCACGGCAACAAGGGCAACCCAAAACAAAAACGACGTTTGTCGCCTCTGTCGCTCTTTTTTACGATTTCTATTTTGGGCAAGGTTCTGTTATAACCTTGTGTTGTCATTTTAATTTCACAGTAAAAAATATAGAATTATATTTAGGATTAACTTAATAGTCTCCATCTGGTGTTTTTTAAAGGTATTATTTAGTAGTAGCTGGAAGAGAGCAATTTAAATGGTAATTTAAAATTTGCCGTATGAAAAAGTCCTTTAAATGTGCACGAGAACCAGAATAAAATTTGCTTCAATAATAAGCACCGTCGATATATCCATATTACTCAATTATTCAATATTATTTTGATATCAATATCACCGATAGCAACTTTTCAATCATATCAAAATATCGAAATTTTCGATATTGAGGAATGTATCGAAAATATCGAAAATGCATCAGATTATCGTCAAAATGAATCTCCCGTTTGTGCTTTTACTTTGTGTTTAACGTTTGCTGTATAATGAAATAAAACTCGGCGGCAACTTGTGCTTGTGACTCAAAATATAAACATCGCAAAATGCCGAGCGGCATTGCTTTGTGCTCTACGTTCACTTGAATTCGTGGTCTCCCCAATGTAAAACCTCAAAAAAGAAACCGCTCGTTCTGGACAAACTGAAATTTGTTTTTTAAAAGTTTGAGCAATAACGCTCCAAATAAAGCCGTGGAAAATTGGCTTTTTTTTTGTTTAGTCAAAGAGTTATCTTTATGGTCTTTAACTTTTACATGGGATAATTGATATATCGAATATTCTCGATATCGGATTTCCGATATATCGATGACTGAAAATTCTGATATCACCGGTACTTATTAAATAATGACCAAAATGACATACATGTGTAATTTATATAGGTTTTCCTGGCTATTTTTAACACATTTTCCATTCAAATTTACCGACTCTTAATGTTCAATTTCGTCCAGGAAAAATTTCACATGCTTTTAACTAAACCAATTACGTCATTTACCCACTCAATTGCAAAGTTTGGTCACCCTCTTTAGTCACCGGGTTGAGAATATTCGTCATTACAGATCAAATTCATCTGGGCTGTTGCTGAATGGCAGGAAATTCGTCTTATGTAAATCAATTAAACGAATTTGATTTCTGAATAACAGGTTCTGGCGTAGACGAGACAAAATTGAATACTCCAGGACGAAAACGTGTGCTCATTGCTCAAATTTGCTATAAACCGAATTTGAAGTTGTTTGACAAAAGAAGAAATTAAACATTGTAAGTGCACTTAATTGATGTTGATAGACGAATTTGAATATTAGAAACCGTGAATGCGATTGATAAACGTTTTAAAATAGCCGGGAAAACCTACAGTAATCGTTTTCACAGATGAAAACAAATCGCCTGAATTTACATGTAAATGACAGAATCGAGTTACATAGGGAGTATTACATGCACCGTACCTCCTCAAATAAGCATCAATTTTTTAGAGGGCATATTTATTTTCAGCTTCTGAAAATGAAACCGTTATGAAATGATTGTCTCGTACCGTGACCTATTTGGATTTTCTTTGCCCCCGCACGCGCACCGAATAATTCATCAAAGAAAGGGAAGAGAGGAGCTATTTGGTGGTGATTTTATGGTCGAAGAATGCACGCGTGATGGAAACAGATGCTGTTATGACCGATGCAGGGTCTTCATAATATGGCCGCTCTAGGGATCGCATCTTGAGCGAACAAATTGAGAAGACGGTTATTATTTCCAGCCAGGGAATTTTTGATCATGTATTTTTGGGCACTGGTAGTCATTGGTGACGGATGGGTGTACATACATGTATACATGTATCACTAACCTCTACATACAGTTTTAATTATTCATATTTGTTTATTTACATATGTACATCTATTTATTTTGTTTTGTTTTCTGTGTTGTATTTTATTTTCTATTTCCTCCCCCCTTTTTAATTTATTTTTTTTTCTATTTTTTTTTTGGGGGGGGGGGAGGATTTCTGTACTCACTCTGTACTTTTATTAGCACAGCCAGTGAGAGAAAATTCTGATGCTGGTGGGAATTGAACCCACAACCTCTTGCTTACAAGTGCAGATGTCTTACCAATGCGACCACTGAACTTGCCCTGATCGGCTGACACATTTAATATTACTATAGAAGGGTATTGTGAGCAATGACTTACAATGATACTTTTAGGTGAATAGGCAACAACCAATATTAAAATCTACATGTACATGTACATCTCTCAAGCATAAAAATGATATCGTCATTTATAAATTTAAAGCTTAAGACTATTTTTTTTTTGCTTACAGCGAAATCCAGGATAGGCCTAAGTACACACAAACTGGAATTTGTATCCTTGTGGAGACATTTTTTTGTTCTCGTGTAGTAAAGTTTTCGAGTTCGAAAGTGTAGTTTCAAAAATCTCTTACCCCGGTATTTAACCAGAATGAATTTAATTTCCTTGGCTGAAATTTGGACTTGATATCCCTTTTCTAAAACTCTTCCATTTGCGATGGACCAACATACAGGTACCTTGGAAATTCCTAGTTTTTGAGTAAAATCCATATATCTATTTCGTGAAAACCTTGTGGAGACGTATTCATCTATAGAAATTGCCCTGTGGAGACGTATACAATCTTTTGTTCCCTATTGTGTGCATGTCTCCACAGGGCACGGTGTATCAGATCACTGGCCCATCTATGCAAGTGAAAACTCGTAATGACTTCATAGTGGTCCATAGTGAGCACTATTCCCCCCACCATATGGTCAATAATAAAACAACAATCCCCCTCATAGGGCAATTAACTCCCCTCGCAGATTTCGAGTGTGAAAATAGTAAACAGGGCCACCCTTTCCCCCATCTGACATTTAAGAGCATGTGTGTGTGTATGCGCGGATGAAACTAAAGCGTGGGTACACGTCCGACTAAAACGTAATAATACCTCTGTGTAACGCATCTTGTGCGGCGCCCAGTGGCGCGTGGCTAGGTGGCACTGGAAATTACTTTTAATAAATTTGGTTCTGATATTGACTCGAGAGTCGACTGGGTTGAGCTTTCAGATTATAACACACACAGCTGGCGATTGTTGCTATTTTTAGACAAACTAGGTGATTTCGAAGGAGATTGGCACCGAAATGTCATAAATAGTGGGCACGCTATTGAATGGGTTTGGTTGGTAACGTTGACTTTTTATATCATTGATTTTTGCTTTAGGAAGATGCATGAATGTATACAGGTGTGGATTTATAATTGCATTTCTTCCAAAATTACAAGAAAACATTAATATGCTCAACAGAAAAATATCAAAAATACAAAACAGACCATCATAATAAAATTTGCCAAAATTTTGTTTTTTTAATCAAATTTAATTTTTTCTTAAATATGGTACGACAAGCTTACAATTTAAATGAGCACATAATATTGCTTACCAAATTGACCTAACATAACACAGCTGAGTACCAGTCGCAAGCAATACACGCTGCCTAGCATTTTGCTGGTAACCCGTTTCTGCTAAGCAAATATTTTCCACGCTTAGCAGATTTCTGTGCTTCGCAGCGCCGTGCAATCGGCCCCAGGACAGAAAGAGAAGTAACGTCCGAGTGTAATATGGCGAGTTGATGACAGCTTGGAGGCCACGCAGGAGACCCTGAAATTCGCGGAAAATGATTGCCTGCCTGGGCATGCTGGGCAGCGCGCAACACTCACACTACATACATGAATAATGGCGAGCTAAGTCCGCGCTGTTCAGACATTGACATGGATTTCGATGCAAAGACGTTTTTTTTTCACAGTGTCGGGTTGAAGTAGGAACGTGAGTAAAAATAGAAATTGTGGCCAAAGAAGGACCCAGAGGTGGGAATTCTAGATAAATATGACCAAAAATGCAAGGTTCATGTGTGGATTTTATGTGCACGCGAATGTCAAATTCAGATGGAAAATTTGACATTTTGCTATGGAAACGAGGAGTCCACTTCAAATTAAAAAAAAACCACCAATTGTCAAATTTTTAGTGACCGACATTTCTTGAGATTTTGTAAGTTATTGAATGTAAGCACAATTTTCATTGCTTGACTGAAGTATTTTGAACTTTTTCCTGATTTCTTAAAACTCACCAATACACACGCTTACATTACCTACGTAGTGTGGACATTCCTTTGTTTTCGTGTAGTTAAGAAAAACCTGTGAAAAAAACTCATTTTACTCACACCGTGAAAACTCTTCCAACCCAATTTGTTTTCTTTGATTCCCTTTATAGTGTTTCTCTTCGTTTTGCCACGGATAAACCTAACCCCAAAATGCCTCTAAACTTGTTTTCCAGAGAGGGGGAAACACTGTGTTGACATGGGCAAGTCCACACAATGTCGCTGCTACCTGGTTTATGTGGACCTCTTTTGTTCGGAAGTCCACACAGTGAATGCAATGCTTGTACACGCATACATGTGTACTCCAAATTTCTTTTTCTCTTTTTGAGAAACAAGGTTCCTTTATCAGATTTGTTTGGTTAAAAAGTGTCAAAATTGCAATTACGGTAATAACTGAGACCAGTGTAAAAATATTCTGCAATCACTTGTGGCACGAAAAAGTCCAATGTGCATGAGAATTTAAATAAAATTTGCTTCAATAATTGACCAAAATGACATAAATGTCAATAATTGACCAAAATGACATAAATGTGTAATTTAAAGTAAATTTTCACAGATGAAAACAAATAGCCTGAATTTACATACATCTTGAACCTGATAATGCTTTGAAAGCTTATGCAAACTTTCAGTCTTAAGTTAGTCGTTTAAACTGCTGCGTTACTTTTCCACTTGATTCTGCCTGACTGCATGTAAACACAGCTGCCTGCCACTTTTAGTAAGATATTTTATGAAATTTCTCAAGCAATGCATAACCGCATCACGAAACGTTACACAATTCCTGCAACCCAGATGATGTAAGAAAAATGAAATCCCAACGAAATAAAAAAATGTCAGTTCCGTCCTGCTTCTATGTGACACTGTTATTATTACATCACGCCACGCTAAACAGAAAGAGGTCGCTGGAAAAAAAAAAGAAGAAAAAAAAGAAGAAGAAAAACCTTACATAAAAAGCCTTGACATCTCCCATCACTTCCTGTGCATTCAGCGTCCTTTGACACACTGTGCCAAGTTTCCTACTTTAAGGAGCGCGGCCGCATGATGCATCGCTACGGCAACCTATTGTCCCGGTCACGCGGGGAATTCATGCCGCGGATTCGGCTCTGCCCTGCAGTTCCTTCACTCCTAAATTAAATTCCTCTGTCATTCTCAACCTTTTCTTATCCCTCAAGCTTTTTGTGGCTTATTTTATCCTAATCCTTTTTTCTTTTTTTTCTTTTTCATTTTGACGTTTCTAATCAGCTTGGTGTCCTCCTAGAAATGTTTCTCCCCGAGAGGTAATTTCCTTTTTGTATATTTTTTTTGGGGGGTGGGGAGTGTATTTTATCACCGAAAGTGATTTCCGGAAACTACATAAACCACTGGGAATTTTCAAACTACTTGGCCTTTTTACAAAAAAAATGTACAGAAATAACAACTTTGAAATGTGATGAATAAAAGGGACAAATTACGGGTCAGATTGTTAGCGTTTTGGGAATGAAACGGAAATGATTACTGAACAATTACTTTGGAAGACTGATTCCTGTTATAACGCACACACATCAAAAAATGCAATGAAAACTTGACGCACCACAAAAAGATGTTTCCCCCATATCCAGGGAGAAAATTAAGTTGAACGAGCTCTGAAAAAATGAGAACAAAAAACTAATCAAGCATTAAATTGGTCTTTTTGGGGGGCACGTGTGGTCGAGGTTGTGGGTTCGAGCCCGCCGTGGCATGCGTGTTGTGCCCTTAGAGTAAGGCGCTTTACCTCAATTACTCCTCTCAACCCAGGTGTCAAATGGGTAGCATTATTCAATGCTTTAAATTGGTCTGCATGCAACTTCTTAGAATGTTGATTTTTTTTTCATGTTGGTGCGGAGATTTTGAGATGTTTTTTCTAAAACAGGAATAGAAAAAAAAAATTCTTGAGAGAGTACAAAATAATCAGTTTCTTAGGATGTTTTTTTTTTTCAATGTTGATAAGGAGATTTTTGAGATGTTTATTCTGGAACAGGAATAAAAAAAGAATGTTATTCTTGAGAGAGTACAAAATAATCAAGGAAATGGTTTTAAAGCAAATGGTGAAAATACACTGTTGCTCATGGTAATCGGGAATAGGTTTTTCTGAAGCAATTCGACCTTTTGAGAGAAGTGTGTTATGCTGAAGTTCAACCAACTCGCCGGTTGTGCAATACATACCACAGATGCTAAAAGAATTTCTTATCAATTAATGTTCATGAACATACTGGGTATGTGGATTTCTGAATAATTTAGTATGATTCAAAATTAGGCTTGGTTGAATATTCAAATATTTGTAATGAGCTGATCAAGTTTAACAAATCATACCTTATACTGCCCGCTATGGATTTGCGTGCGCCTGCACTTTTACAAAATTGACGACAAAACTTATCAAAGGGCCCATGAAGTGAATTTTTCTTAAGAACATATTCTGTGCAACTTTCTATTCCTCCTATTAAATCAGGCATGCAACTGGGAACTTACCAAAAAAAAGAGGATATTCAAATCTTTCCATGACTTTGTACAGTGTTTTTCTATTTTCACCAGAACACTTTGGAAGTCAAAAAACATGAAAAAGAGGAAATCAGCTGATCCGAGGAAAAGTTGCATGCCAAATGTATGAAAACTAATTGACATCCTTTTCTGGTTTATTTTACTACAAAGTGCACTTCTTTAAACATTTTTTAAAAATTCCATGCTTTTCCGGTCAACTGAGGACGCTGTTGCTGTGATGTCATTTCAGGAAGACACTGTTTATTTTTAGGTGTTTCTGTTCAAATTATGAACCCAAAACTTTGCTCATTAAAAATGTTTGTGACAAAAGTTTGCTCATTGGCTTACTGCCATGTACACGGTACTACATGTACTGTCGTTTCTGCTTGAAATGACATCTACTTTTGCTCATGAATATGGAAATTTGCATTTACATAAAAACCAAAAAAGCACCAAAATACCCTTGAAAATGGCAAAATGAAAATTGAAAATAACATTAAATGGGACACAATTGTCCATTTTCAAGGATTGCATTAAAAAAAATTAAACTGCATGAGCTCTTTCAAATAATGTAAAGAGGCATCGGAATGGTGGATATTTGACCGATTTATAGAAGAAATTTGAGCTTATAGTCCTAACGGAAGCTTCTCACATCATGCACGAATGTGGCTTTCAACAAAAGTGTGGCTATTGACAAACAAGTATAACCATGCAACTTGATGATCAAATATTCAGTACGCGTATTTTACATACACAATGACACTGCCATGTGGCAAAGAAGCAAACATCCTGTGAATTAGCCCGTGGATTCCCCCCTCCACACTCACGGCCAGAAACCCAGCGCGGTAAATTGGCCGGCAATTGCCGCACAATGGACGCAATGAAAAAGGAGGACGACGGTTGGTAGTTCTCCGGTAACTGGTAACCCGATACGCACTGTGTGTGTTGTGTATGTGGGGGCTATCGATTGGGTGCCTCAGCATCTTCAAATAGATCAAATACTGCATCGGTGCGCTGTCGGTTTGAGGTATTTTTTCACTTAACCAATTCTGCCACAACGAGTTTAACCCTAAACATGTAAACAGCTAAAAGGGCCAGGTTATTTTGACCATCTCTCAGCTGGGGGGGGGGGGGGATTTTTTTTTTTGGTATCAAAAGATGCGCAAGGCTCGAGGCTAAAAAGTCATACAGCTGTAACAGCTCGGGGTCACGAAAACATTTTTTTTTGTCAAAGCTATCGCCCCTGTTAGGGTTAAACAAGTTTTATGGCATTTTTTTTTTAATACTCACTGAATCCTGTGTACACATACCTACATGTATGTACTGGGTACATGTCCACGAATTAAAGAAATGAAGAAATCTGTGAACAAAAACATAAACCATACATGTACACGTACGTGTACCGTAGATGGATGGAAATACATGTATTTTAAAAAGTACTCTTGACTGTAGAAATGGAGAATGTACATGTACCGGTATGTGGATGCATGCATAAAGTCGAGAAGCAAAAAGTATGAAGGAAAGCTTGATTACTTCTATTAAAATTAGGTCGCATTATTTGAAACAAAACTTTACTGACTCTTATATTTCCAGGGTCTACATGTACATGTTAATATTGAAGGAAAAAAAGCAAAAACAAAAGTCACCTTTTATTTTTCAAATGGCACAAAGATGCTCTACATTAAAAGGGATCGTACAACATTTGCTTTTGCTGCAATTTTCAGAAATAAATGGATTTGGAGGATTATGTTATAGCATATTGTTAAAATGACTTGTTTCACGTCTTGGGCTTGTAGATGCTGGGGAAAAAAAAGAAAACCATTCAAGTTCTTCCTGACCCCACTTAAGATGAAACGAAGAGTTTATAGACTTTGGGAAATTGTATGGTCAGAGCATCAGTCTAGTAGGCTTGTATCCCTTCACAGTTGTGTAATCAATTGCAAAGAAAACGCGGAATAACTAATAATGAAAAATTAGGAGCAGTTTTTGAAAAAAAAAAAAAACAGTTTTCTCCAATGCTGGTCGGCCCACCAGCATTGGAAAAATACAATTTTTCTTGAAAATGTCAGCACACCAGGAGCCAAGATTTTTCAGGATGCTTTAGACTGTCATTCCCTAACAATCCAGTAAGGTATTTTGTGATAATTTGATCATTTCGTTTTGTGATGTTTGCAAATGTTGTATCTTCCCAAACAGCTTATTTTTATAAGATGGAATTTGCGTCACGGAGATGTAAAATACGTTTGGATGCGGTACCTGCTGCTATAGACTTGAACCGGCCAGACGACCCTGGCTTAGCTCGGTGGTTGAGTGTTAAGAGGGCTGCACTAGTAAGCAGGAGGTCATGGGTTCGAGTCCAACCCAAGTAAGCTTGTGAAGTTTTCTCACAAGCCCCTTGGACAACACTGAGTACACAGGGTTACTAAACATACACTTAAACAGCTGCCCAGAAAGGTGAAGTGCTATAAAAATCCAGAGATGTATTTGAAATTATATCAATGTATGCCACAGCAAATGAACTGTGCATTGCTAGGCATATTATAGATTTGACTGAATATATTAGCGGCCATGGTGGCAGTGGAAACTTGGTACTTGGTGGTTATCCTCTTGGGAACTCCTCATGGAAGTCTGACCAAGACGCTTGGAGAGTGGCAAGTTAAAGGTATAGTCCATCATTTGTTTGAAGCAACATAAGTGCTCAAGATCTAAAGAAGGGGTCTGAACAACTAACCTGATGAAGTTTCAGCTCAGCTTCAGCTGTATACATGTATTACGAGAAAACAGCATTGGATCTCGATTACAAATCAAAAGTTGCTGAATCATGTTTTGAATTGGGCCTGAATTCAGCGTCCGAGACACGTTCTCACTGAGCCGATTGCAGCTACGCGATGTCGCGCACTGATCCGACGAATTATAGCAACCGCGCGAGGGTGTGCGTCGTGCCAATACTTGCGCGCGCTTCGCCGTATAACAAAACAAACAACTAATTTGAATTTCCTACGACACCGTTGGAAAGGCCTTCTTTTGTTGCATTTCTTCAAAATGACAGCTTGCCAGAAAGAATAATTTCACAGGGAGTATAGTCCCCTTACTATCTTTCAACCAAGTACCGGTATGTTTCTCAACAATAATTACGCCAATTACTTTTTGGATAGCTGCAAATGATGGACTCTGGCTTTAAACTAAATCAGGGATTTTTAAAAAATTGATTGCGGTTTGGGGCATTGATGGTATCTTGAGGTCGCTTGTTCCACTTTCTCACAGTTCTTGGCATAGAAAAGATTGCATGTAAACATTGGTTCTTGCGGTGATTTCATTGAATTGGCAGTTGTTCCCCCTCCTTTGTCTGTTACTCTTTGGTTGCAGTGCATCTGGTTGAACGTTTACTCGTTTACTATAGTATGTTGTTAATGACCTTGTATACAAGAATGTTAGTTGATTTGGTTCCCTCTTCTCTTCAAGTGATGTCCAACCCAAAGCCGCAAACATGTGCGTTACGCTGCTTTTTCTTGAAAAACTCTTGCAGACAAAATGTTCAGCTCGTCTCTGGACTCTTTCAAGCGAAGATATGTTTTTGGTGGTTTAAGGGTTTCAAGTGTGCTCCAATATTCAAGATTTGGTCTAACCAGGGTGAAAGATACTTTCTCTTTGATGGACTTTGAGGCTGGGTAGAAGTTTCTCATGATGAAGTTTAGGACACGGGTTGCTTTATGGGCTCCCTGCGCCAACAAAAGAGGGCGCGTTTTTACCACTAGGATGGGACACACAGCATGTGCGTACTGCAGTACAGGACTGTACTGCACTGGTTCGCGCATGAAGTTCGCACGACTTCCTGAATGTGCCAAAGCTATTAGCCACAGCATCTTCGCGTGAGCGTCAGGCATTGTCGGCGCGCGAATACGTTCAAATTCAACTTGCGATGGTCTCCCAGACTAATCCCCGCCCCCAATTTGATCATTCGAAATACGCAGTGGATGGGACGGGAACCAGTCTAGGTCTCCCCCAACTCTCCTTTTCTAGCCGCTGAAGGGGTACTTGTGCACAAAGCCTATAGGCTGCATGGTCTGGCGGTCAAACTGCGCAACACACTAGTACCACAGCACAATTCCCAACGGAAAAATCTCACAAACGACACCAGGTAAGTGGCCATTATGCTTAGGAAAACGGATACCCGATGCCTACGACTTTGAGAAAAAAAGCCAGCCATTGGAATATACATGTATAAAAAGGACAGAAGGCACGATTCTACAGATGAATATAAAAAAAAAAAGGGAAGAAGGAGAAATAGACGAAACCTGCAAAACAACGGCGTCAGTATCAGGATGCGACAGAAAGCTGACAGAATTGTAGAACTGCCGGGGATAGGGTTGCGGGGAAAGAAAAGATTTTAAGTAGGACACGGGGTATCACTTGACATGTTCCGTCCCAAAAGGGAGAAGGAGATGCATTGAGATTTTGTTTTCTTAATATGTATAAATGTTGCCATGGTTACCGACGTCATTGTTGGTAGGGGATTTTGAACTCATACTTTGAAAAACAAGAATATAAATGTATGAACAGTTTACCTGGCCCACTTTTGAAACACAAGACAAAACAAAACAAAACGCTTTGCTTTTCAGAAAAAAAAGGGATGAGTCTCATCAAGGCAATGTAAATTATCAAGGCAGGAAATTTAGAAGACATCCTGTTTTTACTTAACACAAAATGGTCCATACATTCTCAATGGATGTGGCCGTTGCATGACTATACACAGCAAGCAACTGGGACTTTAGAAAAAACGAGGAAATTCCAAACCACACAAGACTTTGTACACTGTTTTTCAATTTGTGATGGCATTCATGAGAAGTAAAACAATGAGGAAATCAGTAGATCCGAGGAAAAGTTGCATGCCTGTATACAGGGCCCAATTTCATAGCACTGCTTAACACTAACAGTAAGCAGAAAAGTTGTGCTTACTATAGCAGAAAATCATGCTGCTGCTTAAGCACTATTTCATGCTAACGGTTGCGCGCGCATGGAGATTTCTATTGTTACGTCACTGATTTAAGCAAAGTTTTCTTCTGGGGTTAAGCGTGCTTTTGCTGTGCTTACTGCTTAACGGTCCCTATGAAATACAACATGGACGCTCGGTAAGCACAAAGTCGGCTGTTAAGCAGCGCTATGAAATTGGACCCAGATGTCTGACTTTTAGTGTCTTTAACCAATTAACGCTGGAAGACGTGTAATCGCGATCTGGCAATGTACCGGTACATTCGCAGCGGCGGGTGACGGGTTGAATCGTCAAGCTTTCCACAATTGCCGGCGGTGGACGTGTACATATGTCAGTGGTTCCCATTGGTTCCGTTCACACAGTTTTGAACTTGAACTTGGCTGTTGTACACGGCCTATCGTCGCAGCAAATATCGCTCCGCGGTAAGGCCTCGGAGCGTTGCAAAATATGAAGTTGCGGTGAGAAGTATGACAAAAGTCAGTATTCGTGGTGTTTGATTTAATTCTAAAATTTGGCCGATACATCATGTCTTTTTCAAAAATGGTGTTTTTCGGCCAAAACTAATCCCGGCGGCAAGTGGTTTTAGTACAAAATGTACTTGTAACATTCTTGCATCTGCCTGTTACATGTACAATGTACATGTTCTACAATGTGTAAACATGAATAAAGATTACGGGGAAAAGCATTTGTGCCCAAATTTGAAGGAGAAAACATTGTTCTTGGTCATGTTTAGTTGGTATTACATTAAAATCATTCACGATAATGGCTGCCCACAATTTTTGAAAATGGTGGCCCAAATTCAACTGGCTACCAGTACTTCTCCGGCTGAACAACAACATGTAGGCATACATGTACCGGTACATGTACGCAATGGTACAATACACCATGGCTTAATTAATGAGTAATTAGTAAACACAGACACAACGATGACTAATTGATCTCAAGTACAAAAGACTATCTATTTTCATTGTACGTGTAGGTCCATCTAATTTACTGCCGAGCGTAACCTAGTACATGTATGCTTGTACGTACATGTAGCAAAATATGATAATTTATGTGCGTTCGTGAATGAGATCGTACACATGCACCGGTACCCGGTAATAATAACAAATGAATTTTTGTGTGTACAGAATTTGTACAGTGTACAGAATACGTGGTATGTGTATTTTACAAATATCGGGTTTTGCCCTTTGCTGAGGTATTGGGGAAAAAAACCAACAAATTTATATTGGTATGTATCTCCGCGACGCAATTAAATTCCATCTTATAAAAGAGTGTACTGTACATGCATGTGGCCAATTATTACATGTACATGTATAATACACAGAAATTGACTTTTTTGCAAAAAGGTGAATATTTCAAGACATATTTAGTGATATTTTCAAGTGTGGTTTCAGTTTAATTTAAGAGCCAGGTCTTGCTGATTTTATTAATGTGGGGATATGCAATAATTTTCCGACTGCACACTGCCCAGCGTTATTAGCCTCAACCCTGGATGGTGCAACCATGTCATGCATGGATATATATTATAGGCAATGACGACGAAGGCCTGCGCTAAAAATAGCCTTCGCCGTACCTTGTGGGAGCGGGTCGATGGATTGCGAGCTCAGGTAGGGTCTGGACGAAATGGAATATGCCATGAAGGGGGCTATAAATAGAACGGGCCCGACAAATCCTGCCTCACCCGTGCCCAACGACGGACGGAGATGCGATGAGAAAATGAGATTGAGGGAGGATACTTTTTCTTGGGGGGGGAGGGGAATGGAGACAGATGGAGTGATAGATGGGGGGGAGGGATGGAGGGTCAAAATGTGAGACAGTAAAAAAAAAGATGATATGAGAAAATGAGATTGATACAGAGTTTGAGGAAAGCGTCGGAGGGAATTCATTTTTTGGGGGAGGGAGCAGAGAGGGTCAGATACAGACGGGGTGAGAGATGGAGTGAGACATGTGGGGGGGTCAAAGTGAAGACAAGATGCGATGAGAAAATGAGATTGACGAAGGATAATACAGGGGAGGGGAAGTGTCGGAGGGGAAAGATGGGGGTGAGAGGGACAGACAGATGGGGTGACAGAAAAGGGGTGATCACAGAATGAGAGGGTCTATGCATGACAAACTTGAGATCAAAATATGAGATTAAGCAATGAGTCAACAAAGGGACAGACAAGTGACAGAGAGACAGACGGGGTGAAAGATGGGATGTCAGAGATGAAAGAGGGACAGAGACAGGGTGACAGACAGGGTGAGACACACAGGGGAAAGGATTTGAGACAGCATTAACACAGATGACACGAGGAAACGATTAACAGTCATGACACCGAGAGAGTGTCAAACGGGAGAAACTTGGGGAGACACAGGAGGTGAAAGGGGCCGCGCTCAAAGAAGAGGGTGACAGACATGGCGAGACAAACTGATGGACAAAGATCGATAGAGTAAAGACAAATGAGACGATCAGAGATAAAGAAAAGCGCAGACTAGGACAGCAATGGTGAAAAAAGAAGAGTTTTTGTCCTCTGGAGGAAACCACTGGCAAGATAAAGATGAGAAATGCATAAAGATAGAAAGAAGAGATAAATGAAAAGATAAATGCAAATATGGATGTACCGTAGACAAAGGGGAAAAAGAGGGGAAAAAGGAGGGCTTTAACAAGATTTCAGGATGGGACATGGAGCACTGGAAGAGGCAAGGGAGTGGTGCAGGAGACAAAGAGTTATGTGCTCATGGATTATAGTCATATTATGCAGTTCTTAAAAAGAGCATTTACCACTATGAAGGTGCTATAAAGCACTGTCAATCTACAGAAATTATGTTGGTGGTAAAGATTGGTTTTGAGCCAGATTCTGAATTGTTGTGGCGTCTCATGATTTGAACATTTTTTTTTAACTGTTCCAGATTTCAAGTTTGTTCCTTTTCAAGGCAAGGTGATTTAAAGGTATACAACATTTGCAAAGATCAGAAAAAATATATACCAAATTATTATGAAATACATAACTGGACTGTGAGTGAATAATAGACTCAAGCATCCTGTTAAATTATGGCACCTGGTGTGCTGTCATTTTTAAGAAAAGTGGAATTTTTGTGTCAATTTCCAACGATGGTCAGCCGACCATCGTTGGGGAAAAATACTACATGTACTTGTACAATGTACCCCCAATTTACCAAACTTAGTCCACATTTTGTTTGCAAGTGGTTACACATCCGTGAATGGTTGCAAGCCAGCTAGTCTGGTTCCCCGACCTGACAACTCCCTGACATTTATTAATTGGTCTGTTTCGTCTGAAGTACCGGTAGAGTCAGGGCACCATACTACCGGTACAAGACCACCATTTTTTTCTTGGCTTTTCCAGCACCTATGAACACAGAACTTTAAACAGGCGAGTATAACCAATATTTTCTATAAAATACTAACCCCCAAATCCATCCATTTCTGAAAATTACAGCAAAAGCAAATGTTGTATATATTTAATACCTTTCAACATTTTTAATGACTAGTATTTCAGAAATGTATCGCTTTGCATGTGTTGTTTACGCATTTGTTTGGGTGTTAATTTGTATGTTAAATATTTTATACAGAGATCAAAATTTAGAATAACAAAACGGGGTAAGACAATGAGCAAAAGCTTGTGCTCGGTCTGCCTAGATTTAATTCCTGAATTCTCAACCGTCCCTACAAATACAACTCTATTCTCCAAAATTAAATCCACCACCATCCTTAACGCAAGTATACTGGCATTTGAATATGGGGTAATATATTTTAATTTTATTAGGACGACATGCACAGCCCCCCAAATCCGATGGGGTTTCAGCTATTTATACGGAGCGCCGGCCTCCCGAAATAGGGGGGAATAAAGGGACAGATGACAGGGGGAATATATTAAACAGGATAAGTGACGGATTTGGCCCGCTGTAGACGTTGATGAATATTGCGCTGTGCTGCTCGGTTGTCCTGTTACCTAAATGTACAATTCTTCGCCTGCGAACCTAAATTTGATAATTTTGCTCCCTGCTTATATTTAATTCTGTTGAGTTTTTGTTGTGTTTTTCGTGAATCGTATTACATTGCATTTGGAAAAAGGGACAAATAGGCCTACATGATGATCTATGTTTCATTGGATTACAGATTAGGGAATCGAAACCTGTTTTTATGTACATCTTGAATCATTCAGTTTCAGTTTTGTTGTACATAATTGTGGTGATAAGTATCATCGCTTGAATATTTTAATTGTCATTTTCATCTTTTATGGAATAATACAAAGGTTAATTATCTACTTATATCACACAAAGTACATGTAGGGGGCCCTCCTACTGGTAGATAACATGAAACATATGATGTAGACACAAAGAGACAACAGGATATGAAGAAAAATTTTACACTTCACAGAAAATACAAAGACCACTTGAGAAGAAAAGAAAATGGGAAATTGTACAAATTCTCTGGAAATTTCAATATTAAGTATAAAATGAAATCATGCAGTCTTTTACCATACATTGTACACGTCAAAGCACCAATCACAGCAAATTCAGAATCACAAATTGACCAATGAAATCATAGTATACAAAAAGAAAGAAAAAGGACACCATGCCTGACCAATGGGAAGACAGCCTTTCATAAATTCTACCAATCACCATACGTTATTACCACACAGGGAAAAATCAACCAATGAAAAGAAAGCCCAACAAAATTCCACCAATCACCATGCACCATTACCACACATGACGTAAACAACCCAATCAAATCAAAACTGAAAACGAATCAACCAATGAGGTGTGAGCAATGGATAAAAAGGGACCAATAAGGTGGCTAGAACTCAGCAATCACCATAAACATTTTATCAAACATGGAAGAATCAACCAATCAAAACCACTAGTGGAAAAAAGATTGACCAATGAGGTGCGAGCAACAGATAAAATGGACCAATCAGGTGGTTGGACTCACCTTGATCTATGGAAGTGACATGGAGAAATCAACCAATCAAAATCGCCAATGGAAAATATCGACCAATGAGAAGCGAGTAATGGATGAAACGGACCAATCAGGTGGCTAGACTCACCTTGACCTTTGGCAGTGACATCCCCTTTGACCGCCGAGTTGGGGACGGGCATAGAGATGGCGAAAGGGGGGACTGTCAGATCTCGGATGGGCCCTAGATTGCATTCGGAGGAGAAACTTTTGTAACACCCTGTGTGAGCCTGTAGGGGAAAAATTAAGAAATGGAACAGTATTTTAAAATTTTTCATAAACCCTGAAGTACTTGAATCCATCAAAATCCACGCCCCTGTTTTGGAGGATTTCGGAGGATTCAGGATGCCTCCATATCGAAAAAGTCAGGGGATTTTGATGGATTCAGGACCTGTAGTAAGCCTATAGCAGTGCTGTGGGATTTTGATGGATTCAGGATACCTCCATATTAGGCAATTGGGAGACTGATGGATTCAGGATCTCAACAGATTTTACTCCCACCTAACTGGTGGATTCTGATAGACTCACTGGCCACCAACATTGTTTTGCTTGGCAAACTTGATGGATTTAGGCGGATTCAGGATACTTTCTGATAAAAACACCCAAGGGGTCAGGGTTAACCCTCCTACGCAAACATACACTCTGTGCAAAGTTGTCCTTTGAGTCAAAATCAGTCAAGTGCCTGTTTTCTAACAGCTACATGTAAGAGCTCCCAGCCTACATAAAGAAGAATTTACTGGCTGTGACTTTTTATGCAATGCTTTAACTGTAGGTTATTGATAAGCCAGCCATGCCAGCTGTGCCTACCGCTTGCCTGGGTTTTTTTTGTCGGTTGACTGAATTTGACTAGTCACAGTGCTTGCTTGAAATATGATCTGAATGTTGCTGACTAGCCAGTGTAAAAGGCATGGCAGGGGAAGAGGGTTGATCTTTTGACTGTCTGTGACTGTTCAGATACCGGTAGCAGGAAGGTTTAGCTAATGGGTAATTTTAACAAAAACTATGACAAAAATACAAATTTTACCAAACACTAAGGATAACACTGAAAGCGTATGAAGATAAAATGACTAATTTTAATTATCCGGTTCGTTAGTAAAAACGTCATACACACGCGCCCACCATTGGTGACTAGCGCACATTGGCTACAAACGCTCGAGTTGCGTTAACTTCCGGTTCCACTCATGCAGAAAGTGCTGGAGGTGACGTCACACTAACGAACCGGATATTTTACTTCCCCACCCCCGAAAAGTTCTAAAACTAAATACATACAGCATTCCCACCCCCAAAAATGTTACATTGTACAAGTATGTTTGATTAGGCAGGTGAAGTGAATTTTCATTTAAACCAAATTTTAATAGCAATTATCTTTGGTTGTTTTACTGAAATTCTGGGGTTTTCCATGAGTATGAAAACCATTTATTGTAATGCATGTACCGGTACCACTAATTTGTACATATGTACATATTTGGAAAACGCACATTGTGTGATGTACAGTACATGTACATGTACATGTATACTGTATAATGGAAACTGAACAACCCGGTTAATTGTATTTTACAATGTGCGTCAGCATCCGATGTCCTTTACTCCAATGTGATCGTGAAACACATTAGGCTCAAAAGCACGGCTTACAAATCAAATCCCCTAATGAGATTACACAGTCCCTGATCCCCAGCGCCGGGCGCGCATACCAAGCCAGAATCCATGCAGCACAGGGTGTCCTCATTAATCAGCCACACACTCGCACAAACCGAGTGACGGAAAGGGGGGATTTTTTGGAACACTTGTCGGCATGGCAACCCATGCAAATTTGGGTCGTTGACAAGGGACCGGATTTTCCTGCTGTCGCATTAGGACGGTGGTATGGATTTGCGGCTGGATTGAAAAATTCTAAAGTCTGTATCCTGAGGGGCCGAAAAAATAAAAAATATAAAAATAAAACATTACACACATTCAATGACTAACAAAGAGATCCATACAGAAACAGCAAACGAGTACAAATCAATTCTTTTATGTACATGTACATGTACAATGTAGGCTTATGTAATAAGGTGAACTGCATGTGCCATTTGGCAAAATATTGCAAAATTTCAAAACTGTTTCCAATGTTGGAACTGCCAATATTATTGAGTACCGTAACTAGTGTGAAATTAGAACAAAGTACAATATAATCGAAAACTGTAGGGTGATCCAAAATACAGTTTACACTTTTCAGAGGGAGATTTCTCAAAATTGGGGTGACACATTGAAATTGTTTTAACACATGTAACATAGGCCTATATTCCTAAACTACAAGATCTTGGTGGTACAAATGTACCGTATATGGTGAAAACGGCATTGAAAATAAAGATCAGGTTAAGAAATAGCAGCCATTTACAGAAAGTCGTCGAAAACTAGTTTTAAATTCCAAGTCTATGGCAGTCATGTACCGGTATAGTATAATTTACATGATAGACCTAATTTAGGCCTACATGATTGCAGTTCTTCGTGCAGGCAGTGCTATTGTGTAGATCATACAAAGTATCTCACGTGTCTCATCCACAGACTTGCGCGTGGACAAACTGGTTTTTCACCGTCTTTCTGAAAACCATCGTCACTTCTTAATTTAGGCTTTATTTTAAGCGCCGTTTTCACGACGAAGATGCTTTAGTTTAGATATAGGCCTACCTCAAAACAATTTTAACATGTCTCCCCAATTCCAAGAAATCTGCGTCTGAAAAAGTGTAAACATTTTCTTGGACCAACCTGTACAAAAATGCTGTATGGTACAATTACAATGTACGTGTACATGTACATAAACATGTGTGTACTTCAATTGGTGAATTTTTTTTGTGTGAATACAAATTAAATTTTAATTCATATGTCTGCTGACTGACCAGATTGAAAAGTCCCAAATCAATATATTGATTTGTATTGATTTCACTGATTTCAATGACAGCTGGACTGATCGATGACGTAGATTGAGTAACTGATGAATGGTTGAACTGTTTCACAAATGGATTTTATTTTTGGTTTTGCTGGTTTATTGACGGAAAAGATCAAGCAGATGTGGCCACTGACTAAAATATTAATTGATTTCAAGTTCAAAGGCTTATAATTCCCTTTGCATTTCAATGCTATAAAATTATTTGTAATTTAATCCCAACTCCCTAGGCCCTTTATGCTGGGAACCACATGTTCAAATGAAGGATACCCACTGCCTCGTTCCTTCAATATCCCTCAACAGCCCTGCCTCCCTAAACACATTCAGCCAAAATCCTCCTTTTCATCAAACACTATTCATCCTCAATCCTCCAAAATCAAATGGTACTGAATGTCCATGTGCCCTCAGTCCTCCACAATCCTCTAAATTCTATGTTGCATTCAGCCTCAATCCTCCACAATCCTCCAAAATGTTATGTTGCATTCGTCCTCCATCCTCCGAATTCTTACAAAACCGCCTGAAGGACTTTGGAAGATTGAGGAGGATTAAGGTTAACTTTGACAATGTATCAAGCCCCATGTCGAGTTCTACCATCCTCAATCCTACAAAATCCTACAATATCCTCAGGTGGGTTTTGAAGGATCTGACAGGCTTTGGAAAAATCCCAAGAAGACTGATATATTTACTGACTTCAATCATTGTGGCTTGATAAACAGAGAGGACAGCCAATATGGATGACATACTGAATATCTTATGGAAACACTTAACCCATTAGTACCTGTACTACAATGTATTACATTGTATTACATTGTACAAATGTTGTATTACATTGTATTACATTGTATTACATTGTATCACATTGTATTTATTCCAGGATGAATCAATATAACCATGGGGTGCTGGGGCAGTACAGGAAGTAACAGGCTTGGAAGTTCTAGGGCAGTGCAGAACTTATGTCTGTGTTGGTTTATCCCTAACCATCCCAAATCCATCAAAATCTATTCCCCCATTTTGGGGATTTTGGTAGGCAAGTCATCTGTACCAAGTCCATCAAAATCCACCTGTACAGCCTGTCTAAAAAAAAAATGGTACAATCGAAAACGTTTTTTTTCTCCAATATTAAATCTCAACATAAGTAAGTCGTTTTGAGCATCACATTAATGGAAAAAGACCAGGCTTTCCAATACTTTTTGTTTCATCTCATTTGCTTTTGTCAATCCAGAGATAACTCCATAGTTTACTGAACACAAATCGAGTTTTTTTTTTTTTTTTTTGCTTGCTTTGTTTTGTTCTTTTAGCAGACAGCACAGCAAGTCAAACAACTCTGCCCATGCATAAAAAAAAGTGGCACAAAATCGATTTTGGTGTATCGCACTTAATTGATGTAAACAAACACTATTGGAAAGCCCAGTCTTTGTTCTTTAATATATGCATGTGTGTGCAGTAAGAATGACTTATTTCAAAATTTCATTTTAACCCAATTTTTTTTTTTTTGTTTTTTTTTTTTTTTTTTTTTGTACATGTAGTAGTGGTGGTCTTGTGGTGCATTTCAGCAAATTTGGTCCAAATGCATTTTGTGAAGCAGGGTCAGTGATGGACTTTGGCGGAATTGGTCCAGTACTTAGTAAAAGACACTAGAAAGTTAGGGTTATTGATCAAGATGAAATTTTGAAAATCAAAGAAACACTTACAGTTGTCCAGCACCACTCGCATTTCATGCTTGCCAAACACTCCGAAGTGACGCAGGATTTCTTGCACAATGCACATCGACTGTTGGCCGGTAAGTTGCCTTCCCTCCAGTGATGTGTAAATTTCATTTTTTCCTGAGGAAAAAATATATCAAAGGCATAAATTAATTTTAAAAAAAACCCAACAGTTACAAAAATGTCTATCCATGTTGTACTACGGTATGTACTGTACATTCATTGTTTCATTTAACATGTTTAAAGGGAGAGTAGATCATTTGCAGCTATCGATCCAAAAAGTAACTGACCAAATTACTGTTGAAAAGTTTACTTGGTTTAGAGATGGGGATGGCAATAAACTCCCTGTGAAATTATTCTTTCTGGCATGCTGTCATTTTGAAGAAAACAATAAAAGAAGGCTGTTTCCAAAGATGTGTCAAGTGATGCATTTTTGGAAATTTCCATTATCAGTTGGTTTGTAATTGGGCGAATCTGTGAATGGGTGTTGACGCGACGCACTTGCGTTTGCTATTATTCAAAGAGAAGAGAGCCCAAAAGAGAGATTCCTGACTTTTCATCTCGATGAAAAAAATAAAAATAAAAATAAAAAATCGGTCTCCTGACGCAGTTCTCTTTGCTTTAAGACAGCTCGAGGCTTTGACAGTGATGCATGCAGTTAAACCAACCCACACACAGAAATTATGATCCCGTTTTCTTTGACCAAACATCAGCGCGACACAGTGTCGCGCAGAAAATGCAAGCAAATAGTAGCTCAAGAGTAAGTGAATCTCACAACATTTGCCATTCATCCAAAGTCCCCCCCCCCCAACTCCAAGTGACAAATTACATTCAGCCCTGCACGTGTCTGGCAAAAATAAATAAATCTCCTTTCAAAAATAAACAAGTTCTTGGCGATTTCAAAAGAAAGGGACACAGTGTCGGGAGAAAATGATTGACGGGCAGGGCTGGAGTTTGGACTTTCGTATCACTTTTATGAGAATATTACATGATATATTTAATACTTGCAAAACATTGTTTGAAGTACATGGCGCGATGTTTCAGTGATTTATACGACGGGGGTTGGATGAATTGATAGGATGTTATTCATTTCAGTGGTAATGAACGAGGATTTATTTTGAATGAATCACTCACAACTTCTTTCTTGTGAAGACACACTTCTTACGTTATTGGCAAGAACTTGTTGACCCAATTAATGCATTTGGCTCAAGTGCATCAAGATGAAACTTAAAAGTTGAAGGCAATTTTCATATTTTGTGACAACACTAGGCTACATGTAAGAAATTTCTGAAGCACTAAATTGTTAGGGAAACAAAACGTCGTTTCCAGCCTAAATATATTCTGAGCATTGAATAATATATTCTAAATAAAAATTGATGATGCCTTTATGTCCTTGAGCATGGCATTTTACCACATCAAAGTCTGGTTTCCATTTCAAGTAAAACAAAGTAGGTTGCCAGATTCCTACTTTTAAGAAACCTACATGTACAATGTACTGACTTATGGGTTCAAAACCGGTACTTGTATGAAATTGGGCCCTTTTTGAACAATAATATGATGCTGTATGCATGTCCTTGAGCACCGCAATGTAGTTTGCATTTCCACTCGCTGGCTTCCTATTTTTTTAACGATTACAAGCAACATCAGGGTTTAAATAGGTCAAGATCGTTTTTATTCATTGTTTTGAAAGCCTCATTGAAAGCACAGGAACTACATGTGAACAGTCAAATTCAAATGGACTTGACCCAAACGCTGCCTGGTCAATGGTACGTATGTCCTCGAGCAAGGCATTTTACCACAACGCAGTGTGCATTTCCATTTCAAATACAACAAAGTACATGTAGGTTGTGGCTTCCTACTTTTAAAAGAACTATTATGAGTAACATCAGGGCTTAAATGGGTCAAGATCGTTTTTATTCATTGTTTTGAAAGCCTCATTGAAAGCGCAGGAACTCCATGTGAACAGTCAAACTCACATGGACTTGACCCAAATGTTGTCTGATCACCGGTGATTGCCGACAGACAAAGAGTGTGACCTCACCTGCCGATTGCACTTGCACGACAAGGTGAACCAAGGGGCCATGGACGGTGACATTTCCTGTATTTTTTTTCCGGGCAACTATCATTGTGGTTCAATGGCAGTCATTTTATGAGAGTCAAGTTTTTTGCTGGTAGATGTATTAAAACCCAAATAAAAGTTTATGGCTTTGGCAATGTATGGGGGCCCAGTAGGGACATCACAGAAGTGACCTTCTTTCATGACCATGATGACATTGCAACTTTTGTTTTGATTAAAATGCCAATTAATCTCACATCAATTTTTTTTTTAAACGATGAATTGTTTTTTGCAGGTTTTTGTTCATTTGTTCAAGATATTCTGAATGTTTTTGGCAAAAGAAATTGTCTTCTGTGAATTTTTTTTAGGGCCAAATCAATTAATTAACCCCAACTCCCTAGGCATTTTTGCCAGATGTACTATGTAACCTCAATCCTGCAACGTTCTAAAACTGCCTCCATCTAAAAATTGCATCAACCTCAATCCTGCAAAATACTCCTTATTTCTTGAAAGTCATCAGTTCTTGGAGGGGCGACCACTGCCTCAATCTTGCAAAATCCTCCAGCAATCACTGTCAATTTGTTAAGGCACAGCCAGTGACATCCTGGAGCAGTGCGGAGGATTTCAAGTATAATACATACATGTATATAGGCCTAAATGTATGCACGGCTGAGCATAAACAACACAAGGTCCTGCCCAAGACCTTGACAGAGTGCATCCTCCAAAATCAGCCACACATTTTTTGCCATAGCCTCAATCCTGCAAAATCCTCCATTATTTCTTGAAAGTCAGTCCTTGGAGCGGTGACCGCTGCCTGAATCCTGCAAAATCCTCCAGAAACCACCGTCAATATGTTGAGACAGAGCTAGTGACATCCTGGAGTAAGTATAATCTAGGCCTAAATGTATGCACGGCTGAGCATAAACAACACCAGATCCAGCCTAAGACCTTGACACAGTACATCCTCCAAAATCAGCCACATATTTTTGCCACATAGCCTCAATCCTGCAAAATCCTCCATTTTGCAAAGATCTGATTTTGGAGGATTTGGGAAGGTTAGGGCTAATGAATACTTACTAAATTTCTGTTTGCATCATAGTCGGCACACCGTACACAGTTACTAACGACGAAATCTAGACAGCTTGCATGGGTGTAGTATTCGCATACTGCGCAGAAGAAGAGACAGAAAACAAAATGATTCAAGTTGAAGTGATCACAGTGAAAGAAACAGAATCTAGGAAAACAATGTAGAATTTGTTGGTTTTGGGAAGAGTTGCTGAGAAAATCCCATGAGGAGAATTCTGAGGACCTGTTATTTAGCAGAAATTTCTTTACAGCGAATATAACTGTTACGCAAACCGAAATACAAATTTATAGCAACAATAGGAACTGCATGGCATTTTCACTGGTCCCCCCTTTTTTTTCATCTTTTAACATGTTTAAGCAAAACTTTTGTTTTGTGTGCTTCAGCCATGTCCGAATTACTTGGCTACGGCTTAATTAACACACCAATCTATGGTAGCGGCTGCAGCCACTTTTTATAGACTCATGTGTAATTTCAAGTCGTAGCCACGTAATTCAGGCACGGCCTTGCAGGCTACCATGAACTGAGCCCAAGGCTAAATTTCAAAGAGCTTCTCAGCACATAAATTTTGCTAAGCAGAGAAAATATTTGCTTAGCAGAAGCAGATACCAGCCAAAATGTCACACAAGGCACATTGCTTGTGACTGGTTCCCGGATGATTCTTGCTGAGCACATAAATCTGCTAAGCACGGAAAATATCTGCTTAACAGAAGCAGGTTACCAGCTAAAATGTCAAACAATGTATTGCTTATGACTAATGTTCCCAGCTGATTCTTGCTAAGCACAGAAATTTGCTAAGCATAGAAAATATTTGCTTAGCAAAAAGAGGTTACCAGCCAAAATGCCATGTAACGTATATTACATGTGGCTGGTTCCCGGCTGAATGTTCGCTTAGCACATAAATTTGCTTACCAACATTTTCTGCTTAGCAGCTCTTTGAAAATTGGCCTAAAGGGGAATTCCTGTTTGAGTTACCAGATGAGTAGCCGATACTCACATTCACAGCGAAAGGCTAATGAGTCATCAAGCTTGCGACGACAAACATTGCAGAATTTCTTGCGATAATGGCCCGCCTCGCTCCATGCGTGCGCAACAGGATTCTGAGGGGAAAAAAAGAAGAATAAAAATATACAGAATTCATTCAATTAATTTGAAGGATAATTTTCGATTTGAATTTCGTTACATAATGTACATTTTTGTAGATACCGTAACTTGTAGAGCACTGCGCCGGTCCAGTGGTTACCGTGTTCAACTCATAAATGTGCCATAGTGCATGTACCGTTACATTACTGGTACGTGGGTTCGAACCCTGACACTTATGTAGCATGGCGCTTGTGTTCTTAGGGAAGACACTTGACTACAATTGCCTCTCTCCACCCAGAGGTGCAAATGGGTACCTGTGAGGGTAGAGACCATATTGCAATGATCTTGAACCGATGCAGAAAAATTGTCTCATGGCCTGATGAACAGGGGTAATAATTTTAAAGCGCTTTGACACCGCTGGCAGAAAGCGCTATACACTTTATCATTTGTTTATTATTATTAACTTCAAATAAACCATTTTAAGTACTTACCAATACCTAACTTAACACCCGTGTTGGAACTCAAAAATGAAACAAAAGAAAGAGAAAATCTTTTTTTGGAAATCATCAAATTTTTAAAGAAATTTTTGGGTTTTTTTTTTAATTTTTTTTTTTTTTAAATTAAACAAATTGGGAAAGAGCAATGAAAATTGTGCAATCAGGGATTTAATGGGTGCAAAAGCTTTCCTACTCTTAAAATAAAACAAATTCTTGAGTTGGTCATTAGTGCAACTTGTCCAATGAGAACAAGAATGACACTAATACCGGTATGTACTTTATAACAGCAAAAGATCTTAACTACTGTACGTGTACATCTACATGTACCGGGTACCGGTACGTGTGCAGTACATTAAACTTCCTATGCAAACATATACATTCTGTGCCAAGTAGTCCTTTCAGTCAAAATCAATCAAGTGACTGTTTTCAACAGTTAAGAATTCCCAGCCTACATAAAGCAGGATTGACTGGCTGGGACTGTTTATGTAACTTGATACAGCTTTGCTTTGGCTGTGGGTAATTGATAAGCCAGCTCTGACCACAACTTGCCTGGTTTTTGTCTGTTCATGGTCTGTTGACTGAGTTTGACTAGTCACAGTGCTTGGTTGACATATGATCCGACTGCCGGTGACTAGCCTGTGTTAACAGTATAGCAGGGGAAGTGGATGGAAATTTTGACTGTCTGTGACTGTTTAAATAGCAGGAGGGTAAAGTAATGCATACCTGTATATCTACGTACATGTACCAGTACATGTGTACATATGGGTGTGTTCATCTATTCAAACCGTGGACGAAACATTCCAGAGAACAAAAGAGAATATCGTCCACGATTCCCAGCATACGTCCACGATTGGGGTCGTGTACAAAACCTATGGGAGTCTTCCTAAAAAGTTGGGAGTACAAACAAAAGAGGGACAATAGGACGTCCACGATCGACGGTGTGGAAGCGCTTGTCTGTACCTACATGTACATGTACATGTACACGTATGTGTATACATGTGTGTTAAGGACCTCTTTATAATATTTATTTATTTATATATTTATTTATCATCGTTCAATTTATCCAGGGCAGTCTGTCACTTTCCCTAAGAACTGTTCTCCCTGGGGACTCTAAATTAATAAAATAGGTACCTTTTCCAACGACGATACAATTCCACCCACCCAATAAAATAAATGGATAAGAAACATTTCTATTCCTCCCTACACACCCAGGCAAGCCAGACGAAACATCCTGCACCCCTGGATGGATAAATCTGGGTTAGGTATGATGAATACACAGCATCAGTAGTAAACCGTTTTGCCTGGGTCTGGGCAAAATACATGTCAAGACTTGTAGACTGCACGCAGACAGTTTGCACTGTGCTTACACCTTGAGATTTCTTATGCAGTGCATAGATAGTGTACAATTGTACGTGTAAATTATGATCACTGTAGCACCTCCGCAATGCCGTTTGTGATTGTACTGTAAATTTACATGGATATTGGAAAATCCAGCAAAATTATCTACATGTACATGTCAACCATTTACCATCATTGACCAACACTTGTCCAGAACATCTCTATTGCATGAATCAATTTCTGTCCAAGCTGCCTTTGTGTTGAGTTAATTCTGAAACATCCTGAACATGTACATGTAAATTACATGTACATTGTATACATGTTATCATTCCTTGACCCTCACCTCCCCAACTCCATTAAAATCCATCCCCCATTTTGGTGGATTTGGGGGGCTTGGTCCTGCAGGCCTGGTTTGACTAAATATTGATGGAGTATGGGCCTGGAGGCCTAAAGCAAAGCAGGCATTGGAAGCATCCTCTGTGTTTCCGAATGGTGATTGAATCCTTCTGCCCACTCCCCCTTATTATTTTGGGGGAGGGGCAACAATACTGCATAGGATGTGCTCAATTGTATACAGCGCTTCCCAAAATACCCGCAACTTTTTTTTGCGAGGCTCTAGCGTCGGCGCGGAAACACGTACCAGTACCGCCATAACTTTGATACCATATTAAAGCTTGGAATCTGAACTTTATCCCTGGTGAGTATTGGATTGATATTTAAAAGAGTTTCAAAATGTTCAAATAAAGGCATGTCCATAACAAACTCAACCGATTCAAGGAAAGTTGATGATGCGGTACATCAGATGCAAACAGGAGTCACACTTTGAGCGCACTTTTTGAATAGGTACAAGCAGACTGTGAATGTCAAAATTGAACTTGAAACGAAGAACACTATTGTGAATTCATTTAAGGTGTAGTCTACATGGATCGAAAAGAATAAGAAACACAGAAAGCAAAAGGCAATGAGATCGTCACATCATGAATATAAGATGAACCATTTCCACATTAGAAAAAAATGCGCATGATTGATTTTCCTTGAAATCAGTTGAGTTTGTTTTTAACATGCCTTTATTTGAACGCGAATCATTTCAAAACTGATTCAAACCAATACTAACCAGGGATAAAGAGCAGATTCCAAGCTTAATTTAAAACGATATTAAATAAGGGCGGTACGTGTTTCTGCAGCGACGCTAGAGCCTCGCAAAAAATGTTGGAGTATTTTGGGCCGCGTTGTACACACATGTACCCTACCCCAGCCACCTATTAAATCCAACCCCCTCATTCTCAAGCAAGGCAGCCTTCCCTAATGCTTTCCCAGCCGCCGAGCACCTCTCACCGACCCCCTCCACTCTGAAGCCTCCAGAAACAATTTGTCACCCTCCAGGTCTCAGGCCCTGGCTCAGGCCCTGGCTCAGGCCCCCTGTTATCGTCAAAACGTTGAGGTATGGACGCACTAAAAAAGGGCTCCAGGCTTGAGACTATTGAGAGGGCCTCCGGGGAATGGGTTCAATGTAACGACTCAGACGTGGGGGCACGTCTTTGTAATGGGCACGTCTTTTGAGGCTTGACCATTTAGGTACCGGTACATGTACATGTACAACTGTACAGCAAATGTATATTGTACAGTGTACATGTACCGTACCTGAGCATATTATGTGAATGCACCTGTTACCCTTAAAAAAACGTGAGGTTTTGGTGTTTGCACACCAACGGTTTGTGTACTTTTAAGGTGTATGTATGTGCAAACAGGAGCCTATAAAACCGTTAGGTTGTAAATTTTGTAATTTAAAAAAAAAAAAATTCTAGAAAGTGCAGCACATCCATAATTATGTACAACATGTACATGTACATGCACATGTATACGTACAAATAATTTGCGTTTGTACACGTTTCTGTACCCCTTTAACATGTTTAAAAAGAACGTGAGGTTTTGGGGTTTACATAATGATGGTGCCAGTATGTGTGCATGAACGGTAACATTTACAAAATTCTAGGCTCGCAATTTTGTCAAGATTTATTTTAGGAAGTGCAGGATAATAATAGCAATGTACATTGTAAGAAAATGTACAAATGAACATGTCCACACGTACATGTACCCGGTACATGTATGTTCATCCATACATACAGCTCTGTACATGAATTGCATGTTTTCACGTACACGTACATGTACATTTGTAATACATGTACTGAAAATACATTGTACAGCTAGTGTACACTTTATGGGATGGCGCCAGACTATTTATGCAGGCACAATACAGCCTTATTTTACTGTCTTTTTTTTTTAATCTGGCTTTTAAACATCAGGGAATTTTTAATTATAAATTTAAAATTATTCAATGAAACAGACTGGAATTAATTAGGAATTAACTTGCTTTCATTTCTCTTCGCAATTTCCAAAAATTAAGATTGTACCTCACTGTCAATTCAATATGGCCGTCTCGTGAATAAGGCCAATTTTAACACAACACCAAACTTATAAATACATGTATAACACCAAACGAAAACCGACAAGACAGAAGGTTGATGTACCATATGTATAAATACCGTATACATCACATAGGGCCTACGCATACATTCCAATTTGTCCACTTCCCTATTCCGCATCTATTTTCTTCCAAATATCGACAAATCTAGAAATTATCCATTGTGCGTGGAAAAACCAATTGCCGTGCACACAAAGACTTTCTGTCTGCCCGGGTTCTTTGTTTCCACGGCAACAAATGCCTCAGGGACAGAGACGGACGGACGAACAGCGAAAACTGCTTTTGTCGCACTGTCAATACAATTTGTACTTAAAAGCTTTTCCTTCTATCGACCGTGTTTAATTTTGATTGGCGATACTTGCAGGCATTTATTTTTTTAATAACGCCAACGTTACGAGATTTGTTTTTCCCAAGGTTCCTTGTTTTTTTCTCGATGTTGATTTCCATAGTTGGAAGGCTCTGGGCAGTATACATGTATACATGTATGAAGTGAAACCTTGAGATTAAAATTTCGGGTAGTTACTCATGCAATAAATACTGTGTGCAATTTGCATAACAAGTCATGTAAATTAATATAAACACACTGTAAAAAAATACTGAACTGTATAATGCATATTAGTGTGCATAAATTAGCATAATGTTTAAATTTGCATTAGTTAAACATGCAAGTTGCATTTTATGGCAGAAAGGTCAATTGCCAGATGTTTTGAATGTTGATCCACTGTTTCAATATTTTCATCTGGTATGAAGTCCGAGAACGAGAAGCACGTAACTGTCTTTCTGACCTTAACTTCGGGGTCAACCCACGGTCATTACCACATATTTCAACCAATGATACATGATTTATGTACATGTACATAGGCCTACATGTACGTGTAAATGAATCCATGTGCATAGACAAATGGATTTTTAAAATCAATGACTAAAATTTGTCACAGGTTAGGCCTATAATTCTCTTCTGTGGGGAAAAACAAAACATTGGTTTTGCATCAGTCTTCATGCATCCATCATGTCTCATGCATATTCATAAAATTGCCTGGGCCAGGTCAAGCCTCCAGGGTGCACCTAGAATGTGCACATGTGCCGGGGTGAGGTCAAGCTATTTTTAGAAGCAACGCGAGACGGCAATTGCTACTGGAGCAGATGATATATCGCAGACACTGCGACGGAAAACCTTCAGAGGCCCCACGGGTGACAAATGATTGGAACATGAACAGCGTACAAGTACCGTACATGTACTGTATACAAATGTATACAAATGTACACAAATGTATACAGTGTATACCAGTACATCATGTTGAACTCAAAATTCTTAGTGATACATTGCACAATTTGAGTATTTTTCCATACTTTGAATGTATTTACAAGCCCAAATTGAAATCCCATCTCTCATTCTGCCTCTTGCCTATGGCCGGGGATTACTGATCCATAGAAATACGGCGCCTGAAATAAATTTATTCTCCGAGAACATGAGAGATATTAAAAATAACATCGCTACTGGACCTTCTGGAATATTTGCGACGATTCGACCACCTGTGAATATTACTAGCGCCGTCGACGCGACAACGATAATAAGAAATGCACAAGATACGCTCTGTTACGCCCCAGCGTCACCCCACAGCACAAAACGTATGGCGTACACGCTTGGCATGTATAATATCTACGGCGCGCGGAGTGGATATATGTTTATGCGCCGCAAACACCCACGCACTAATCAATGATGCCGTGTGCATCAACATAGCGCAGGGCTGAGGGAGAGACAGGGCCCAAAGGAAACTAGTTCTTGTTTGTCGGCGCGGGAGAGCGACGAAGATCGCTGAGCTGGGAAATGAGTTTTTTATATTACAGCGCGCTGTGGTCTTTCCACAGTATGCCTGTTTTGGGTGTTTTTTTTTGCAAAATGGATGACTGCTGTAACAGAAAAGTAGAATCTGCAAAAATGGTTGTATAACAAAAGAATTTTTGAAATGAAAATTCAGTCCTCAAAAGCGAAGGAAGAGGCTGTTTTCTTTTGGGTTTTTTTTGGCGGCACGTGTAAAAGGTAATATTTGCTTTTGCTGTAATTTTCAGAAATGGATCGATTTGAGGGTTAGTATTTTATAGCAAATGTTGTTACACTGACATGTTTTGTGTTCATGAAAAACCAAGGAAAAAAATGCTGATCTTGTAGTCTGGTTCCCTGACCCTACGTCAGACGAAACGGACCTTTTTATAGACATCTGGGGAATTGCCTGGTCAGGGAGCCAGACTGGCTGGCTTGCACCTGTTCATGGATGTGTAACCGACTGCAAACAAAATGTGGGCTTGAACTAAATTTGGTAAATTGGGGGCAGTATTTCAAAAAAGTTAGTTTTTTCCAACAATGGTCAGCTGACCATCATTGGAAATCGATGTATACACAAAGTCCACTTTTCTTGAAAAATGATAGCACACCAGGTGCCATGATTTCAAAGGATGCTTGAGACTATTATTCACTTGCAGTCAAGTAAGGTTTTTCGCAATAATTTGGTAGTTTTGTTTTTTGATGTTTGCAAATGTTGTGCGATTGTTGAATACAGTAAGACATGCAAGCATGCAAGCAGGCAAGCAAGAAAATGAACAGAGGAGTGAAAAGCAATCAGAGAGCAAGCAATCAGAGCGCAAGTTTCTGGTGCTGATATTAATGTATAGTCAAGCAAAAACAGGGAAAAAGGATTAAAGGCGACTATCATCTGCTTTTAATGCATTTGGTTTATTTCCACTAAAAACACTGGTGAAAATCCAACAAAGAACGATCAAACTAAACCTGTTGAACTTTCAGCTCAGTAGATTTTTCGAGAGAACAGTAAAAATTCATGCGTAATTTTTTGATCGCGAAACACTACATTTGTGTTTTGTCCATAGCGCTCTTTATTTCCAAAAGTCGGTCAATTGACTGATCATTAGAAATCACCTACATTTCTTGATTTCTTCTAAATGACAGCAAGCCAGACGGAATAATTTCATGGGGTGTTTAGTACCAAGGTACAATCTTTAATCCAAGTAACCTTTTTGATAATAATTTGGTAGGTTACTTTTGGGATACCAGTACCAGTGAGCTTATGACGCAAAGAGGTACATATGTACATTGTACCAGTATGGCACTATGCTATGGTCATTTGGCATACGGGAACTGAGATTTAGAAAAAAAATAGAAGTATTTACTGTATATCAGGAAAAATAATTTGCGGTAGTTTGGAAAAGGGGGTAAGAATTGGTCAGGTATGTGCAGTATGCAGGCAGGCAGACACGTACCGTAAGTACACATGTAGGCGTGCTGAAGCAGACCTGTATCAACATGATGCAAACAAAAGCAGTGTAAACAACACTGACAAACAGACAGACAGACAGACCAACAGTCAAACACTTACTTCCGGGACAATAGTCTTTGAGGGTAAGAACACCTGTTTACAATACAATCACATTACATGTACATGAAACCGGTGTGAAAATAAAAATCGCCATATGTTCAAATGCCGACTATGGAGTTACATACAACAAGGAAAACATCAGCTGTGCATATTTATACAATGTCAGTACGTGAATAGGTAAAAGTACTGTAAACTACCCAGTACAGTATGTAAGACCTGGGCCCAATTTGATGGCCCTGCTAACCACAGATATTCCGTGCTTACGATCACCATTTTGTGCTAACTGCGCTAGCAGAAAACATTTTGCTAACCCTGTCAGCACAGAACCCTTTCGTTACGGGATGTATGCACATACCGTACATGTGAACCAACATTAATTTTAACCCATATTTTAAGCAGAGCCATGAAATTGGGCCCAGATTGCAGCAAAAGCAAACTCCAAAATTTTATCAGAAAGTATTTTTACTGGCTAAAAACACTACATATGAAAGAATGGGTCTTTCTTTTAAAAAAGTGGATTTTATACATTTGAAAATCATATTATTTGCCTAACCAGGGTGTTAATAACGATATTGTGTGCTACAGTTGTTGACAGTTGTTGAAACAAGTACATGTATTCTATAATTCTGTGTCATTTTCTTTGTTGTTCCAAATAGTCAAAACACACAATAAACCGTTTTTTTTTGCACGAGACAGGTTTTAGGGTCATTGCGTTTAAATGATGATATTTTTTGGACGGATTAAGCAATTTCATACAATGTACAAAGTACGTGAATAGGTAAAAAGTACTATAAACTACCCAGTACAGTATTTAAGACCTTAAGAATTTTTTTTTTTTAGATATAACTTTTTGGGGGTTTGTGTTGACTTTTGACTCCTGTATCATTTGAAGTCAGTCTTTAATTAATGATACCTAAAAGGTAAATTGCAAAGTACATCTGTACCAAGGTCGGAACAGGAAAAATGTCATGCTTTCGACCTGAAATTTATACTGTGCGGTTCTGTTAAATTCTAGAGCTAAGAATTCCTAGCGAATGACTACATGTATGGAGGCACGGTGGGTTGGCAATGGCTGGGGTGGGCACCCAACCAACCCAGGCTAATGGGTCGAAAATGGAATCTGTAGGGGTGCAAGCAGCAAAAATTACAACCATCTGGGAAGCTCATGAAATTACATGTATCGGTACTTGACATTTAAAAAATATGACAACTATCAGGTATGGAATTTGTTTTCTAGAAAAGGGAGCATGTTATTTTTTTTTCCACATGTAAAACACAATGCTAAAAGATTTACTGTCTAGAGCTGCACTTCAACACATTCAATTGTTCTTTTTCTTAATGATTACCCCCCCCCCCTTGCAGGTAGACTGGTTCCTGCATGTACCGGTAGTTCCTACATTATTGGTACTGATATGGTGGCGGGAATCAGTTTACCCTGCGAGAACTGAATTATTGTCTGGCCTCAAATTATTTGAAGTGTACACGTACATGTATCTATTTTATTTAAATACCAGCCATTATTTATTCGTAATATCTCATTCAAAAGTGAATGAATTTTGTATTGCAAGAAAGTTACCAACATTAAATAAGAATTAAAAAAATGAAATTTATTTTTTGAGTTGAAGCAAAAATAGCATGAGCAGTTCATCTTTGAAATCAGAATGGATAAATGTATAGGAACATCAGGCTAAGTATAAAGCAAGGCCATGGCCTTTGAGAAATTCCAGGGTAAAGTCATTAAATACACGCACGAATACTTAGGCATGCATAATGGTGAATATGAACCAGTATGTTGGGTGCTCATACATGTACGGTATCGTCGGCTTTTCCAACGCCCCCATAATCAATCAGCGAGAACGCTGAAACAAAACCAAAAAAAAAACACCCTACAAGTTGCCTTCAGCTGGGCTTAAATCAATTAGAAATTACGCTAATCCGGCGTGGGCGGCCTGATACAGCTGTAAAGGATTTTTTTTTCCACGTCAAGAGCCATGGACGGTGGAGCGGCAAAGACAGAAGACGATGACGGGGTGGGGGAATTAATTCGTGGGATAATCAATGGCCATGAATCAATGGATAGGATGCAAACGAAGGGGGGGGGGAGGAGCAGGGTGAATGGGTACGCTGATGGGGGGTGACAGTGGGTACCGCTGACGTGACGGAAAAAGTGGGTGGCAAGATGGGTTAGGGTTGACAGAGGGGATGAAAGGGAACGTGTTTGGGAGTGATTGAAGGTGGGAAAAGAGACGGGTGTTGACGGCGAAAAGTGGGGATGCTTTTTAATAAGGGTGTGGGTTGGGTGTGAGATAATTGGGCATGGGGTGACCCATGTGTGTGGGCGTACATACCGGGTATAAGGTCCATTTCTGTCACTTGATATTTTGAATTGAAACATTATGGACTTGCCTTGAATGCTTTTCAGGGATGTACATGTAGAGACAATTGTACTGGGCGTAAAAAATCAAATAGTGTACAGAATGTACCGGTACATGTACCGGTATGTACAAACTGGGTACTGTATTTTGGGTATCAGTGGGTTTCAAAAAAACACAAAACACAAAAAATGGGTTCCAATGGGTACAAGTGGACATACATGTACATGTACATTTTGTACTTATGGTAAATGTATATTTTGGGTGTCACTAGGGTTCTACTGTATAAAATGGGGTGCAAGTGGACACACTGGACATATATTTTGGGTTTCAGTGGGTACCACTAGCATGTAAAATATGGCTGCCAGTGGGTGCAAGTGGGTATACCGAGAATTGTGTTTTGGGTGTCAGTGGGTAACACTACGATAGAAGCATGTAAAAAGTGGGTACCAATGGGTACCTTGTACGCCGTGATCACTCACCTGTACTCGGTCAGCAGCAACTGTGCTACACGGTGTTGTAATGTTGTCCAAACAGCGCTCATGGGTCACAAAGTTACAAACTGTGAACAGAAAAAAATTAACAGATCGTCTTAAAAGTTGACTGGTAAATAAAATTGTAAGAAAGATATTTTTCAAATTGATTCCAGAATTCAGGAAGTTTTTAGCTGCTTTGACTGCCCGTAGGGTCCATGGGAAGTTAGTCAATAGGCCAAGGCTCTGTAAAATTGCGATGGATCAGCAGTAAACATGGTTGAAGTTTCTGCTGTGAGTAACTTAAGTGAAAACTAAAACTATACATGTATAATTATCAAATTTTACTTATCGTTTCTTTTTTAAAATTTTTATTTGGTTTTCTTCATACGAGTACATGAACATACTTTTGTTTTCTGTTTGGTTTCGTTCAATTCATAATTACGTTGTGTCTTATTAATTTGAACATACTTTTGTTTTCTGTTTGGTTTTGTTCAATTCAAAATTACATGTACGTTGTGTATTATTAATTTCAAATGTAAGTTTCACACTTTTAACCCTAACCATGCTAATACCTTGTATGCAACAGAATATATGGTAAAAAGTTGTTGCATTTAGCAGTCTCCTGATCTGATGTATTCCACCCCAGCATTCCGTTGCATTTGGTACATGTACAAATAGGTACTTGGTACCAAGGTTGGCATGTATTAGGCCCCCCCCCCCCTCCCACAAAAAAAAAATAGTCGGTCTCTGGTCAGACCGAAGTTCCGGAATTGATGCGGCATGTTTTTTTTTTTTTTTTTGGTGGCTTTTTTTTCCCCCCAAGCTTGTATTGTACAGACAAGGTGGGTACTATTTTGCTTTTTTGTGTCCTCATTATACATTGGTGTCCTCCATAATTTTTATCTTGGTGCCCTTTATCATTTGCCTTGGTGCAATTTCCCCATTCCTTGGTGCTCCTTGGATACAAAATTTTGAGGAGGTGCGGCAATAGAGGGCGCTGTTGTAGCTTCCGTGTTATTTTGAAAAAAAAAGAAGGTTGACGCGCATGATTAAAATCAACGCGCGCGCTGACCAGAGACCGAGTATTTTTTTTTTTTGCCTTACCATAGTTCATTGCATTCTGTTGCATTTGGCAGGGTGCCTAGAGAATACCCCTTGGGGTAGTGGGGGGGGGGGTAGGGATAATACCGGTACGTACATGTATTTAATACAAATTTTAGTGTAATTTATATTTATTTCTAATTAACATGTAACAAACATATAACAGTGATGGCTCAAAAATGGAGAATTCAAGCATTATGTTATCCCCCTTACAGATCATTTAAGAAAGAGCTCCATGAATAAAGCTGAAAATGCATTTTTCAAAAATAAATGCATTTACATACGTGCACATGTGTGTATACACTGTATATCCATCATCTAGTAAAGGTCAAGGAGATTACAGACTAGGAGTTTTTTATATTTTCTCTGAATCATTAATTAGACATCATGGTTTATTGGTTGTGTCACAGACAATTCTGAGTTCTTACAAAGTAAACTTAATCAGTTTCTACAAATGTACATAATAACATGTAGGCCTATATACAATTTGAAATGTACACTGTATTTCCTGAGGTCCGTTACAACCAAGCCCCCTAAAAAGAAGTCTAGCGATGAAATATTCCGACAAAGACCGTCCATGACGGAATCATTTCACATTTAATGACCCAGTGGCATTATCAGGTAACCGTGCAGTCTCTCCACGGTGTCATGTCAATGCAGATGCTAATAGTATAACTGACTGTGGCGAACCCGCGCGCTGCTGCACAAACATACGTGACGTGACGTGGTGTACGTCAGAATCAGGTGGAATTGGCCGGAGGTTTTTCAGGAGGAACTAAAAAAGAGAACAAGGTTTTTTTTACTGGAGACTTTCAAGATATCGGTAATTTATCAAATACCTTTGACCATGCATGTGACTTTAATAGTATGTACATACATGTACATGTACATGTACATACCCAGCACATCGTACACAGTGTAATGTACATTGTACATTGAAAAAAACAAGAAAAACAAAAACGTTCGAGTAGTCTGGTTCCCTGACTCCACTAAAGATGAAATGGAACAATTTATAGATGCCGGAAAATTGTAAGGCAAGGGAACCAGTCTCTAGCTGGCCTGCACCCATTCATGAACATGTAACCAATAGCAAACAAATTTTGGACTGAAAAAAATGTTAAACTGTTTGGAGTGCAGTAGTTGAAAAATAGTTCGGTTTTTCCAACAGTGGTCGGCCGACCACTGTTGGAAATTTATACAAAATACCACTTTTCTTGAAAATGACTTCACACCAGGTGCCATAATTTTACAGGATGCTTTAGACTGTCATTTATCGACATCCTAAGGTATTTCATAAAAATGTGTTAGTTTTGTTTTTCGATGTTTGCAAATGTTGTATATATATTCCCTTAAATTGTACATTTGTAATTTATGTATTTATGCAATTTACATAGAAAAAACTGAAAGTACACATTAAAATTGTCTATAAAAACAATGTGCAGTTTAAAAGTCAAGTCATTATTAATGGAGCGCGGTGTGATTCACTTTCCATCCAATAATTAATAACGCTGAGCGAGAGACCTTGCACGGACAGACCATAATCTGAATTAGAAGAAAAAGAAAAAAAGGAAACCATCTCGCGAGCCTCTTAGCGGCCGGCGAGTCCGCCATACGGCAGGTGCCAAAACCATTCGGGGCCGGCCTTGACATTTCGCGCTTTGCTTGAGCTGCACTTGCATTAAATATTGATTGTTTCAAAACATTGTCCCCCGCTCCCATCCTGCGGCGGCTCAATATTGTGGTCTGTAAAGTGAATTAGAATTGAGACGAAACTGGATTTCGCAGCTAGTGATGTCCTGCTTTGTGTTCCGGTGATGGACAATCCATGTTGCACATTGGTTCAGTGTTGGCAGAATACACCGTGTAAATATGGATCATGTCTATTGGTAGACTACAGCAACATTAAGCGTAACAGAACCACTGATCTCTATTGCATACGTGTACACAAGACCGTGACGCCCTCGCACACACGCAGTGGCTATTTTAAAACTCCCTCAAAAGCCCCACAACGCACGGATCCGTATACAAAAAGCACAGAATTACAAAAGTTTAGGAAGCTATTTTGGATCATCAAACACGTTTTTACTTGTTCATTTTGCCCACAGTGCTATTTTACTCATATTAATTAATATTTGTTCAAATATAAGATTTTATTTCGTGACTTTGAATATTTTTTACATGGCCAAAGGAGTGTCGAAATGGTGTCCAGTGACTTCACCCCTACGGCCCGAAGCTCTATCCAGTCAGTATAATAGAGATCAGTGAACAGAACTCAACCCATCAAGCCCCAACGGCATGTTTTGTTGGATTCTGTGGGGATGGGTACAGTACCCCCAAGGCTAAACTGACACTTGGTTGGCACACCTCCAGAATCAAAGTACATGTGTGTGCAGTTTCCCATGGTGTTGGAATTTGCCAGGACGGGCATGGTTCCTAGTAAATCATGCTAGGGAGTTAGGGTTAATTAATTACAGTGAATTCAGTGAATAATGACAACGGAGACTTTTTTATACTGACCTTGGCCCAAGTACTTGGGTACCCGGGTACAAAAACCGATTGCAATACACAGTCCTAAAATTCAATACTTCAACCTCATGCTTACTACATGTAAGTGCAGATGTCTCAACCACTTGACTACTGAGTTTGCTGGGGTCAGCTGGCTGGTTCGAATCCAACACAGCACTGGGTTACTGTAATCAATGACTTTGACAAAAACACAATATTGAAAAATGAAGTGACGATAATTTTACACAACCACACATTTGTAAAAATGGTACACTGTACCGGTACTTTAAGTCTAAAGCATCCTGTAAAATCGTGGCACCTGGTGTGCTGACATTTGCAAGAAAAATTGCATTTTTCCAACGCTGGTCAGCCGATCAGCGTTGGAGAAAACTGGCTTTTAAAAAAAAAACTGCTCCTAATTTCCACATTTTCTTTGCAATTGATTCTACACCTGTGAAGGAGTACAAGCCTGCTAGACTGATTCTCTGAGCTTACAATTCCCAAAGTCTATAAATTGCCGTTTCATGTTAAGTGGGGTCAGGGAACCAGACAACAAACATATGTGATGCGATCAAGCTAAATGAGTCGTTTGTCGGGAACTTTCATTTAGAGATTCAGGCCAAAATCAAAATAGGGCCACTTCATCACATCACTTCATCACATCACTTGGTGTTCCGACTTCCATAATTTTTGAACTAAAGATGGTACCAACATGCAGTTTTCACAGCATTATAAAATGCTAGAATTGTGCTCTTTTTAAATCTGTAAAAAAAGAAAAGTTGACAAGGGTCGACAAACGACTCATTTAGCTTGATCGCATCACTTATTTTCTTAGTTTTTCCAACATCTACCGGTACAAGCCCAAAACGTGAAACAAGTCAGTTTAACAATATTTGCTATAAACATACTGTACTAACCCTCCAAATCCATTTATTCCTCAAAATTGCAGCCAAAGCAAATGTTGTACATGTACATTCTCTTTAACTTTCATGGAACACAGCGAAACAACTCACTGATTTATGCATACGTGTAGGCTTTAAAGGAAACGAACAGAAAAACAAGCTGATAGGGAAACATGATTTAGAATATAGGCCTAAGGAATGTGTGTCAGTTCACCGTCGGCTATTCCCCTTTCTCCTGTGGGTCTGTGAAGAATCACTGCCGACGGAAAAAATGCCATCCACAAACTCTTGATCGCACTCTTTACTTAAACCAGGAAAAAACTCTAGTATGCCCAAACTTAATTCACAAGAATCTTAAATGCCGGCTCCTGAAATTTTTTTCAAGGAAAAAATTCTTTCCACAAACTCTTGTTTGCACTCTTTACATAAGCCAGAAAAAAAACCTCTAGTATGGCTAAACTTTACAAATGCTTTTAAGTCGCAAGAATCTTGAATGCCTGCTCTGGAATTTTTTTCAAGGATCAAAGAAGGATCATACGTACATGTACATTATCTGAAGCTATTTGGATTGTATGTACGGTACACATGTACATGTACATGTATGTATACGTGTACGTCATAAGTGCATTCTATTTTTCATATATATACATGTATGTGCTAATTTGTTTTTAAAAATGGAGAGCTCCTCCGGACCCCTTATTAAAATCAAATTTTTTTCGGGGCGCTCACAAAAAAATCCTCCCCCCAAAAAAGTTAGATCTCTTTGCTCTCTTCTCCAAAAACATGAAAAAAAACCCCAGTTTTTGTCAATATTCATTGGTTTGTAAAGTGCCTGACCTGTACATCCCTGTACATGTAATTGTTATTAATAATTTATATTAAGTGAATCATTGATAATTATGTGGCTTGTACATGTAGCACTTTATACCTACAGTACATGTAGGGTTAAAAAAAGTTCATTATTCCTGTTCGTCAGGAACGAGACCGTTTTTCTTCAGCAGCTCGAGATCAGCGCAATTTGGTCTCTACCTTCAATGTACAATGTATGTACTCCTGGTTGGAGAGAGGCAATTGTAGTAAAGTGTCTTGCCCAAGAGCACAAGCACCATGTTCCCCGTCAGGGTTCGAACCCATGTACATGTATGTATGTACATTTGTACCACAGCACATGAGTCGAACACCATAACGATTGGACCACAGCACCCCACAATGCTGACCAATACAGTTTGTACAATGTACGTGTTTTATTTATTTTACGACATTTTTTACAAGGCATTTTAAAATTATTGGACCTTTTCATAGGTGCCGGGGTAAATTCTGAGAAATTACAATGATTAGGTACATGTACATGTACATGTGTACATGTTGTCAAGATACGCATTCTCAGAATTCAAATGACATGGCATCATCATGTACGTTAAGCATCCTAACATCAACTACATGCACCGGTATTTCCATAAAATCAAACCCATTAAATTAAACAGATATTTAATGCAACAGTAAACAGAATTAGAAACATACACACCTAAATTAGCAATTTACCCTTAGGTGTTTGACAATCTAAATCTATCACTGTGAGCCGCTAAGCAGTCTACGGTCGAATAATTCACTGCTCTCTCCACTTTTTTTCTTCCCTCTTAACATCTTGGATTGTATTCATTGATTGCGACGCCTCTGCTAGGCCCCAGAAGGAGCGGAATTTTTTTTTCTCCCTCCAATCCCCCATATATCCACTTCTCCTGATGCTTGACTTGATTCGCAATTCCTGGAAATGTTGTTTTGGTGAGGAGTAGCTTTCAATTGAAGAACTTTTTTTGTCATCTTGTTTCCTTTTTAGAGAGCTCTTGAAAAATGTGTCCGCGGCGATGACGGATGATTAAAGAATCCGAACTGTACAGTGGGGTACTAAGAATAGCGCAAGTGAGCGAACATGTATTTAATTTAAAAGCAGCGTTCAATACATAATGTGCAAGATATCAGCATGATCAGGGGCGGATCCAACTTTGGCTCTTGGGGGGGGGGGGGGTTCAGACCTTATGCGAGTGCAGGTTTCCCAGAGGGTGTTCTTTGTGTTGTTTTATTGACAATAAATACACAAGAGATTTACTCCTGCGTTTCCAAGCGATACAAACAATTGCCCAACAACTCCGCTTTCAAACCCTAACCCTCCTCAATCCTCCAAAGCCCTCCAGGCAGTTTTGGAAGATTTTGGAGGATTGAGGATGAAGGCAACAATTGTGGAGGGTATGGACATGTACACATGTATTCAGTATTGGTTGATTTTGGAGGATGAGGATGAATGGTGTTTGAAGAAGAGGACCATTTTGGAGGATTGAGGCTGAATGCATTTTCAGAGGCAGGGCTGTTGGAAGATTTTGAAGGATTGAGGCAGTTGGAATCCTTATTTTGAATATGGTACGTGAAGGCCTACTACATGTATGTACAGGTATAATACATGTACCGTACGTGCAAACTTTTGGAGGATTTTGGAGAATTGAGAATGGTTCCTACATGTACATGTACCAGTAGCAAAAAGGGTCTAGGGGTTAGGGTTTGCTTACATAATATTACATGTATGGTTTCACATAAATTTGCCAATTACAAAATTTAACACAACCGGGATCATCTTTTTCTTGAATGTGTACAGTATTGGGCCTACATGTTACAGGCCTACCGGTACGTGTTGCCAAGTCTCATAATGTCCCACATCAACTACTATACATGTACATTGTGTGCATACTTGTTTAAGATATGATCCAGCAGTTGCTAGGATACTGTACTATATACATTTGTACATGTACATGTACACACATGAATATGTGATACAGTACAGGTAAATGTATGTACTTAAGATAATCAGTGCTAATGATAAGAAACATGCCTTTAATTGAACATCCAGTACTATCTTGACAAATGACAATGCACGCAGTGCGTGAAATTAGACAAAAAAAGTGGTCAGACAAAATGTCCGAGCACAATCAAAAGTGTTCTGCCATTGTCAAGCTTTGATCTGCCATTTAGCGTTCCAAATTTAGCGTATCCATAATACACACTATGTAGTTGCAATGACAAGCGCCGGGCATTCTTTGATCTTGCGAAATTCTCATTACATGATTAGACTCGTCACTATACAGACTCGATTCAAGTCTGCAGAACACATAACTTAAACTGGGTGAAATTGCAGTTCTGAATGTCGAAAGAGGCTCGATCGAATCATTATAGCAAGGAATAGAGGTTGAATCAGGTCCAATTTAACACTTTTGCCCAATAGAAATTAACTGGAAATTCCACAAACGGCCACTGCTCATTTCCATAAAATGACTTGAAAAGTACAAAAAGATAACTGATTTGTAGAAGAAACACGAAGACTGCTGATCGAAACACAATTTATCGACTTGATTTCACGTCTAATGCCAATCTATCGCCGCTGTACTAGACTGTGTAATGATTTGCATCTATTGCGTGAATATAAGACAACACGTACATGTAGTTCGGATCATCGGAAATAAACAACAAAATACTTTTGAGTGCAAGCGTTTATTTCATACTTCTGAAAAAGACAACTCCACAAAGAATGACAAACCATGAAAGTGGTCGGAAAATGTCCGATGTCCGACTGTAATTTCACGCACTGTGCACGTGATAAAAACATGTACAAACTGTGTAGCGGTTTGTTCTCATCAATGGTTTGTAGATTACTAACCATCATTAGGTCATGTCAGTCCTGATACAAAATTCCTCTCATCTTGAGTGTTTGCAAATGATCCTATAAAAGATACGACTTTAATACTGTAACACCCGGCATACAGAAGATCAATTGTCTCAGGGAAACCAATCCAAAATATTATGCATACAAGTTTGAATTGACAAGCTGAAATATGGGAGTGAGTGTTCATTAATTTATTAGATTAATAAGAATACAAATACCGTACCGGAGCGTACAAAATTATAAATGGCATGAATGGTTTATTATGTATCAAGTGAATTATACTGCATGCGATGTGCACCTTAGAATGCAACATACATGTATACATACAAACATGACAAATGTACACATGTACATGTACATGTGCAATTACTAAAACATACCGTTAAGTTTATAAACTACATGTACCAGATGGCCCAGTTACACGACAAGTTAAACAGTTAATGGTCCGTGAATATTTACATGTAATATCTGCACATACACATACTATGTGCGTGCATTTTTACCCTCTGCAGTACTAACCAGTAAATAATGCACACACAGGTACAAATGTACATTGTACACATATTTATTCAATATCATACGCAATTTTGGCTACCTAAAATACAACTTTATTGATCCGATAAAAACAATATGCCAGGTCATACCGTGACCTCATGCCAATCTGACGAGTCCATTCGTATATTTCTTTCATAAAAAAACCTAATCGTGTGCACCCAAACGAACCCATCAATTACAATAACACAAACACAAAAGACAGATCTCAAACAGAGCTATTTTAACAAAAGCAATGTACATGTACGTCATCTGCCAACCGATTGATTTTCCAAGCTGTATTTTGTCAATGTCAAAGTGTCAGTCGTCAATGAAAGCCTGAAAAAAAATATTGAATTTTTTTTTCTGAATAGGTAAACAAACTTTCTGTTGTGCGTTATTGACTATTTTTTTTCTCTTTTTTTTCTTTAAATCGGACTGTCTGGTGTGTCATATCAGACTGGCGTGGAGTCGTGGACTTTGTACTGATGTGCCCCGCAAGAGAAGAGCAAAATAAACGGCTAATCACTCCAAATTCTGACGGAATTTATTTGAATTCAGAGGTTTCACTGCTTAAGAGATTATTAATAAAGAAAGGAATTTCACTTTTGAGACTTCACTGTGAAAGGTCAGGACTCAGGAAATGAGAAAAACAAAATTGGAGAAAAATAAAATTTCAAGTCTTGTTCAAAATTGTATAATAAATACATGCTACAAATTTTGGAACAAAGCTAAAGGCTTTTGTCTGGTTATAAAAGTGCGTGTTAGGCCAAAAAAAAAAATAAGTCGGTCTCTGGTCAGCGCGCGCATCGATTTTAATCATGCGCGTCGATCTTTTTTTTCCCAAAATGTTCCGCGGTAGCTCCAACAGCGCCCTCTATTTCCGCACCTCCTCAATTTTTTTTTACCAAAGAGCACCAAGGAATGGGAAATTGCACCAAGGCAAATGATTGAAAGCAACAAGGCAAATTATGGAGGACACCATGTACATGAGGACACCAAAAAAGCAAAATAGTACCCAACCTTGTCTGTACAATCCAAGCTTGAAGAAAAAAACAAAAACAAAAACAAAAAAAAAAGCCGCGTCGCCGTGTCAATTCCGGAACTTTGGTCTGACCAGAGACGAATTATTTTTTTCTTTGGCCTTACTAATAAATTTTACCTCAGTCATGTCAGTGTCAAGATTTCATTGCGACTTTGAAGCCAAACCAGGAAAAGTATACACTGTACTTACCTCGACAGAAACCATTATATCAAAGTTTGAAATTCTCTTAATTGAACTAAAATTAATGACAATTTTGCTTTCTGAGCTACAGGTAGTAGACTGGTCCTTTGATCAGGCAACAAATTACAGACCCACTATTCTTAATATACCTTTGGAAACCAGACTAGTTTCCCAACTTCCCTCTAAACCAATCATTGGGTTTTTTTGTGTGTGAAACTAAGAAAACTACTTTAGTTGGGTTTAAAGGTGACTGCTCTATGTTTCAACACCCCTACATTCCGACACCCCTATATGTACATGTATGTTCCGACAACCCGCACATAAGATTGTGTTTCTCCCTGTAAGGGTTAGGGTTATGGTTTTGGATAAGAATATGTGCAGTCGGAACATAGGGTGTCGGAACACAGGAGTGTCGGAACATAGGGTGTCGGAACATAGGTGTGTAATCGGGTTCGAACCTCTGCCCGTTTGGATACTGAACCGTTGCTTGTTCTTAAAGTGTGTGAACAACCCAACAGAAAGTCACCAGCATCCCAATTTGTCAGCGTCTGCATTGTCAAGGGTGTACAAAGTCAGAAGTCACGAAACTCAACAAACTGAAATAAATTTAACACATACTAGGCCTACACAATGCAGCTACATGAAGTTCTCACCTTCACAGATATATCCCTGTCCGAACAGGCCCCACAGCATATCCGTGCAATGGTGGCAAAAGGTCGGGCGGTGAAAATTCTTTTTGTACAAGGAGTGGCCGCAGTGCTTGGACTTGGACCGGTTATTTTTCCCCGGGTTCAGATCCACCTGGTGTCCGAACAGCCCCGCCGCAGTGGTGGCCATATCGGCAGCCGCGACGGGCTGCCAGGATTGTGGTTTCTCAGCAATGGTTGTTGGGGCACCGGCCGACTCGGGCTGGTTGCGTCCTTGGGGGCGGGGCTTCGCCTGTCTGTATTCCACTCCGTTAGGCTCCTGGTGCGACTTGCAAGACGTAAAGACAGCGCACAAGTGATCATTCATGGAGATCTGGAGTAGAAATTGAAGAAAAAAATAAGAATTTTAGTAAATTTATCTGAAAAAAATCTGAAAAAAACATAAAAATAGGTCTACTTAGTAACAGTTAGCCCCCACTAGTGTGGCAATGGTATAGCTACGCTGTTGCAACGGTATTGCTGCGCTAGTTTTAAAAGGTACAGCGTGCAGCAATACCTTTGCCATACTAGTGAATGGGGCTATAAAAATACATGCTGCAATGACATATTAAACGTTAACGTTGTCGTGTCAAAGTTCAAGTTGTTCATGTCCTCGTGACGTGCGACTTGCATTACAAAAACTGCAAAAGAAAGCACACAACCGTGACAGAACAAGGGATCATTCATCTGACATCTGGGGGAAAAAAATGTTGCAACCTGACGCCACTTTTTTCTTCATACATCATCGAATCCTACATGTTACATCATCTCAATGAAGGTCATTCATTGCAAAAATGATGATACATGAATCTGGGACTGAGAAACATTTCCAATATAGAACTAAGACAATTTTCTTGACTCTCCATAGACTTTCACTTTGTACACAATCGCGCTCGGGAAGTGGCGTCTGGTTGCATTTTTTTTTTCCGACATCTGTTCTGTGTTCTCAATATAACGTCATAATTTGGACCCGAAAAAAATGAAAAAGAAAAAAAAAAGAATTTCAACATTATGAAATACTTGCGAACTCCTGGCAAAATTCAACGATACTGTGAGTGCGAGTGTGAGGCAGTCTGCACGAATCAGTTGCTATGGTTTAACCACACACGCAGTGACAATTTTGTAATACGGAAGTACTGTGCACCGCCGCCGCTCCGTGTGGAGTAAATGACGGTGCAGAGCCGGCGTTGACAGTCGCAGTCGAGTTGGAACCGAGAGTTGAAATTCCCGTTTAAAAACTATCTGTAACAACTGAAGAAGTTGACACCTTACCTGAATATCCCTCGCAGCATGTGGTTTGGCACTTTGAAGTGACTGACAGTTCCGGGAAATTCATTTGGGGTCCTTTTTCTTGGGATTCGGACAATTACTAAATTCCTCTTGACGATGGAGTTTTTCAGCGAGCTGGCATCAAATTTCCGTGCTGTGCTAGCGCGCGAGATCGAGACGAAACCTAGCAGACGAGATTTTTAATGAATGGACTGGGGAACACACTACTTATCTCTTTCACACTTTTTTTATTTCCAATGTTATTTCCAATGTTATGATAACATAAGAATAACTTATTGAAACTAAGATCTTTGCTACTTATCGATATACGTCAAAGAATAAGCCAACATTCTTTAATACAAATTACTTTTAAAAGAATCTTAAAATAGGAGTGGCACCCCTACACCTGTTTTAATATTTAAGCCTGGTGCCAATATCGCGGTGGTTGTCAAGCATTGGGATGTGGCACAAATGTAAAAGGTACCGCACTTGGCGATGAGGAGGAAAATTACTGATAGAGGGCGGTATTCCCAAATTAAGGTGCGTTCACCTGTCGTTCATAATTCACCAGCCGATGCTGAGGAATTAAGAATGAATGCAGGGGGCGATATCAAGTTTCTTTTTTTTTGGACAAACTTTTATCTTGATTATCAACTTCTACACAAAATAATGATAAGTCATGTTCCCTAACCTCGCGGATTCTTTAGTTTTAATATTTTCGACGTACCCCATGCGCCCGCTCTTTCCTGCACAGATGTGCAGCCCATATGCTAATGATTGATTACAATTATCTACTATTTTCGAAATTGATTGAACTTTTAACTCTTATTTTGTTTTTCACGATACAATACATTTTGCAGCACATAAAGAAATTAAATGAAGAAAAAGAAACACGAATGCATATGCACAGAAAAGATGTCACTTTTGTTGCATGTTATATTTCTTAATTAATAATAGCATGTTATATTTCTTAATTGATAATAGCGGAAAGAAAAATATTTTCTTAAGAATTAGTGAATAATAAATCCTCAGCTGGTGTTTGTTAAGAATTCTAAGGGGAAAAAAAACTAATTGCCGAAACCCGGGACAATTCAGAACTCATGCGAGTCCTCCGGGGGTTTTGAACCAGGGACCTTCAGATCTTCAGTCTGACGCTCTCCCAACTGAGCTATTTCGGCGCTTGATACACGAAGAGAGTTTATAATATATAAAGTGTGAAGTGCAGTAGTAAGTAGGTCAATTAATCAACTTAACATTTTACTTGGAAATAACGACTACTCCAGATGTTATAAATTCAATTTTGCGAGTACATACGTACGGCATTCGTTAAAGACTTTTAAAATTACATTAGTGAGCGAATGATTCAGTTGTACATGCTAATGAGATGACGCAATACGCCGGTCAAAGGTCATTTAAATGCCAGTCGTAAAATACATAAACACACGGAACACGTGTAGTGCATTGGGGACTGCGCTATGCTATGTGGGGAATTATTATGCACGCATGAATGAGCTGTGTAGTTCACCAACGTCTGTAGTGTAACTCATAAGGTGCAATTATTCCCTGAATTTCTTAGCGAACACGATGGGTAAGTTTTTGGCATTTGTACTTCTTGCTGTAGTATGCGGTGCATTCGTCAATGCAAAGAAGAAAGGAATGCTGGAGATCGTAACTTTGGTAAATATTTGGTTTCATGTTTTGCTTCTTTCATATCCGTAATTTATTTTAATGGTAAAGATATTGATTACTAAATATGATCGATGATGATCATATGCTACAATCATGTGTACTTGTGTGCAATGTCCACATCACTTGTTCGTCAAATTTCATCGCTAAATGCGTCAAAAGTGTGTTCACAAATACAATTTTGTTTTTACATACAAGCATTCTGTTTTCATTTGAAATTAGCGTTTTAGTGAAATCTGAAAGAAATTCCATGATAACTAAATAAATTGCACTAGGACTGAAATGGAAAAATTACGGGAAAGAATGTAGTATCCTAACGCTACTTCTTTGGTTGTGTACTACTACAAGGTCTATGGAGAGTCAAGTGCATTTTCAAAGTATTTTCGAACAAAATTGGAAATGTTTCTCAGACCCAGATTAGTGTCTTTTTAACATTATTGCAATAACTGACCTTCATTGAGATAATAATGAAAAAAAGTGGCGTCAGGATGCAACATTCTTTCCAAATTATGAGCTAATTTCAGACCTAGATCCAGTGACTGGGGCACTAGAACTCATTTTTTTTAATTTTGTGTTTGGTCGGTCGTACTAGCATATAGCTATAGCCAGTTCTACAGACAAAATCCAAAAATTTGCTGGAGTTATTGCGCCCCGGTTACTGCGTCTAGGTCTAGAGCTAATGTGAGATTGGAAATTTTTAATATATTCTCCATCTCAGCCATTTTAATTGAAAGAAGGACAAATGTCCGACAAATTCTGCAACATTTTAGTACATATTCTGTACTGCAAAGCAGTGGCCAATAATTATTTTATGTCAAGGATATAAATTAGCTAATATGTAAATTAATATGCACCAGATTGCTAAATTTATGAAAATTGTCAAATTGAACCAAATTGTCAGAGGACAGCTGTCCAAAACTGGACAACTTGCACTTGTCTGGTGAGGAATAATTGTATCTGTGGTGTGCTAACCAAAATGGCCACTGCCATGCAAGTGAGTGTGGTAAATTTTCCAGCTGTTGTTTAACATTGATTAAATATTGCCCATAATACGCAGTGTAATACACGATGTTGTTGTGATATCATTATCAATACTATATGATAAAGGTCACTGTTTCAAAAAGTTGAAGTTCTGTTTTTATGTATTTTACATTTTTTTTTAAGTTTGTAGTTTTTTAATCTTAAATTGGCTGTGTACTTTGTCAAATAGCAAATATTGGGAGATAATTAATAGAAATTGTGTAATTCAATATTACCCGTTTTATCATATTATATTTTTCATTTCATTTCCAGAATGGTTTTAATGTTAGATCTTTTTAAACATCTTTGCAATTTGTGCATTTGTCTTTTGACAGCATTTACCGGAAGAGTGTTCCGAGAAAGCTGAAGTAGGCGACAAAGTGGCGGTGCACTATGTAGTGAGTTACTGAAGAAAGTCCAAAATAGAATCTCCACTTGAATTTTCCTTGTGGAGTAGAGAAAAAGTTTCTGTTGAGCATTCCTATAGAATTAAACACTGGTTAGGCCCCACAAAAAAGTCTCTGGTTTCTGGTAATTGGAGCATTCTTTGGGAAATTTGGATAGTCAAGACAAAAATCAGAGAAAACGGTAGTAACGTTATAACTTAGACCACACAGCGACATCGATATCGTGCATGAGCTGCCAGGCTGGTCATTAGTCTGCTCCCTTATATATTGTGCTCATTAAAAAGGGTTTACATCATACACGACCATTGCTCCCTCAGTCTGGCTTCCAGACGCACAATTACGAAATTACAACACCATCTGCAAATGGTGCCCGACTAAATTTAGTGCAAAATATATGGGAGTCCAGAGAGGCCACATTCCCAGAGAGGCCACATAGCTTACACTCGATTGTAACCCATCTAAAAAATGTTAAAATTGTGCAGCAGCAGGATTCCAGTCAAACCAGTGAGTTTGGCAATTTCGAGACATCATCTTATATTGAAAAAAAACTTTTAAATTTTGCGTGCATACCAGAAACCGGAGACTTTTTTTTCCGGCCTTATGAACCACACATCCCAACATCTAAGCCAAGATCAGACCGAGACCTTGAGTGCAGAAAAACACGCAAAACTAAATCAGGCCAACTTTTATACTCACTCTTTAGCCGACAAAATTCTCCACATTGTCTTAAGGCAAAGACAACTTCCTCAGTATTTCACCAGCCAAGTTTGAAGTCTCAATTCAATTTTTAAAGGAGACTTTTTTGTAAATATTTTGCATCTGAGAGTGAAGCAAACTGATTTCATTTTGAAACCTTAGACTAGAGTGGTACATATCCAAGTGTTTGAAAAGCTTGACTCCTCGATAGTCTGGTGGCAGACTTTGGAGAGGTGTGTACAACATAGACTGGTACCAGATGTTTCTATTGACACAGTTGATTAATGCAGTGCTATAAAGGGGTGTTGGACTGGTTGTTTTAGGTGCCAGTCTTTTTTCTAGTGTTGCATGTTTTCAATACCTAAAGTTTTGGGACTCTCATAAGAGTATTGAGAGTCTAGTCGAGTCAATTCAGTTGAGTCCAAGTCCCAGTTCTGAGTAACTTGGCTTTCTAATCTTAGTCAAAGTCATTAATTGAATTGATACAAAGCGAATGTTTAGTATTCTCAAAATCAACAACGGGGACAGCAGGATATGGGGCATTCTTTTCTTGATAAGTAGTCACACACGTGTCATGTTTATAATAAGGGCATAAATGTGTGCTTCGGAGGTTTTTATCACTCTGTTTAAGACCACTTCGAGTCTGGGTGCTGATAATTACCCGAGCCGGAGGCGAGGGTAATTATCAGCACCCAGACTCTAAGTGGTCTTAAACAGAGTGATAAATACCGACGGAGCACATATTTATTCCTATTCATAAATACCTTTTCGGTAAGAAAAAATCATATAATTCGTTCAAAACATCCTGATTTTGTTCAACAAATTCACTTTATGCTTTTTGAAACATCCCTCTTGCAAAATAATGGAGTGTTCAGCTGGCGAGTAAGATGTAAACAACCCTTTCATGGAGATTGACGCGCGCTTATCATGTTCTGCGCGATGTCGCGCAGAATGCACCTGGCGCGTTGCGTTTTGAATTTAGAACTTTAAAATTCTGACTCCCTGGTAGTGTTGCGCATGCCTACGTGAGGATTGTGAACGTTCAACCAATGAAACGATAAGAGGCACTGGATTTTTAGAAGTTCACATTTTATTGTGACACTGGAAAAGTGTTTAAGACCAGCTAGCCATGTCTTTATCATCCGTTTAAGACCGGCCACGTGACGGGCTCTCGACCAATGCGTAAACTGTCTTAGGTATTTATGAATAGTCTGTATTTATGTGGTCGTAACAGTAATTTTCTTTCATTGATGTTACTCCGCACAGGGCAAACTAGAGTCAGGGATGGTGTTCGACTTGTCCAAGCTGCCAGACAATTCCCGGGAGCCAATCAGATTCCAGCTCGGCAAAAACAAAGTCATTAAAGGATGGGAGGAGGGCGTCAAGGGAATGTGTGTGGGGTAGGTCAACGTACTTTATGAGAAAACCCCTATGTTCCGACACCCCTATGTTCCAACACCCCCGACACCCCTATGTTCCGACAAGCAACACATAAGATTGTGTTACTCCTGGTTAGGGTTAGGGTTAGGCATGGGCGGATCCAGGGGGGGGGGGCAACAGGGGCCACCCCCCTCCCCCCCAAAAAACGAACCCAATTTTATGTTTTTAGTGACGTCGCAATAAAGGCAGGCACTGTGTATACCACTATCTTTTCCTTAAAAAAAATGGGGTAAAAGTGGTCAGAAATTGCCTCGGATGACACCACAGAGCATCTAGAATCCAAAAACATTTCGGGAACCCCACGCTGTAATTTTTTTGGACCCACTTTTGGGGGGAATTTTTTTGGCCCCCCCCCCCAAAAAAAATTGTGTTCTGGATCTGCCCTGGTGTTAGGGATAGGAATAGGAATAGGAAAATGTGCAGTCGGAACATAGGTGTGTCGGAACATAGGGGTGAAACCAACATTATAACAGTTGTTGCTTATATAGCGCTTTAAAACCAATGTCTCAGATTGCTGCATCATTATAGCCCGTGTTCATTAAGTCATGACATCAGTTTCTGCAGTAGTTCAAGATAAGTACAATCTGTTTTCTATCCTCATGGGTCCACAGAGATAATTAGTGTAAAGTGTCTTGCCTAAGAACACAAAACACCTTGATCTGTGTATTGGTTTCAAAACCTGTAAAGATTGATTCGTGTGTTGGTCATTGATAGATGATTTTGGGGTCGTCCAAAGCCTAACGCACACTTGGTCAAAGTCAAGACATTTCATTAGAAATTGTTATTTTTTGCATCCACAGAGAGCATCGCAAGCTTGTTATTCCTCCTCACTTAGGCTATGGTAAACAAGCACAGGACAGTATCCCACGTAAGTAGAAATATAGAAGAAATTAAAATATTGATTCCCTTTTTTTAACGAAGAGATATTTGTGAGGCATTCTGGCAAAATGGAAAAATTTAAAATGGGAAAAATGGAGGAAAAAAAAAACACTGAAAGGGAGTAATTTTTTCCCCCGATTTTCAGATTGATTGATATTTGTAACTTTTGATATGTCTACTACACACATTTTATAGAAATATTATAAGAAATTGTGGGATACAAGTTTTTTGTGGAAGAAAAACTGTTTGCATGTTTCATTTTCAAGAACACAAAGGTGAAACTTTAAAAGCTTTTTTCTCAGTATTTAACTTTTTTACATATCCGTAAATTTGAACTTTTTAAAAATTTTAAACTGCAAACTTTAAACAGCCATAACCTGTCAATGGAGTGTCCCATTGAAGTGCAACAAACAGTATTGTAAGGAGAGTTTTATTCCCTTTCTTAATACTTGAAAACCCTCTGCTCAGTTCTATCGCATATTTTGCCCGAACGCCTCACATATGCCTTTATAATCAAATATGCTGTCAGTAGACCACTTGCATACTTTTTCCAGTGGAAGTAGGTTCATACCCCACTCCAATTGATTTCTTTGCTCAGCCTGAGATAAAGGCACATCTTGTACACAATGGCCGACATATGGCTGTGTAGCTCAGTTGGTAGAGCGGTAGTGCACTATTTTGTTGGTCACAGGTTCAAATCCCATTTCTTTCAATGTTTATGTTCATACTTATATGAATGGATGGACTGCACTAGAAAGCTGGAGGTCATTGGTTCTAGATCTAGCTACCTTAGCAATCTTCTTTTCTCCCAATCTCCCTGACAACACTAAATAACATTTACAATGGGTGTAGTTTCGATAAATTTTAAAGGTACAGTCCATCATTTGTAATTTGTGCATTTTGTTCGCTCAAAATCTTTAGAAGGGTGCTGAACAACTAACCTGATGAAGTTTCAGCTCAGCTTCAGCTGTATATTCCGAGAAAAACAAATCAAAAGTGTTGAATCATGTTTTGAATTGGGCCTGAATTCAGCGTCCGATACACGTTCTCACTGAGCTGATTGCAGCTACGCGGTGTCGGGCCCCAATCCCCCGAATTATAGCAACCGGGCGCGCTTGTGCATCACGCCAACACTTGCACGCTTCACCGAATAAAGAAAAACGAACTACTAATGGAAATTTCCAACGGTGCATCTTTAGACACACCGTTGGAAAGGCTTTCGTTTGTTGATTTCTTCAAACCGACAGCTCGCCAAAAAGAATAATTTCACAGGGAGTTTAGTCCCCTTACTATCTTTCAACCACATATGTTTTCAACAATAATTACGTCAGTTACTTTTTGGATAGCTGCAAATGATGGACTGTAGCTTTAAGTCAACTTTTCCAGCCTTTTTTTGGTTTCGTAAGTTCAAATCCCACCCTGGTAAAATGTCTTCGTTGTTCTTGTTTTCCTTGCAGCTGACTCAACTCTCATCTTCACCGTGGAACTGGTGGAACTCATCAAGCCCTCCATCTTTGAATCGCTATCCCTGTCCACTCCATTCATTATCGGTCCGGCGATTGTGGTCCTGATCGGCTTGTATCTATGCTGGAAGGCTTCGGCCATCTCGACCCAGCAGGCCAAGGTCAAGCGAGAGCAGAAGCAAAAGAAGAAGAAATAGGATAAACTTTTTTTTTTAGAAATCATTCATTTGGAATTAAGTAAGGGAAAGGTCAGGCTGGATAGTCCACTCAGATGTAGTGTCCGAGAACGGCCAGCACTTTGTTGTCATGATGACCTCTGATTTGGGGTCAACTCATTTCCGATAGACACATGTATATGCAGTGTTGTAGTACTCATACTCGGTACTCATACTCGAGTACTACTTGAGTACTTTATTTTGAGTACTCGTACTGGTACTCGTACTCGAATGTCAGAGTACTCGTACTCGAAATGACAGTACTCGTACTCGGGCAGCAAAGTACTTGTACTTGCCACATCGAAATTGTACTTGATCATTAAAGTACTCGTACTCAAATAGCAGTACTTGGGGGAAAAACGATAGCTTGACTTACCACAGCCTTATTTTATTGATACTTTCAGTTTGAAATGGTTGATTAGCTTGTAGAGAAATCGCAGTTTCCTGATTTTCCTCTGTGCACGTCCGGACAAACACATTTAACAGCCAGCCGTGAGTGGGTCTGTATATCGGTCTGACTGGGCCTGGGCCAATTTCGCACAATGAACCATTCCCCTGTATTGCCGTATTCGGAAATACGAGTACTCTTAAAACTCATACTTGTACTCGGAAGTATACCATACTCATACTCATACTCGGAAGTACAAGTACTCGTACTCGGAGACTTGTACTCGGAGGTACAAGTACTGGTAAGAGTACTTGTACTCAGCAACCTAAGTACTCGGCAGTACTCGGTACTCAGAAAAAAGTACTCGACTACAACACTGTGTATATGGGAGGCAAATAGCACAATGCCTGAATAAATCCACGTCATCTGATGGGTCGATCGTTGATCACCTGTACCGCTGGCCGAGTAACTCGATTACTTGAGTACTCGTGAGTAGTTTATGCTACTCATTCTACTTGTGGTTTTTCATCTATTGAGTACTCGTCCTTGCGCGAGTAGAAGCAGGTACTCGCGAGTAGCAATTTAGGATTTAGGGTCCATGTCTTAAAGAGAAGATACAACATTTGCAAACATCACAAAACGAAATGATCAAATTATCACAAGATACCTTACTGGATTGTTAAGGAATGACAGTTTAAAGCATCCTGTAAAATCGTGGCTCCTGGTGTTCAGACATTAACCCTAACTCCCTAGGGGGTGTGCAAAAACGTATTGAAATTGGAGGATATTTTTCCAAGCGTTGGAGAAAACTGGCTTTTTAAAAAAACTGCTCCTACTTTTTCATAATTAGTTATTCCGCGTTTTTGCAATTGCTTACACACCTTTGATGGGGTACAAGCCTGCTAGACTGATTCTCTGACCTTACAATTCCCCAAAGTCTATAAATTGCTCCGTTTCATCTTAAGTGGGGTCAGGAAACCAGACTACAAGAACATGATTGGTTTTCTAGGTTTTTCCAGCATACTTCAAGCCCAAAATGTGAAACAAGTCATTTTAACAATATTTGCTATATTACTAATCCTCCAAATTTATTATTTCTGAAAATTGCAGCAAAAGCAAATTTTGTACATTCCCTTTAATACATCCCCTGCAAACAGGGAATCACTCCCTCCACCTCTCTCTCCCTATAGGATTCCATTCGTCAAAAAAATAAAAATTTAAGCAAATGACCCAAAATGTCATACAGTAAACTAATCTCAATGCTGAAGAATGGTGTGTGATATGCATGATATTTGTTAGTAAGTTACTTCACGTCATACTAACGTACATGAATATGTCATTTTCTGCTTTTATGGGAATTTGGTTAACTACTTGCGAGCACTCGACGACTCGCGAGTAAATTTCTTTGCGAGTACTTAAGTAGAAAAATCGGTTAAACCGCTACGTTCCGACACGCCTATGTTCTGACTGCACATATGTGACCGGCTCTACAAAAAAGGGTATTAAGTCGCTCTGAGCATTATTGTGTAATGCCCTGCTCAACATTGAGAGTGTGAAAATTTTGTCAAAATGTGATTTCCTTTTTTCATCATGAATGACATCTTCAATACCTACAGTTTCAGGTTTCATTCACAGAAACGTTGATTTTGATGAACAAAGTGGAAAAAAACCCACCATTTTGAATGCATCATTCTGTTGCTCTACAACAACGCCAGCTATTTCAAAGCCTGTTTTCTCAGTCATGTAATTTGAACTCTAAGGAAGTTATTAATATAGTAATACATCATATCTCCAGAACGGAAGGGGCTATGGAGCTCTATTATATACCAAATGAAAGCTTACATTGTGGGCTTTCCAACCATGTATATAACTCAATTTCAATTTTTGCGACATAATACCCTTTTTTTGTGGAGTCGGTCACATATTCTTATCCATATTCATATTCCTAAACATATAACCCCAGCCCTAGCCCTAAACCTCACCCTAACCCTCACCGGAAGTATAACTCAATCTTATGTGCAGGTTGTCGGAACATAGGGGTGTCGGAACATTGGTTGAGTTGTCGGAACATAGGGGTGTCGGAACATAGAACAGTCACCAAAAATCCACTTCTCGCCCAGGCCTAATCAGGAGTCATCAAATTATTCGTCCCAGCCCACGGCTCTTAGAAGTTACATTCCACGGTAAAAAGAAGTTCTGTATAGCAGAGTCACACTAGTAAGCAATCAGATGACGAGGATTTATTCAGGCGTTGCATAAAACAAATCATGGATGAGTAAGATTTGAGGCTTTGCATGGTGGAGATACTAAATAATGAAAGGTTTGCGGAAACACCATGTGCGAATAATTTCTCAACTAAGAGAATGGTTCTGAAAAGAACCAGGGGTATAAACTCGACGTTCCGGTCAGTATGCTCTGACCGTCTCCTGAGACGGTCATCAGAGCATACTCATTACTGACCGGAACGTCAAGTTTATACCTCTGGTTCTTTTCAGAACCATTCTCTTAGTTGAGAAATTATTCGCACATGGTGTTTCCGCAAACCTTTCATTATTTAAATCATGGATGTTTTATATTCGTGCAATGGAAAGAATAACGTCATTGGTGACAGTTAGAATGCTCCATGAATTTCACAAGGCCAACTGCAGGCTCACAAACACTGCACTCATAAACATTCATTGTTTGTGGTGCCTATGGCAGTGTTGGAGTCGAGTCCTCAAATTGGAGTACAGAGTACTCTGAGTCGTATGAATAAAAAGGAGTAAATGCTTCAGATTTAAAATAGTATGCACTCGTCATATGCAAGGCTGGGTTAGGGCTTACACCTTGAAACTATAAAGCAAATAATTCTGCGCTGCATTTATTAATGTTAATGGTGACAAATTTAACATTAACAAAGTTCATAAAGTACAAATGATACCATGTTCGTATGAATGGCACATGCTTTTATCACCAATTTTTAAAAACCATTTGCTAAAATGAGAAGTAATAACTTTTACTTTATGAAAATTCCATCTTATAATAATAACTTTTTACTTTTCAGCTTTTGCTACACTGTGAGCATTTACTTGGTTCATATGAATAAAAAGGAGTAAATGCTTCAATATGCACTTGTCATTTTCATTAGGCTGGGTTGGGGCAACCTTGAAATTATAAAAGCACATAATTCTGTGCAAAAATTACCGCATTTATTAATGTTAATCGCAAAAAATGTATACAAACAAAGTTCATAAAGTACAGATGATAACATGTTCGCATGAATAAAACATGGCATTTGCTTTTACTACCAAGTTTATCATCATTTATGCGCATCTGTATGAACGAAAATTAAGCAAACGCTTTTACTACAAACCATCTGCTAAAATCTGAAAATAATTACTTTTTACCTGTTAGCTTTTGCTACACTATTAGCATTTACTTTGTTTCATATGATAAAAAGGAGTAAATGCTTCAGATTTCAAATATTTACTTGTCACTTTTCAAGGCTGGGTTGGGGCTACCTTAAACTTAAAAGCACATAATTCTGCACCAAAATTACTGCATTTATTAATGTTAATGCTGAAAAATTAACATTAACAAGTTCATAAAGTACAAATGATACCATGTTTGTATAAATAAAACATGGCATTTGCTTTTACTACCAATTTTTAAGCAGGTACTCGCATCTGTATGAATAAAAAATTAAGCAAACGCTTTTACTAAAAACCATCTGCTAAAATCTGAAAATAATTACTTTTTACCTGTTAGCTTTTGCTACACCATAAGCATTTACTTCGTTTCATATGAATAAAAAGGAGTAAATGCTTCAGATTTCAAATATTTACAAGTACGAGTACTCCAACACTTGCCTATGGATTTGGCTTTCAAAACTGTTCTGAAGTTTGTGCTAGTGGAAAAATGAATATGTTGAGGAGTTATCAGAAAAGATGAACAAATATTCATGAGGTTGTGTCCCCTTTTATTCCAAATGAATGTTTTTTAAAACTTATAGTGAAGTCATTGACTAGCTGCCATATTGTAATGACTTCTTATTTCAATTCTTTCACTTATTTTCTTCCATTTTCCTTCAGGGTGCTGGTTAAGGTTTTATGATTATGATGATGGTGTGACTTTATCCTTGTGATTATCGACTGCTGATTGGCTGATAGACTTTAGACTCTACTATTTAGGTATAGGGTAGGTTATAGGCATACATATTTTAAGAATAGATTTGGGGTATATTTGTCAAAGGTTTTCACTTTGTTTTTCATTCTTGGAATTTTCAACATCCCATTATTTAATGCGAATTCATAAATTCTAATATATATAAGCATTTCATGTACTTAATTATTTTTTAATTATTGTGATGAATTCTTAGATTGTAATTATTTTGATTCACTTTTATTAGTGGTTGTAAATTTTTAGAGAAAAGCAATAAAACGTTTCGAAAGACATATAAAAAGGGATTTTTTTCCCAGAAACTTGAATTATTGGTATAACTTTGAATATAATGTAAAAACATAACATATTCTTTCGACAGAGGGCGCTATGACAATATTACGGGACTCACAGTTTGTCCCTCTATAAAAGGAAACCCCCACAATGAAGATAACATGGAGCAGTCCACCAGCCATTTGCATATCTGTTACCCAGCGGCGGCGTCGAGAAAGGGTTGCAATTTCCACCGCGACTTTTTTTTTTTCTTCAGTTTCCACGGTTTTGTGTTCCGTTCACGGTTCATGCACAGCCGCAGCCAGACTTCGCAACTGTACCGTTCATAGCTTAGCCCCGGGCGTATGCATGTTCTCCTCAGACGTTTGGTCGAATTAGCCTATTTGGCCCTCCTAAAAAAAGTATGTTTCACCGGCAGTTGTGCATTGCTGACATGAAGTAAAAACTTGTGCTGAACCAACATCATGGGGAATATCCGTGTCATACTGTTCTGTCTGATGACTGCGCTGATCGCCAGCGTTTTCGCTGCCGTACCGGAGTTGCAAGTAACGAAAACGGTAGGTGCTGGTACTGCATATCACTTACAGCACTATGTACTAGGCTTTTGTATTTCACAATTAGCGTTTTGGAGGTCATATTTCCATCCATTGAAGGTCTTCCAGAAAAGACCATTATGATATCAAATATTTGTAGACAAAATGTATCAATTTTTGTTGACATTTTGATGAGAGGGGTGAACTGAAGTGGCAGTACAATGTTGAGTCTATTCTCGTCTGGCAAATGGAAATATTTCAATTGCATAGGGTCCTGGATCTACAAAAATAAATAAATCGATAGAACATGAGCAAACACAGAACATGAAGTTTGCCAATCATCTGTAGAAAGCCAGCAGGTTTTGCTGTTAACAGCATCATATAGCCCCGACTATATAGCTGTGCTATAGAAAGCCAGCATCATAGCCCCGACTATAGCTGTGCTATAGAAAGCCAGCAGGTTTTGCTGTTAACAGCATCATAGCCCCGACTATAGCTGTGCAGTTGTTCTATACCCAAACCAGAGATTAAACAGAAAACACAGCCCACTTTCATGGACCTGTTATTGCAGAAAATATTCCAAAGCAAATGTTGGTATACAGCGTGAGTAAAAAAAAAAAGAAACCCAAATGTCGGGACTATTGTTTTATTGAAGTTCTGCGTGTAGCCATTTCAAAATGTAGGATACGAAAGCCCAATTCATAAGCTTTCTTTTAGTACAAGAATCATTCAAATCACTCATGTACTTTTCAAGTTACGGAATTGTAAACACAACCACCATTTTAAAGTTCTGTCTACGGATCACAAAAAGGTGTGCGTAGTCTTTCAGCAAAACGAAAACAATTCACACACATCCCTATGTGAGTTGTTTTTGTTTTGCTGAAAGAACACTGAACTTTTTGTGATCCGTGGACAGAACCTTAAAACGGTGGCTGTGTTTAAAATTCTGTTACTTAAAAAGTACATGAGTGATTTGAATGATTTTTGTACTAAAAGAAAGCTTATGAATTGGGCTTTCATATCCTAGATTTTGAAAGCGCTACATGCAGAACTTCACTAAAACAATGGTCGCAACATTAGGGTTCCTTTTTTGTTGTTGCTCACCCTGTATATAACATGGTTTGAGCCTTGAGGGTGGATAGTTGATATAAGCTCTCCATGGTATTCATGGGTGTCAATCGGTGGGGGATCCGGGGGGACACAAGTCCCCCAACTTTTTAAAGTGGGGATATCATATCGTTTGCCCCCCTCCAACTTTTTTCGTCCCCGAATAAAATGTGTAGCCTACATATGATTCTAATAGCTCAGAATAGCCGATTCAATTACTCCAAACTCGAAAACGATGTTTAAATTATTATCCTTTGCTAAAAACAAATGTGTTAAAGTGGTCAGAAATCGCCTCAGAGCATCTAGAATCCAAAAGGTTTTGGGGCCCTTAAACGGGCACCGAACCTTTGCCCTCGCATCTTAGTTCTGATCAAGGTATGTCCCCCACTTTTGAGAAGCGATTGACGCCCTTGGAAGTATTGGAAGTTGACAAACTAGTTCCCGTTTTCAAGCATGGTTTATCACGACATGTTAGCTGGCAAACTGTTTTTGCGAAGTAAATATTTTTGAGCTGAAGTCCGAGCTGTGTTTTAGCAGCGCCGTGAAAATTGGCCCAGTGTCGTCAATTACATGAAAGTATTTACTTCAAACATACTTCCAATTAGAGATCCAGTCTTTTTCCCAGCACAGTGTCACCTCAAACATTCCAGAGTAAATTATTTCACCCATTAATAACCTCATATTTGTATGTCTTAACACCCGTGCACATCTCGTCGTAATTGGATTTTCACATGATACTCGTACCGAACACAATGCAACAATCACTCTTTTCACTTCAAAAAGTATGATATGCTTGTGGCGATTTCTGCCTGCATTTTCAAAAATGAGGAAAGATCGGTGGGTCATTCCATAAATTTGGGTTCCAAAAGTGTGACAATTTTGGTGTCCCTGTTTCACCTGACCTGTGTGGGCCTAAAACTATTTTTTAATTTGTTTGGTGGGTACTTTACTTTAAATAATCACTCTTGGAGATATAAGGAATTAAAGAATGCGTCCTGAATTTACAAAATCCTATATCAGATGTAACAGGGACACGAACAAAAATGGAACCTAAATTTATGGCAAGACACTAAATCCCCCCAAAGAACCTCTGAATCGATGGTTAAAGTTTGGAGTGTATTAACTGAAAAGGCCTGAGAAATTTACTTTTTTTTAAATCTGAATAAAACTGTCTTATATTTTTAGGGTCGACTCCTGCTTCTTTACAATGTTACTCATATTACATTCATTGTTAGAATCAAATAAATCAGTAAAACAAGACTGCAATTCAGGGTGAGTCAAAAAAAGCGAAACCCAAATGTCGGGACTATTGTTTGGGTGAAGTTCTGCATGTAGCACTTTGAAAATCTAGGATATGAAAGCCCAATTCATAAGCTTTCTTTTAGTACAAGAATCATTCAAATCACGTATGTATTTTTCAAGTTACGGAATTTTAAACACAACCACCGTTTTAAAGTTCTGTCCATGGATCTAGAAGGTAACTGTTTCAGCAGAACGAAAACAAAATAGCGGATGTAGGTTATGGTGAATTGTTTTCGTTTTGCTGAAAGAACGCTCACCTTTTTTGTGATCCGTGGACAGAACTTTAAAACGGTGGTTGTGTTTAAAATCCGTAACTTAAAAGTACATAAGTGATTTGAATTATTCTTGTACTAAAAGAAAGCTTATGAATTGGGCTTTCATATTCTAGATTTTCAAAGTGCTACATGCAGAACTTCATTAAAACAATAGTCCCGACATTTGGGTTTCGCTTTTTTTTTTGACTCACCCTGTATATAAAAGAAGATATCATTCAAAAATAGTCTCTTTGGGCCAATTGCAAAGGAGTTGTACAGACCCTTTATGATGAGCGCGGGGAATTTTTCCTTAATAACTCTGTCTATTCCTCGTGACTTTTTAACCCTAACCGCCCTCAATCCTTCAAAATCCTCTTTGCCAAAGTGGAGGAATTGGGAGGATCGAGGTTACATGGCAAAAGTGCAATACTGATTTCGTAGGATGCACTTTCTCAAGGTCTTGGGGCCGGACCTTGTGTTGTTTTTGCTCAGCCATGCATTAATGGATTATGCTTGAAATTCTGCATACTGCTCCAGGATGTCACTGGCCAAGCCTTAACATATTGACAGTCACTGCCGCAGGATTTTGCAGGATTCAGGCAGTGGTCACCCCTCCACAGACCATATTTAAGAAATAATGGAGGAATTTGCAGGATTGAGGCATGCTATTTTCCATGAGGCCAATTGGAGGATTTGCAGGATTGAGGTTACATCCTAGCCAAAAAAGCCTAGGCTAACTTTTGCTTACCACATTGATGGGCAATAATTTCTGCTAGCTCCAAGGCCCATGCTGTCATTATAGATACATTGTGTTGCCTCATTATAAGCTACATGTATTTGACAATGCAATTAAAAACACCATACGGTTTTCCTTTATATCCACTATGCCATACGAAGATTCTCCAGGGTCGATGGTATAGGCCTACTTCATAATTCAGCATATTCCCATTTAAAATGCATGTATAGGTTATTTCATTTCCATTTAACGTATGATATTTATGCCTTGCGTTCATAATTTCTCTCTGGGTATGAATAACAAAAGCTGCATTGACAACCAGTTAATGAGCATCTAATAAATTGCCAACAAAATTAATGACAATACATTTTACTAATTAGGCCTAATTAGATCATTTCGTTGATAGTTTCTGTAATAGCTATACTGTAAGACACTTGCATCCAACCGTCATGGATTTTGATGGATTTGGGGGTTAGCATTTTATCGCAAACATTGTTACACTGACCTGTCTAAAGTTTTGTGTTCATATAGATGCTGGAAAAACCAAGAAAAAAAATGCTGTTCTTGTAATCTGGTGCCCTGACCGTACCTTCAGACGAAACAGAGCAATTTACAGACGTCAGGGCATTGTCAGGTCAGGGAACCAAACCAGCTGACTTGCAACCGTTTATGGATTTATAACCGATTGCAAACAGAATGTGGACTAGCTAAAATTGGTGAATTGGGGCAGTACTTGAAGAGGAAAAAATTGCCAACGATGGTCGGCCGACCATCGTTCGAAATTGATACAAAAAGTCAAAGTTTCTTGAAAATGACAGCACACCAGGTGCCATGATTTCACAGTATGCTAGAGACTACTATTCACTTACAGTCGAGTAATTAGGTATTTCATAATACTGTAATTTGGTAGCTTTGTTTTTTTTATGTTTGCAAATGTTGAATATTACCTTTAACTCTCCGATGCAAAAAACGATAATCGAACAATTTAGTCATGTACATCACAGTATACATGGTGAGTTAAAAAAGTGACCGATTTGGAAAAGAAAATGTTTAAAAATATGTTGCTTGCTCCATTTCTTAAAAAAACCAAGGCATATACACAGTGCATGTTATTGACTAGTAACTGTGAACATTTCACGTAATTTGCATACTCTATTCTCAAGTTACGTCTATTTTAATGTGAAGCTAACAAAACTTGGCTGTCCACCACTGATCACTTGCCGTTCTAGGAACTGATGAATACCCACTGAGTACCGTACAATGAAACATGGACGTTTTCCCACCTCGATGAATGAACGAGAACTTGCAAAGGAAAACATACAAACTTGTCCCCAAATCGCCCTTAATATTTCAGAAAAACAACAACAGATGACTTGTTCCTAAAATTAAAAACACAAAATCTGACAGTAAAAGTGATGATTCAGTCTGGATTTAAGTGATTAAAATCTCATTTGTATTTGGAAAGTTTGTGTATAATCTGTAATTCTCACTCGGCTCAATAGCTTCCAATGGCATTTCATTGACAGCTATGAAAATGGGTTCTTTCAGTAAAACGTGCGTAATCTCTGATAGCTGGATCAGTTTTAGTAATTCGTTTTTTGAGATGAGTGGAAGAACATGCTCTTTTAAGATATAGTTCATTGGTGTATCAAATTTGATTGTTTTTTTATGAAAGAAAATCATTAATTCGGGTCACTTTCTTTTTGTCTCATATTGGCCTGCATGAGGAAGACTTTCTAAGAAGTACTGCATTCAGATAAAGTAGTAATAGCAATATGCTTTTGTGGAACGGCATAGGAGTTCTTATCATGAGCGTCTGACAACCAGGGACAAGAGATGAATAATATTTATATTAGTGTTTTATTCTAAAAAAAACATGTATTTTATCTTGTTAAAGGCGAGCTGTGTGGTAGTTTGTTTTGCTAGCTGCACTTTTATTGATGAAGAACTTAAGTATATCACTATTATTTGCGTATTCCGCAAAATATGCATCTCGCCTGCATGTAAAACCTAGACCAATCGTGTACGGTCCGCTATTTATCGAATTCGGAATTGAAAGAAATGACAGTATATACGATGTCGAAGACATTGATTTTTGACGGTTGAACAGGCCATGTTAAATTCATGGGGACGAGGCACAATTAGTTTATGTAGTCGTTAGAAAAACATGGTTCCATCGACTGGGGCCAGACGGGTTAAGGTGCGCGCTGGGGCAAGATAGACTTCTTTCCAGTCTGTGTGAGACTCTGATGTTGATTCATCGGTGGAGATGTTCCCCTTACTTCATACGGCGGAATTGAAGTCCCTGCCGAACAGATTTGACACGAATGCGAATCAGACTTGAAGCTACGTTTATATCGCAAGGAAAGTTTCAATCCACAAAATCTAAAACTTGGCAATCAAAGTAGCATTTCATAATAGTCATCACGGGAAAGGAAGGCCTCTGGCTTATCAGCGACTCGAATCAAGCCTACATCCAGGCATGACCGGGAGCCAAATGCCAAAGAGGAAAAATAGACTCTATATGGACGAACAAAGTAAAAACCTTAGGGAAAGCGTGGTGTAATCAATCATCCCAGGGAACCCGTAAAAAAAAAGAACAACCAGTATATCATTCAGGAAAATCAAAAGATTAAAAAGCCCTGGCCTCGTGGAAAAATTATCGCCGTATGTCCCTCGGCATTTCAGTGACGCAGTCATTTATTACTTTCTTTCTCTGAGATTTTTTTTATATTTCTGAATTCCATTCAATGGCAATACAAACACACACAAGTCCCAAGGCTATTTTGGAGTTCGTTTCAGTCGATTATTATTATTTGCACTCTCTCTATAGACGGTAATGTGTGTGCTAAATCAACTGTGGCCGACGTGTCCCGTTTTTACGGGTAGACTATTGAATGCACTTTTTCATGGAGTCGTTTTGTTAGCGGCCATTTTGTTTGGTTGCTTTATAGATGCCTTTTCATCAGGCGGTTGACTTTTCATGCTTGAGGTGGTGCAGTAAAATATATATAGATCTGTATTAATATAGTGCGGTATATAAATGCAGGATTTGTGCTTTTATGATACAAGCATGGCATTTGGCACACAGTCAGAGTATGTCCAAAGAAAGATTTTTCATGTGACAAAATATAGGTAGAATAATAAGCAATGGCGTCCATTTTGAAAATTGCCGCAATCAGTTGTTAATCTATACCTATGTTTTTTTCAAATCTGCGATGGCCCTTTAGCCAAATATCTTTCTTAGGACATTCTCTGTGTGCCAAAAGCCGTACTTGTATCATCAAACTGTAGGCACAATTCCCCCAAATATTTCACCTCTCTGCCCCTCTATAATAACATCTGAATTGAAATAGTCATTTCGTAGTTGGTAAACTGTATTATTAAGGGTAACTGCGAGCTATGATAAACAATTTGGTTTCCCCAGAAAAACCTACTGCAATCTTAAACAGACTCCCAAAATTCCATAACTTTAGACGTGATATATTTCCCCATTGAGCATAGACATCGATCTGGTTACGTAAGGCTACAGCGCGGTTGCTGTAGGCCGAGATTTTTGAGTTTCATATCCCTCCCTATATAACATTCAGAATGATGTTCAATAAAAATGTAGTCTTCCTTTGTGGTTAATTTCTGCACTAACTAACCTTTGGCGAACTTTCAGACGTGTTGGGAATTTGCCAAAAATCTTTGTGGCGTCACAGTGACGTCAAACTATCCCACTGGATGTGACTTTGTGAGACCTTACATGTATTGCAAGGGCCCGTGTATAGGCGCCTCTCTCTACGGATTTCTATACTGTATGTTATGCTAATGTTACATGTGAGAATGCGATAATGATGGTACTTTGAGTTTAATTTTGTGAATGTTTGGCGGATCTATAATACAATGTAAACCGTTTAATCGTTTAGCCACTTCAAAAAGGCTACGGCCTGCACCAGTACAGGGTAAGTGAAAAGAAAAACCCAAATGGCAGCACCATTTCTTTAATGAAGTTCTTAATTTTGCACTTTCAAAATCCAGGATGTGAAAGCCCAATTAATAATCTTTCTTCTTGTACACGAATCATTCAAATCACTCATGTACTTTCCAAGTTACGGATTTTTAAACACAACCACAGTTTTAAAGTTCCGTAAACGGATCACAAAAAAGATACCGTATTAAAGTGTTCTTTCGGCAAAACGAAAACAATTCACATAGTGGGGATGGATTTAAAGGCATCTTTAATTTTTTTTGTGTGAAATGCAAGTATTACTTCGAGTGCAGATATAATAAACATAGGCGTATACGACTTTTTACAATGCGGGTTCTGTTTAAACGTTTTGGGGGATTGTAAACAGATTTAGATTGTTCATCCTTCAAACGTTTGAACGTGTAAACGGCACATCCTTCACGTTAGCAGGTTGGTAACAGTGGATATATCAAATACATTTGTAGGGGATTTGAGATGCCCATAGTCTATAATCCAGCCTTAAACGCTTGGTGCTGTAACAACAAATTCAGGGAGGCTATCATACCGGAACACTTGGAAACATCCCCAGATAAAAAAGGTGAAACAAGAGTGAAATATCGACCCCAGCGTACGTGGCCTTTTGTCACAGTGCATTGCAATTATTTTGTTACAACCCGGCCGCGCGCGCTGCATCCAATTAACAGCGGACTGGCCGCTAGCATTCCGGAAAAGGGGATAACTGTTTCCCGTACCAAGGTCAAAAATGCCTTAATTTAGCAGGTTCATCTAAAATTAATTTTTACGGGGAAGGCAGGGAGGCAAAAATCGAAGGGACGGCGTGCGTTGGCAGTAACAGCAATTTGCTTAATTGGTATTTGGTATTGCGCAAGTTCATGTCAAGATAGGACACGACCATATAATTGCTTACTATATTGTTATGTACAAAAATGCGTAGAAACAAATTACGAGAAATCCATACGACAAAATATACATAATGGGAATTCCAACAGGCACTGAATCGCATGTGCTGCAGACCTGAGCAAGCAGAATATAGGTTAGTTTACGGGTGCAACAGTGTAAAAATATTCCCATAGACACTACTGCTAAGTGCCCATACTTTTCTTTTTAAAATTCTTTTTAAAATACTCAGAACGCTCACAGGTATTGAAGCTGCACAGAAAAATGATGATCAACATGTTATCAATTTCTTTTCATTTTTTGGTGGGTTGACCATTGACTTTTCGAGAAATTCTCTCCCAAAGAAGACAACCCCTATTTTCCCCAAAGCGGAACGGTAACCATCTTGAAAAACGATCCCTCCACAACATGGCAAAATATAGCGCCACTTTCGAGCCCAATTGTATCCAAAATGCTCAGAATTGGAAGCCCCGAGTCCGGGCCAGAGGTTCATTGCTATATCTCTTAAATTCCCCAATGTTATGGCTCTCAGAACTCTCTAATATAAAATATTTTGAGGGTATAACTTATATTCATGAGGTCGGCGATTGGGTTTAGGCCTATTTACAGGTGTGCCCCCTTTAAGCGTTTTGCCGCCATGTAAATTTTAAATTATGGCGCGCCTGATCAGTCATTGTTCCTCGATATCCCTTTTGAACATTTGCAAGTGTATTTTCGCAGTTCAGAAGTTTGATTCAGTAGGCTTGTCGTATATTTGATATGCGCGGAATCGAAGCCACTGAATTTTATGGGGCTTGATAGTTCAGCATATAAAAGTTTAGCACAGAATTGTGTTCAGCAGCAGCGGGTTACCAGCGGAAATTTCATGCGTGATTCGTGCTGCTTAATGACTGGTTCCCCGCGGTATTTTGCCTCAGAAGAAAAAAATTGATCTGAAATAAATAATAACCTCGAAATTATCCCCAAATAGTCTCGAAAACCATCAATTTTCTTTGATCAGTTTGATACGCGTATAGGCCGCAACTACACACGTCATACATCATTAACTGCGTACAAAATTTTCATTCGGCCCTTTATTGTTACCTTTATTGTTGAGGCGCGAAGAGTTGAGGTTGTCCCAAACTGTTTTCTATCTTTAGTTTTGAGAAGATTCACGGCACTCCATCACACATATGGCCCATAATAATGCGGCCCTAAGAAAGGCCCAACTGGGAAATTGACCCAACTGGAACTGTATTGTTATTACCTTCAACCAGCGATGAAGCAATTGTATATTGATTGAAAGTAGATACTTTGCGAACCAGGAATACACATCTGTGATCGGGTCAGTGGTGGGACATCGGGGCGCCATACTTCGACCCAATTAGTAGGCATGATTAAAGTGGCACTGCGCTTGCGCACACGTCGCACGTGGGGCAGCGCCACATTTTAAGCGACGTCTATTGGTCAAAGGAGCGTTGAGCGCGCGTACAGGCCACACGATGCCAAGGTCATTAAAACAATTATCACTGCCCCTCCACAAGAAGACCAGCGTACTTTTCTGACACTGTTCTGATACACGGTCAAGGTTTTTAAGCTCTGGCAGGAATTTGTTACTTGGTCGTCGGTCGGTCGGTCGAACGGTCTGTCTGTCTGTCCCCGAAAATTGACGAAAGATATTTGACCAAAAATTTACAAAATGCCATGCTTGGTACTTGGTTGGTGGTCCTCCGAAATATTCCATTTAGGGAATTTAAACTGGAGGTGTGGCACCAGGGTTTACAAGGTGCTGCGGCCACTGCCAGAAACACCGGGGCGAACCCCTTCTCTTAGCGACAAGTGTTTCTGGGTTCTTTAACGAGCATTACACAACACATGGGACCTACGGCTTTACGTTCCATCCGAAGGATGAAGCAATAGTGGTAAAGTGCCTTGCTCAAGAGCACAAGCACCATGTTCCCCGTCAGGGTTTGAACTCATGTACCACGGCACACGAGTCGAACACCGTAACCATTGGACCAGAGCACCCATAATGATGCACTCTTGTTGAAAGGTTTCGGAAGACTGGCTTTGTATCGATCGATGCCTATGCACGTCAATTTTGCATTATGAAGTGGACATTAATTCCCAGACCGGGGCAAAGTTTATCGTGCACTTGCGCTTGTTAAAAAATAGATGGGGATTTCATTACTGGGGAAAAGTCCTTTCGACATCCTCATAGGCACTCAACAGCTTTTAAAAAAGGAATTTTAATTGCATCAATGTAATGTTTGAGCTTAATATTTAGATTTTCTTGAATGAACTATCCGTCGATCCCTGCCAAAGATTCCTTAGTAATTACCTTTGATAATTAAACACCTGTTATGCTTTAGTTATAACGCACGGGTTTAATTAGTTCTTCATTGTTCATCAGGATCGTCACCGGAAGGAAATGGAAATGAAATGATGTCACACCCGAGCACCTGATCTCCACGCCAAATCTGATTAAAAAATCCATGAATAATTAGACAAAAACCTTGACATTTTCACACACCCCAATTTCGTTTGACCGCAAGAATTCTGAGCTTATCGTCCTCACAATAGCTAATCCTTTTTAAAACCTAGTTTCTATAATGAAGTCGGGTGAGATTGTTGGGGTTCAGTTGTTTATTTTTTGTAGGGTTCGACACAGTTCTTGGTGGAGCCTAGCTAAAATTGAAACTATCATTCAAACTCGCAACTTGGTGATTTGCACACCTTGACAGCTTTGACTGTCAGAGGAGGTTTTTGTCGACTGATGACCTGACGTTGACTCGACACCACTCATGGAAATATACAGATAATATATGGATAGTATGAATAATATGACGGTGTGCAGTGTAATACGTGCACAAGGGCGGATCCAGAACCACATTTTTTTCGGGGGGGGGGAAGAGGGCTCAAGTTTTTTGTTTTTAAAGGGGGGGGGGAAGGGATTTACGGGTCATGAAATTAATTCTTCTCTTAGATGTGCTACTTGCTATACACTCATCTTAAATGTATGACTTTTTTGGACTTTCCTTTTTGGTTAAGTTTATTGAAAAGTGCGCTTCTTTTAAACATTTAAAATTTGCCATGCTTTTCCGGACAACTGAGGGCGCTGTTGCTGTGATGTCATTTCAGGAAGACACTTCAGTTTTGGGGGTGTTTCTGTTCAAAATGTGAACCCACAAATTTGCTTGTTGAAACTATTCGTGAGAAATGTTTGCTCATTGGCTTACTGCCATGTACTGACACAACAACGAATCACTAAAGAAAAGACAATTTATGACAGAGAAATATCCAAAATTCTGGCAACTTTTGGTGCTGAAGTAGCTGTAACATTGAGGTTTCTGCCTGGAATGACCTCACAGTTTTGCTCATGAATATGGAAATTTACATTAGCATAAAAAGCACACAGGCAAAATACCCTTGAAAATGGCAAAACAATAATTGAAAAGAAGGTTAAATGGGACACAGAGGTGAACTGTCAAGGATTGCATTAAAATATACATTGTATGGACCCTTAAAATCTAAAAGGTATGCGTAGCTTGCGAGGGAGATACGCAACGTAAAAAAAAAATGAAATTATTGGGGGAGGGGTGGGGGAGGGACATGGCCCTAGTTGCCCCCCTCCTAGATCCGCCAATTCCTTTGCTCTTGCAAGTCCAACTGTGGACTGCGACTCCCCTGGATTTATATGTGGGTATACCCCCTAAAAGCAAATTTCAGTAATGGGCAAGTATTGCCTTTGTGTCACGAAACGTACATATACCAATGGGCTGATAATTTTGTGAACTGTGTTTAATTGATTGATTGCAACCTGCGTTTTAATAACCTGTTCCATCGCTCAGCCATTGTGGAGGATTTGGGCAGCTTTTCCCAAACTCTTCCGGTCAGCTTTTGAAGAAAATGAATGCTCATTTACACCAAACGATCACAATAAAGATGAAAAGAATTGAGGCGAAATCCGCTCTTCGACAATAGATTGGTCTGGATACGAAAAATCAACCACGGCACCCTCGTTCTCAAAATCTCATGAGCTAGCTTCGGTCCAAACATGGGCCACCGTATCACATGATCGATAGGAGCAATGCTCATAGCGATTTTTGGCAAGGTATGTACATCTTGAGTTGGAAAATGTGTGATAGCTTTGCAGTGTGAGCGGTGGCAGTTTTTTTGGTGTTATCACTGTTCTTTTTTTCCCTTCAAAATGGCCGCCAATACGCTTGTTAACGGATTAATTATATGTGGTAACAAGCATGTTTCCACCGCCATTTTTTTTTCTAAAGTGATAACCAAAAAAGCTGCCACCGCTGCAATGTTATCACATATTTTCCAACTACAGGGGTGAATACCTTGCCAAAAATCACAGTGAGCATTATTCCCCTCATTTTGATACCGACCAAACCCCCAGGCTGATGGCCTATCATGTCTTCTTGATGTTTCTTTCCTTCTTTTTCCTGCCGTCCACATCGTCATAAATCATTTTAAATCCTCTTTTTTTTTCCCCCCAGGTTGACGGGAACTGCAGTGCTGCACAGCTGAAAGATGGCGACACAGTTACAGTGCATTTTGAGGTAACTAACAAAACCGAACAAATTTGTCTAAAACAATGTAACCAAGCAGACGAGAGAAGGTGGTAAAAAAAACTCAAGTGCGGTTGGAAACTTAATTTTCAGGTCGCCCACAAGATGGTTTATTCAATTGGGAACATAACTTTCATGCGGGTGTCCAGAGTTGTAATGACTCGAGTCAATGACTCGACTCGAGACCGACTCGAGTCACAATTTTTGGTGACTCGAGTCCCTAAGGGTAAATGACTCGACTTGACTCGAGTCACTGTGAGCAAATGACTCGACTCGAGTCCCTCATCAGAAGCCTCGACTCGACTCGAGCGAAGGCTAATAACACTCGAGTCCCAAAAATAAAAGCACAACTTTGCGAAAAGTATTTGCAATGACTTACGGTGCAAAATTTATGCTCACTTCACTTTGCGAATAGCAGTCATGTACAAATATACAACGTGTCACAGACTCCCACCTCATGGTTCTAGAACGCACAAAATACTATCCAGGAACCAGATTTTTAAACACATTTTCTAATTCGCTGTTTCATCATTGGTTTTGGGCGATTTCTTATAAAGCTCTTGGATTCGAACGCTGGCTAAACTTATGGCATCCTTTTATAAATTTTGGTAAAGTGTTCAAATATTCGTGACTCGAATTGACTCGAGCTAAATATTTGACTCGACTCGACTCGACCTTTTGACCTAATGACTCGACTCGACTCGAGTCACTTCTTTAAAATGACTCGACTCGACTCGAGTCACAAAAATCAGTGACTCGTTACAACTCTGAGGGTGTCTGATTAACAAGTGAAAGATTTGAGGATATGTATAAAGGTAGTCCGGGTAGAACAAGGAAAATAAGGGAAAATTACCAGGGGAATAACAAGGATACGAGGGGAATAACAGCAAGGCTACCAGATGATGAGGGAGTCTGTGTACAAATAGAAACCATTGATATCACTTAGTTGAGCGGGAATGTTAGCCAGCACTTTGTACAATATAACGATTACAAAATGTTATCAAAGCGGTCGTGATTGATTCGTAAAATTGCATGATTTCAATTTGACAAGAGTACATGTGAGGCACTTGAAATATTAACATCAGCACCGCAACAATATTATGTCCAAACAAAATACATTCTGTACCAAGAAACAGGAAATTTACAAATTGAAGAATCCGTATTCAATATACATAATGTAGAGTCAAAGTGAGGCAAAATACTTGGAAATATGCAATGCCAATCTTGACTAACTTTCTGCAATATGAACCAATAACGATCATGTAGCTGCCAGAGAATTGGTGACTGGGGGGTACCGTCTCAACAGCTACCACAGCAAAATGGCCACAGATATGGATTACTGAAATAAAATTATCAATGACACTAATAAACACGAGAACGTGTGAACATTTGTTATTTTTCACAAGAAAATCTACAGTTTGTACTATACAAATAACAACACCTTAAATAACCAACTATGTGAAATGAGGTTATTTAGCATGCAGCAATGCGGATAGTAATTAGCCACAATAATACAATATTGGAGGCATCAAATCGGCAATGTTTAAATATGAAAATGCTCAAATACAGTCACTAAAACATACAATTTTACATTAGAAAATTAGTTTTGAAATTGAGCTCACCGGAAGGTAGTCGTACTTCGGTCTGCACAAAAAGGGGCCGTCAGAAGACAGATACAGCTAGGAGAAGCTTCATAATGGTACCAAATCAATAGCAACGGTTGTAAAGGAAGGAAAAGTAATGTGGCTGAACTCGGGAAATGCAAAGAACGAAGAAAGAAAAGCGCTCTAAGGCGATCCTTCTCTCAGGACGGCATGTGCAGGCATGACTGTCTTGAATTTCGTGCTGCACCACGCCCTGATGCTCAACTATAGCACAGGCATTTCGCTTGTTTGCCTTAACAATGCCAACAAAAAAACCCTATTCCCAAATAAGGAGAGCTCCTGGAAGGGCGGTAGGTATTTAGGACTTTACAAGTTACTTGAAACTATTCAAACATTTGTATGTAAACAAACGAATTAGCAGCTTACGAATTCGGTTGGTTACAACAACAACAAGGGACTGGACGCCCTGGACGCCCAACACCGGGGTTGAGCACCGCGGCAATAATAATTATGTTAATTACTGTGGTACTCACGAACTTATGTCTTGGCGAAGAAACAAACTTCCAATCTCGACTCTATGGCCTGCATGTGTGCGTTCCTTCACTGAGATCGCGCAAGGCATGGTGGGAACCAACATGGCGTAGTAAGATCGCACCCATGGGAAACGAGGTTGACACACTTCGCGTTTGAAGCTTCTTGATTGCGCATGCGTCAGAGGCGCCCTCAATCGAGAGTCATGGAAAAGCCTAAACAACTTTTCGCTCGTACCCATCGCCCTGGCCCTGCAAACAGGGCGCTGGGAACTTGGCTGATGAGCTTCACAAAATCTTGTGAAGGAAGTGGGGATGGCATTCTGGGTAATTTATGATGACCTATGTATAAAGCATCTGGCTGCAGCTGTTCAAGACCGCGGTTAGCCAATGCGCGCAAATGCTATCCGAAAACGTTCTCTTAGAAATGCATACATTCCGTACCGGATGTGATTTCTTTGTCATTGCGGACCATGTGGACAAATTTTGAGCGTCGAATAATATGTATTTACAAAACAGTTGAGTTTTACAGATTTTCCTACATTATTAAGCTTTTCAACGAAAACAACATTGATGAATGGGAATAAAAGAGTGATGACGCAGTCTTGACGGCTGTTTAAAAAACTTGCAAGGTCGTGGCCGTGATGACTTGCAGGTCACAGGTCACGCAAAATATATCCAATCAGAGCGTGAATTCATCATCCCTTCCCACATTTGTCCCAGCGTCCTGTTTGCAAGGGCGGTACTAACGAGAGTGAAAAACAACTCATCTCAGTGCCAGAGTATCATTTTCAGTCAACGTTACCACGCAAAGCTCTTTGCGCTAGCCGTTTGACTATTGATTACTTTGATAGTTTATTTTTTTTCTTGCAGGGGAGTTTTGATAACGGAACGATTTTCAACTCCTCATTTGGAAGCGACAAGCCTGTGAAATTTTCTCTCGGCGATCCCACTCAAGCGATGAAAGGATGGCACATGGCACTGCAGGGCGCATGCGTCGGGTGAGTGACATTTGCTGACACGTGATGACTTTTTATTTGCAAGAGCTGTTTGACTTTTCAACTCAGGCATTAGGGCCTACTCCTTTTTAAGATAGTTTCCATGAGCTAACAGTGGGCAGAGATTTACTGTAATTTTTGAGGAAAACTGTATTAATTTGTATTCTTTTATCTCTACCCAATGTTACCATAGCGACGACCTTCAAGTGAAAATTCCCTACTCTCTTGCATACGGCGAGGAAGGAATGCCGCCCTCTATACCCCCTCGAACGGACCTGAACTTCCGGATCCAAGTGCTGGCTATCGACAAGGTCGCAGTTACACCCACTGGAAACGGAACGGCGGACGTCTACACGAACGCCACCGATGATGGCGCCCTAGACGACGAGGATTACGGATACGAGGATGGGCCGGATGGAAAACCTTCGCCCTATGACCCCTCTAGCCTTTTGTTCAAGCTGCAGTTCCTGGCCATTCCTGTGGCTGTAATATTGTTCCTACTGGTCGCCTACTGCATTTACAGCATTGAGTATCCGGACAGGAAAATCAAGTTTTACAGAGTTGGCGACCACGAAACAGATGGAGGAATGAATCGAGTTCTCTGAGTTATTTTTTAGTAACAAAGCAGGCCCTTTATTCGTGTTAAATTAGATTTATTGAATTCACTCATTCCCACCGCCCGAGGGCGCTTGTGGCAGTAAATCTCTTTCACCAAATCTTGCGAAGGTAATAATAATAATAATGAACAATTTTTATATAGCGCAAAATTACAATGAAGTCTCAAAGCGCTTGTGGAAAATTAAATAGTGAAACCAGGACTATTAAATACCCAAATTACAGAAAATACAGAAAGAACTACAAAATGCATACAATGAAAAAGAACAAGTTATTTAACAAAAAGATGTGTCTTCAAATTAGACTTAAACTGTTCTAGAGAGGAGCTTTCTTTTATACTATTAGGGAGTGAATTGCAGAGTTCAGGAGATGCAACATGAAAAGCCCTTTGCCCGTAAGCTTTGGTGGTGGCTGGAAAAGGAGTGAGAAGATTTTGTGAGCCAGAACGAAGATTTCTAGTAGGGCAATAGTCGTGGATTAATTCTATGAGATATTGAGGAGCTATACCATGTTTGCATTTGTATGTCGTAACTAATTCCTAAACATGCCTCGCAAAGCATTGTGTGTAGCATTTACTTAAAATTGTCATGATCAACATAAAATACCTTTGTAATGTTCGTAAACGTAATTGAGCGCCATTTTGTATGGGCTGCTACAAGCGCATAAATTGAAGCCGTGGTTGGCAACATATTTTAAAAAAAAATACATAATAAAGGGCATGTTTAGGAATTAGTTGGTATCGTTTGTTGATAATTTTCTATTTGCAACGGTGGAATAATTTGTTAACCATTCTTCATTTTTGCAGTGTTGGGCCTTCCATAGTTTGGCAACCCGTGGTTGGCAAAATGTGCCAACCCAGCGTCGGCGTTTTGCACTCCGCGCGCGCGTCACACGCGCATGCGTAGTTGAAGACCCCGGGTCACCCAGTGAACAGCATCTGTCCAATGAGAGCTCAGACAAATTAAGGGTCACATCGTCTTTGTGGGTAGTGTGGTGGGTACAATCAAAAACGGTAGCCAGAGGGTTAGTGGTCTTTGGCCAACAAACAGCGAATTAATTTGACCATTTTTTTGTATTCATAAAAATGAGGATTTGCGATATTTGTAGGGATAGGCCTATGACTCTCTAAACCAAACATTATACTATACAGGACAGTTATATAGAAACGTAAACTATAAACTAAAGAAATAGATTTCAGTGTTTTTTGGGGCGTTGTTAAAATCCTTAAAAACTCAATTTGGTATTTGTTGTGTGGTTGGGAGTTAACTGTCGACCCGCACCATGCTGCTTATTTACACGCGCTTAGACTTGTTGTTTACTTATAATTGTTTGTTTGTTTGACACATTTTGATGAACACCTCTCAATCGAGTAATAAAAACAATTCAAGTACTAAAATTGATCAACAAAAGATACATCCCTTTTTGTATTGAATTTACAACAGTACGGATATTTAAGTTCGTATACATAAACAACTGAAGATAAAATTTCCAATAACTTTGTTATAGAAATTGTTTTCGTGTGGTTTTTTTTTACCTAATAGAATATAATTGTTTCACAACTGTTTCCCTTTTCCATTTCTAAAAACTTATGGTTGATACATTTATGCTGTCTCTGGCCTGACTGTAAAGTTAAATTATTAATCTACAGGGTGAGTCAAAAAAAGCGAAACCCAAATGTCGGGACTATTGGGAAGTTCTGCATGTCGTACTTTGAAAATCTAGGAGATGAAAGCCCAATTCATAAGCTTTCTTTTAGTACAAGAATCATTCAAATCACTTATGTACTTTTCAAGTTACGGAATTTTAAACACAACCACCGTTTTAAAGTTCTGTCCACGGATCACCAAAAAGGTGTGCGTTCTTTCAGCAAAACGAAAACAATTCACACACATCCCTATGTGATTTGTTTTCGTTTTGCTGAAAGAACACTTACCTTCTCAGTGATCCGTGGACAGAACTTTAAAAGAGTGGTTGTTTTAAAATTCCGTAACTTGAAAAGTACATAAGTGATTTGAATGATTCTTGTACTAAAAGAAAGCCTATGAATTGGGCTTTTGTATTCTAGATTTTGAAAGGGCTACATGCAGAACTTCTTTAAAACAATGGTCCCGACATTTGGGTTTTACTTTTTTTTTTACTCACCCTGTATTGGCATTGTTATACAAGCTTGAATAAAGGAATAACGTGCAGTAGTAATACGTTTTTAATTAAGTACAATCCGAAATTAATCAATACAAAACCTACTCAACCATGGAAAATTGTCGCTAAAGCATTATATACAGTTTAAATTTAATTTAAAGTTACCTAAGACGCTTTTAAGGGTCCCTAATAATGAGGAACTGTACACGAAGTGAACTTGTGTTACAAAATGGTTATAGTTTTAGAATTTGTATAATTTGTGTTTTGAATATAAAACAGCAATAAAAAATGTCCTCGTTTTTATCTAGTAACTTGTCGATCTTCTTTATTTGTATTATACCCTACATATAGGATTTCCTGCGTATTTAAATTGAACGATTTTAGGTGTTTAAAAAACTATTCGTGTGCCGTGGTACATGGGTTCAAACCCTGGCGGGGAACATGGTGCTTGTGTTCTTGGGCAAGGCACTTTACTACGATTGCCTCTCTCCACCAAGGAGTATAAATGGATACATGTTACGGTAGAGACCAAAATTGCGCTGATCTGGAGCTGCTGCAGACAAAAAGTGGTCTCATTCCTGATGAACAGGGATAATAACTGTGATGCGCATTTGATTATATTCATGTAGCCTAATTTGCGCAGATTGCGCAATATAACAGGGATAATAACTGTTATGCCCATGTGATTATATTGATGTAGCCCAGTAATTTGCGCAAATTGCGCAATATAAGTATAAATTATTAATTATTATTTTGAAAAAGCGAGAAGAAAAACTTGTACAGGATCGTTATTTGACGATGTGGAAAATTGAGGGCGCATCTGAAAACAAGGGTTGAACCAGTTTTAGCTTTTTGCAGACTTCATATTTACATAAATGGATTTACACATCTGTCACGGTGGAGGACAGTGTCTTTTCCACGTTTTTCATTCCGCCATTGGTGTCCGATTTGCCATTCCCAGTGGCCACTTCATCGTTGTCGATCGCTTGCTCGTACTTGCGTGCCTGAAATGAACAAAAATGAATCACACAATTTAACACTGAACAAGACATTTTTGGGCCTACAGGGTGAGTAAAAAAAAGGAAACTCAAATTGCGTCCCCTGTCTTTGAAGAATTCTGCACGCAGCGCATTCAAGATCTAGGATGTGAAAGCACAAGTAATGAGCTTTCTTTTAGTAAAAGAATCATTCAAATCGCTCATGGACTTTTAAACACAAACACCGTTTAAAAGTTTGTCCACATATCACAATAAGGTAAGTGATATTTCAGCAAAGCGAAGACAATTCACAAATTAAAAAAAACCATCAGAACATTGTCATAACCATGATAACTGGCACTTATCAACACCTTCTGCTTCCAATGTTAAAACAGCATGCTTTATAATATCAAGAATTTATAGTCCACCCTGCCTTCTACTTGGCTACCCCGGAGACTTTTGATATCGTTTTCATGATACGACATGGTTTCATTTTACTGAAATATCACGTCCATGTACCTTAAATACGGACAAACTTATAAAACGGGTGTTTTTGTTCAAAACATCATAACAAGAAAAGTGCATAAGTGATTTGAATGATTGTTTCGCTAAAAGAAAGCTTATTAATTGAGCTTTCACATGCTAGATCTGGAAAGTGCTTCATGCAGAATTTCCTAAAAAAAATAGAGGGCGCCATGTGGGTTTCCTTTTCTTACTCACCCTGTAGAGCAAAACCGCATCATCTGGGAAGCTCAGTGCATTCAAACCAAACATTGTGCAATGTATCATTGTGTGCGCTCTTAATAAATCACTGTTGTATAAAACATTATATAGGCTAACCTTGAAACACTTTGCTAACTTAGTTGTTGAATCTTGAATTTATAACCAAATTATCTCTTAGAAAATATTGCTCTTCAAGATACAAGTGCTAGGAGTGCTACTATACGGATTCAAATCAAACCTGTGCATCGTTTTATCACTCATATCCCTTAATAACTTCACACTTCATCGCTTTCGCTTCTTCTACATAAGTGTTTACCTTAGAGTTTAGGCATTCTCCTGAAGACGGTCAGATCATACTGACCGGAACGTCGAGTTTATACCTCTGGTTCTTTTCAGAACCATTCTCTTAGTTGAGAAATTATTCGCACATGGTGTTTCCGCAAACCTTTCATTATTTAGTATCTCCACCATGCAAAGCCTGAAATCTTACTCATATCCCTTACCCTGTAAATGAAGAACGCGCCGATGCAGAAGAACAAGCTGGCTAGGAGCCTGAAGCCAGCCGCGAAGCCGGTGAAGACGAACCTAAGCCCCGGCCGGTCGTACTCCAGACATTCTCCCGTAGCATCGCACGATTCCTGCCAGTAGGAGCACTGACTCTCGAGGCCCGCACCCAGAATGATCGGGGCCGGTATGAAACCTGTGGATTTGGAGTACAGAAAGTATTAGGTGAAGGCTATGACGCCATCTTGGGACACCCTTTAGCATCGCACGATTCTTGCCAGTAGGAGCAAGTATCGATGCCCGCACCCAAAGGTTGCGTTCGAGTGTGTTAAAGGAATGTACATCATTGGCTTTCGCTGTAATTTTCAGAAATGAACTATTTGAGAGGTGAGTATAATATATCAAATATTGTTACACTGACATTTTTGAAGTTTGGTGTTCGAAAAGGTTGGAAAAACCAAGAAAAACAAAAATGTTCAAGTAGTCTGGTTCCCTGACTCCACAAAAGATAAAATGGATCAATTTATAGATGATGGAAAATTGTAAGGCAAGGGAACCAGTCTAGCTGGCCTGCACCCGTTCATGAACATGTAACCATTAGCAAACCAAATTTGGACTGAAAAAAAAAATGGTAAATTTGGAGCAGTAGTTGAAAAATAGTTAGGTTTTTCCAATGCTGGTCGGCCGACCACCGTTGGAAATGTTTACAAAAATACAATTTTCTTGAAAATGACTTCACACCAGGTGCCATAATTTTACAAGATGCTTGAGACTGTCATTTACCAACATCCTAGTAAGGTATTTCGTAAAAACTTGGTAGTTTTATTTTTTGATGTTTGCAAATGTTGTATATTCCCTTTAACTCGTGTTTACATCACGAAAGCATACTCCTGAGCGCACGAACGTACGGAAGGAGTACGACCCGCGGGTTAGAAAGAGTATACGTTCGGTCATACCGGGAGTATACTCCTGCACCGAGAGCGCACGCAACATTTTCCTGCACTCGATCGGGAGTAGCAAGAGTAACACGCTCGAACGCATGACAGGGGCCGGTGAAACGTACTGAAGATGTGAAGTACAGATCTTACAGATGTGTTGGGTAAAAGTATCTTTTTTTTTTATTTACAAAGGCCTATATTGACCGGATACCGCGGCGAGACCGCAGGATGAAGCCACAACGGGGGGCCATCTTGGGGCCCCGAAATGTCTACAATTCCTGAACGTCAAATCTTGATCCGTGTCTTCCGGGTTGCATGTTGCACGCGGCGGCCACATTGGGAGTTCCATAAAAGTGAAACATGGCGGCTTCACTTGAGAGCATGATAAAGCCACACATTTTGTACTTATTCCCTTCGTGCAAATGTTAGTTAACGTGGGATCGAAAATGAAAAATCTTACCGAGTATTTTACTGAAAAGGGATGTCAGTCCTAGTGACAGGTCTCTATCCTTGTCTAAAACAGACCTAGAAGACAAACACATTTAAAAAGGAAAAACAAATTCTTTAATTGGGGTAAGATGTCTATCTTAGGTTTGTCACACTGTGCCGTCGCGGGGGGGGGGGGGGCAAGGGAGCGGGGCGCTTGCCCCGACCCCTAACCCCGGGAAAAGCAAAGAAAAACAACCAAAAAACAAACAAACCCAAAACAACCCCCCCCCCACAAACCAGGTGCAAATTAGTCATATTGCTGTTAATTTAATGCACATTTAACGACATGGGCGTCCACAGGGACGGATAGGATACTCTGCCGCATAAAGGATAAATATTGTGCCATAGGTGAGTTTTTGTTTGAACGGAAAGTTAAAATATCGGCCAAAAAAACCGCGTAAACCTCCTTCTAAGTCTGGGGTTTCCCTTTGACTCTACTGTCGCCAGATCATGTCCGAATGTTAAAAAGAGGGCGATAAGTAGGGTCAAAGTTACTTGGACTAGGTCCGGAGACGCAAAATGGAGAAAGAAATCTGAAAAGTTGCCCTAATTTTTGCTAATTTAAAAAATAATAAAAAAAAAAACACTTTGAAAAGCGGGAGGGAGTGTTGTTGATAGAACAAGTAGTAAAATGAACTGGACTAAAACAGTTTCTCAAAGCCCGTCTGAATAGATCACTGGATAAGATATGTATTCCAAACTACAATACTCACCGGAACTTCATCATGAACGTGGGGTTGAACGACATGGATGAGAGTGCCGTGGTGACACCCAGAATGATGATGAATGGAAGCAGTAGGTCACAGTTCGACGCGCATGCGCCCTGGAGAGCGGAACCGGAAGCTGGCTCGTTCAGGAAACTATGTCCAGTGTGGTTGATGCAAGTGCAGCCTTCGTACATCTATTAGAACAGTCGGTAACAAAACCAATTTAAATTAATAGCCCGTAAGCTTTTCATGGCTGAAACCCATCTTTAAACTACTAATTTTCTTTCAAAACTTTCAGTGCATAGCTCTTTGGTATCCTTCGATTCGTCATTCCCATTTAACATTAAGGATAAGTTTCGGACAGGTTTATCCCAAATAGGCCCTTTGCATGTATCGGGTAATAGTCGCCGAATTCTGAACAACTTCCCCGGAATCATGTGATGATGCTATCAGCATTTTTCTTCAAACTGATGTTCATTGCGGACGGGAAAGATTCTGGGGTTGGCACATTGTTTAGAATCCTGCAACTTAATATAGGCCCACCCGATCGACCTACGGCGATAAACATAACCGTATAACTACAGAGTTGTCCCCCAAAATGTAAACCTTTTCGGAGGCAGATTTGTCAAAATTTGGGAATCATGTTGAAATTGTTTTTAGATACTCCTAAACTACAATATCTTGGTGGTATATAGTGAAAACGGCGTTGAAAATAAAGGTCAAGTTAAGAAATAGCGGCCATTTACTGAAAAAAAAATGGTCAAAAACTAGTTTGTCCACACATAAGTCTACGTCAGTCATGCATGCTTTGTGCACGCACGGTTGACCATATTTCATAGACTTGCATGTGGACAAACTTTTTTTTTTTTTACCATCTTTCTTTAAACAATCGCCATTTCTTAATTTAGGCTTTACTTCCAGCGCCGTTTTCAATTATGTGTATACGGCGGAGATGCTGTAGTTAAGGTATTATCTTAAAACGATTTGAACGTGTCACGCCAATTCCGACAAATCTGCCAAAAGAAAAGTGTAAACTTTTCTTTTTGGACCACTCTGGATCTTATAATAGTCTTATACGATGACTCCTCTATGAAATACTGTTTTGTGTACCTCTCGATTCGTAACTATTTGGTAATTCCTTTTTTACTTCTTCCAAAGTACTTACCGTTATATCATCTTCATCTTTGCCTACTGCCTTGCAGCCCGCGAAGCAAGCCGTTACGTATGTGACGTTGTCAGAGCCACACACTGGAGAATACACGCCCTTCTCGCAAGAACAATCCATGTTGCAAGATGAGAAGACATCCAAGCTACCACAAAGCGAGGGAAAAGAAAGAATTGCCGTTGTGGTGAAATAACGATAATCTTACTGAAACTTCCGGCAAATAAACTGAAATTGTATTCGCGAATAAATTGTATTAAAGAAGTGTTGGAGTATGATTTATGGAGATTCGATCTGCCAGCGGACCTAGCTCGATGGTCGAGTGGCAAGACGTTTGTACCAGTAAGCAGAGGGTCGTGAGTTCGAGTCCCACCCGGGTGATATTATAGAAGGAACAGCTAAGGCTGACGTGGAGAAATTTAATCACTTGAGTGTTGTAATGCATTTACAAAACACAGAACTAAATATCTGCTTGGGATAACTTACAACTGAGTTCTCACTGTTTGTAATACAGCTATGATTGGTACATTCTAATTGTTAAGGTTTTAATACAAGTGTGGATATTATCGCTCTAGAAACTCAAAGGAGTTAAGGGGTAACTATATTAACTCTGTGAAATCTCACTTGTTTCCGGTCACGTGACCACCGGCGCCATATTGAGTTGTCAGTCCGGCAATGTCGATGTTGGGGCATCCCAGGGCCATCATGCTGCCATACCCTAACACGCACAGAACTTGGACACCAATGGTGAGTTTGGCATAACCCCGCTGGCTCCCTGCTGCCCGCGAAGACACTACACCTCCGAGCATGATACCGATCAGGGAACCAGGCATAATAGTAAATCCTGAGTGTAGAGAAAAAAAACGGGGGTTTTCCCAAACATCGGCTTCGTTATTATGGATTCGGCTTCAGAGTTTTTTTTTTTTTCATCTGTGAATCGGGAGACTTTAGCTCAATATAGATTGATTGCATATTCAGCAGCCATATCTGTGAGGTGTGTTTTGTTATTTTAATTCATTAAAAACTAATGGAATCGGTGCGTCTTAAAAGAAGTACCGTTGGAAAGGCCTTCATTCGTTGATTACTTCAAAATGACAGCTTGCCAGAAAGAATAACTTCACAGGGAGTTTAGTCCCCTTACTATCTTTCAACCAAGTATGTTTTTCAACAATAATTACGCCAGTTACTTTTCGGATAGCTGCAAATGATGGACTATAGCTTTAAAGCTAGCTTTCGTCTCTTTCAAAACATATTGCCAAATTCAAGTTTGGATTCCACCTACTCCAAAGAAAGGGAAGAAGAAGCCGGAAAAAAAGTTAAGTTTTGGGGAAGATAAAACCCATACACAAAATATACAGCGGCTGTGAAAACATATATAGCCTGAAATGGGAGCTTTAACTTACCTAATAAAAGCCCAGCCCTCACTGGACTTATTCCAAACTGGTACTGCATGTACTTCGCGCAGAACAACCCGAAACCGGAAAAGGCAATCACCAGCATGCAGTAGCCCATCAGAGAGGTCATGAAGATGGGATTGGTGAGAAGACGCCACAGTGACGCCACAAATTCTGAAAAAGAGATAATCCATGGTGAAAAAAAGTCAAACGAAGTAGACAAAGGTAAGCGGTATCATAACCTTTGATCTTTTTTTTTAAGGGTCTCTATAGTTTTGTACAATTTTTATTATTATCCCAAAAAAAAACACGTGTGCGTGCTGCGCTTTCAGCAAAACGAAAACAGTTCACACCCATCGCTACGTGATTTGTATTACCTTCTTGTGATCCGTGGACAGAACATTAAAACAAATTACATAAGTGATTTGAATGATTCTTGTACTAAAAGAAAGCTTATGAATTGGGCTTTCATATCCTAGATTTTGAAAATGCTACATGCAGAATTTCACTAAAACAATGGTCCCGACATTTTGGTGTTTTTTTTTTTACTCACCCTGTATGGGAAATGTGGACTGAAGAAATACCTAAATATTTGTATTCGTTTTAATATTTGAAACGGAATAAAATGCGTTAAAGAGGTTGTGGAATGCTCGAAGACATTTCCGTCATTTTTCGGGTATATGTAGCCTAAGGTGTGATGAAATAAAAACGACTATTGTGCCTGACATGAAATGAGTACAAAAGGTACTTTTGAGAGCTGTTTTTAGGTCCTGTTTCGACCCGAACGTGCAATTTGTGTAAAGGTCGTCGTTGGGGGCAGCAAACAAAACATAGTAAATCGTGACGTAATAAACAGGACTCGTTTATACCACGCTGCATCGGGAAATACCCTCATAAATGGTGAAGAATCCTTAAAAAAAACCCTGGATCCAGACCCAGATTCGGATCACTTCCAAAATCTAATCGATTTGAACTTGTAGCAAGGACCTCCCCTAAAATTTGTTTCATGGAAATCCGTCCATAACTTTTTGAGTTATCCTTTTAACAGACAAACCAATCAACCAACCAACCAACAAAATCCGATGAAAACATAACCTCCTTGACGGAGAAATATGTTAAAGAATAGATGTCAGTTACCTTTTAAGGCAACAAGTATCGGTTGTCCCTCATGCTTCTTGTGATGTGTAGCTATTTGTGTCATGGCTACGCCCCCTTCGCCCCGCCCACCTCTCCCTGGCCCTCGTCCAATCATTGTTTTGCAGCAGTCAGGCATATGGAGGCCGAAAAAGTACGTTTTCGGTTTGCGGAGCTTCCGCGGGAAGAAGAAGAAAGGGACGGCGATCAGGCACAGCAAACAGCCGTAGATGATGAAGCCCAGCCACCAGGCGCCTTGCCATTGAGGATCCCGGGGGGTGAGACCGAGCTCCGAGACGTCGGTCTTGTAGAAATCCACGAAGAGCGACAGGCAATAGCCGCTGATCGCGAATCCAAACAGGGGAGTAATTGCCATTGGCAGAAACATCAGAGCTGTTGAAAAATCAGCCGAAGGGAGCTGTTAGAGTATTATTTTGAACTCTATGTGGAGGAGAAAATTTCAATTGCATTATACTAATGGTAAGGTTTTACGCAAATTATCGGGAATCCCACACAGCTGAAATACCCAAACCAAGCTCGTCCCGAACGCACAAAATTCAATTTATTTAAATCTGAATGATTATTGGTGCAAACTTTGGCCAAGTTGAGCCCATTCTTGGCGTTAAAAGGTAATCCTTTACGTTAGCACTGCCTGGTTCACTAAGGTGACAGCCGGTTAGTCGGTTAGTCGGTTATTCGGTCAGTCAGTCAGTCAGTCAGTCTGTCAGTAGTTGGTCAGTCGGGGAGTCGGGGAGTCGGGGAGTCGGTCAGTCAGTCTGTCGGTCGGGGGGGGGGGGGGTTCGGTCAGTCAGTCAGTCAGTCGGTCGGTCAGTAGTCTGTAAGTTGTCCAGTCAGTCAGTCATTCGGTCGGTCACTTGGGGAGTCGGGGAGTCGGTCGGGGAGTCAGTTGGTCAGTCGGTCCGTCGGGGAGTCAGTCGGTCAGTAGTCGGTCAGTTGTCCTGTCAGTCAGTCAGTCATTCAGTCGGTCGGTCGGGGAGTCAGTCAGTCAGTCAGTTGGTCAGTCGGTCAAGTAGTTGGTCATTCAGTCTGTCGGTCAGTCGGTCAGTCATTCTGTTGGTCAGTCGGTCAGTCAGTCTGTCGGTCAGTCCGTCGGGGAGTCGGTCAGTCAGTCAATCGGTAAGTCAGCTCTCTCAGACTAGCAAAATACCCATATAGATTGGTAGAATGGCCTTCTCCACCGCGTCATCGACGTACGTCACCGACAGCGGTATGATGGCGGAGGTGCCGACCCCAGACAGCAACTGGCCCAATATGATGGGCCACGTCTTTGCGAGTTGGGAACCAGACGCTTCGATTTCCTCGGCTGTGCACGGTGTTGCGTTCGCCTGAGCATTGCAGGTGAAATCTGAATACAAACGTTTTAAAACCACACGGGCAATTACCTTTGAATACTTGGCCTTTGTAAACTGTCAGTGCACAATCAGGTCACGGGGCGATTCAGGAATGCTAGAATAGTCCCAGGCTGGATTTGACCTGAATCTGGGTCCTATGGAGCCTGATAGTTTCCCAGGTCAAAATAACACCTCTCGGGTCAAATGATAATCGACAATTCTTTGACTCGTCAGTCGGTGTTATTGATTTCAAAATTCCTTCTTAGTCCGACCAATACAGGGTGTATCAAAAAAAAAGAAAACCCAGATGTAAATGTAAGTAAGTAAAGTCTGTCGCGAGCCAATGTGGCAGCGCTCATCAGGCCGGCGTTTATCTCCAGTTTCAGTAGCATGAAACGACTGAGAATATTTCTACTCCCCCTGGATGGGATGCTAGTCCATAGCAGGTTACTCCCCAGCTAATGCCGGTACCCATTTCTACTCCTGGGTGGAGAGGGGCGAGTGGGGATGAAGTGGCTTGCCCAAGGACATAATATATGACCAGCAGCTGGAATCAAACCCCAGACCCTCAGATGTAAATGTAAATTATAAAAAATCTCATAAATACTTTTCAAATAAGTCAAACATCCTGTGAAACACCAGTACGTCCTCTTTCCAATGATACCTTGATTGTGTGTCTGTGGCCACGGATTACAGCGCATTTCTTTGTTTTTTCCGTCAAGGGTCAAAACCTGTACTGGGCTACTTTGTGCGAAAAAGGCAACTAGTATTTTGGGCATGTGGAACGGTTTTCAATGAAACAATTTATTCAATTTTGACACAGTAAACCACTCTCATTGTCGAAGATATCGCCCCTCATGGCCCAATGCATTGAACGTGGCCACCACCGCTCTGCTCAGCACGTACGTTTCAACCTTCACATAGTCTATTCCAACTTTGCATAACAAACAAGCCATCAATCTCAGCCAGATAATACCTGGCCCAGTACGGGTTTTGACCCTTGACAGAATAACAATGAATGCTCAGTCATCAGTGGCACAGACACATAATCAAGGTACCATTGGACGGATGACTCATTGGTGTTTCACATGATCATTAACTTATTTGAAAATATTGATTAGATTTGTTAAAGTTTCCATTTACATCTGGGTTTCCTTTACAAAATTATTTACATATTATTTTCCAGTTTTTTACCTTTTAAATAATTGAATTTGACAACAACATTCACGTACCCTTTTCGTAGAGCAATGTTCCAGCATTCTGCTCTGATTGGTTGACATTGGTGACGAAAATTTCGTCAAGGGCCGGGTTGTCGTAGATGAACTGAGGCAGCGCATTCAAGAACGATCCCAGGGCGACCAGCAGGCATGATATGCCGATGATTCTCGGCCGATGTGATCTAGAGAATAATCGACTTAGTAATTACATAATCGATTTTAGATTTTAACATCGCTGTGATCACATACAAAACTTTCCGTTTTACGACGTTAACCCTATGGTTAGACAAAAGCGGTATAGTATTAAAACAAGTAACTCGACTCGATCTTCTTGACCTAATGACTCGACTCGACTCGAGTCACTTCCTTAAAATGACTCAACTCGAGTCACAAAATTCAGTGACTCGTTACAACTCTGCGCCATAATTATCACCACCATCATCACCACTCACCACCCGACCCATACACATCCATCAACAAGCAATGTATGTGACTAGCAACCACCAGATATTCCACATGCCTGGACCCAATTTCAGTTGCTAAGAATAAATTTTCCAAAGCAAACTTCGGTACTAAGCAAAATTGTGCTGTGAAACCAGTCACCAGTAATTATTCTATGCTTACCTCCCTCCAAAGTGTGCCACAAACAGGACCCCGCTCAGCGAAGAGACATCGTTCAAGGACAACAAGAGAGCAGACTCCGAGCTCTTCAACTGAAACCTCTTCTCGATGGTCGAGACGACACCAGCCACGTACACTCCATTGGCTCCGATGGTAGACATAAACATGAGACCAACGAGGAGTACGTACGCGTTTGGATGAGCGAATACCTGGAGGCAACGGCACCTTAGGGCGCCGAGACCACACTGCGCGTGCGCGTCCTCCTTGTCGTCAAGGACGTCCTCCATGATGACGTTGTCGAAGTTGCCATTTTTTTCTTGAGTTGGAAGCTCCTGATATTTTGGATCCGAAGAACCATTTCTGTCTTTCGTCTGCGACATTTTGACTGGTTAGCGACGCAGTGTTCCACTACATGAAAATATATGAACTTTGAACGAGTTCTACAACTGAATTGGAAAATGCCAACAGCTACAGCTAGAGCTAAAGACCTACAACAAAAGACCGCTCTTTTTTCGTGCCTGACATCATCACAATTCAAATGTCTGTAACAGTTGATGCCACATCGTGAAATGTAAACTTTGCACCGATAATCCCACCCCGAAAAAAACCTCTGAACAGTTTATAATCTGTTTATACAATGACTTAGGGCACAACCGACCTAGTTTATCAGTTTATTCAAGGATGTCTGATAATGTTTGGAGATTCCCTCAGTAGCTGGAACAATCTTAAAATAATCAAAACAAATGTTTATTTTGCCGTAAAATGCAAACGCAAATAAAAGCAGGCTGGTCGTGTTGCACAAACTGTTGTTCTTTGAATTAAAGGGCAATACCGCATGGAAAGCGTCCAATTGGGCTACAAACCCGTTGAAACGAAATGATGTTAATCGGAAAGAGCATTTAAAAGTAGTACATGAAACGTCAACACAACCATCCTTTAAAAGCTGGGCGTTCTTTGTGTTATTCGTGCGAGAACGAATTTCGGGGGTCAAATTTTGACTCTCCCAAACCGAACTATTGGTTGCCAGTCGTGAATCTTGCCGCACATGTTCCACTATGCGCATCGCATTCTACGGACGTGCGCGAAACACGTGTCGGTGCTGTGTACGTGTTCTACATAACCCCCGAGGACCGACACACAAAAGGAGAACAACAGATCCTTTCAGTCCTCGGGTGTTGTGCTTTTTGTTGGAAACTCTGTAGTAAGATTGTGTGCTTAGTCTATGGGAGAGTGTTATGTTACAAAGGAGAAAGGAAAACACAAAGCATTGTCCTCGGGAGTATAGTAAAACACGACTGTGTTTGTATGTGTCATACACACATACGGCGTGTACCGTACATTGAATATACACGGCTGGAAATACGTATGGATATGCCACAAAATGTCCGCCGGGTCAAAAGTTGGCCTAAACAACCCGGATTTTTCGTCTTTTCTCGGGAACAGTGCGACATTAGGTTATTATCCTTTGAACCAGACCTTTGAAAAAGGATAAGTAAACAATCCAAAAACAAATTTTTTCAGGGATTTCAGGCCGTAATGTCCCTTAAAAGTGGAAGCAATATCGTTACGACAGTAGAACATTTTGCTCAGGTCAGTGTTGTAACACATCCAACAAGCTGGCCATACCAACTGAATTATGTTGATTAATTGTTTTCTCCCAGCAACAAAAATAGTCCGACACAATAAAACCCCACTTTATAACACGTCATTTTGACCTACACATCTTAGTTCGTGTTCAGTGCAGCTGCGTTTAGTGTTTTAAATCTGTGCGCGCGATTAAACGTTTTAATTTAGCTATCATGACTTATGCTCATTTTTTTGGTATGTACATGTACATGTAATTCGTTGTTTGTACATAGTGTCGGGACGGTAACCGTATTACATTAAACAGTAAAACCCCCGAAGTGAGGCCCGAAATCAACTTGCCTCAAAGATTACATGAACTAAGTTCATATTTTGATCGACACAGACAGAAACATACGGTCTAACAGGAAATAAATGCACAACCTATAAACCAGATGGATATAATAAGTAAAGTTGACAGTTTAACAACTTGAAGCCAAACAGTTGATGATATATCACCTGGATCAGTTAAATGTCCTATGATAAGGGCCAACAAATAAAATGCTAGGCCCTCTAGCTAATAACAGGAAGCATAGACATTCAAACAGGAACGTACGCAATGCATGTCGAACAGAAGTAGATGCCAGTTATAATGTCGATTATCTAACTAACTCCTGGCAGTGATGTAACTAAGGAGTGGAGGGGTGTGCTGGGGTACGCCAAGCACCGTCGCCAGCGGCCGGGCAGGGGGAGTACCAGCTGTGAAGGGGGGGGGGGCACACCTCAATATAAAACACAAAATAGTTCATAAACCTCCTATTTTGCCACCCCCTCAGCATTTGGGGGACAGGAAGGTATTAAAAAACGAGCATTTGATGGTTAAAAATCTATTTAGTGCCCCTTCAAATCAAAACAAAAACGAGCCCCCCTTCCTTACTCCATCCATCCTGCAAAAATGGAACCATACGCCACTGACGCCTTAAAGTTCAGAAAACATTAAACTTACCAAGACAAGGATGAATGGATGCCTAACTTGCACTGAAAACTTTCCGTCCAATCTTAGTGACAGGACTGTTCGATACACTCTCCAAAATTCTACTGCTGTCATTTACGCAACGTTGGCAGGCTCCACGGTGATCTATCATGCAGTTTTGTTTGTGGTGTATCGACAGATCCCAGTTCGGGCCTGCGCTGTTTCTTTTATATTTACTGCAACGTCACAGTACAAGTAAAGTTGAAGGCCGATTTCTGTCAAGTCGAGTGAGTTTTTTTCATTCTAAAGAATCGCCAACAGAGGTCTTTAAATCCGGTCAGTTTGAGCGGGGAATTCTAAAGCATTGGCCTCTTTTGTAAGGCCGCTAGGGAAAAGTTCACAAAGTGGCATTAAAAAAAAAGCTGACGGCTATTTTATTGTGATTATCGAAGCTGGGAGTTTCTTTACAAATTTAAGGTGTGAAAGAACATAGAGGCTTAGGGCTGAAAATGTAGTTGACACGGTCTCAAGGATTATTTTCGTTCAAGCACGCCTATTGCAAAAAAATTCGAAAACAAGTTTAGGTTACAGCGCTTTTATATGTCTCAGATCAAGACCTATAGGCTTTATTCAGGAGTCGGCCATATTAAATTGAAAGCGAATTAAACGAGTCATTTTTTTGGAACTTGCGAATAGAAATAAAAGCAATGAAATAAAGTTAATTACAAATTAATATCAGTCTGCTGTAATGAATAATTTCAAAATTTATGATTAAACATATCCTAACGTTTTAAGCGACATTTAAAAAAAACCTGAAAGTGAGGCTTGGAACGCTAAATAGTCTGGCACCATCCCATTCAACAGTTCACAATTTATAAAATACATAGGGCCTACAAGAAACACGATCAAAATGGCTTCCTCTTGAATAAGGTCACGAAACATTACTTGTGAATTAAAAACGAAATTAGAAAGAAACAAGCATAAAGCATTTTACAAAATAAAAGGAATACTTTCAAGTTTAGATTTAACCGGATTGTGCTAAGACAAAAATCTTTCTGTACTCAAGAAAGTGGATTCCTTACAAAATGTTATTCCTCTGTTATACTGTGAAATACGCGACAGCGAATTGGAGCGTGCAGGAACACAGCACGTCTGACTGTAAAAAGGCGCGAAACAAACTTTGACTTGCAAACAAGTGAAACTTTCGCTGGTACACGGACAACGTGTTTGGACAGGCGGCGTCTGTCAACAGAACACGTGTAAATGAATCGTGCGCGTACCATCGATTTTGCATTTCGAGACGAACAGTCAGCGACGAAGATGGATTCAAATTTGGACACCAATGCTCCCGACATGCTCATGCAAAGCAGTCCCCCAGGGCATGTTTTAGTTTATAACACCTCACCCACAGAGTCTGTGTCTTGATTGGCCGAGAGCGAGTCACATTTTACTTTCTAATTTTGCTATCTTTCTGTGCACGGCCAAAAGTACTATTCGCACAGCAACCAAAGTACTATACCATTAGCAACCAAAGTACTATTTCCACGGCGCGGTATTTGTGTGCAAATGCATGCTGGTGTGCGCGTTGCGCGTTGTGCGTAGCACGTATTATTCCAAAGAGAGCGCGCCGCAGACTTGGGTTCAAACATTTCGTGAAGGGGTAGTTTTTAAGAGAGAAATACATTTTCCACCAATTTTGTATTGAAATTGAAGTTTATTTCAACTGTGTTCAGATTAAAAAACTTAAAATATTAAAATCAAGCAGAATCTGCGGGTGAAGTGTTACAAAACAAATATTGAATGCTTTATCTCGTGGTGAAGTAAAACTAGCCTCCCTCGGTGATCCATGTACCATTCTATTTTCCCTCGGCTTTGCCTCGGGAAAATAGAATGGTCCATGGATCATATCTTTAAGCTTACGAGGTCTAGTGGAAACGTTTGCTCGAAAAAGAGATGGTTTTGGACCACATTGTTTCACCATAGCGCCCCCAATGAAGTTTTATATTATTAACCAACATTCAGATCCTTGTCATTTGATTGGTGGAACTCACATCACGTGGCATTCGTTATTGCTCCCATTCATGCCGCGGCTCAAAAAGTACTATCCGCCCATGGGGAATGGGAAATACTATTCAACAGTTAGGTTCATGACGCGGTATTTGTGTGCAAATGCATGCTGGTGTGCGCGTTCAGCGTTGCGCGTAGCACGTATTGTTCCAAAGAGCCAGTGCTACAGCGTTGGGTTCAAACATTTTCGTGAAGGGGTGGTTTGGAAGAGAGAAATACTCTTTCCTCCAGTTTTGTATTGAAAAAAGTTCAAATATATCAAATGACAAGGATCTATATGTCAGTTATATAAAACAAATATTGAGTGGCTTTAAATTGTGAAATGGGAGGAATATTATCTCTCGGTAAAATCTGGACTTTTCCAGTTCACTCGGCTTCGCCTCGGGAAATGGAAAAGTCCAGATTTTACCTTGCGATAATATTCCTCCCATTCCACGCTGAGCCACTCAATATTTGTATAATATACTGCACCACACGTAGGCCGGGTCCAAGTCCAATTTTTTGCCTCACAACTTGATCGAATCCTACTTCACGAGCAGCATTACGAAGCTCGAGGTCGCATATACATTAAGGTAAGGCTTTTACATGCATTTAAATTTTACCAGATAAAATGAGAGAAACTTAGGGTACAGGGTTAAGTTACCTCAAGAATTTGGAACTCCCAATGCCGTGCATGAGAGTGCCGAAACCTAAGATAGTGAAAATATGCAAAGCAAGACAATTGACTTTTATATGAAACAACCAGTCCAACACCATTTAGTGATGCATCAATCAACTGTATCAAAAGAAATGTCTGGTACCTAGTCTCTATATTTTCTACATATTCTCTCCACAGTCATGCCACCAATGTTATGCATGGTCAATATTTAAAAAATATATCCGATATGTTCAAGTCTGGTATTAGGCTTCAAATTGAAATCACTTTGCATCACTCTCAGGTGCAAAATGTTGAAGAAAAGTCTCCTATACAAATTGAATTGAGACCTTAAACTTGGCTGGTGAACTACCGAGGACATTGTCTTTGCCTCTTGAAAAGTTTGGAGAATGTTGTCAGCTAAAGGGTGAGTTAAGTTGGCCTGTTTTTGTTTGACACGTTTTTCTGCACTTAAGGTATCATGCAGTCTGGGGCTGAGTCATATATTTGTTTATTTATTACATTTCTTTACCCAGGATATGCAGGAACAGTTTAAAACTGGTTTCCATTGGGCCCTGCATACATTACAAATAATAAATAATGTTACGTTAAGTACAACTCATATTACTAGGGAGAAAGTGCATCGGTGAAAGAGACGACGAACATTAACACTTACAAATACAGGTATTTTAGAAATATTACAGAAATAAAGCTATATTACAAAGCACAAGTTCATTTCAAAAATTCAAGCATATAGGCAGGCGCAGATCCCGGGGAAGGGACCAAAACCCGCACCCAGCTCTGTCCAAAAAATATTTTAACCCCCCCCCCTGATCTGACACCCAAAAACAATTACACCGTTACTAATATGCGCCTGTGCACAAAATACGGACAGAGCCAGCTGGGGCCAAGTTCGCGCAAGGACTATAGTTGACCAATGGTTAACTAACGTTTGCCCGAACTCTGTCTAGTCGACGGTGGTTGACTACGCTAGTCGACTATTTGGAACCAGCCTTCTGGTAGCAGACCAGTAAATAAACTTCCATTGACCCCAATGGTAAATGCTCCCACTTCAAAAATTCGGGAAAAATACTCACAACTCTCCAAGGTGTTCGAGACACACATCAAATTAAAGCTTATTTCATCATCTTTTTTTTTTTTTTTTTTTTTTGGGTCAACTGATGACTTTTAGGAGAAATTTCCAGCTGAAGATGATCACCCCTGAAAAAAGTCCTGAAGCCATCGCCATTTTGAAAAACGATGCCTACACTCCTTGCAAAGAGTAAGGTCCAAATTACATCAAAATTACACAAAACTGCAAGCTCAGAGTCCTGTGCACCAAGTCCCGGTGCACGTTTTAGTTTTTACAAACCCAAAACCCTCAAGTTCATGGCCCACAGCATGCTCAATTGAGGGCATTTTGAGGCATGCAAATGATTTGGCCGGCGCAGGCAATACTGGATTTACTTACTGGCACCCACATTCTGGGGTTGGTTGCTTCGCTGGTAACCCATAGCCACGCGCATTCATAACGCAAGCAGAGAGCCAGGATCCAGAAGTTTTGCGACGACATTTTGATCAGCGTTTGACTAGAGACGTTCGCACGTTGCTATCAGTGCGCAGGCGTAAGGTACGTAACAAATCAACCACTGGTCGACTAATGGTCCTTGCACGAACTTCGCCTGGGTTACGGGGGTATATGTACATGTACACTATCCTGCAATATGAGTTTTACTAATCGTCGGATGTGAACAGTGCCTCCATTGAAAGTATCTTAGGACCCCCCCCCCCACCTATTGATTTTACGGAGCCAAGTGTCCACATTTCAGCATTGATGTGCTGATGAATTTATACATCCGTTTCCTTGGAGGACTGTGTCTTTACCACGTGGCTAGCCTCTTTGCCATCCCCAGTAGCCTCTTCATCGTTGTCGATCGCTGGCTCGTACTTGTTTGTCTGAAATGGACAAAAACTCATAAAATACAACTTAACACAGAACAAGACATTTTCACTGTAGATTCAAACCACGTCGTCTAATTGGAAGCTCGTTGCATTCATACCAAACACCAAAGTTTTCTACAAAAGTATATCTACTAACCATAGCTGACATTTCGTCAGGTTATTTTTTTTATATAACCCACTTGTTTGTCCTTGTGCTTTTTAAGCACCATTTTATCACTCAGTCGCACCCCTTACCCTGTAAATGAAGAATGCGCCAACGCAGAAGAGCAGGCTGGCCAGGAACCTGAAGCCAGCCGCGAAGCCGATGAAGACGAACCTAAGACCTGGCCGGTCGTACACCAAACATTCCCCCGTAGCATCGCACGATTCCTGCCAGTAGGAGCACTGACTCTCGAGGCTCGCACCCAGAATGATAGGGGCCGGTATGAAACCTGTGGATTTGGAGCATATAAAGTGTTTGGGGAAGTCACTTTGACGCCATCTTGGGACACCCTGTGGCATTGCATGATTCTATAGCCAGTAGGAGCACTTGCTCTCGATGCTAGCACCAAGAATGACAGGGGCAGGCAGAGGTCACAAGGGCGCCATCTTGGGGGTTCAAAAATATACAAATCTTGCGTCAAATCTCGTCAAGTCTTGTGCAGTTGCACGTAACGGCAGCCATATTGGGAGTTCCATAAAGTTAAACATGACAACTTCACTTGCACCGTTCCTTGATAGTTTGACAAAGGTATTGCACGTACTTATTTCCTTCATGCACATTTTAATTAAACTGGGATGTAACAAGTAATTAACAAGACTTACCGAGTACTTTACTGAAAAGTGATGTCAGTCCCATTAACAGATTTCTGTCCTTGTCTAAAACAGACCTAGAAGACAATAAATTTAGAAGGAAAAGCACTATAACTAAAAAACTTTAAATGGCTTTACAGGTTTATCTGAGGATTGGTATGAAAATCTTTTTTATAGGTAGTTAAGTTAATAAGATAGTAGCGCGTCCAGTTTTGGAGTCGGAAGTGAGCAAAAAGGATAAAAACCGTGAAAAGTGATCCTCATTTCTTTAAGCTCTATAGTTGGAGCTTCTACACATGTCACTTCTTCGTCGGTCGGTCTGTCGTCTGTCTGTCTGTCTGTCTATCTGACCCCCCATAATGTACCAAAAGTATGTTCCATTTGTGCCATCGGCGTCGCATTTTCAGCTGTGGCAGGGATCATTTTGATTGATTTCATGCAAGACTGTCATGCAAGACTTATTGCAACACGGTCAGAGCTTATTGTGCACTCGCACTTTTTTCTATCCTCCTAGGGAGTACCAATTGCCACTTTCTATTTTCTCCCAGCTTAGAGGTTCCTGATAACTATCATTTTGATCGATTTCATGTAGCCTAAGAGTTTCATGCAAGACTTCTTACAACACGACCAGAGCTTAGGCCTATTTTGCACTCGCACTTGCACTGTACAATTAACATCTTCCTTAAACAAGGCGGACGCCATTTTGTGCAGGGGTTGGACGTTATCCAGAAGGAGGAAATATCCGTCCCTGAAATTGACAAAGTATGGTGTTCCGTATGTGCCATCGGCGTCGCATTTTTCGTAAGAGCTTATTGTGAACTCGCACTTGTTTCATCTCCAAAAAAATATTTGCAAAAGTAGAAGGTATTGCTAGAACATTGTACAAGTTGTAAAATTGTAATGATAAATTCGATTGAATAGAAGAGTTTCTCAAAGCCACGGATATGTCACTAGATAAGATGGGCACTCTCACCTGAACTTCATCATGAATGTGGGGTTAAACGACATGGATGAGATTGCCATGGTGACACCAAGGATGATGATGAATGGAAGCAATAGGTCACAGTTCGACGCGCAAGCGCCCTGGAGAGCGGAACCGGAAGCTGGCTCGTTCAGGGCACCATAATCAGTTTGGTTGATGCAAGCGCAGCCTTGGTAAATCTGTCAGAACAAAATTAATCACACATTTATACGCTCCTTTTTTTCAGCTTTTTTTCGACCACTTTTTGTGGAATGTTTGTTCTGTTTTGTACCACTGTTTGTAATTCATTGTTGAGGTCAAATAAATGATAATAATAATAATAATAACAATAAGTAGTTGTAATTCATTACACCTTTGTTTATTTAAATTCCTCTGTCCTTTCTTATCATTAAATCTTCGATGTACAACACAATTATTTTAGGTGTGTCCAAAATAGGCCTACTGTTTCAAAAATATTAAGTTGAAGAATTGGCGTTTTCAGTTTAAAACCAATGCTGATAAATTCACTGCAGGACGATTCCACGTAAGATGCTCAGAATCTTACACCATTCTAATGCTCGAATTGGCCCACCGCGGATTAGACTATACTTGGTGAGTAAAATTGGAAGTAACCTGGATTAATTTTTCTTCTTAAAAACAATCAAATGTGATGCACCAATGAAGTATGTCTTAAACAAGCATGTTCTTCCACTCATCTTAAAGAAAAAATACTGAATGTGATGCATGCTATCGGAAGATTTACATGTTTTACTAAAATAATCGTTTTTAATAGCTGTCCGTGGAATGCAAATGGAAGCTATTATTGAGTTGAGTGAGAATTACAGATCACACACAAGCATTCCAATACAGCATGAGTCAATTAAGACTGAGACATTTTTTTTACTGTCAGCTTTTGTGTTTTGAATATGAGGAACAAGTCAAATTCTTCTTTTTCCTCCCTTAAATATTGATATGGCGATTGTTGGTTGCTTTCCTTTGCAACTTTTTGTTCATTCGTGAAGGTGGGAAAACGTCCATGTTCCACTGTATTTAATGGGTATTCATCAGTTCATAGAACGGTAATGATAAGTGGTGGACATCTGAATTTTGTTATTTTTTTAAAATAAGATAGACATAACTTGAGAACAGAGCATGCAAATTACGTGAATTCACACTTACTTTCAATAACATGTACTCTATCCCTTTAAACGGAGCCAGTAAGAAATGTTTTTCGAAATATTGTTTCCCAATTCGGTCCCTTTGTTTTTGACTCACCCTGTACTATTAATCTAGTGGTCTTTCGATGCAGAACTATTTGGTAATTCTTTTTTTTTTTACATTGTACTCACCGTTCTATCAGCTTCATCTGCACCCACTGTCTCACAACCGGCGAAGCAAGCCGTGACGTATGTGACGTTGTCAGAGCCACAAACGGGAGAATAAACACCCTTCTCGCAAGAACAATCCATGTTGCAAGATGAGAAGACATCCAAACTAACACAAACCGGGAAACATCAAGAAGACAGAATTGCAAAGATTTTGAAATAAATGTAAGTACATATTCCGGATTGGGGTCACAAAGAGAGACAGAATAAGGAACGAAGATCTTAGAAGAAAGACAGGGGTGCAAGACATAATAGTTGAGATCAAAAAAAAAAAAAAAGTTGGGCAGGACATGCATGACAAGAGACAACCACAGACAGACCCTGAAAGTTAGTTACGGGACGCCATTATCATTGAAGAGGAAGAGAGGGAGACAGCCTAAGAGATGGAGAGATGAACCTCTGATTTCATAGGGAAAAGAAATGAAACAAAAACAACTGGCAAGGGAAAAAAAAGTGGAAAGTGTTAGAGGCCTTTCATCAGCATATTAGTTGAATTAGGCTAATGATGATGATGACCAATTCCGGCAAATAAGCTGAATTTGTACTGCACATACGTTCTATTAAATAACTTTTGGAGTATGATTTATGGAGACTGTGATCCTGCCAGAGGAACTCGGTGCTCGAGTGGTAAAATGTTTGCACCAGTGAGCAGATGGTCGCGGGTTCCAGTCCCGCACGGGAGACGTTATATGCTGAAATGCTGAAATCGTTGAAAAGCGTAATAATGCAGGGAAATCTGTAAAACTTATCTGTTTTGCAAATGTTCAATTCCCGTCACTTGCTCAGTCTCCGTTTCGAATTCACGAAGGGTCAAATTGCATATTATGCGACGCTCAAATTTGTCCACATGGTCCGCAATGAAAAAGAAATCACATCCGGTATGGAATGTATGCATTTCTATGAGAAAGTTTTCGGATAGCATTTGCGTGCATTGGCTAACTGCGGTCTTAAACAGCTTCAGCCATATGTCTTTATATAGGTCATGATAAGTTACCCAGAATGCCATCCCCACTTCCTTCACAAGATTCTGTGAAGCTCATCAGCCCTTCCCAGCACCCTGTTTGTAGGGCGGGGGGTACGAGCAAAGATAACTCTGTGGAACCTTACTTGTTTCCAGTCACGTGACCACCGGCGCCATATTGAGTTGTCAGTCCGGCAATGTTGTTGTTGGGGCATCCCAGGGCCATCATGCTGCCGTACGCCAACACGCACAGAAGTTGGACACCAACGGTGAGTTTGGCATAACCCCGCTGGCTCCCTGCCGCCCGCGAAGACACTACACCTCCAAGGATTATACCGATCAGGGTACCAGGCATAAAAGCAAAACCTGAGTAGAGAGAAAATTGGAGGTTTTCCAAACATCGGCTTCAAAGTCTCGAAATCTAAATAAAAATCTAAATGACCTGGGAAAAAACTGTTGTCAAGGAAAAGTATCATTTTTTAAATCAGAAAAGGGCTAGACAAATTTGGACCCGGTTTCCAGGTTAATTCGCCCCTGGAGTTGTTGAAGTGTGTATAGCAAAGTTGGAGCTTTACCTACTAAAAGCCCAGCCCTCACTGGACTTATTCCAAACTGGAACTGTATGTACTTCGCACAGAACTGTTCGAATCCGGCAAAGGCAATCACCAACATGCAGTAGCCAATCAGAGAGGTCATGAAGATGGGATTGGTGAGAAGACGCCACAGTGACGCCACAAATTCTGGAAAAGAAGCGGAAACCCCATGATCCAAAAGGTGAAAAGAAACAGAAAAAACAGGTAATTTTTGATACTTTAAAACCCACTTCAGTTACCTTTGATTGCGACCAGTACTGGTTGGCCCTTATGCTTCTTGTGATGTGTAGCTATTTGTGTCATAGCCACGCCCCTTTCGTCCCGCCCACCACTCCCTCGTCCAATCATTGTCTTACAGCAGCCAGGCATCCGGAGGCCGCAACAGTAGGACTTTGGTTTGTGCATCTTCCGCGGGAAGAAGAAGAAAGGGACGGAGATTAGACACAGCAAACAGCCGTTGATGATGAAGCCCAGCCACCAGGCGCCTTGCCATTGAGGATCCCGGGAAGTGAGACCGAGTTCCGAGACGTCGGTCTTGTAGAAATCCACGAAGAGTGACAGGCAATAGCCGCTGAGTGAGAATCCAAACAGGGGAGCGATCGCCATGGGCAGAAACATCAAAGCTGTTGAAAATCAGCAAATGGCCGTAGGCTGTTAGAGTATTATCATGAAACCATTTTGTTACGATTGCATTAATTAAAGTTCAATGGACTACATGAGGCTGGGGTGCGCCGTTGAAATTCAGCGTCCGACAGCCTCCCAGGGACACATCTCACCATGTCTTCATTTTGGTTGCGAGCTTTGTCTGATATTCCTTCCTGCCTTCCTTGAAAGTGCAGCCTCATATGTATGAGGATGAACTTCAGTGTTACTGTTACGTCCCATCCGAAGGATGCAGTAATAATGATTAAGTGCCTTGCTTACGGGCACAAGTGTCCAGATCCGGGCTCGAACCCACGCCACTGTTGCCTCTGAAACACCAGAGCATGAGTCCGGTGCTCTTAACCGCTATACCGTGACAGAGGTGAAAATTGGTTTCCAGAGTTACTGTATTTTGAGTAGTCACTGTATCCCGGGGCAAAAGAGGCTCACATAACATTATAATTGCATGGTGATAATGGTGAAGTTTCACACCAAACTTTTATCTGTAATTCAAATAAAACTAAAATACCTACCCCAACGAAATTATTTTTAAAAATAAGACAAGGTAAAGCTGGTCTGAGCGCACACAATTCTACACAAATGATTCTGAAAACTTCGGCTAGGATTAGCCCATTCGTTGGTGTTAGGGATACCCCTATACGACAGCACTGTGCGGCCAGGTCGGGGCAGGTCAGGTCAGTCAGGTACACAGAGGACATTAGGCTGGTCTATATGGGCCTCTTGGACACGGCCCAAAAATACCCACACAAATAGATTGGTACAATGGCCTTCTCCACTGCGTCATCGATATACGTCACAGACAGCGGCAAGATGGCGGAGCTCCCGACTCCAATGAGCAGCTGGCCAAATATGATGGGCCACGCCTTTGCGAGTTGGGAACCAGACGCTTCGATTTCTTTGGCTGTGCACGGGGTTGCATTCGCACTCGCCTGAGCGTTGCACGTGAAATCTGAATACGGATTTGAATATCAAAAAGGAAATTGCATAATCAACAATTACCTATAAAAATCGTCACTTATTTGGGCTTTAATTTTTTACATGAACGAGGCAAAGGCCTATCTCGTCTATCCAGAGAAAGTATAACTGCTGTAAAAATGCTTGGAGTAATTGAACTGCAGACAACAATATTGAAAAGTCTTGCTATTTTGTTCCAGTTTGTACCATGAAATTAACGCACTGTACAATAACAAATGTATACACTTCATCATAAAAATTGGTACTTCGGGAAGTGGGGGAGGGGAACAATATAACTCTCCCGTAATCAATAACTAATCACTATCAATCAACGGTATGTTACAAATACATTTTGCTTGTATATTTAACACGTTTCTCAGTTTTGTAAAGTTGTTAATCCTTCTTGCGAATTACGAACGCATTGACAACATAATCATTTGTAATCGTCTAAAGTTATTGCAATAATATCCTTAAATTTAAACGGCTAGGGAATGTATTTTTTTAATGCAATTCTTGAAAATGCACCTTTGTGGCCAATTTCAGTTTATTTTCAATTTTCTTTTTACAATTTTCAAAGGGTATTTTGGTGCCTTTTGGATCTTTATGCTAATGCGAATTTCCATATTCATGAGAAAAAAAGGTGATATCATTTCAGAAAACAGCTATTTCAGCACGAAAAGGTACCTGAAATTTTGATATTTTGCTGTTGTAAATTTTCTTTTCTTTGGTGATTCGTTTGTTGTGTCAGTACATATAGTACGCCAATGAGGAAACTTTTCTTCCCAAATGTTTTCAATGAGCAGTTTTTTGAGTTAACATTTGAACAAAAAACCCCTTAACTGAACAGTGTCTTCCTGAAATGACATCACAGCAACATCGCCCTCAGTTGTCCGAAAAAGCATGGCAAATTTAAATGTTTAAAGTAATGCATAAATAAAAATACAATTTTAATAAAATTAACCAAAAAGGGATGTCAAATAGTTCTCATTCATTACAAGAGGAGTAGAAAATTGCACAAAATGTGTTCTAGGAACAATTCATTTCATGGACACTTTAACTCTTCCAGTGTGCCTTATCGACCGTAATACTAGAGTGATTTTGGTAAGAATGCGAACTGTACCTTTTCCGTACAACGATGCTCCCGGACTCGACTCTGATTGGTTGGCACTGGTGACGAAAATTTCGTCAAGGGCTGGGTTGTCGTAGATGAACTGAGGCAGCGCGTGCAAGAAAGATCCCAGGGCAACCAACAAGCAGGATATGCCGATGATTCTCGGCCGATGTGATCTAGGAAGTAGATGAAATAATCGAGTGCAGGGAAATTTCACATCCCTTTTTAGCTGCGGGATAGCAGCTCAACATATCACCGTGTCTCCCCGTTAGTTAGTTAGTTAGTTAGTTAGTTAGTTAGTTAGTTAGTTAGTTAGTTAGTTAGTAACAAACGCTTTTATTTGTTCAGTTCAAAAATGACTTTGTCAAATTTTTCAAAATGAATTTTTGCAGCCCTAAGCAATCTTCTTTTTATTTAGATTAATTCTAGGTTTTGAAATTTAGTTTGATAGGCTTACTTTGGAGAAAATGCGACTTTCTTGCCTGTTTTAGCACTTAGTGACGTCTATAGGTACCAGATGCACCCACAGCGGTTCAGGCGCTGTCATAATTTTACCCCATAATTTCCTCATCAATAAATACCCTGTTCTCTTCCTACAAATTTTGCCTGCTGGTATTCAATGTGGTGTTTTAGCGAACTAAAAATATATAAAGTTAATATCCTGCTAGTTACTATTTAGGCAAGTCCCAACACATAAAATGGTCTTTTCGTTCTCTTATATGGAACGGGGTCCTAAACGACATGAATTGCCTCAATCACTTTACCTCCCTCCAAAGTGTGCAACAAACAACACCCCACTCAACGAAGAGATGTCGTTCATGGACATCAGGAGACCAGACTCCGAGCTCTTCAATTGAAACCTCTTCTCGATGGTCGAGACGACACCAGCCATGTACACCCCACCGCCCCCAATGTACGCCACTATCAAGAGACCAAAGAGGGTGACGAAGGCGTTTGGATGCGCGAACAACTGGAGGCAACGGCACCTCAGGGCGCCTAGACCACACTGCGCGTGCGCGTCCTCCTTGTCGTCAAGGACGTCCTCAATGATGACGTTTTCGAAGTTGCCATTTTGTTCTTGAATTGGCAGCTCTTGATACTTTGGATCCGAAGACGCATTTCTGTCCTTCGTCTGCGACATTTTGATTATTTAGCGACTCGGACCGTACTGGTGAACAACTACCTGTGTAAAGAACGAACCTTGACCGAGTTATACAGTTGAATGCCGCGACTAGGGCCTATTCACAAACCGCTGTCTGTTGAAACCAACTAATAATGCAACGTTACCCAACATATAAAAATACCTTTTAGTCGTCTGACTGGATATCAAAGTTTAAATTTTGCGCCGATATCCCATTAAATAAAATTATTGCACATGAGCAGATCACTTTTTAAAGTGATGTTTCGTAATGCCTGGGAACTCTTCTCTGCACAGTGTGTACACAATTCGTGTAGACGATTTAACGTTAGGTGCCTACGACCTGCGTTCATTCTCGGCATACGGTCAAAAATTTACCTGCCTGAGAATCTGTCTAAACGTGTTAATGACAAGTTCATACTTAATAACACTTGCAGATTTGTAGTATTGCCTTAATTAAGGTTCAAATTACATTATAAACAATCTATAGTCACATTAAGATGTAATTAAATTACTGCGTAAATTTCAGGCAAAACGCGGTTGCGTCACGGCGTAGCCCTAGACCAGTCAACCTGACCCATTATGCAAGGTTATTTTTTGAAAATATTGAAGCTTACAAAATGTACCATTTTTTTCTCCAAATTTGCTATGTTTTTCTGTCAAGTTACCATTTTTGCAGAATTCTGCCAGAAATCAGCAAAACAAATATCCATTCTGTCAAATGTTGTGTCAAACTCGTTTTTTTAACAAAAACAACCTGTCAAAGTTAGCCGAAAATCGGCTAAAACAGTCAGCCTGAACAACATGTCAAACAGGAACACGCATGGTAACATAATACACTCTATATACATGTATATAACTCATTATAAGGCCTGATACTTTTCAAGGTCAAACCGACACTTTTGCCGGTCAAATATACACTACTCCGACTCGATTATCCGGTTCATTTTGACTCTGATACCCAGGCAAAGGTGTCGATTTTGACCTAGAAAAGTGTCAATCTTGACCTAGAAAAGTGTCAGTCTTGTCCCTGAGAAGTGTCAGGCCAAAAATAACCCGGATTCCGGAGTTTGAAATTAAGTTTACTTACCACGACAGGATGAACTCGCTCTGAACACCTTTCACCAAATTGTAGTCCCTGAATGTTCAATACTCTCTCCAAAAGTCTACTGAATGCTGCCACTTGAACAACGTCACAGCTCCACAGTGACTTGTTGTGCAGTTTTAATCCCTGTTCGGGCTTGCGCTTTTTCTTTTATGTTTACTGCAGCATTGAACGTCAAGGTAAGAAGCAGGTAAAAGTTGAATGCCGAATTCTGTCAACTCTCTCGAGCTTATTTTTATCCTTTACAGTCAGCAACAGAGGTACTTAAATCCGGTCTGGTCGAACGAGAAATTCTAAAGCATTTGTCTCTTTTGTAAAGCCTAGGGAAAAGTTCACAAAATGGTATAAAAAAATAGCTGAAGGCTCTTTTATTGTGATTATCGGGGCTGGGAGTTGTTTCTTTACACATTTCTTTGTAGCGCAATCCAGGGCCCCCAGGGAGAACAGTTCTCAGACAGCTGATGGGGCTACCCTGGTAAAATAGAACGATAAATAACATATACAATTAAGGTGTGAAGGTGCCGAGAGGTGAGCTGAGGGCTTAACATTTGGTTGGTATATCTCAAGCATGTCTATTGGAAAAGAAATTATGTTGTAGATCCTGCAGTCAAGTACGCAACAACTATTCAGCACATTTGAGTGCTGAGTAAAATATAAAAACGAAAATAAGCAGGAGAGTTTTACAAAACATTAATTTCAAATGTGACTGACATAATCTGAAGGACTTTCCCGTTAAGCAATTCTATTGAAAGAAACAATTTGTTTAAGTTACAGTGCTTCTAAAATATTTAATCATCAGGACCAGAGTACAAAAGTCCTGAAGCACACAACATGACTTTGCTTAGTTTCCTACCGAGCCCCCCCAAAAAGAGAGGAATTTACAAAGTTATTTTAAGTTTGGTTTGAACCCGATTGTGCTAACAAAGCAATCAAAATCATCATATGGCTCAGAAAAATTGATTATTAAATCATACAATTATGTTCTGCCGTTACTATAAACTGCACGATAGCGCTTGCTTATATGCGTGCACGTCGACTTTAAAAAGGCGCGAAACAAACTTTGACATGCAAAAAGTGAAACTTTCGTTGGTACACGGGCAACGCTTTTGTACATGCGGCGTCTGTCAACAGAACTCGTGTAATTGAATGGTGCGCGCACCATCGATTTTGCAGTTGTTTTAATTCAACAGTAAGCAGACTGCGGAGATGGGCACAGCTGTGGACGCAAATTCTTCCGAGATTTTCTTGCAAAGCAGTCGGACAGGACTTCCTAAACAGTAAGCACATGTTCATTTAATGTTTCAGTATATCTTTTAGCAACTGTGTGGCACAATTTTGAGGTCTCAGTGGAAACGTTTCCGCGGAAAAAATAGGTGGTTTTGGACCGCCGATATTTTGGGCCACGTTGTTATACCATAGCGCCCTCAATGAAGCTCCGTCGTACACACTACATACGACGTTGCGGCTGGGACCCCGGTATTTTGTCCAAATTTTTTGTCTCACAATTTTGTCAAACTAATTTGAGAGCAAACTTAAAAGTCAAAAGTCGAATATCGGGCTTTTAAACGTTTGTAAATTTTACTAGATAGAATTACGGAAACGTGGGGGACAGGGTTCAGTCAGATACAGACTGGGACCTTGACTGAGTTCAGAAAATAAGCAAAACATGAACAACAAAATCAGGCCAACATTTAATCATCCTTTACTTTAGTTTAGCCGACAAAATTTGACAAAATTTACCAAAATTTTCAAGAGCCAAAGACAAGGTCCTCAGTATTTCACCAGCCAAGCTTGAGGTCTCAATTAAAGGAGACCTTTCTTTTTTTTGCACCTGAGGGTGATGTGAAATGATTTAAATTTAAAGCCTAAGACTAAACTGACACATATCCAACCTTTTTTGAAAAGATTGACCTTTCAGTAGTCTGTTGGCATGACTAGGGAGAGAATGTGTACAAATAGAGACTAGGTACCAGATGTTTATTTTGATACAATTGATGGAGAATCTACTAACGAGGTATTGAACTGGTCGTTTCATGTCCTAGTCTATTTTCTTGTATTTGCATGTTTCAATATAATATAGTGAAACATGCAATACAAGAAAATAGAAGTTATGGGACTCTCAAACTCTCATACACTATAGTGTTGAGAGTCCCACATTTTTCAGACTGTCAGACATACATGCATGTGAGTTTCAAAAGCATTGACTTTGGTTAAATAGACTTTAATCTCTGTGCTCCTATCAGGACCTATGCCACTTTTTTTGGTTACATGGACTGTCAAGAGTGGCTGCTGCCCTCCTTTTTGTGAACAATGGGAGGGAAATCCATCAGCTATTTTTCAGTTTGACCTGGTTTTAGGTGGAGGTTAAATTTAGATATTGTTTTGAAATGAGTACAATTTATTGTAGGCCATTTACAAAAAAATGGCCTTGTTGACAAAAATGAAGATAAATAGTACATAATGACAGTTCAAGATGAGATACCAGCTCATGATGTCATCAACTGAACTTCAGAATTGTGCATCCCATGTCAAATCTTGTGACTCCTATTTTCTTGAGTGATGCTCCCCCTCTTCCCTGGATTATTACCTCTCAATATAATGCTTTTTTTCAGTTTAACCTGGTTTTAAGTGGAGGTTAAATTTAGGTATGTTTTGAGATGAGTAACATTACTTGAAGGCCGATTTCAAAAAATGGCTTTGTTGACAAAAATGAAGAAGAAAACTAGTACTTAGTAGTAGATAATGACAGGTCAAGATGTGATGCCATCTGATTTCATCAACTGAACGTCAGAATTATGCATTCCATGTCAAACCCCAGACAAATGCCCCCACTTTTCCTTGGATTTTATCTTCCAAATGCCCTTCCCAACTAAACTGTTAAACATAAACTTTTGCAATGTTATGGAAAGTTATGTTAGTGCACTTTTAGAAACTGTTGTTGGAGAAGTTTGACAGGAAAACTCGATCCTGCTTAGCAGCTTTAGGAAATTGTCCCCACGTACTCAAAGAACAGAGGCGCATCCAGAATTCTGTTTTGGGTGAAGGTGCAAATAACTGCAGTCACTGTAGGTTGTGAGCACAAAAATGCTTTCAATTTACCTAGAAAATTGTAAAGTTTATACCGTATAATAAAGGCATCACAAGATGGTACAAGGTGCTAACTTAAGGTTTTCTGGGTTAAAGTGTAATTGTTATTGATGATGACTTTTCTGTGGAACCTACAAGGTGACAGTTAACATTTTTATCTTCGAGTGGGTTTTTGAGTTGATGGCCATTGATTGAGAATCCACTTAAACAGATAAACATCTCTGGTTTCTGTCAGAGCTTGTTCTTTATCATTTATACGGGTGTATTATCTCCATATAAGTGTTGGTTCAGATGGATTTTGTTCAAAAAGTACTGGCACAAGTGGACCCACTTGTGAGACATTAGGGAAAATGTAGGTGTCAATTAATTGAAAAATCAGGTGAAATGGCAGTTTTTGTTTGGAAAGGAACTGGCAGGGGGGATTTTCTTGAACATTGGAACCATTTCTGAAGGTAATAACGAGGGGAAAAGCATGTTAGTGAAAAAATAACAACCTGTACTTTTTAAGTGGATCACACCACGGGCCTTGTGCACGAGTCGGCCATACTGAATTAAAAGTGATGTTAACTCATAATTTTTGGAACTTGCGAAGAGAAATGAAAGCAAGTTAATTACTAATTAATTCAAGTCTGCTTCATTGAATAATTTGAAATTTGTAATTAAACATACCCTAATGTTTAAAGCCAGATTAAAAAAAATATGACAGTAAATTATTAAAATTAAGGCTGCATCATGCCGCATAAATAGTCTGGCGCCATCCCATTCAACTAGTTAACAATAAATGAAATTCATTCAGGGAACTCGACAAAAATGGCCACTCGTCATTTTGTGCCAGTTACTATTAAACGCTTTCCTGTCATTTTCCGCGTAAAACTCTAATCCGATTGTATGCGCTTGAACGGTTATTCACATTGCACAGATCAAGGGCAGCAGATACCATTATAACGGTAATCTCAAATGACACAAAAGGGCCTTTTATATGCATGAGTTGGCCATTTTTTCTAGTTCCCTGACTGAATTTCATTATGGAAGCCCAGACAAGTTTCAATTGAGATTACCGTTATAATGGTATAATTGTATCTGCTGCCCGTGAATACATAAAGCGATTCTGCATATTCATTCACTTTTATTAAACAACAAAATAACAACCCTGCAGAAACTTGTCTTTTGCCATAGACTGGAAATATCTGTCTGTCAGATAGATATTTCCAGTATGGCAATGTTAATGCTCCACACAGTCCTAAGTTGTGTTTTCCGGAATAATTATTGTTTTCTATCATGTCGTACCAGTTCAATTGGTTACTCACTTTAATCCCCAGTTCCCCAATTTGAAGTAGTTTTACACTTTAATACCTCTGCCAAACAACTATCCAGACGCATGTAAAACCTTTTGTCTTGAGTTTGTATAGCCTTTTGTCTTCTGGAGTGGCAGCCGAGCGCGTGTCATCGATCGACGCATCACGCCACTCGTTGGAATTTTCTTTAAAAGGGTCAGGCTGGGGCGAGCCTTTTGTTTACAGTTAAGGTTTTTTTGTGGAGGGTTATTTTTAAATCGAGGTATTATTCCTCGACACTTGATTCAGGACGAGCAAATTTGCAGTTCGGGCTGTATTCATGCATCCATCTGGTTTAGACATGGGTGTTGTTCTCGATAGATGATTTGGTATAGGTACGCGCGTCATTGCCCTACTTTCTTGTGTCATATCATGGACATTTTGTGAATAAAAGACCGACCATTTAAAAACAGTAAACAGACTGATGTTCAGCTCTAAAACAAGTTCAAGTTTCCAAACATTTTAGCCCTACAGGGAGGTGGAAACTTTTTGTGTTTGTGCTATGCTGATTTATGCCTTAAACATTTGTGACATCTTGACCATAATCATGGCATGCATGCATAATATAGAAGGTACAACGCGTTCTTTCGAAACCTTTAAGTAAAGAAGGTAAACATTAAATCCAGAAATAATTTACCAAAACTTAATACTTTATCAAAACTTGTAAAAATGTGTTTATATTATATGTCTACCTAGTTGATAAGCATAATGGAAACATATATGTTGGAAGGGCTAAACTTTAATACATGCAACAGTAAACTTTTTTTTGGGGGGGGGGTTGTTGTTTATTTGACAAAGTATGGAATTGAACTTCAAAAGAAGTTAAAATTCAGAATCTGGCAAGAACACTTGAACTGCAATCTGCATGTGTTGCAAGTAACACATGTGCTTAATCAGCTGGCGTAGGAATGTCAGTGAGATGATAAGCATAATATCTGCAAATCATGCTGTCATAGGAGGGCAAAGGGCTGAAGCAAAGTCCACGTTCATTTAATTAAATCATGGAAGCTACGCCTAAATGTATTGCTGAAGTATTTGATTGAACGTCCACACTAACCCTCCTGCTATGTGAACAGTCACAGACAGTAAAACAAAATCTATCCTCTTTCCCTGCCGTGCCTTTTACACAGGCTAGTCACCAGCAGTCAGATCATATTTCAAGCAAGCACTGTGACTAGTCAAATTCAGTCAACAGACAAAAGCAGGCAAGTGGTAGGCACAGCTGGCTTATCAATCACCACAGTCAAAGGATAGCTGTATCAAGTTACGTAAACAGTCACAGCCAGTCATGGGCAAAACATATTTTTCCAAAAAAATTCATGTATTTCTTAACATATTCTCGATTTCTTAGTTTTAGAGGGGGCGGGGACATTTGTCCCCCCCCCCAACTGATTAAATTTACACCACTTATGACTTTGCGCCTCTCTTTTTTTTTTTCCAGGGGGGGGGGGGGGGAAAGCGCCCCCTTGTGCCCCCCTCGCGACGCCCATGCAGCCAGTCAATCATGCTTTATGTAGGATGGGAGCTCTTAACTGTTGAAAACAGTCACTTTATTGATTTTGACTGAAAGGACAACTTGACACAGAATGTATGATTGCCTAGGAGGGTTAATGTGCGAGTATACTCCTGAGGAGGTTTCTGCACAGTACAGCAAGATGATGATTATGTACAAATGTACATGTAGTACCTGCTAATCCAGTACGACTTTGCGTGAGAATGTCTAGCTTAGCCGAGTCGTGATGAACTTTGAAATGTCTAAACCGGCCCCTGGCCAAATCATTCCCCGTTTATTGCCGTGACGGTGTGGATTATTAAGATAAGCTTATCACTAATTCAACAAGTTCTAGTGCATTGCTTCCAAAATCACTGCTAATAATATACCAGGGATGGGGCACACAAAACAAGGCCAACAATGCAATCGGGTGAAGTATCCAACTCAATGGGAAAGGTAATAAGACGAAAGGGTGGGTTTTATGGCCAATTGTACTTCGACAAAGGGGGGTTAGTTAAACAGCGGAGCTTTGATGTATTTTGGTAAAATGATGAGCAAGTCCAAGGGGCAACTTGTGTAAAATGACAGGTGAATTGGCCACTCGTTGGTTTTATAAAATACATCTTTTTTTTCTTTATTAGCTTGTTTATGCGAGATTCCGTTCTATATGAGATTCCATTCAGCATGGCACCATTTTGCAATGAAACAGAAATTGAAAATAAATTATCCGTGAGCATTTTTATTTCTAAGGAAATAAAAACCCTCACGATTAAGGAGTCACAAGAAATCCCGATAGTTTAAGTATAATTTGTGAAGGCCAAAAAAAACCCCCCTAAATAATATTAAAGTGAATTGAACAATTATGTTCAAAACGAATAACCTATGCGATGTATGGATTTTGTACTCAACTTTTCTGCACGCCTTGTTATTGAGGTGACTGATTTTAAGGCTCGCCTAGTTTATTGACAAACTGATAATGATTTTTTTTAAATGCTGGTAGTCTTATGAAAGGTTCTAGGCAAGATGGCGTGTATTGATGTAACCCTAAGTACATCAATCAAGATTATTCACCTAAGTATCAAGTGTGTATTATCGGAGTTAAGTGTATCTTGGAAACAAGTCCTTTGGAAACAAGTTGGACGTAGGGTCGACTTTGTAATGACACGTCATCGACATTTGCATTGGCAGTTTTATATTTTGTAAACTTGTAAGGATTTCTTGCTGCTTTGTCTGTAATTTTGCTTATTACGCATTTTGCTTATTAAATACTAAAAAATGAACAAAAGAATACCTTTGATGGAGCCTTTCACATAATACGTGAAGTTTATAAACACTTCGGCTGTCTTTTTAACTATGTATGTTTTAAATAATTATCTAAATCAGTGAATCATTATCATCGCACGCATGAAATGACTACCCCGTCACAATAAGTCATCATTTTATTTGAGCTACTTTGTTGTACCAATTCAAAAATGTGACAGGTGTATTGATACACACCTGCTTTTGTTGCTGACGCCCTCCTTGATTAAATAGTGGAATCTGGTGCCACTGTAGTGAGCTGTCGGAAGGTACATTGTATTCAAAGTTTTGTCCCTCGTGTCCACCCAGCCGATTCATGATAGTTTTTTTCCTCACTTCACTGCAGCTTAGAAACCAGTTTTAACGCATTGTGCGGGTACAGAATAGTCTAGGGTCGTACCAAATGGCGTTCAAGTTGAGCATCAAACACTCATCCTATTGAAAAATGAATGGTAGGCGTCACTTTATTACGTCATTGGGTTGCCAAGCATCAAGTGTTTACGATACAGTATTTATGTATGGAAAATCAATCTTGTATGATCAGATCCGCCCAGCAAACAAGGGCGCTCAAATCTAAAACCCGGTCCTCTCAACCGTCTTTCTTGAACCCAACCCTGCTGAATCCAACAGGATCCAACCATATCATATACCCGATGGAGCCTGTTGGATTGAGCAGTATACCCGTACCATTGTGTACATTCCTGATGCAAAATTTGGATTCAGCAGGCAACTGAACCTCATTATAACGCCAAGTTGGACTCCCGTTGGATTCAGCATACAACTGAAAATAAGGCACAGTGGATTGAGCAGGAAACTCCGGTTGGACTCTGTTGGATTTTACAGGGTAGACCTGAGGAACTACTAGGGGGTTAATGAAACATGTTTTCATCATTGGCTGAACATTTCAGTGATTACAATTAGTTTAAAGAAAATGTTCGAGACTATAAATTTGTCCATGTAGGTTTTGGAAAATTTGATCTAAGTTCTGGTTCCGAACGCTAAACAACATCAGGGCCATCTGTCGTTCAGTTGCTATCTCGGAGTCCAGGCTGTCAGATTTTATACCAACCGAGGGTTAGAAAACTGTGCTCGCTGTGCGATCCAGATATCATTTGTCCCGGTTTGGGTGCTGGGTGCTGGAGGATGGGTTCTGGTTGCTGGAGGATGGGTGCTGGAGAATGGCGGGGGGGGGGGGGTGTTGCTCGTCTTTCTTAATGAAAACATGTTGTCATCAGTGGTCCAAAGCAATGGAACCCCCTCCAGCGGCCCTTGCAAAAAACCAAATCTGATATTATGTTCAAAAACAAATTCAAGCAATTCCTCTTTAACAAATCCGTCTAAGCCTCGTTCACTATTTATTTTGTCATAATTTGAACTTATGTGCTCCAAAATATTTTTGATCATTTCATTCTAATATAATTATTGACATGTACGTACTCTTTCTTTTCACCCTGATTGAGTAATCAATTTTCTCTTGTTTGTTCAACTTTGAGTCTCTGTCACTATTTACTTTTAGCTACTATTCAGAGGTGTTTTTCCTGATTTTGATGATGATTTTGTTTTATCATCATTTTTAACTACTTATTCTTGAAGTTTATTTTCATTTTTCGGGTTTGCCTCCCATCCCCATTATTTCGTTACTTACATGTTGTTGTGTTTATAATCTAGTTGTTTGTGTTTATAATCGTGTTAATCTCGGGGTCCATACCCAAAAGCTAAGCCCTTTTATGGATTCCGCATCTCTATAAATTGTATTTAAAACCTGCTTATTACCTTGTACTCATGTAAAATATTACTAAGAGATGAAAACAAGTTCAAGTTCAAAGTTCAAGTTCAAGTGAGTGGTTGGGGCCCTCAACCCTTCCTGGACCCGCTCATTCAGCAGTTTCGCCCACGATATTTGCTGCACATACGAGACCCATTTACCGTGTGTCATCGTTGCCGTTTTTCAACAATGGCGTGCTTAGATACTTCTGATATTATTGGCGATAACATTTGTCTATAAGCACCATGACGGTGATGTCAAAGCAAATGGTTGAATTACCCTGTCACATGAGTGATCAGATAAGATATCAAAGACTGTTCTTCAAAATGAAAGGTAAAGAAAACACACATTCGTCGGGCCAAATACACTTCAGGGGATAAATAGGTGAATTGGCCTCTCGAGTGTCTACAGGTGTCAAGACTCGGGGTAATTTAAATGGTCTCATGGTGCCAGGAAGAGCCATTTCAGAATCTGTTTCAGCCCAACATTGAATTTGTTTTGCCAATAAACTTTTCGAGTCTGAAAGAATAATTGCATGTATAGCCTAGGTGAAGGGTTAGTAAGCTATAGATACATGTCATTGCCAGTTGATCCTTCAAGACTAAGCAGGCGCGATTAGTTTTTGGGTCGGCTCAGCATGCACTCTATTCATTTTAGGGGTTGGGAAGATTGGGGATTTTGCAATATGTCATGCCGGAAAATGATATCCATCAGAAGAGTCTACACTCGAAACAAGATATTTAAAAAGGAGATTAAAAACCCTCTAAAATAACTGAACCGAGACCTTTTTTCAATTCTACAAAACCTTTTTACCCCGAATAAATATGGTTTATTCTCCTATTCATAACATCTACAGCTATTAAAGTTTTTAAATGAGGTAAAAATACGAAGATTTTCTGAAATATAGACCCTTGTAAAATGAGCTTTAAAAATTTGCCCAATGGGTCCACTTCACTCAATGTTCCACGTGTACAATTATAGAAATGTATATTACATCGGCTAATTTGGTTACAAAATATGAATGAAATCAATTGCCTCCTTACTGTGTACTCATTTTTTATTTATATAAAACTAAGTATATTCAATACATATTTTATTAAAGTCGTTAAATATTTGTTTCATTTTGCTCACAGTACATTTACAACAAACGACTTTATTGTTTTGTTTGACGATGAGTTTTTACAAAACAGTAATGAACGGTGTTCTGTCGCAGTTTGTAAGAAAACAAAACACTATTTTGAATATGGAATATAGAATATGGTTATATTTTTACGGAAAAAATGTTTAGTTACAAAAAATGATAGAGTGTTTCAGACATCAGAAATTAAAAGCCACAATCAAATTCCACAGCTACTTCCGACATTTTTCTTTCAACAAATTATTGTATGAAAAGTTCCTTATCACCAAAAAATTACAAAAGATTATAAAAAAACCCATTAACACAAAGTAATTCGGTAAGATTAAAAACACCAAAATATGAGATTTTGACAAACGGGATAGCATAATATTGATGTAATATATCAAGAGTATAAAATAACTTCTCTATGTATTCAAAAAGAAATAGATGAGAATATGTTGGGCAATAGCATAAATCTTATATTTCAGAACAAAACGACGGCTATAGCCTGGGTTTGTTCAAGACTTTGTATGTGCTTATTAAACGCTCAGTGTAGGTATTAAACAAGACTATTTTGACTGTGATTCCCCGATTCATACCAACAGAGGGCGCTTCCGTCTCTAAACTCCAATTTGTTATGAGATGGTATGGAATCAGAATGCAGTGTTATCATAACCTTTGTTATCTACACCGTCCACTTCCACGTCGATATCTTTGCGGTTCTGAAACAAGGGAAAAAAAGTTGCCAAAGATGTAAAAGTCTGTCGATTATAAGTCCGTAAGTCTGAAGTAAAACACACCAAGCTTTTAACTGCGACATTTGTTATGTTGTTCATCTTGTTGTTACTTGTGACTGTACTTGTGGCAGACATTGTGATTGACTTTTAACAGAGCATACGATGGACTTGTGATGGATTCGGCAAGAGTTGTGCTCCTCAAGTTTTACATTTTTATCCTACCTTGGTGTCCTCGCCTTCCTTTGCTGCATTTCTGTCACGACAGACTGCAGCAAGTGTTGCCATGAGGTAGAAAAACAGGTTGCAGAGCTGTCACAAGTAGAAAGCAAAGCCAGAAGAAATAGTTTCAAATAAATAATGTTTATCGTCGGCAAGATAAAAGGTAAAGTAAGTCATCGCTCGTCAATTAGAGACAGGTGGAATCACTTTGACAGTGTTCATGCCCATTTTAATACTTATGACAACTTGTGATCTGACTTGTGATCTGACTTGTGATCTGACTTGTGATCTGACTTGTGATCTGACTTGTGATCTGACTTGTGATTGACTTGTGATCTGACTTTTGATCTGACTTGTGATCTGACTTGTGATCTGACTTGTGATTGACTAGTGATCTGACTTGTGATCTGACTTGTGATTGACTTGTAATTGCTTTTGATTGACTTGTGATTGTTTGTGATTGGCTTGTGATTGCCTTGTGATCTGACTTGTGATTGACTTGTGATTGCTTGTGATTGACTTGTGATCTGACTTGTGATTGACTTGTGATGTTTGTGATTGACTTGTGAACTGACTTGTGATCTGACTTGTGATCTGACTTGTGATTGACTTGTTTCACTTGCAATTACTTCTGATAATGATGACCTTTAATGTACTAGTATACTTTAATGTACTAGCTTCTGACTTGGCTTGTGATTGACTTGTGATTGACTTGTTATTGATTTTGGATTAAATTGCGATTCACCTGTGACTGACTCAATAACAAGTCATACTTACACACACTCTGTGAGAACTTTAAACCAAATTATTGCAGTGCTTTTCTTTCTCTTATTTTGGTTGATATTAAAATTTCAATTATTGGATGTGTTTTAATACAATTTAGAAATGGAGTAGTATTTTGCGAGAGCGCCTTGGTCCAGCGGTTGCGGTGTTCGACCCATGTGCCATGGTACATAGGTTTGGACCCTGACAGGCAACATGGTGCTGTCCTTGGGCAAGACATTTTACTACAATTGTCTCTCTCCACCCAGGAGTATAATTGGGTACACTGCAAAAAACTGGATTGTTAAATTTACACCATTGGTGTATATAGGACCATCTGGTGTTACATTTTACTGGTGTTGTCCTATATAGATACCAAATGGTGTTAAATTAACACTACAGTTTTGCAGTGTACCTGTGAGGGAAGAGACCATATTGCGCTGATCTCGGCTGCACAAAAGTGGTCTCATTATATAAGCGACACCTTGTTGCCCATTATCATTAAATTTATTTCTACAATTATTCATTTGAAGTAGTTTACAAATGTTGGGTTTTATTTTCTGGTGCATGATTTCTCTATGGGCACCACTTAATCGCCCTTCATTCTAATTATACCCATTTTCCATGTATTGTTATTTGATTGAGTGGAAATAAAGTATTGATTGATTGATTGATTGATTGATAGAGGCTGTTATGAATGTACCACTGAAAAGGCAACTATTTCTTTGACCTTACAAGTACCTATTGAAAGTAAACATCAGCTTTGAAAAATGTTGTTTTATTTTCCAGTGCATATTTTCCCAACTCATTAGGCTTGATTTCTTTTACAGATGTGACTTTTTTAACTTACCTTCAGGCCATAGAAGATCCCAAGGAACGTCACACTGAAGAGTTCAGAGTTGTAGACGAGGCAATCTCCTTTTTCTCCGCACTCATCGCGTTCCAGGACACAGGCGCCATCAATAGCTGCGCCGAAATACAATGGAGCTGGTAGAAACCCTGGGAAGGAGAAAGGGTAAGGAATGAGTTTTATTTTATTAGACATTTTTTTTTGTAAGGGGGTTCTGCTTGAGCCAATTAATTGTTTGGATGTGTGGTCTCTAAACAAAGTGTGGTCCCACTTGTTAATGTCCCAGGTCAGGTTTGACCTGACTCTTTTTCGGCGCAAAATATTACGTTTCTGAATCACTTTTTGGGCCGTTTGATTTGGAAAAAAATGTATATTTTTTCACGCACAAATATAGCCATTTGGTTTTGCCGCACAACTTGTCACTTTACCATCCAACATGTCATTTGCCACAAAATGTGTCAATTTGACCAAAAATAACATTTTTGTAACACGAATTATTGCCTTTTATGACCCAAAAGAGTTCAGGTCAAATCTGACTCGGATTCCTGGTCGACTCTGATCCGGGACAGTTAAGAGTGCAGGTTTGACTGTAAAACAGATAACAATCGTTGACTGCTGTGATGTGGGATGGGTTGTTTTAACACCTGAGGGGCGCATTAAAACGACATATCCAACATCACAGCACTCAACAATTGTTGTTTTGTTTTATTGTGCCCCTAACTCAAAAAAGACAAATGGTAATAAATTACTGTGTGAAAAAAAATTAAATCACTGCAATGTAGCCTGCCAGACATGAAACTGAGCATTTGTCGTTGCAGTTCTCATTACACAAAGCTAGCGCGCCGGCAGGTTCCACACGCGTGACCCTATCAGCGCCAACTTCAAGAAGTTGCGCAGACATTGCTAAGCACGGACGATAATGTGCTAAACAAAAACAGCTACCAGCCATAATTTCATGGGATGTATTTGGTTTGTGATAAGAGTTTTTCTACTTGTCTTTCCATGGCACATGAAATTGATAAGCAATAGTTTCTGTTTGGTCCAGTGCCAGATTACATCTGTGTATTTTGTTTGGTTCCTAAGTTCTTACCTAAAGCTCGGCTGAAGAATGCTGAGATACCGAGGCCCAACGTTTTGTCTTTTCCAACAGCTCTGCACGAAAAAAAAATGTATTTCCTTTATTAGAAAACCAAAATATTTACACAGTGACCTAAGGCCAAAACAAGTTCTGCTTCCAATTACATGGCTTTCGAAGATAGGTTAGACAAGTAAGGAATATTTTTTTTTGGCTTTTTTTTCTATCATAATGGAGGCGTCTGCGTGTAGCCAAGGGTAACATGTAGTAATTGATGGTTTTGTGTGTGTTTTTTCTCACAAAAGAATAGGGTAGGAGCTGTTGAAATCTAGCATTGAAAACTCGGCTCGTAGTGCTAAGCCAATATGTGAATTGAGGACCTTTTCTTGTTGAAAACCTCTCAACAAAAGACCACACTATAAGACCCTCGGCTTCAGGGCCAATTCGAAATTTTCTGTAGTTGAATTATACAGGTAATTGATTGGAATTTCGTTCGTTGGGCCGATCCTCCTCCGCTCTTTTCCTAAATATCAAAAATTGTGCCCTACTTCTAATACCTGTAAAAGGCAAATAATTTCACGTGTACATTGAGACCAACGCAAAGAGCAATACTCAATTAACATAACTCTATAGTACAATGTTATCAAAGAGGTCACACATATTCGGTTTAATACAGTATTCTGTTGACTAAGGCCAAAAAAAAAAAGTCTCCGGTTTCTGGTATGGAGCTTGCCCCAAAAGTGGTGCGGCGACGCGGCTTTTTTTTTTTTTTTTTTTTTTTTTTTTTTTTTTTTTTTTTTTTTTTTTGGCTTCAAATGTCGGCTGAAATGGTGCCCAAATATACTTATGTAAATGGGAGTCCATAAGGCCAAGGCATCTAAATTCTCGATCATAACCCTCGATCAAAACCCCAAAAAAAACACGTTAAAATTGTGCAGAAGTCCAGTCAAACCAGTGAGTTTGGCGGTTTTGAAACATCATCTTGTATTGAAAAAAAACGTGTTGACGCGCATGGCTACGCGCGCGCTACGGCGCGCGCGCACCGGTTTTTTTGGGCCTAATGTCAAGTATGACAACCCGAGTGGAAGGTTAAGTATTCTCTCTTTGCATCTTGCTTCTATGAGACCACTCCAATAGGGACAAAAGTCCGGCTAGGGAACACTAGAAGTGCTGTCTTAATTGCATATTGTGAAGTTTCAGATATATTCCCGTATCAAATTCGTCTAAAATGTCTAACCTTAGGCCTATGTCCCGTATTCGAACGGGCTTTGAATTAGGAAACGGCTCTTATCTTGCAGATATACCCATCCTTTAAGGGAGGGCGCGTGTTCCAAGGTTGGAACACAATTGATTTTGAGTTGACCTCTGTGATTTTCACAGAATAGAGCATTGTTGTTATAGTAATTTTGTTCCTGGTAATGAAACCAAGGACTCCCCACAAGAGCCCCAGGCACTGTAGCTCGGAATCCCAGAGAAACCCATAGAGAGGAGTCAATGAAGAAAAAAAAACACTTCGGGAGGAAAACATCAGTTTTGGAAAACTCTAAAAGGAATCAGGTAGGGACAGAAAAACCCAATCCACATGTAGACCAGGACCGGAATCGAACCAGGACCATAAACGTGGACGGCGGTCGGCGGGTAAAGAACCGCTGCGCCAACCCGACTCCCGACTTTCTAGTCATGATTTACCTCATTTGCATGATGACAAGAGGATTCTGCACCATAGAACCAAACAACACGATGAGGAAGAGCAGCACACAAGAGTAGTAGATCTTGTCACATGTAGCTAAGCACTTGCCGTCGCTCACCTCCAAGGTAGGCCCGCTGGCGATCTCCAAATCGGCGGTGCAAGAGCATCCAGTGTAAAACTGGGGGACAAAAATCCAAGGGTAAATGAGAAAACTTGAAAAACTTGACCAAAAAATAATCAATCAAATTCTGTACAAACATTATGTGACAGAAAAGAATTCGGAGGAGATGAAGAGTCTTGAATCTTGTCCTCTGAAAAGAACCGACACGATCGTAGGCCTGTACCAAGTCGACATCCAGTGTTAATCTACAGAGGATATCTCCAAAGGAGAATATGGAATTTAGGGATTAGATCTCAAAGATCGATCAACACAGAAATTTGCTCGGCACTGAAAATATTTGCTGATTAAAACAGGTAAGTAGCCAAAATGTCAAGTGATGTTGTGTAATGTGACCCGTCTTCATTGAAGATTAATGTTTTTGCTTAGCACATAAATGTGTTTTCAATATTTCTGCATTAACATCTCGATGAAGTTGAGTCCAGCAAAGACTAAAAAAACCGCTACCACCTGCTTACCAGTACCTGTGCCTCAATAACGAGGACAAAGGAGGGACCTCATCCAGACATACAGGATCATGGACCATCTGGTAGACCAAATCAACCCATACCAGAGCACCGTAGGACATCCATCAAAGTTTACTCAGACAAGACCAAGACTTGACACACGCATATTCGTGTACAGCCAGAGAGTAGTGGAGCCTTGGATTAAGCTACCAGAGAATGCTACCCAAGCGACTACACTCCTCTACTTTAAGCAGGATTTTCATAATTTGGGTTTTTAAATGGGTAGAAAAGCCCTCTTAACCCAGCCACACGTCTTCATCACAACGGTGTAAATATGGATGTAGGGCATCTAAGGTAAATCCAAGGTAAATCCAACAACCACACTATCCAGTTTGTCCGGATCAGCTGATTTTTTAACGAGTCAATTTCGAAAGCAAAGTTTCCGCTGTAGTAGCAGCTTTATGAAATAGGGCCCAGTTCTTACTGTAAGCGTTAGGTTGACTTCAGGGTCATCCGTCCTTGAAGTTTCCGTGCGCATGCCGGTGCAGCCTGCGAAGCACGGAGTGACGTACGTGTACTCGTCGGCTACGCAGACGGGTTTAAACTGCTCGATGGTGCATCCACAGTTCATATTGCACTCAGTGTCAGTGCTGCATAACAAAACAATATAAATTGAAGGATATTTTTCACTTTTTTACTTTTTATTCTTCTGAAAGTACACTATATTGTTTTTTTTTGGTCTCTCCTGGTCATCAATATCCAAACAAGTAACTTTGAATTACAGCACGAGTTTGGGGTTAAGGAGTCCTTTTGATTATTCAATTCTAAAAAACAAACTTTTACTATATTAATAAATGAAAGTTATCACATCTTTTGCTTTAGCTTTTTTTAATACATAGAAAAAATACATCATTTAATCTGATTTACAAGATTATTGACCTTAGTGTCTTATGTTTACTATCATAGTTTGAAAATATCAGATGACCAGTTTCATCGGTTAAAGACCTGTTGACATGATGCTTTGTCAACTGCCCAAACGGTTTAATTCAAGTAATTATTGTCGTTATATTCATAATATTTATAGTTACCTTTATCCATCATTCACTGTAATCTCATACTTAATGCAACTCGATTAATTAAGTTTAATCTTTCTAATCTTTCATCTCTTTACGTTGCTATTTGTTATAAATCTACACCTTGTTGACATTTTAAGAACTCTACCCCCGAGTGATACTGATTTTAATAACAAGTTTTGTGTGAGTGGACGGTGGGGCAGTGGCGGTGAAAATTTGATTCTGTCAAGCAGAAAATGTACGTTGTCTTGTTCCAGGCACAACTATCAATGAAGCTGTACACGTACGTCTGTGTATGTCTTGGATGTACATGCTTCAGTGCTTTTTCCATTTGACTTCTGATTTGCATTTCCATGGTTATAACCTTCTACTGAATGGGTTGTGATGCCCAGTCATCCATAAATTTAATTCAGTGTTACTTAATTTATGTTTTGTGGCTGGGAATCCTGCGGAAAGCAGTATTGTAGTCGAGTCTATCACAGATCGCATTGCCCCAAGTCTGGTCACATTGCCAAGTTCAAAATAGTCACAAGTTCTTAAACTCAATTCTGAGCACAAGCAACACGGGATGAATAATAACAAAGCAATGCCTTTCCCACTGTTAATTGAATAACTTTTGACTTGACTTTGGTTGAATGACTTGTGACTTGAGACCGGATGACTAGTGATTGACTTGTTTAGATCTTGTAATAGAATCTATTAGACAGGGTGCAGAGTTGTTGTTAATTTGGGTGGTGAGGAGTTTGGCTCCTCTGTACAGTCACTCTCACATCGTAGGTCTGTTTTTACTCTTTCTATGTTCAATAGGTACCTCCATGGCAAATGTTGAACTGGTTTATCTGACCTGGGTCCTTCAGGTTTTCAGCATGTTCCCACTCTTTAGCTTCCTCCCACGTGTTGCATCTCTTTGGAATTCTGTGCCTGCTACTTGTTTCCCTCCCTTTTAATGATCTGTCCCGTTTTAAGCAGAATGTAAACACGTACCTTCAGCTTCTAAGTTTTCCTTTTTTTTCTTTCTGACCAGCCCCTTTGGCCTTTTACATCGAGTGGCTTTTAGCCTTGTTGGGGGCGAGTAAACATAAAATAATCTATAAGGAAACTTGAGGTATTCAGTAGTCAGGGACTTGAATCCAGCCGCTGGCCCTATGTTGTGTCCTTGGGCAAGCCACTTTACACACACTGTCCCTTCTCCACCCAGGAGTATAAGTGGATTCCTGCATTTGTAAGGGAGTAGCCTGCGATGGACTGGTATCCCATCCAGTGGGAATTAAATTACTCTCAGTCGTTTTAAGTCAGTGAGACCGGGGATACACGCCAGCCTGACGGGCCATTTGTGCACGACTTTACATAACAGCGGTAAATCCTACCTCAAAACGCCATCGACGTAACCAACATAGTTTTCCTCCGGACAGCCTAGGAAATAGATGACCGGTATACAGCAGGTGACGATGGTGGTCAGGCCCAAGATCATGGACCCACAGCCCCTGGAGGTCAACTTGAGCTTCTTGACGATGAAGCCGCTAGAAAAATTGCCCATAGCTGCTCCGGGCGTCACGAGTATGCCTAAGATGGGAGAAAGGGAAATCAATAAGAAATCAAAAAGTCAGTTCAGGATATACACTCAGTGACTCAGTCAGTCAGTCAGTTAGGTCCCGCAAAACGAAGAGTAGGTCTTCATTCAATCTTATGCCACATTCTGAGATGAAATAACATCTCACGTTGCGAACTGAATTCTGATTTCAAATTATCTTGAAGACGAAATAATAAATTAAGCAACATTAGGCTTGTCTAGTCGATCTGAGCTCGAAAGTCCAGGTTAAGAACATTGCAGCATCTATTTCCATACACTGACTCCGTCAGTCCGTATCTATCTAACAATCTATTTTGCCCTACTTAAATCGGTCTTGGGCGCAAAGCTGTACCACGACGGTGCTGTTGGATAGAATTATTCAGCAACTAGAGTTTTCATGTTTCATGTGAAGTTGGCGAGCTTTCCTTGCCATGCTTTGAGCAGGCGTTCCTCAGCTGGAGAGTTGTCAAGGGGTTCTACACTTGACAGAATGTCTTACATGACTTGAGTTAGCCTGGTGCGGAGGTGTGCCCATAACAGTGACTGTGTGTCATCTGTGATTTTCTTCTGCCGTTCGGCCTATTGGCTACTGCCATCCGGACATCTGTGGCGCGATGCCAGAAATGTATGTAGTGTGTGCAGGCTATCGGCGTTTGAAGATTTAAGACAGCCGGCTACGCATCTACAACTTGCAAAAGCGGAGTCTAGCTTCCAGCTGTCAGTCAGACAGTTACAGTCAGTCAGATAGTCTGTCTATAGGGGAGAGACTCAGTCAGGCAATCAGTGACTCATCCAGTCAGAAGACAATTGACCTATCGCCACACCCCTAAGACACCCCTATGGAATTTTTGTACGCTAAATTGATGTTGCGCGTTCCGCGTCCATTTGTATAATTGGACAATAATTCACAAGCTGCGTTGACGCGATTCCACCGCAATAGGTCAATAGGTTGGCCCCTCCGGTTCAGTAAAATCACAAGTTTAAGATCATCCACTCACCGACAAGCAAAGCAGCAAACGCAGGAGCAACGTTGTATCGGATCTCGAAAAACTTGGGCAAGAAAAACCCGAAGGAAGCTGAGACGGCCAGTTCAAAGATGGTTGACGTCATGAGCAGCATGAAGACGGCATTGGTGCCGATTCGCTTGGTGGAGGACATGAAATCTGGCGGGGAAAAAAACACCCTAAGAGTAACAGTTTGAGCAAAACTTTAGTTCTTTGGCTATAGTTACAAATGTACTTCCCTGTGGACACAGACCAATTTTAATATGTGCAAACCATGTGTAATTTTCGACAGAAAAGTCACACAGCAGATATAGGCACCCGTATTAGTTCCTGATGTCAATTTTATAATGGAGGAAGCTTTTACATTCAATATCTTTGGTTACTCTTTAAGCAACGCAGAACCTTTCTTTTGTATAACCCTAGTAGTCCAAAGACTTTTGTTTGTCTTCCTACCTCGGAAACTGAACACATCGTCATCAATTTCTCCGCATAGGTTTCTTCGGGTTTTCGAGCTACATTGCCCCTTCAGTTTCATTTAACTTTACTGTGAGATCATGCTCCAGAATGAAGTGCAGTTATCTGAAACGTTTAATTACTCACGATTTTTCGTTCAAAATGTCATACTCCTTAAGTTCCTTATTCACAATTAGCCAATATCACTGTGAGTGCCGTTTTAAAGTAGCTTGAACCATTGACCCTGAAAATCCTTGTATGATTAAATAATATAAATGGGTCATTCTATAAATTTGGGGTCCAAAGCGTGACATTTTTCCCGTCCCCGTTACCTTGGTACTTCGTAATTTGCCATTCAAGCATCATTGAAAGTGACTTCAAATGACCGTTTATTTGTTGGGTAGGTAGTTTGCTATTCATAATCACTCTTGGAGGATGACTGCATTAAGGAGTGCATCAGAATTATACAATCATAGATGTCAGATGTAACAGGGACGGGAAAAAAGTGGACCCCAAATTTATAGAATGACCCAAATACCCTTGACCCCAAGCTGGGTAACTGCTTGGCCCCCTGTTCCTTCTTTGGCCAGTCTCTCGGGCGGGATGTCCTCCTCCCTGATGTAAACATCCATCTCCTTGGGGAAGAAGAAGAAAGGGATGGCGACGATGAGGATGATGAGGCCGTCCAGGATGAAGCCTATCCACCAGCCGCCGATCCACTCCGGGTGAATAGTAGGGTCGAACTTGGCCGGCCAGTTGACAAACTGTGTGAGGAACAAGAACGCCTGGCCGAAACCGACTATAGTGGCGGCTGAACCTGCTGTCAAGAAGAACGCTGTGGATAGATCCAAGTAAAATATTTTACTAATTTTGCACGACGAGAACACCACTTTCGAAAAAGAAGAGTAGGGGATTCCTTTACGCGAAAGTAACTTTTTTTCTTGAAGTACATGTACATTAACAATCTTGGCGAATCTTGGTTCCCGTGCCCTGCATTATCAATGTTGTTAGGGGGCACCTTAATTCTTTACACAAAATGAGTAGCTTTGTAATGCTCTAAAAAATAGTACTAAAAAAAAGAAACCTCTGATTTTTTATTGCGTAAAACGCGAAAAAAAACCCAACCCAACAAAAACGGAAAGTTATCTTTCAGAACTAACTTAAAAGACAGGCTACTATTTATTAGGAAATGAGCCGATTGTATTTTATTATATCAACTGATAATTGTCGTATTTTCTTTATCGGCCACAATTTAAAAATGACGAAAAGATTTTTTAGTTAATCCTTCGGGGAGCCGGTTGAGTAATTCTGCTGATAATATACCTGGCCAATGCCTGGAAAAGTTGCCTAGCGCAATGTAAATTTGAGCCTCCCCGCCTTCCAACCCCCCACTAGCCACAATCTATCATTCGTGGCATCCTTTAGACCACAAATAGACATAGAAACCACAGAATTGCCGGGTGGATATGAAAAGACTGTTCCATTTTGTCAGCAGGGGCAATCCATTGCAATCCATGTCAACAGTACACAAGCACATGGGATGAAATGGGCACAAGCCCAGTACTTTTCCCGCCAAATCAAACAAGACAATAGGGCCTGACAATTGACTACCCCAGGTGGAGGAAGTGCCAAAGGGAACATTCATTCAATAATGAACCAGAGCTATAAGAGTCTATCATACATGACAAAGCAGTGAACTTCTTTTCAAGTTCACTCGTCTCGTGCATGGTGCCACTTAGTACGGCTGATAGACGTCTAGCGCCAGGGGCAAAATCTTTATTGTTTTGATCGACATTTCCAATGGCGGGTGAAAAAAAGTTTGTGTCACACAAGAAACCTGCAAAAAAAAAATGAATGAATCACCACATGATTCTTTTGTTAATCGTCTGGGTGCACGAGAAATTTCGCTTTCCAGACAAGGTTGTGGATTCTTTTGCGCACATAGGTTAATTCAGGCCTTGCTTGCCTATCAGGCCGAGTAAAAAAAACAACATGTTTAGTGTCCGTCCTTTTTGAAAAAAAGGAAGGAGGAGGCCCCCTTATTTTTTTTTCCATAATGACCGCCCGACCCATTTTCCAGAATGACCGGCCCGGCTTTTTTTCTAGATGGCCGCCAGCTATTTTTTTTTTAATGGCCGCCACTTGGACTCAGGAAATGACATACCAGCTTTATATGGCCTAGATGCAACGGACAAAGAGGCCAAAAATGTCACTGTTTAAAATGTATCATTTTTTTTTCAATTAAAAAAAAGGAGGTGGCCTCAAAAAAGGGAGCGGGCGGGAACGCTAAACATGTTTTTTTTTATTTGGCCTTATTGTACTTTCACAATATTGTGCCAGTGTTTTGTCTCACTTCACTTAAAGAATTTTTTTAAAAAGTTAATCCCTGAATCAGCATTCTGTTTGCGTGGAAAAATGGTCCTTTGCAATCCGTTGTGATTGTCGTTGTTTTACACAACTGCTCTGAAACGTCAAGCCATTCTAGGAAGACAGTTGGCATTTTGGTACTTTACAGATGCAGTAAGGAAACTTCTAAATTAATTCAATTGTTTAGGAAAAAGTGACACAAATTATTCCAACTGTTGTCTGTAACTTAAAACACTTTCCGCAGCTTGCATTAATTTGCTTTTCAAAATATTGAGATTTTACTAAGGATATACGAAAGTCAGGTTGGCCTTTGACCTGTGTGACCCGGGTTCGATTCCCATCCTAACCAGCCTGTGGATAGGGCTTGTCATTGCTGACCAATTCAATGAAATATCAACCTGTGATTTTCCTCCTACCTCTAAAAATGAACACTTTCCTCCTTATGTTAATACATGTACCTTATTTTGAGCAAGAACTGAACATTTTTTAGCAACCCGTGTGATAATGGAATCTTTTAGTTCTATTAAAAGAAGATAACAAAAATAGGCAGTAAATAGGTGATTTTTGCCTGTCACTTAAATTGTAAAAAGGCACTGAAATTGATTAGGTATCCCCAGAAGCATTACCTCTTCTGGTGATGTAGATTATCTTTAATGCAAATTTAGACAAATATTTATTTTTACCCGTCAATGTTGAATACACGTCCGCATTAGTCTTTACCACTCCTCTTTTTTTTCTAACAAGTCACGTTCGGTTAATATTCTTTGCACTTTCGGTTATCGAAATCGTCCACGCGAAACGTAAAAAATCAACAAAGGATCCAAAGGTTTTGTTTACCAAAACCGAGTCTGATGCTTTTGTGATGGTTACCCTTTGAAAGGCCACAAAGGGGAGGGGGGGGGGTAAGTCGTTTGCTCTTGGTTGTTGGAGGCATGTTTTCCAGTTATGTAGGCGTAGTTTTCTTTCGTTGTTTTGTTTACTTTGTGTCTGATATAGATCAATATATATATTGTTTAAGTGTACAAGATAATAGATTCAGGAGGATAAGATTGACTAAGCAGTACTTTCCTCGCCATCCACCGCTGTGACCCGGGTTCGAATCCTGCCTGGGCCAGTATGTGGATTTGGGTTTCAGTCCCTACCTGATTCCGTGGTTTTCCCCAGAATATTCCTCTGGGCTTTTCCTCCCACCTCTTAAACTGTAATTTCTTCTTATTGTCTTCTCTCTAAGTTGGTGTGATGCTTCCCCCGGGATGCTTTGCCGACTATATGAAACATATGCGGATAGGGTATCGCTGACTCATTACCTACAGTCTCTTTTCGTGTCATTTGAGAGACTTGCCTGTTCTGGCACTCTCTGGTCTTTTTTTCGTGTCGTTTGTTTGAGAGGATTTCCTGTGCTGGCACTTTCTTTTATTGGTATATAAACTAGTTTAGATGTAGGCTCCTGCTATTTAAAAAAAAAACGCGACTTAGAATTAACATGCTCTTTAAAGTTATATCTGTGAAAAGCAAAACCCTAGAATGAAAATTTTAAAAACTTTTTAAATTTTTTTAAAATAATTCCCGGGAATGATACATTAGGAAGACATTCCCATAGACTTGTATTTACAAATGTTCTTTGACGAATACATTTGACCCGGTTGACATCACCTTACCCAACTTTCCCTTTTTCTAAATGACTCACACATAGTAAAACTAACTTTTGTTAGTTGTTAGTTTTACTAACAAACGACAAGAAACTTATTTAGAGTATTCCTGTGGCATTAGGAAGACATCAAAGTTGGCCCTTATGCCCCTGTCTCCCGAAGGTACCTTAAATAACTCTAAAGTGTTTCCTATAAAGACCCGATAAATTTATAAAAGCAACACTTTGTATAAAGTCTACCAAGATACCATGGCAAAGGAGGAATAACAATGAGGCCTATACAGTTACTTAGATCTACCAATACTTGTAGTAACTAGTGTAGTAGGCCTAGTGGTTTTATGACAGTGTACGAATAGCATCTAAACACGGAAATGTAGGCCACCAATATCAATATCGATGTAGAACGGTAAGGTATTGGTGTTATGGCAGTTGTAGGAAAAGTTTACAATCAATAATCTGATAATGGATTTTGCCAATACTTAACATTGTAGTCAGGTGTTCCTTAGCAGTGGTGTTACACCTGGTCAGATTGACCAAGGACTCATTTGGTCAGAATGACCAGATGTCTGGGTTATATTTGGCCTGAATCTTTTCAGGGTCAGAACTTACACTTTTCCGAGCCAAAATGACACCTTCGTCATTTCATGAGTCGATTTCAGGGTCCTTTTGACTCAGAAATATCCAGACACTTCTTGAAAAGTGTCACTGTGGCTCAGAAAATTGTCAACTTTGACCAGGAAAAGGGCCAGCTTTGACCCTGAAAAGTGTCAGCTTTGACTCTGACAAGTGTCAGCTTTGACCCTGAAAAGTGTCGGCTTTGATTCTGGAAAGTGTCAGCTTTGATTCTGAAAAGTGTCAGCTTTGATTCTGAAAAGTTTCAGTTTGGATCCTGAAAAGTATGGGATCAAATGGAACCCGAATTCCGGGTCGAATCTGACCAGGGACGTTTAAGAGTGTATGGCAGTGTAGGAACAATCATGGAAATTTGCCATTACTTACATATGTAGTACGGTGTGGTGGTTCCCTTGACTTGATCATCCAGGTAGGTCAGGGCGATAGGGAACAGTGGGCCGTAAGCCAGTCCCATGATAGCCTGACCGAGAAACAAGGCCCACATCTCGGTGACCCGGGACCCCCCTTCCCCGGCCTCGCATTCCGGGGCCTCTCGCTCGGCATCACACTGAGTGATGCTCGTACTGCAAAAAAAAGAGGGAAAAATGGCACTTCACTACAAAATCGTTAAATTAAACCACGGTTTCCAAAGTAAAGATAGAGCGGTAAATCGAGCTAACACATTCGTTGTAAAACTGTTCTGTCGAACATTGACGTTTGACAACACTCTATGTGATGACTCCCTCACAATTAATGGATGCATACTCTTTCAATTTAAACATAAGTTTATACAAATATATGGCAACAGCGCTTTTCATATAAGCCAGTTCTTGAATGAATAAAAAGTGTGGTGAAAAGCAGTTGCCCACAATCGATAATCAGACTTCAAAATAGCACAGCACCCTATAGCACAGCACTCTATAAACCACAGCTTCAGCCACAGAAAATAGTACCAGCATTGTGATTCACTCCAATAAACACGGCAGCAACTTCCTGAATTAATCAAAATTTAATCTAGGCTTTTACTATAATAATGACATTTCTCCCCTGTACGTGTGCGGTGGAGCACAGGATTCATGATCGTGAGATCGTTGGTTCGAGCCCCTCCGTTGCCGCATGTGGAGCTCTTGAGTAAAGGCGCTTTATCTCCAGTACTCCTCTCAACCCAGGTGTTAAATAGGTACCGGTATATTAAATGCTGGGAAGGTAACAGACTCGCTGTGGAGGAGTAACGGTTCCCACAGCAGCATTACATGGAGGAGTCTGGCCTAATCGCTTTGAAGAGAGATGGGCACTCTGTGAACACAAGTTCGTCCCCTTTACCCCTTGATCATGAACGCGTTTAAATGTTTATAAACTGTTGTAAACAACGTATATGATGTGCTCAAAAGTTAAACACTAGATTTAAAAGTGCAAAAAAAACCCAGAAAAAAACCTACTTCACATTTCCGGGGGAAAAGAATCCAGTTTCCCTGTAGGCCGGGTACATGAAGTGAGGCATCCCGCTCAGAATCCCACCAAGGCCGGTCATGATTGCGAGGATCCCGATGATCCGCGGCCGATGCCAGCTCTTCCCCACATACGTCACGGCGATGATGGAGATCAGACTGGCGATGTCGCTGGTCGAGACGGCGATGCCGGCAACCGCGGACTTGATGCGGTACTGCGTCTCCAGGGTGGTCAGAATCCCGCCGATGTAGATCCCCACGCTGACCTGGAGGACCAATAAGAGGGTGAAGCAAAAGCCGAAGAAGGCCGGATAGTGGAAGAGGTTGCGCATCTTGAGATGCTCTGGAATCCCTCAATTAATAAACTGGATATCTGTAACCGATGAACCTGGAAAGTAAACCAAGGTACACAATCATATTCAATACAAGTTGTATAAATATTTGTTTGTTTGCTTGTTAGTTTGTTTCCATTTATATATTCATACATACATAAATACTGTTTAGTGATACCCAAACAAACTAATACATGGTGCATAAACCCAAAAGACTCCAAGACTTACAGACAGTATAAATTGGGGTATCATCAAGAGAAGGACTATATCAAAGCCTTGTTTAGTCGGAGCACCAAGGACTGTTGTCAACAATGCATGTACCTTTTTTTCACATTTCACCATAAAAACACAGTATGGGAAGATGCAACAAATCCGTGAAGAAGCTACATAATGCTACAATTTTTAAAGATGATTCCCGTGATGAAGAACCTATTAATTAAAAACATTGGACACATGTTTAGTTCAGGTGGATTACTAAGTAATTAAGAGGGTTTTTAGTTCTGTCAGGAACGGTCATGCTTGTTAATTTACTTCAACTCTAAAATTTACTACAAAGCTAAAATAAAACGAGACTAGACAGTCGCAATTAAGGAGTTGTTATGTTTTGTTACTTCGTGTCTCATTTAGTAAGTCAGCCAGTCGGTAATTTATTGACTCGGTCAGTTAAAGAATATTACACTTGTCTTCTGGGTTCTGAAAAACGACAACCTTGTAAACACTCTTTCGTTAATCAAACAACAAATGCAGGTATCAGTTACTTGTAAGTTAAAAATATCACACCACTATCAATTCATTGAACACGACTGCGCAAAAAGTACGATTTGCTATAATGTTGACAACATGCCATGGAAATGAACGACATTGTTGTACATGAAACACATTTATGACAAACAAGTTTGATGAATGGTCTTTTAGGCAACTGCCACGATGGAAAAAAAAACAATTACACGAAACCCCAATCTAAAAGGGGTTTTAGTAAAGTAACTTGTAATTTCACCTTTAAAATATAAACAAAATACCTTGACCTCGTGTGCTAGACACAACTTACCGCCACTGGCTTGGATTCACTTTGTTGAGTGGCCGATGTTTTCAGAAAGAGAAGTACCCAGTCCTATTAATGCGCAGGTTTTGACCTACCTGCACCTGTTGTCGGTAGGGCAAAGCCACGCCTATTTACTCCAGCCCGAACTTGACGCTTCGGAGGTTTATAGCGCCATTGAATTTCTAGAGGGACGTGGTAAACATTCCAAAGCAAATAATACATTTCGCCGGCAGATAAAAGAGGAATTCAATAAATGTTTGCACAACAACTAAACATGACTTCACTACCTGCAAATAGTCTTCAGAATTCCTTTTGGTGTCAGGAAGCATCAAAAGCCGACTTCATCTTGCTTCTGTTAGCAAACGATTTGAACTTAACCAATTTTCACTCTGAACGCGAATGGTAAAGGTTAGCTTGGAATACTGTCAGTAATCCCACCGGCAAACTAATTCCACGCGCGCCTCGCTCGGCTATTGAAAGTGGATTGCAGGGGCGAACAAAAAACGATATTTATTTTACGTCGTATTGTTCAGACTTCAAGTCACTTTGTCATTCTGAGTTTCACATCGCTGAACAGTGGTGCCCATGACAAAGTGAGCTATTTAGGTTAGGTGGGGTACAGAGCCCTGCAAAGCACCCTCAAAATCCCTGAACCTTTGAAGATATCATGCCCCCAGAACGGCAAGGTCATAAAGGCGTTTAGGTGTTGAAGTCTTTGCACGCCATTTTGAAACAAAAATTACATACTGACGAACAGTAACGGTTCTTATACGCTGACGTTTTGTTTGAATTAGGTCAGAATAAACAGCCTCCGTCGACACTTTACAACTGTATTTATGAGACTTGTAGGTTTGCATGCTGACATGAACAAAGTATGGAAGGTTTGCCGGTAACACCATCTCTTTTGAGTTGTGTGCTTCAGACAAGAACCAGTTGTTTTAACTCTAATTTTCGGATAGTGTGCTCTGTTCGTCATCAGGAGAAACTACTGGTGACGTCGAGTTAAAACAACTGGTTCTTCTCAAAACCGCACAACCCAAAAGAGATAAAATTCACCTGGTTTTACCGCAAACCCTACATACTCTGCTAACTGTATATATTTTAAGGATAAAGGCATAATCTAGTATTTTTGTGTGTATGAGTTTGTGTCCATCTACATAGAGGTAAACAAGCCAAAATCAACAAGTGAACTGCCAAAACAGGTGTTTTGATGTTAAATTGGTATGATGTGGTTGGATTTTTCTTCCAACCCTTTTTTTTGGGTATTTGGTCGTCTTATCAATTCTATTTTTTTTGTTCTGTTTTCCTCGCCTGTCTTGAAATTGGGCCATCTGAATGATTCTTTTAATATCATGAAGTTTGTTTCAATGAGGTCAGAATATTTGGCCTTGGTCGAAATTTAGCTCTAGAGTAAAAACCTCAGCTTTGAAGAGGTCATGCGGTACCACCGCCATAAATTACTCCCTGGTCTTCAAACAGCCAATTTCTCTTTCAAATGACGTAGGGCCAACCGACACGCTCCATATCCTGAATTAATTCGTGTCTTGCGCAGCTTGGTGCCGCAACTTTACTGCTCCGAAAGTACACCATCCGTCGTAACGATGGTGACCGTAAATGCTTTATTTGGTCCTGAAAATGTACTTTATGCGACATACACTATTGTATAGGCCATGTCAATTTTTTTATTTTTTATTTTTAGTTATAAAATTGGGTTTGTGATCACGTGATGCAATCAGTTTTCTTCTGCACCGCATACGCATCTATTGAAATATGAGCGCTTTAAACATGTTGACATGTACTTTTTTAATGTGGGCCACTTGCAAAAGAGGCTGAAATGTTTGGGTTGCCGGGTGGTTGCATGTTGGAATGACGTTACAGGTAACGCGGCCTATGAATGTATTTGCTGCCTCAGGGTTTCAGACAACATAATAGCGAACAATCAATCACCGAGTTACTGCATGCTTTGAGATCAAACAGTATTTATATCGAATCTGTCACCGTTTTTTTACTGAGACCCTGCTTATTTTCTTGGGGAAAATGTTTTCGATTATGGCGATTGGTTTTGTGGGTCTAATATCGTTTAGTGTGTGACATTCCCAGTAAAGTGTACCTGACAGCAATGACTCAGCAGCTGCAGGCTAGTGCGCTTCGAGTGAAATAAACAATCTTGAAAACTCCACTCAAATATAAATGGAAAATAATCAACAATGTACTTTTGAAACTTACGCTTCCAGCTATGTGCACAGCTGTGAAGGTGCATGCCATAGGGGAATCTAGAATTTAGCAAAACAAGGCAGACTTGTATGTTAGAAAGCAAAAACAAAAAACCTTTGTATTCTATGAAGTTGTGTATAAATTGATGTCACTGTTAAACCAGAAGGTATTGTTCGTCTATCGTCATAATTATTTTCAATGATACTGAGATTGCTCACGCGGTCTTTGACATGAACAACCCTTTTAAACTCAACCCCCATGTTGTGGAACACCTGTAATGTAAAGATGAAAATAATGCGACCTTGCCCCAACGTCAAAATCAACACAAGTTCAAGTGCCCTCGAGATACCGGCGTCTTTATAGACTACAGTGTTGACTCAGTCGCAGGAGTGGGACAGTAAACCACACACATCGTCCATAGTAGCCCACACCGTTTTTTCCTCTTAAAAATGGGGAAGCCTGGAATCTTAAACCGTTCGTTTGATTGGTTGGAAGTTGTATACCGTGCCGTGTTTCGTGTGCTTAAAACTGTTTATCAAAACATCATTAAGTAGTGTAATATTGACACATTTTTTTGGTCATTTATTTGGTGTAAAAACTGTTTTTGTGGGGGGGGGGGGGAGGGGAAAGCAGTGTTTTATAGACTGTGATTTCAAAGACAAATACATTAGCTATCGAATTTAAAAATGAATGTAGAGTGAAATCTTTGTAATACCAAAAGTTACATTAAAGACAAGTCAAGAAGCTTTCTTGGAGAGACTCCAGCTTTCATTATTGTTATCATGGTAGAAAATAATCATATGCGTAGCGTGAGCATTAAAACTTCGCAAACAACGTTTGCCCCCGATTTTTGTTTGAATTTGAACTAAACAAATTTGATTTAGTGGCACTTTTGCTCACAGAGACACTTGTACCATGCTGTGATTGCACTTCTGGACAGTTTCCCACTTGAATTGAAAAAAAAAAACCTTGAAAAATGGGGTATTATTGGTGTGAAGTAGTGTATGACAAAGGACAACAGAGAAGTTGCGCAAACAGTTTGGTCATAAAAATCAACAAAAAGCTATTTCAGGACCACGGCTCCAAACCGAGAAAGGAAATTTAATTAACTTGTTGAATGGAATATTCAAGAGGGATTCGCCTCGCGGATTCTCGAAAGGGGACACGCCACATCACATCAAGTACTTTGAACTTGAGTGGTGAATTTGCCATCTTGTCCATTTCAGATGATGTCAGATGTTGTAGACTTTATCATTCATAATACGCAGACATTAGTTGTTAAAAGGCGTGTTTGGAAAAGAATGTGAACGCTTAGGGATGTCACTTATGGTGATTATGGTTTCAGGATACCACTAGACAACACCTTGGTGCGCCATTGTCGGTTTGGCCCCCCCCCCCCGGCCCCAAACTTGTTGTGGATTTTATTAAGGACTCTCCTTCTTTTAACAACAACGAGCGGTATACAGTTCTGGTATGCCATGTATAATTTACCAGGACACCGTTTAAAAAAAACGTCTATTGAATTTGCTGTAGTGACCTCGTCTTGTTCTAGCAACCTTGATTTACGATTCGAGCCGCTTGAAATGAAAACAACTTACGTGCATATACACAAAAGCCTTACCTAACAGGCCCCCGTGGCACGCGAGATACTTTTGACCCAGGTTTGAATAGATTGTGGTCCCTTACGTCAATCGATGAACTCTCTTTACTGTCATTGAGTAAGCCTGGGTACCCGACTTGTTGTTTTCTAAATATAAGTCATCCAGGGATGTTTCTGGGCCAAGGCTATGACGTTGTGATTTTGCATTTTCTCTGGTAAATACAGGTGTCCTTCAACTACTTGCGCTTGGCCTGCTGGTTTGTTGTGCTTTGATTCCATCTTTTCAACTAGAAAGCACTCAGAGAGCGCAAACCTCCGCCAAGGCTAAACAATTCCCCGCTATATTGTCAGTACATGCCAAAAGAAATACTTGCATAAATGGTGAAAAATCCTTAGAACAAATCCTGGATCTAGACCCAGATCCGGATCACTTCCAAAATCTAATCGATTTGTACTTGTACCTAGTACCACCCCTACAAATGTTTTTATGCAAATCCGTCCATAACTTTTTGAGTTATCTTGTTAACAGACAAACCAACCAACCAACAAACTAACCGAATCCGATGAAAACATAACCTCCTTGGCGGAGGTAACAGCAAGTTATACTCTCTTGCAGACGATGGGCCTGTGCACGAACTGAAGTCTCAAGACGAGTCTATCATGAAAATTGCTTTGGGGAAATCTTAAAAGTTCATGAGCCTTAGAGGGCAACTACCGCGATATATAGGGTGTCCCTCCAAAAAAGGTGTGCAATGAGATATCCTTTAATTTCTCAAAAACTACGCAACATGAGTATTTCATCCCGATGGAGCATATCAGTATAGAGTAATATACTCTTAAGTATAATCAGTGAAAATGCCATGGAAATCCGTTCATGCAAACCAGAGATCTAACAGATTGTAAAAGGCTATTGATTGTCATGGGCCTTTTCACTCCGATGTAAATTAATTTAAATGTGTAAATCCCATCTCATTGGAATGGGTGAGAAACTCATAGCCTTTTATAATCTGTTAGATCTCTGGTTTGCATGAACGGCAGGATGTTCAGGGCGTTCATTTTTACTGAATATACACAAGGGTACAATCAATATGTTTCATCAAGGTGAAATACTCATGTCAAGTAGTTTTTGAGAAATTAAAGGATATCTGCTTGCACAACTTTTTTGGGACACCCTGTATTTTTACACAGAAGCCTTCACTATTTAGTTACGCTCCTCTAGAGCCAATACAGATATTTAAACGTTTTGAAGAAGAAATATTGAACAGAATTTGAGTGGCCACTCGAAAACTCAAATTCAAACAAGTTGAGCCAGATTATTCCTAGAGTTTTCTGTTTGCATGCGGTGATATGCGCACCATGGTACTGCTTAACTCGAGCAATTCTTGTTCATCCGTAAACATCGGAACTGAACGTTTGTGTCAAGTTGAATAACAGGGATGGTCTGATTTACAAGTCATTGTTACCGATATAGTATCGTTGGCATCCCGTGGAGATCGTTTGAATGGGAATTTTTGTCATGCGTGATTGGCTTTCAGCGCCGTGAAAATGGGAGTTTGGACCCGAATCGCTTTGTTGTGAAACTAACTGCCATCAAAATATGCTCCACACTGGTATAAACAGGGTGGTGCATAATAAAGGAAACCCACCTTGACAGAAATTTTAACCTACTTACTTAACCCTAAAAGGGCCGGGGCAGAATCTCTTTACAATACCCTTGAAAAAAAAATCCCAAAAACAAACAAACAAAATCCCCAACCCGAGTTCCCTGACTTTTTAGCCTCGAGTCTTGCGTATCTTTTGATACCCCCCCAAAACCCCATAAAATTCAGAGCATGGGTTACCGCGCAGCGATTTTTTTCGGCGCTTTGCGCCGCGCAAACTAAATCTCCCCATATGTAGTGTACACACAGCAAAATAACTATTGGTGCAGATGAATAATAAATTAGCCGATAATACCAAAACCCTTTAACCTATAGTCATGAGATTTCTTGGGTATCTTTATATTAAATTGTTCTATGCTTGCACCGAGTTTCATATTTTTTCGCCAATCAATGGCCGAGATCTGAGAAGAAGGGCGGAATCCGCCCCCTTCCCCCCTCCCCGTCTGTGAGATGGTCAAAATAACCCGGCTCCTTTAGGCCAAAAAAAAGTCTCCGGTTTCTGGTATGGAGCTTGCCCAAAAAGTGGTGCGACGACGCGGCCTTTTTTTTTTACCTGACTTTTTTGCTTCAAATGTCGGCTGATGACTGCAAATGGTGCCCGACTAAACTTAGTGCAATTATATGGGAGTCCAGAGAGGCCACATAAAGCTTATTCTCGATCCTAACCCCATCTAAAAACACGTTCAAATTGTGCAACAGCAGGATTCCAGTCAAACCAGTGAGTCTGGCGGTTTTGAGACATCATCTTTTATTGAAAAAAAAAAAAACCTTTTTCATTTTGCCGACGCGCATGGCTATGGCGACGCGCGCGCATACCAGAAACCGGACACTTTTTTTGAGAGCACTTCCCCTCATATTATTCCAGGCCAACAAAAGTGCTCCTCTAGAGGTTAAAAATGTGCTCCTTCGAGATGAAAACAAAACGTGAATGAGATTGTGCACCTTTCGAGGTAGAAAACTACCCCTCAAAAGCACAAATACCCCTCTCGCAATACTAAACTGTTGCCCCTCTTGAGACGGAAAATTGCCCATCAAAAACAATAGTGCTCCTCTCGCGATAACTTCTCGAGCTAGATGGAAAACTGCCCCTGGAAAGCACAATTAGTGCCCCGCTCGCAACATTAAAATTCTGCCCCTTCCCAAGATGGACAACTGGCCCCTAAAAAATAAAACTGTTCTTCACGCGAATAAAATGGTCACTGCACTGGCCATCAATAGCAACAGTGCCCCTCTCGCTATAAACAAAAAAAAGGTCCATGTATACATTACCAGGTAAAAGAAACACAAAGAGCAAGATGGACAACGTATTCATAATTTGTTCCTCGTCATATAGGTTTATAGCGAAATGAACGGGACCATTCTGAGCAAGTGCCCCTTTTTGGTGTTGCCCCCCTCCCCCAGTTTGAAAAGCGTTCCGCCGCCCCTGATACAAGGTGAATATGAAGCACGGCAGTAGAACATGAGAATGACAGGAGACAAAGGTACCAAAACCAAACAATTTCTCGAAGTGACGGTTCACATTGGTGATTAAGACACGCTGCAGGGGCATAAGTGAGAGCAGGGGACCGATTCTATCGTCTTACAATTCTGTAAAACAAAAGGCATATGGAAAGAAACTCACAAAGTTTTAGGTCAACCGTGAATAATATAGATTGTGAATTTATAAACAGAAACAAAACTGATGATACAAAACTAATCCAAGCCTTCCTAACACATTCTTTCGTTTTAAACCATTGTTATGACGTCACACTATTGTTAAAAGTGTGGATTCGGATCTACGAATCTCTTACACTGGTCACAAAGTGTCGATTCGGAACGACGAATCTTTAGTAAAGTGTGGATTCGGAATTACGAATCCACACTTCGAACATGTCGGACAATTGTTCTCCATAATGAGCATGAATAGGACCGTCTGCGTGAAAAGTTGCTTTCCGAAAATTACCAATGCATCTTCACTATCAGATTTTCCGCTTTCACTGCAAAATCTACTTTTAGTCAGAAAGAAATCGTCGTCTGAACTATCCATTTTGACGTAAGGAGCCTGTGTGTCGATACACATGCTAAACACGTCAGGAAACAATGTTGCAACCTGACGCCACTTCCGCGCTTGTGTACAACGTCTATGGAGAGTCATTTCAAGTATTTCCTAACAATTTTGGAAACATTTATCAGTCCCAGATTTGTGTCTTATCATCTTTTTTGCAACAAATGGCCTTCATGGAGATGATATATGAAGAAAAAAGTGGCGTCAGGTTTCAGCATTCTTTCCAATACTTCTGTTGACGCAATGGTTTAAGTCGAAGAATACACTCGCAAGTGTGGATTCCTAATTTACGAATTCACTCGGCACTTCGCGCCTCGTGAATTCTTAAATTACGAATCCACACTTTCTCCTGTATTCTCCTTAACATAAATTAGGTGGCGTGCAATTGTATATAAAATAGTGGTTCAGATCCAATTACCCGTGAAACTTTAGCTTCTAATTGGTTTATATAACTAAATACGTACTCTACTGAGAAAACTTAATAAAAAACCTTTGTAAAGATAATGGATAATTATAATTGAAGATATAAGGAAAATGATACATGTTAAATAGAAAAGTATGTAAACAAAGCTGACTGGTTTTTATTCAATATTATATATTCCAACTGATATAAAAATATCTTTTTAAATCACTCACTCAAAATTTTAAATTAAAGAAAAACCACACAAATAACACAACAGATCTTGCATGTGTAAATACTGTACAGTAACAAAAACGCTTCTTAAGAAAGACGACAAAACATACAGGAAAGGTTAAATTTAAGTATACTTTCTAACACTTTATAATAAAAACATCCGAGAGGAGACAATTTTTTTTTTGATGTTATAACTTTAATTATTCATAAGATGAATTTTCATCTGGGCGATGTTAGGTTTCTAGTCCTTCACCGACTTATAAACACTGTATACTCAGTGTGTTACCTCCCGCGTAAAGGTTGGAAAAACAATCACTCGCGTGGGACTCGAACCCACGAACTCCTGCTTTCTAGTGCAGAAGTCTTTAACCACTCGACCACCGAGCTTGCGGGACCGCTTGGCTGGTTCGAATCTGATGTACAATTTAATTAGTTATTGTGCAATTGAATATGTTCCTTCAACTCCTTGTTTTTGTTGAAGTGTATTATGATTGTATTATTAAACCCCTCTATTTTGGATATAACAAACAAAAGACAAATTTTAGTACGATACAGTTGCATCCGAATTATCAGAATTTATATAAGTAGTACACCTTTTTAATATATCTTCAAAATTACATGTCCTGTAATTTTCTTGTCGTTGAGTCGAAGCATGTGTAATATCTGGTTGATCAAGTTTTTTGAGCGAGTTGAACTCAATTTCAAAAATTGACTTATTTGTATTAACTCATGATGTTTCTTTTTCAGCAATTGCTTTGAAAGGGTAGACATCTGGGAGGTGTCTCCCAGCTTTATTCAAGCGGTTTGGTCAAAATGTCAAGCTTCAATCAAAAAGTTGTCATATCGGTCTGGGTCCCCGCCTCCGCTTCTTTATCGTAGCCTCTGTTGTACCTGCCCTCCAGCCCATTCTTCATGTCGCCATTCTGTGGTAATAAGAATAGGTGCGCGTTACCACTCGCGGTACCGATATTTATAGAAATGACGTCATTCCAAAACAATCTGCTTGTTGCGCAGATCACAGTGACCTTGATAAACAGAAACGTACTGAGGGTCAGGGCTCTAAACCCCTAGAAATAAATCCGTGTGAATTTTCGAGAGTAATTTTACTGTTAACACAATCTTGATTTTGTGTGTACGCCTAATTTAAACTGAAAAGGTGTTCTGTTAATTAGACTACAATGTCTCTGACATGACCAAAACATCCAATACCTAATACAGGCTGAGTAAAAAACACCCGAAACCCACATGTCGGGACCATTGTTTAGTGAAGTTCTACATGTAGCACTTTCAAAATCTAGGATATGAAAGTCCAATTTATGAGCTTTCTTTTAGTACAAGAATTATTCAAATCACTCATGTAATTGTCAAGTTGCGGAATTGTAAACACAACCACCGTTGTAAAGTTCTGTCCACGGATCACAAAAAGGTAAGCGTTCTTCAGCAAACGAAATATCACATAGGGATGTGTGTGAAATGTTTTCGTTTTGCTGAAAGAACGCAAACCTTTTTGTGATCCGTGGACAGAACTTTAAAACGGTGGTTGTGTTTAAAATTCCGTAACTTAAAAAGTACATAAATGATTGCAACGATTGTTGTACTAAAAGAAAACTTATAAATTGTGCTTTCATATACTAGATTTTGAAAGTACTACATGCAGAACTTCACTAAAACAATAGTCCCGACATTTGGGTTCTGGTTTTATTACTCAGCCTTTATTCGTTAAAAACATGACCAAGTTTGGCAAATTTAATGAATTAAAAGATTTGATTTCAGCCCTTCTTACCTTCAATTCGTGCTCGTTTTGGTCCTCCTTCCCATCAAAATCGATGTGTCTGTACACTCCAATCGTGGCGGCAAGGTAGCAGACAAATGTAAGAACCTACCCAACAGAGAGAAAGAAAACACATATTTAATAGTCAAAATTAAATATGCAATATTATAATTACAATGTGTCTATGGAAAACTCTTATATTAGTCTGAAATACTCTGAATCAAAAATCGATCCAGATGAGACTCGAGTGAAAACTCAATCTTAGAATTTCACTCTAAAACGTCTGGTACCTGCTTCAGTCATTGGGGGAGTTCATCTCCGCTCAAATAGATTGAATTTTCACTCGTTGCAAACAGAAAGGCCAGACCCTCGGCACTAGTAAATGTCTTTTACACTCTATAGAAATTGGTGGATCTCGTCCTTTTCTCTTAACAAACCAATGTGTTAATCTTGTTCTTACTTTCAAGGCCAGGAAGACTCCGAGGAAAGTCAGACGGAATGTCACCGAGTCGTACACTAGACAGTCGCCGGGCACGCCGCACTCGATTCGGTCCAGGATGCAAGCGCCTTCGATCGCTGCCCCGAAGTACAGCGGAGCCGGTAGAAAGCCTGGAACAAAGAGAGGTGAGATCACCGTGAGAAAGGTTTCATGATTTCGAAACTGGTATGTTTTGTGCAATCACAGTACATACGCAGACCATTCCCAACATTGCTTTCCATGATCCAACGAAGTCTCAAATCTGACTTAATAAGCCATTTTTGCGAATTAAATTCGAGTAACATCTGGTACCCTGACTTGCTCGAATGCTTGGCACATTTTAACTTTGAATTCTCCAGACCAAAGAGACTGTTGCTATACCACGTGATTCAGGGCAAGGCTCACGCTAGCATCCCCCAGCTCCGAAATGGTCTGGTGTCTTTGTGCCATCCCCGCCCATTGCGAGGCTGCCAGCAATGTATTGATGCTGAACGTCTCATGTAAGAGCTTGCCCCGAATCATGTGATATAGTAACAGTGTCTTTGGTCTGGAGAATTTAAAGTTAAAACGTGGCAAGCATCGTAAGCATGTCAGTGTACCAGATGTTGTTCAAATGTAACTCGCAAAGGGAATAGGTTATTGGCAAATGGAAAATATCTCAAGTTGAGCTGGAATGTTCGCCATTCCTATGGATTGCAACCCACTGTTATGACTTGAAGTTTTTAACTTTAACAAGAAATTATACAACATTGTCGCGGTGCGTTCGTCTGAGCTTAGGAAAAGTGGCGGTCCTGAATATACAGTGAATATGCAAATTTCATGAATAACCATTGGGTATTATTATTTTTTTTGTAATGAGAATGGGTGTTTACCTAAAGCTCGACCAAATAGCGTTTGCATTCCAAGAGCGTAGGTTTTATCGTCTCCAGCACATCTGAAGGAACAGAAAAAAATATGTTTTTGTTGTCAGTATCCCCTAAACACAAAAGGAATTGAAGTTATATTATCAGGAATACACAACTAAGAATTTCAGCAATGTAAAAAAAAAATTCTTATCTCCAGCCAGGCAGAAATTTGGAAGTACAGTAACTTAACAAGAATCTTATTAGACTAAGCAAGGAATTGTGAGTTTTGCAGTCGACCAGAAGCAAGTTGTTTGAGATTTTTTAATACATGTATATACACATGTCATAAAAGCCTATCACAGGTCATCGTTATTCAATCGCAAGGCATCGCAAGTCGATCACAACTCATCACAAACCCATCACAAAAAAGTATTACAATTTACATCACATGTAATCACAGGAAAATTACACAGCGATCACAACTCATCACAACTCACAAGCAGTGACGTGACTAGAATTACATTTCCTAGTGGCACCTGGGGTGCAAATGATTTTTAAAGGGGGAACAAAAAGGCAAGTGACACAAAATGTTGTTCAGTTGAAGATTTCAATGATGGGAAGGGTGGGGGAGGGCAGTTGTAGACCATTATCATGTTGCCGCCATCTTGATTGTTTTCCATTCAAATCAACGTAGCCAAAGCGAGGCTGGAAGGAAAAAATAGTTTGGTTCCTGTTGGCACAAAAAACATTATCATTCAGTACTGTTATTGGATGCAGGGAACAAGACTGAAATGGCGGCAGCATGATAAAAGTCATTTGTTCATCCCCTGTGACCTTGCAACTGACCTGACGATTTAATGCTGTGATAATTCCTGTTCTATTTATACATCTATTATCATTGACTCTATTATAAGAACAGAGTGGAGAAAGTACCTCATCGTCACCATGAGTAAGGGATTTTTGGCCGGTGTGCCGAATAGGACGATGCAGAAGAGGAAGATGCTACAATAGTAGACCATGTTACAAGGTGCCAGACACTGCCCCAGCACTGCTTGTTGCGAAAATGAATCCGTGGCATTGTTTGAACTGCACGAACAACCAGTGTACACCTGTAATTTGTTATTAACAAGTAGATAAGCAAAACACAAATATCCATCTCGTGAATATTTATGAGTTATTTGCTTATTTCAGTGGTCATAATCCCATTGTATCATTGAAACTAATCAAAGCTTAATCATGAACGTGCGCTTGCCTTAAGGTAAGATTTCTTTGCACAACTGTGATCAAAATCTTAGAGTTATTTGGTACCTGTATTTGCTACGAATAGACAAGCCTACTTTGTAGAAAAAAAAAACTTGCACCACATGTACCCAGATGAGAACTATAATTGCTTTCACCTGATTATTAACTGAATTTGTTCATAGTGATAGTTCCGAACATGGGTCCTGATTAAACATGTCCTTAAAAGAGGCCCAGGTTGACTCGGAATGTCTAATGTACACGATGGGCCGGGTTCAGCCCAATATCGGTTGAACAGCCAGCAACCAGGCTAAGTCACACAGTCAGAATACAGGACGATTACGCTGACCATCTTTGGGAACAGCAATAGAAATCTTGTTTGTTTGGTTTTCACAGCACAAGTGGCAGTCAAGTGATCATTGGTCAAATATTACTAATAGCCGTGGTGTGCTTCGAGGGTGCGGATGACCCAGCAAGTTCAAAGACACAAAAGGACCGCACAAACAATTGCCAAACACTTTATTGGAAGCCTGGAAACTCTCAGTGCTTGCACAAGAATAAAAGGCGTCCAAAATATAAATTTGTATTGTACAACTAAATAAATACTGCATGAAAGGAGAATAGGACAGAATCGCTGGCACCCGGGTGTTAATGTCGCAGTCGGGTCGGTTACAGCAGGTGCATCAATAAAAATGTTAGGAGGAGTGACATTTCCCATCCTTACACGATATTTATCAGAGTTGAATGAAATTCCAATTCCTTTTTTGAACGGTTTAAAAGTTCATTCTTTGTATGCAAAGCTTATAATTACGATTAATTCCACTCTCTGTTTGAACTGAGGATTAATTTTATTAATTCTTTTACGAAAGAAATTGCCAATCGGAAAGTATAGAAGGAACAATTTTGTTGTCTTACCGTGATATTGACCGCTGGGTCGTCCGTACGATTTTTCTGTTCACCGGTGCACCCAGCAAAACACGGCGTGGCGTACACCTGTCCATCGTGGCCACAGACTGGTTCGTATCGCGAGCCAGTGCAAGTGCAATCTTTGTTACACGGGTTGGTTGTACTGCGAAATGATAAAATGTCATCAGTATATTAGTTACGCATCTTTACCGAGTTGAGAACTTTCATCAACATCATTTCAGAATTCACAGCATTCATCAATAGCATTTTAGAGTTGAGAACAATTACAAATATATTAACATCATTTCAGAGTTGAGAACACTCATCAATATATTAGAGTTGAGAACATTCATCAATGTCATTTCAGAGTTGAGAACATTCATCAATGTCATTTTAGAGTTAAGATCATTCATCAATATCATTTCAGAGTTGAGAACTTTCATCAATATTATTTCAGAGTTGAGAACATTCATTAATATTTCAGAGTAATATTTCTTCTCTGTACATTCCTATATCTGAACTCCATTTTTCTTTCCACTTTTTCTTTCAAGTTGCATTTGGCAGAGCCATGTAATAGACGATTTTATCTTCCCTGTAACGTGATTGGTCTAGGTTCGCGAGCACGCGTACATGAATATTTAAATCATAATGATAGACTCTTCACCTGATTTCGCTGTTACTGTTGCCAGCATAGGTGGGCACAGGACAGGACAGAAAGTATACAACCGGAATGCAGGCCATGACGATGACATTAAGGATGAGGATAACCTTCCCGCATCCCTTGGAGTCCAAGTTCAGCTTCTTGACCAGGAATCCCCCGGAGAAATTGCCGAGGAAGGCAGCAGGAGTAATGATTATTCCTGCAAGGGAGAAAAAAAACCATGACGCCATTACAAAAGATGACAGGAGACAGCTGTCATCACGGTGACCATCGCTATGGAAACGGAGGTCAAAGTACATCTCAGATGACCAAGACTTAACCCAGCTGGAGTACCTACTTTAATTAAAACAACTTGCTGTTGAGTATATGTATGATACCTTAAAACGACGAAGCATAGCTTAACTTGAGTGTTTTAAAACTGTTTGACTGAAAGTGTTTACAAGACTAATGTTCATGACTGATTTTACTATATACTGAACAACATCTGTTGTCAATTGGGTAAGCTTTGTCAAGTTAGTGAAGGCTGTTTTTATAGAGCTTTGAAGAAGAAAATTGGAATGCTGCTGAATACCCACCCACGTATAAGGAAGAGTCGGCAGCTGGTATGTTAAACTGGACCTGCAGAAACTTGGCCATGAAGAATCCAAAGGATGCAGCCACCGCAAGATCAAAGATGGAGCCGACCAAGAGCGCCATGAAGACGAAGTTGCAGAAAAGTCGCTTTGATGCCATGAAAAAATCTGCCACGAGAAAACAGAAATCGTTGCTCATTGATACCAATATTTTTATATGCAATACTGTGGTTCTTATATGGCGCTTAACACCAGAGGTCTAAAGGGAAGAGCCTTACAATTCTTACCCCTGTTCATCAGACAGTGAGACCATTTGTTTCTGCAGCAGCTCGAACACATTTATACTCCTGGATGAAGAGAGGCAATTGCAGGACCCCAGCACCACGATGTCTCCCATCAGGGTTCAAGCCCACATACAACGGAACATGAGTCGAACACGGTACCATTGGACCGCGGCGCACCACATATTTTGGGTGGTGTGTTTCAGTGTTATGTTCGGTATGCCTTGACCCATTTGGGAACGATATAGCTTTGACTTCGTTGCTTGAACTGATGACGTCTCCTCATCTTTTGGTTGAGGACAGTCGCGAGTGCATCGAAATCTATGTTTAGTACGGTAGTTGAAAGCTCTGAACCATTGTAAACTACAGCCGTGTGGTTGCGAACGCTAAAAAGTGCCGGTTGTTAAGCAAAGCTAATCCGATTACGTACTTAGACGCTGTCAAAGAGCAGTGAAATTCGTGAAACCCACAAAACATGGCCTTTTGAATGTTGTGTTTCTCAGAAAATACGCTCAGTATGTTTGAAATGTTAAATTATAACGAGGACGAAATTCTAAACTTCATGTCAGTGGAAAAAAAATCGCTGTCATCGATGCCGAAACCTCAATACTGGTTACTGGTAAAGCTGACCTTCAAGTCGGGAAGAAATTGTTCGAAAACTTCTTCGAATCTATGTATTTATATCAAATTCTAGGAATTTACGAAAGTTGTTATTTCACGAATAGTTGAACACTTATATCATCTCAGTATATTTCGAATTTCAGCTTAATCTGTTGTTGCAAACGCTAGTGTTACACCTTGAACTATCTCAAGGGAAAATTTCGACCAGGAAAAGATTGACAGATATTGCAAACACCAGTGTACGACTTTTAAAAATGGACGTAGACAGGTCTATTTTCCAATTTCAACGAAAAAAGATACGGTCTTCCAAACGGGAGAAATTAAGTTTCAAAGATTTCGCCTACCGGGATGAACTTGTCTGTGTGCATGTAGTTTCATTCAAAATAAAGTGTTAGTAACCTTTAGAAATCGCCCTTCGCAACCACACGGCTGAATAAGCTGCTGTAAGCCACCGATTAGCAATTAACTTATAAAGTGCTCTACTGCCTAAATAAGTGCTTGATGCCTTTTGCTGTCTATTGTTCACCTTACCATGTTTTAACCCCTCCCCCGCCCACACACACACACAGATGTGTTTTCGCCTGCAATCGGAGACCCCTATTGTCACTTTTTTGTTAGTACCCTAACTTTTTAGAAAGATCTCCAATAAGTTTTGTACACATCGCCAATTTGGGGACCCTTCGGGTATTGGGGACCCTAGCTATTTTCCTCTATTGTTCAACGTCCCCTATTGAATGCAGAACTAAGTCACACACACACACACACACCCAGACTTACGTTACATACCTTGTATGGACATTGCTTTGTTTTCGTGTAGTTAAGAAAACTCGGTACAAAAAATAACTTTACTTAAACTGTGAAAACTCTTTTAACCCAATTTTTTTTCTATGATTCCCTATAGTGTTTCTCTTCATTCTGCTACAGATAAACCTAACCCAAAAATGCCTCTAAACCTGTTTTCCAGAAAAGGCAAAACCTTATGTGGACACGGCTTAGTCCACATAAGGTTAACACAACCTGCATTATGTGGACCTCTTTTGTTCACAAGTCCACATAGGGTATGTAACACAAACTCATACATACTGGAACTAACGTTTTCGAGTTTGAAAGTGTCGAGATTGAAAGTGTACTTTCAAAATGCTCCTTTTTTGACCTGAGTTAATTTCCTGGATTGAAATTCGGACTTAATATCCCTTACATAAAATACTTTAATTTGCGACGGATCAACTTTGGAAAGTCCTAGTTTTTGAGTGGAGACGTATTCACCTATAAAAATTGCTCTGTGTGCACATTGTCTCCACAGGGTACCGTGTACCAGATCCATGTTGTGCATCTTTAGCAGAGGAGTTTAATTACATTCAGTCCTGTAAGCTTTTACATGACTAAAAAGGTAAAAAGGATGACGGAGAAACCACACCTTTGCAAACGACAAACAGAACTTGGTTCAATATCTCATTTACTTGTATGACCTTGAGGGTTACCGAGAACTAGAAAATCAAAAGAGCAAAATTGCGGCTCCTCAAGTTCGTCTATAGAAACGTGAATACCCATCAAGCGAAGAAAAAACCAAGAAACAAACAGAGTCGAAGGTCTGTAATACTTGTGTTCGAAATGTAATGACGATTGTGATAATATGGAGGGGGTCTACTCGATGATGGTTAGGGCTAGGGTTAGGGTTAGGGTTGGGGAACATAGGTATTGGGGAAACTAGGTATTGGGGAACATAGGTATGCACCCACATGGCTATGGAGAGCGAAAAAGAGGCAAAGAAATTCGGTTGCTAACCTTTGGCTCCGAGTTTGTTCTCTCCTGCCTTCCCTTCCATCGCCAGCTTCTCCTTTGGTATATCCTCCTCGTCAATCTCAACATCCATCTCCTTCGGGAAGAAGAAGAAAGGGATCGAGAGGAGCCCAATGAGGACGCCGTTCAAGATGAAGCCCATCCACCAGGCTCCAAGCCACTCTACCTGGCCGTAGTACTGGGCTGGCCAATCAACCCACATTGAAAGGAACAAATACCCTTCGCCGAAGCCGACCAAAGTAGCCGATGTACCAGCAGTCAGGATAGCAGCTAAAACACATGACAAACAGGTTCTTTTACAAAAAAATGCCTGTTCTCAATTTCACAAAACCAGCTCTAGTCATTTTTTTAAAGAACGAGATGCATTGCATTTGTTCTCAGTGTTTGAAATGGCGATCATGCTTCTTTCTCTTATAAGCTGATCTGGTTCTTTTGTTATGAGCTGATTTTCTTATGCGAACACATCGGTCACATTTCTTGAGTCAAGCAAGTTGAGATATTATTTAACCAAATTCTGATTAGGCCATCGACAAACTAACTGAAGGCTTGCTATTCTGATATTTGTTTTGGGAGGGTGGAGTGGTATGAAGGTACATACTAATAATTGTGTCGAATGATGCCTGATGTGATGCACTGAGCACCAATGAACAGATTTCTGATAAAACTGTGTCAGCAGAAAGTTTGGCAATCAAGTTCAGCTGCCAAGCTGAGCAGGAGGGCATGAGTTCGAGCAACTGGAGCTAGCTCAGAATTGCTTCTACAAATCGCAGAAATCTTTCAGAAGGGAACACGTGCTAGAATTAAAATTGACAAAGGAAGAACATTCACCGATGTAGTAAGGTGTGGTTGTGCCTTTGACTTGATCGTCGATGTAGGTCAGAGCAATCGGGAACAACGGTCCGTAGGCAAATCCCATGATACACTGGCCGAGCAGCAAGGCCCACATCTCATGTATCCTAGAGCCGGATTCACCAATATCCTCTGCTGAGCATTTCTCTTCCCCTCTCGCTGCATCGCAGACGTAAATGTTACTACGATGAAAAGAGACAATGTGTGGTTATATTTTGGGTGCGACATTTCCACCTTGAGATGGCGATGCCAGGATTACTTGACTGTGGCATTGAGACAAATTGGTAAAAGGGAAACCGGTCAACCGACCCATCAAAACCTGCAAACCAACCAAGTCAATCAGTCAATATTGGCCGGCAGGGCAGCATGCAGACTTCAGGCCAGCCAGCCAGCCAGCCGAGGAGCCAGCCAGCCAGCCAGCCAGCCAGCCAGCCAGCCAGCCACCAGCCAGTCATCTAGACAGTCAATCAGTAAATCAGCCGCGGGGAGTCAGCCCGCCAGCCAGCGTGCCACCCAGCGGGGAGCAAGCCAGCCAGTCAGCCAACAAGCCAGAAAACTGCCGAACAGCTGGCCATCCAACAGTCGGTCAGCTGCCAAATCGTTGAGTCAACGAACCCATAGCAAATCCACAAACTTGCCACAACCGGCAGTCTTTTCAATCAACAAATTCCCAACCATAAAACAACCGAACAGTACAACAAACACTACACTCAATTTACAATCTGCTTACCTTGTGCCATTCCCAGCTTGAATCGTCTCCCCGTCCCTGTAAGCCGGATACAAAAAGTGCGGGAGTCCGCTCAAGATTCCGCCAAGTGCAGTCAGGAGGCCGAGGACGCCGACAATACGCGGCCGGTGCATCGACGACCCGACGTACGACACCAACGGGATCGAGACGAGACTAGCAAAATCACTGGTGGAAAGCACCAACCCCGCCACGGAGGTAGTGATCCGGTACTGCTTCTCCAAAGTGGTCAAGACACCTGCTATGTAGAGCCCCACTGTGACTTGGATACAGGTGAACAGAGCGAAGCAGAAGCCGAAGGCCACCGGGCGATTGAAGAAGCCCATGGTTTGATTGAAGCTGCACGGTCACGACGTGGACACGATACACGCACCGGTCTCTAGTTCAAAGTCTGCAAAATAAAATTAAAACGGTAAAGGCAAACTTAATTCATATCCATCAGTGCCCTCAACAAGGGGTCGTTGTAACCTAAATCGAAGCCAAAAACCAAGCTGTGGCGTTGATAAGGTTTGGTATTTCATCCCTTGGTGTTTTCTCCTTTTTCGTTTTTCATTGTAATTGTTTTTTTTTCCTACAAAGTTGGTAACACAGGACTATCAGAATTCTTATGGTTTTTTACTAGGAATGTCATCATTAACATAAAACAAAAACACCTGTCTCACAGAATAATAAATACACCATCACAAAGAAAAGTTACCTGTTGCAAGTACGAGAAATATCCTGGCTGTATACGATGTGTTCACGACGCGACTAGAAACTTAGATGTTCAGCTTAAGCGAGCGGTGTCTAATGGTAAAAATCGGTGCTTGCTGTCGAAACTAATCGTTCGACCCTATCACCACCACCCGTTACTCGGCACTCAACTGGAACCACGCCCCTTGGCTCCTGATTGGTTGAGGAAGTTAACTCTATTCGTCAGCACCTGCGCACTGCGACTGCCTCACATCACGAATCTGATCGGCCAATTTGGTGACAAGATCACTGTTACTGACATATTGTCATCCAGATTACAAGACAGCCATATTTTTTTTTTTTTTCAAATTTAGTTTGCATAATATTTGTTCTCAGTCCAGTTCACATTTTTTGGGTGTTTAAGCATTCGTACTCTTCGCCCAAGGTACGAAGGGGAGGATTTTTGGCGGTTTTTCCTCTGAAAGCGGATTTGGAAGGCAGATTGTCCCAAAGTGCTTGATTTAAATGCGTATACATAGTCACCTGCATTTCATAACTGGATTTTTTTTGTTGGTGTACAACAGAGACTTTGAACTTTACACACACGGCAGTGTCAACACTTTAGACAATAACAGGTGCAATCCCTGCTACCCGGCAACGCATTTGCACTGATGATTTTCCAAAACAAGGATGTTAACCCAAAAATTTCCAACACAAATCACAGTGAAGCACAACTACTTCAAACCTGACAGAAAATCCTTTAAGAACAACCATATCAGATCCTACAGGATTTGCCACGCTTCCTCCCTGAGAGGGATTCGTGTTTGAAAGGAAAGACAATATATTCCTTCAGGTCAGGTGGATTTAAAGCTCTTATGAATATATGATACAGGGTAAGTAAAAAAAAAGGAAACCCAAATGGCATGACAATTTTTTAAAATGAAGTTCTGCATGTAGCAATTTCAAAATCTAGGATTTGAAGGCCCAATTAATAATCTTTCTTTTAGTACAAGAATCATTCGAATCACTCATGTACTTCTCAAGTAACAGAATTTTAAACACAAACACCGTTTTAGGGTTCTGTCCACGGATCACAAAAAAGGCAAGTGGTCTTTTAGCAAAACGAAAACAATTCACATAGGGATGTGTGTGAATTGTTTTCGTTTTGCTGACAGAACACTCACTTTTTTGGTGATCCGTGGACAGAACTTTAAAACGGTGTTTGTGTTTAAAATTCCGTAACTTGAAAAGTACTTGAGTTATTTCAATGATTCTTGCACTAAACGAAAGCTTATTAATTGGGCTTTTACATTCTGGATTTTGAAAGTACTACACACAGAACTTCATTTAAAAAGGTGTCTGACATTTGGGTTTCCTTTTTTTTTACTCACCCTGTAGAGCAAAACTTTAGTCAAATATCCATCAAAAAAGATCCCCAGGAACCTGAAGGGAAGGATAAGGTCCTTGCTTGGCAGTCATGAATGTTTTACAGATGCCTTGTTAAGCAAAGGCACGGGGCGTCTTTCAGCCATGTAATTATTTGAAATCCACTGGAAAGGCCGCTCCATCAATACTCCATTTCGTTCTATCCTGTGCTGTTCTTGTCCATGTATTACAGTCTCTTATGTCTTCCATGCACTTTCTGCTTGCATGTTTCTCAAGGATTATTGTGGAAACCCGTAGAAGAGTAGGGAAGGCTATGCAGGGTGGTGCAAAAAGAAAGAAACCCAATTTTGACAGCAAATTTCACCTGCTTGTTGGGCATATTTAAATAAAAATCAATTTAATGGAATTAAAATATTGAACATCAGTGACAAAAAAATGAATTGCGAATGCATGCTTTGTCTCTGAGGTATGGTAGTTAATACATTTCATGTTCCAAACCTGCTTGTCTATGGACTGCTTAATTCCATCCGCTTGACTGAGCTCCGGAGCTTGATTTGAAGAAAAAAAAACACACTACCCTAGACTAACACGTGGACAACAGTTATTTTGGTGACTTGTATTCAAATTAGCATAATAACACTATGCTTGCAAGTTTTCACCACGTATGGTTGAAGAGTTATACTTCACTACATTATATAAAAACAATCAAATTAGTTAAAGAAGTAGGTAAAATGTCTGTCAAAAGTGGGGTTCCCTCTTTTTGCACCACACTGTATAGGTTTTTAAGAGAATACCACTTTTTCGTGTTCTCAGAATTCAGCTAATGGGCTCCACTCGCCTTGTACGTGTGATGACCTTTGCTTCATACCTGTCGGGGACATTTTGGCAGATTGGATCTATCTGATTCATTTATGTTTTTAACTTTGACTTGTGGCTCCCGGGTTTCATCCATCCCCCCCGCTCTTTAAACATAAATGTCCTGTCTTCTCTCATTATAAACTGGCAGAAAGAGAATCGGTTTAAAGCACTGATCAGGTAATGAATAAGTACAAAATAAGCCATAATAAATTTGACATAAGAAGGCCTAGTGTTAGTAAAGTCTGTCACGAGCCAATGTGGCCCATCAGGCCGGCGTTTATCTCCGGTTTCAGTGACATAAAACGACTGAGAATATTTCTACTCCCCCTGGATGCGATGCTAGTCCATCGCAGATTACTCCCCAGCGAATGCCGCTACCCATTTATACTCCTGGGTGGAGAGAGGCAAGTGGGGATGAAGTGGCTTGCCAAAGGACACGACATAATTGCCAGTGGCTGGATTCGAACCTATGACCCTCTGATCATGAGTCACAAATCCTAACCACTAGGCTACACTCCCCCAAAGGCCTAGTGTTAACTGTACAACATACTTGACTATCTGCTACCGTACAAACAACAGTTTATTTCGAACTAACCTCGCATTTGCACAAAAGTCTTACAAAATATATATTTACCACAATAATTTTGAAAATTAATGTGAATTATGAATCAATCAGATGACATGAACCCGCGCATCAATCAGAATCATAACAGAATCTTAATTAACCTAGATTGTTAACACCTAAACTGTATATTTTGTATATAATATATGTTGCTGTAAACATTTAAAAGCTGCGTACGTGCAAAGGCACAAAAAAATGCAATCCAAATTGTACCAACAGACGCAGAATTCGACGACCTTATGAGTGGCTGGGGTAAATCAATTCTAGCCTTTATAGCTCATAACTGTAATTATAACTCCAAATAAAATACACCACCAGAGACAAATCTAGGCCAAGTTCATGACGTGACAGTTCTAGCTCGTACCAGTTTCCACCAATTTTCTGTAGGTGCCCTAACAAAACACCTCACACGGGGCAGGTTCAATAGCGACCCCACAGAAACTTTCGCATGATTGATCACATGCAAGTCACAAAAACCTATCCTTAGATTTTGTGTGACGAACTAATCGTTTGACACGGAGGGTCCTGAGATCCCACAATTGGAGCTACGGTTGTAAATACTGGTTCATTTCAATGCAGTTTAGAAGATCAATGCAAAGTCACCGTTGGTAATTTGTGTGTATGAAATTCTTTCACAAAACGATGTTCTTATTTGTACCACAACTCCTCTTTGTTGCATTTAAACAGTTACAGTTTGTACAATCTTCATTACTTCCCTCCGATATTTATGTTATCTCAGATAATCCTCTCCTCTTCAAAAGCCCCTTCTCCATTATCTCATGACCATTTTCAGCACAAAAAGGTCAATTTCTTACATTTCCAGCCAAGGGCGGATCCAGAACACCTATTTGGGGCCCTCAAAAAATGTTGGTCCCCCAAAAAGTGGGTCCCAAAACATTGCGGGGTAAGGTTCGGGGTTCGCCTAAGGGATTCTAGATGTGGTGCGTTGTGAGACAATTTCTGACAACTTTACTATAGTCTTTTTGAGGAAAAGGTGGTGGTTTACCCAGTGCCTTCCTTTTTGTTCGACGTCACTTTTTTTGGAGGGGGGGATGGCCCCGTTGGGCCCCCAGATCCGCCCTCGTTTCCAGCATCAAATATTGTTTCGATTTTTGTACGCCTACATCTCCAAATATTAACTACCAGTAGTGCATTTCGATTTTTACTCTTTAATACAATGATAAATCGCTACAAGAGACTGCGCATGCCCAACCAAACTTGCACCTCTTTTTCCTTTCCCACGCGTTACGGAACACTCAACAATACTGCCCTAGTAAATTCAAGTGATTTCACCCGTGAAAATCTGTTCTAGAATTTATGCAAGTTGGACAACAGAGTTTGAAGTCTACAGTTATTTATTGTACAGAGTTATTTTTGAGGAGTGTTTTTTTTATTACTGCGATATTTTTTTAGTATGCATGAATGGCCGCCCATACTGCACACAAACGAGTTCGATTTTACCCATACCTATACTTGCACAGCTTGAATTGTAAAAAAATAAATCAACAAATATTTTTAGGTCAAGGATAAACAAACAAATGGGGACATGTGGATGATTTTGTTCAAATAATATGGAGTGTACTTGTAGTTATCCTGCAAAAATAAAATCTCACCGCCAGCTTTTCAAGTCTTCCCACGACTGAATTGTCAAACAAGACAATATCGGATAGCTGTTAGATGGATTACCCCAAGTTAATGTTCACATTGGTGATGAGCAGGTAGTTTTCCAAAATCACAATTCTGGCTGCATTAGTTCCAAGCCTTCATTGATAGGTCATCTTTTTTAAAACAAATTTTGGATTGGCCATGAATTAGGACCCCTCGGCGGGCACAAGTAATATATTCCTCTCTGGACAACCTTCTAAAAACAAATGTCATGCTAACATCTGCAATAAAAACAATTGAAATTAATTTCTTTGTACTCTTCCAAGGTGATCTTGATCGAATTAGAGCTCGGTGAGATCGGTCTGGGTCCCTTTCTCACATTCGCCGTCGTAGCCTTTGTTATACGCTCCTTTAAGTCCACTCTGCAGGGCACCATTCTGGAAAAAAAGACAGGGAAACACCGTTTTGTTTACCTCTCAATCAGGTATTGTACCCCGACGTAATATGGCTGATGTTACATGTGAATCATGAAACGGTTGCAGTCTGGAATCATTCTGTTATATTTGTATAACGAACATGAATTGAAGAATCGTCATTCACAAATTGTGTTTGAAACATTGACTGCATTATTACTTATGTCTAAGTCGTAAGTCGGTAGTTATACCTTCAATTCTTCTTCGTAATTTTCTTGTTCATTCTCCTCCCTTCCGTTTCTGATCACTTTTACTGTAACTGTGGCGTAGCATGCCAGTGTAAGAACCTACAAAGACACAAGGAACAGAAGCATGATCAAACTGCTTCTTAGTCAAAGTTGAATAAACAAATTACTGGAGGGGGGGGGTGTTTGAACCTGCGACCTCCGGATTTACACCAGAGATATCCAACCCTTTGTTGGCGGTTCCACATCTCTTGTCAAGTAACAAAATCATACGCACGTTGGAATCAATATGGACCCGGTGCACAAGTACCCCCTCACCGGTGAAAGAGAGAATAATGATGGGCACTTACGGCATGCCCATTCAAATGAAAAATATCTGTGTTTAAAGGTAGAGTAGGCCTTTATCATTTGCAGCTATCCAAAAGTAACTGACGACATCATTGTTAAAGAAAGCATACTTGGTTTAACGATAGTAATGGCACTAAACTCCCTGTGAAGTTACTCTTTCTGGCATGTTGTCATTTTGAAGAAAACAAACAATAGGGTAATTTCCAAAGATGCCTCTGAAGACACATTTTTGGGAAATTAACGTTAGTAGCTCGTTAATTTGGCGAAACTGTGAATGGGCGCGCGCAAGCGTTGACGCGACGCAACGCGACAGGTGGGCGATTGCTGTAATTTGTCTGTTCAGTGCGTGACAACGCGTAGTTACAATCGGCTACATGAGAACGTGTGCCGGATGCTGATTTCGGGCGCAATTCATAACGTGACTCAGCAACTTTTGAATTGAAATCGAGATCCTATTAGATCTATTTTTGCGGAATATACATTCACAGACCTAAAATGGGCCTTTAGTAGTTCGTTTTTAATGCGGCGAAGTTGTAAAATGGGGCAAAGTAACTTGTGATCCCTCACAAATACCCCGAACACAACACCATCTCTTTGCTCCTCACCTTCAGACCGAAGAAGATTCCCAGGAAGGTAAGTCGGAAGAGCGCAGCGTCGTAGATGAGACAGTCGCCTGCCACGCCGCACTCGATTCGGTCCAGGATGCAAGCGCCTTCAATCGCCGCCCCGAAGTACAGCGGAGCCGGTAGAAAACCTGGAACAAGGTGTTAAGAAAGGTAAGACCCATTCGAATATAATAATATCTATCCAATTTTCTACTGCACGAACGTAAAACAACAACATTTTGCACAATTGAAATTTCTATAGTACACTAACGGTGCTTTTTTAATACGTGCATTTTTACTTCGTTTTTTTTTGCCGTCGCGTGTTTTACGCCTATTTGTAAGCTGGAAGCCTAAAGTTGGCATCAGGTAGACCCACGATTTGCTTACGTCACACGACGGAACCGTCGGCATCAAGCACAAAAATTATGAACAGGTCAGTCACAAAACTGACAAATCGTGTGATTGTCGCGGAACGCGTCGCAGAAGTTGAATTTTTTCTGCTCTTGCGACTGTTGATTTTTTTTTTAGCGCCAACTGATGCCGATCGCCTTAATGTCGTCGCAGTTACACTCAGGTCGCACAGAAGAAGAAAATAGTAATATTAATCACCCAAAGCTCGTCCAAAAAATGACTGCACTCCGAGAGCGTACGTCTTATCGTTTTCAACACACCTGCAAAGTAAAAGAAAAACAAAGTTATTCAGCAGACCGAAGAAGTGAAGTAATAGTCTCTCATGAAGGGAAACCGGTCAACGCTCCCGCGGTTTTTGACCTCACAAGATGCACTCTAGTTTAGTTATGGATCAGGAATAGGGGGCGCTCGTCAGCGTTAGCGTGAATTCGTGGGGAGTTCACAGAGAATATTATCTCCAGTTTTAGTTCGTCCTTACAGGTGACTGACTTGTGGTAAAAAATCAAGGACAAATGGAGGAGAAAAGAAACATGAAAGGAATATTAAGGAAAGCTTGCTTTAAATTTTCTTAATTCAACATCGTAAGACAAAGACAAATCCGTCCGGTTGACGGTTTGTGCATGTTCAACACTGGCACCTAACAATCGCCACCGTTGAGGGCGCTGTTGTGCATGCCGGATATGTTAGCTGTTTGGGGGAGAGAGGGAACAACATTACCTCAAGGTCATGATGACTAATGGATTCTTGTTCACTGTCCCAAAGAAGACGATGCAGAAGAGGAAGATGCAAGCAAAGTAGATCATGTTGCAAGGTTCCAGACACTTGCCCCCCATTGCCTGTCTGGAAAAGTCATCCGTGGCATTGGCTGCGCTGCATGCACAACCAGTGTACACCTGCTCTTGGAAGAACAATAAAAATGATCACCCATCTCATGCATATTCATGACCTATTTGCTTATTTGGTTGGTCAAAATGCCATTACGTCAGGAACTACTCAACACAGTCAGTGCAAAAATGTATTGAGGTGTATGACCGGATATGGACACAACTATACTCATTCCTATGTTTCTGTCTTTGTTTTCAAAGATGGAGCCTAGTCCAACAACTGCTTGGATTTAAACAAGTTTACATTGTTCAATGTGTTCATGACTGATAGAAAGTGGTTGGCTAATAGATGGTGCGACAGGTAAGTACAGGGACAATGACACTCTCCTGGCATATAGTGAGGCAAAGGTTATTTCCTACACATGTATTACTGGTTTTCCATTATTGTATTCTTCCAAGTGTTGTAGTCGAGTACTTTTTTCCGAGTACTGAGTACTGCCGAGTACTTAGGTTACCGAGTACGAGTACTTGTACTTAGAGTACAAGTACAGGTCTCCGAGTCCGAGTACTTGTATTTCTGAGTACGAGTACAAGTACTTGTATTCCGAGTACATGTACGAGTAGGAGTACTCCTATTTCCGAATACGGCCATATGGCAAAATGGTTCATTGTGCGTAATTGGCCCAGGCCCAGTCAGACCGATACATGTACAGATACATTCACTGCTAGCTGTTAAATGTGTTGTCTGGACGTGCATAAAGGAAAATCAGGAAACTTCGATTTCTCCGCAAGCCAATCAACCATTACAAACTGTAAGTATCGATAAAACAAGGCCGTGGTAAGTCAAGCAATACCATTTTTCGAGTACTACTATTCGAGTACGAATACTTTGATTAAATAGCACAGGTTTGACAAGTTGAGTACGAGTACGTTGCTGCCCGAGTACGAGTACCGTCATTTGGAGTACGAGTACTTTGACATTTGAGTACGAGTACGAGTACTCTGAAAATGTACTTGAGTACGAGTACCGAGTGCGAGTACTACAACACTGTCCTGAGCGTTCCTGTATTCACGGCGTTGCAGTGATCATCAACGGATATTATCACAACACCACATATATCAATCGATTAAAAACTGCTACGTGATGGTGCAGGCTCAAGTTGGTATCTATACCTACCGTGATGTTGGTATTAGGGTCACTGGTCTGATTCTCCTGTTGCCCAGCGCAGCCAGCAAAACACGGCGTGGCGTAAACAAGTCCATCGTGGCCACAGACTGGTTCGTATCGCGCCCCAGAGCAAGTGCAGTCTTTGTTACACGGGTTAGTTGTGCTGCAAATGATAAACCAATGTTGCAAAATACGTCAATCGAGGGCGCACTGACCAGCTAGCGGCATCCCGCTAGTTTAAAACAATCTAAGGTTGGTGCTGTTGGGGGTGACAATAAGCCTTTCAAGCTCAAATGTAAGGCCAAGTGGTAGCACATGGATGTATGTTGTCTGCAGACAACGGGGACTCTTCAACTGTTCAGTAAGGAACCTTTCCGATATTGGGTATAAGCCCCGCCCACCTGAGTTTACTGAGCTATGTGGTCGGTGCGCACTATTTGATCGATTGGCAGGAAGTTAGGATCTATGGAAGCACGCCCTCACCTGATCTTGCCGTCAGCGAAGCCGGAGTAGCTAGGTACCGGACACGATAGGAAGTAAACGCCAGGAATGCAAGCCATGACAACGATGTTCAGAGCCACAACGAACTGCCCGCATCCCTTGGAGGTCAGCTTCAACTTCTTGACAATTAATCCGCCACCGATGTTGCCAAGTAGAGCGCCAGGCATGATTATAATTCCTTTTAAGGGGAACGAAGAAGGAGCGAAATGGAAAAAAAGACAACACAAGTTGGAGGACACTTTGGTTGAAGAGCAGACACCAAGCAACTGGTGGAGCCTTTTTATAAGGCGAAAAAAAGATTGGTCTGATTTAAACATAATTTGGCACGGAGGAACTTTAATTGGCATTTAAGAGAGGACGACGAACAAGGGATGGACCTCATCCCCACTAAGCACATGAAACAGCAGAGGACAAACAGGTGCCCATATACAACTTGTGCCTCAAGACACCAAAGTATAGGCATGCCAGCCAAACAGTCCAAAAACGGATGCATACTAATTACTTTGTGAAATGGTTGACGAAAGTAAGTTTGTAAAACAGAAGGCACATACGTTGCGCCAAGCAAGTCAGATTCCGAGACTGAGAACGTTTAGGATGCTTACTGTTTGTGTAAAAATAGACTAAAGATATCCAAGAAACCACGTCGAGATTCCTCTCCGTTGATGTTCACAACTTGTATTGAAGGTTGGAACTTAAGAAATGAAAAAGAGAAAAAAAAACCAAACTTACCGACGAATAAGGAGGAATTGGCGGCAGGGATGTTGTACTGGACCTCCAGGAACTTCGCCATGAAGAACCCGAAGGAGGCAGCCACTGCCAAGTCGAAGATGTTTCCCACCAGAATGATCATGAAGACAAAGTTGGTGCCAACTCGCTTGGAGACTTGAAGAAAATCTGACGATCAAAAACACATAATTAGTTTGATCTAGGTCGCTGGTAGGCCGTTAATTGAAATTTGTTGACGTGTCATTGTTTTTAAAACATGTTGCTGACATCTTTACGTCTGGGAAGAAGATAGTCACAATCTGGTACACCTGATACTGATATCGATGCCTCTGTGCAACCACTTTTGGGACGTCCTTATATTACAGGTAAAGAAATACTACCTCTATGCATTGTCATAAAAAACAATTGAAAATCAATCAAAGTATGGTTTTATCTAATATATAAAAAGACGTGAGGATAATAAGGATGAACCAGTGTTGTAGTCGAGTCCGATCCGAGTCCACGAAGGCTCGAGTGCAGTCCAAATCCGAGTCCATTTTTGCCCGGGTCTGGCTCAAGTCCGGGTCCAAATTGTCAAGTCAGAGCCAAGTCGGAGTCCAGTTGCTATTTTTTTTTTTACAGCAGAACACGTGCGTGCACGAGAACACTGAGAATACAGTCTCTTGCGGTAGAAAATGTATCCAAAAAGAAATTTTCAGAGGTAGTAAAAGTGATCAGACAGCAAACCGTTTTTAAAAGCAAGTCAATTTTTTTCTTCATTTTTTGGAAATGGACTCGATTTGAGTCTGAGAGGTTGTCCGAGTCAGCCACAAACCGAGTCCGACCCAAGCTGAGTCCAAAAAACTACGAGTCTAAACCGAGTCACGAGTCCAAACCCAAAATAGACTCTAGTTAGTCCCAACTCGAGTCCTCCATCACTGGGATGAACAATTAACTAGAATGAGCCTCAGCACTAACTCTGGAAACTAATCGTGAATCGTATTGGAGGCGCAAGCATTCTTCTTTGTATTCTAATGTTCGACTTACCTTTCACGCCAAGCTTCTCATCTTGGCCCTCCTTCCTCATCACAGCAAGCTTCTCCTTCGGTATATCCTTCTCGTCAATCTCAACATCCATTTCCTTCGGGAAGAAGAAGAAAGGGATGGAGACCAACATGATGATGATGCCGTCCAGGATGAAGCCCATCCACCAGGCCCCGATCCACTCCTTGGTGTAGTCTGGTTCGGCCGGCCAGTTGACGTTCAGGGGGAGGAATAAGAAGGCTTGACCGTAGCCAACCAAGGTGGCAGTTGAGCCACCTGTCAGGAGAAGAGCTGACAAAGGAAAAAGTACATCACAGAAAGAAAATAAGCAGTTACTTTGAGGGTTTTTGTTTGGGTCCGTGTACTGACCTGAATCAGAGTGGTAGTGTCCTTAACGTCTGTTACTTTACATGTGGTACGCAAAACGTCTAGTGGAGAGAGTGAGAGCTCAACAGGATGTAGTTTCACAGTCACGAAGGATGTTTGTTGCGCAAAACATGCAAGATCACCCGAAGAAAAGTATAACTCTTCGGCTATGGGGTGGTGGTGGGGGAAGGGGGGATAGCGTGTCGTTCCAAACTTTCAAAAAGTATATAAAGCGTGGATCTGTTTGTAATGTTCTGCGCACGTATATGGTACATGAATATTCTCTTCCAGAAGAAAGTTTGAAGGTTTGTCCTGAATACTGTCGATGAATCCTGATTAAAGTGTTTTTGACAAAGCGCTTTACTTCCATGTTCCTTAAATTCTATCTATGAATTATCAATATGGAATTAACTAGTAATACTAAGAGAGTAACTGTCAGGTGGTATAACAGATACTAGATGGCACCTACACTCGCCTCCTCTTGAGAGCGCAAAATATTTCCTGGAGGGAAGAACATAAGACAAAGGCGGAAATATACGGCAGCATCTCAACTACAGTAGCACAACGCAGAGCCCACCTTACCGGCCACTGCTATATAGCCAAAGAGCAAGTTGTCTCCGACCTCATCTGCTGGAGATTGCCTTGCCCCAACAGAGGGAGGAGACTCCTCGACTACGTTGACACTGTGTGCAACGATGTGAGCCAGCACATTGATGACATCACCACGGCCATGGCGGACAAGAGAGTCTGGAAGAGTTTGGTTGCATCCATCTCGGCTGCGTCCGCCCAATGATGATGGTGATCATGATAATACAGTTTGATTTGTCCGGTGCTTTATCTTTGGCCAATATTGTTTTTTTCCCCTAATGTTTATTGATATTTTTGGCCTTGCGTTTCTTTAATTTTGCTCTGCCTGCACCAGTACTGACAAATGCATGTATGGCTTATTTGAATTATTTGTAACAAGTTCTTTCGTATTCTTTCGTTGAGGGTATCTATTGTTGAAGAACGAAACTCGTTCTGCCCTTTAACGAGTCACTTAAAACCAAAACTTTTCAAAACTGGTTCAGGCAAAAGTTCAAAAGTACCTACAATACAAGCAGACAGTAAAGAACAACAAAGATATCCGTAAATAAAGGTAATAAAGATATCATTGCACAATAGTATGATAATTATGCATACTGACATATGCATATATGGATTATTTGCAAATTGTAACAAGTTCTTCCGTACTTAATTCTTTCGTTGAGGGTATCTGTTGTTGAGGAACGAAACTCGTTTCCCCCCTTAAAATGTCACTTGAAAACACAATTGTCAAAACTGGTTCGGGCAAAAGTCAAAAGCACCAATACAATACGAACAGACAATACAGAACAATGATATCAGTAAGGTAATAAAAAAAGTAACAATTTCGACCGTCACTGTTGGCTCCAAGGGGTTGATTTCTGGTCAAATGGCTGCGTTGGTCATGTCAAGAAATCCTTTTTTGAGGGGAAACTATCTTTCGAGGGAATCATTGAATGCTCACAAGCCCCAAAACAAACACAGACGCAACAATCGGGACATAAAACAGCGATCGTTATCAAGAATGTGATCAAACAAATTCATTTTTTTTTATACACTTTTTTGTTTGATTGAAGTGCCCTCATGTGATCATTGTGGGATATGGGGTAAGTGAGTGTTGAAATGAATCACGTCATTTTAAAAGACAATGGTGGTGCAAGATTGCTATCACCTACTGATAAAAATGTTATCGATAAAGCCGGCCTCAGGTCGACCTTGCGACGACGCACATCAGTCGGCAACTGACTTTTCAGGATCAAGCTGCGCCTGAGCTATGACCGTCGGGAACAACTCAGTCGCCGATTTTTTGCGACCTGAGTGTAACTGCGACGATATTAAGACGATCGGCATCAGCCAGCGCTCAAAAAAATCAACAGTCGCAAGAGTAGAACAATTTCAACTTCTGCGACGTGTTCCGCGACAATCACACGATTTCTCAGTTTTGTGACCTGAGCATGACTTTTCTGCTTGATGCCGACGGTTCCGGCGTGGCGCAAGCAAATCGTGGATCAACCTGAGGCCGGCTTTAGTGTCTCACTCCATCCTGCATGAAATTGTATACTGCGCTAAACGGTTGGTCAGAATTGTGCACGAATTGGTGCCGAACGTAGGCACGAAATATCCGCACAAAACGACGTGTGGCGGTGGTGTCGCAATGAAAGAGGGGGCTTTTAGAGTTAAAACTCTACATAATTATACAGTAAACATAATACATGACTGAATTGACAGCTAAACAAGAATTGATTAAGAAGATGTCTCTAAATAGCACAATTGACAAGGTTTCCCATTTAAAGCAAGGTATATGCGGCGTAGGGAAACACCCCCCTCTTTGTGTGTATCATTGTGTTCCCGGAATCACGGGAATTATTTTGAGATATCTAGGTGGATGTGTTAGGTGACCATATGTCTTCCTACATATTGCAACGTGCATCGGCATTTTGGGCGTCTCATTTTCGTGACGCCCATCGTGTGGATTAGGTTTCAGTCCCTACCTGATTCCGTGGCTTTTCCCCAGACTATTCTTCTGGGGTTTTTCCTCCCACCTCTACAACTCTTCTCATTGCCTTCGCTCTACATGTTTATTTTTTCAGGCTTGCGAGCTACAGTCACTGGGACACTTTTGAGGAATCCTTGGTTTCAATTACCAGAAATAAATAAATCGTGTACAAAATATATGGCAGGTTTTCCTAAAAAGTTATCATGAGCAACCAAGAATAGCATTAAAACTGTGCAAAAAACAACAACAGCAGAGTCTTAAAATTTAAGGTTGTTTCAAGTTACGTCTCAGTTAAAAAAACAATTAGAGATTACAGATTAAGAGTACAAACTAAAGAGTGACAACAGGGGGTCCACGATTGAAGGTGTTTACACACTTGCTAGAGTGTGTATAGGTATAGGGACACTAGGGAGACTACCCCTCTTCCTCAAATCGAGCACGGTATAATGTTTCCACCACGCAAGAAACTTCCCCCAACATGGTTACATTGACACCGTTGTTGTTATTTTGAGCAAAACTGCTCAGAACGGATATACCCTCAGTTGGATCTACTCACCAAGGTAGTATGGCGTGGTGGTACCCTTGACTTGATCATCGATGTAAGTCAGGGCGATGGGAAAGATGGGCCCGTAGGCAAATCCCATGATGGCCTGGCCGAGGAGCAAGGCCCACATCTCGTGTATCCTAGAGCCGGATTCACCAATATCCTCCACTGTGCATTTCTCTTCCTCTCTCCCCGCATCGCAGACAAAAATGTTGGAACTAGGATGAAAGGAGAAAGGCATTTTTTTTATGGGGTTGATTGTATGTGTGTATTTACCTGAGCAACAATTGGAATCCAATTCACACTGGGAAAGCGATGACAGCTGTTAGACCCCCTTCACACAGGGCTGCGACCTTTGGGCCTCCCCTCTGCGAGCATAAAACTGCCCAGGTCGCCGTTGGAGGCTCAAAGGAGGCCGAATGGTTGCCTAGGTCGTTCAAAGGTGGTACACAGGATGTTCAGACATCGCCATATGGACGCCATGGTCGCCGTAAATTTTGAACATGTTCAAAACAGTCGTACAAAGGTCGCCGAGGAGGTTGGTTGCTCAAAGGTGGCTCAAAGGCAGAAGGGAGGATTGCCGTGGTTGCAGAATGGATGAACAATGGTCGGCCAATGGCCGCCACGTAATAGATCCGTTCTGTTGCAAAATTTACTGTCAATCTGGGCGACATGCTTCTGCCTCCCTTGTGCCTCCTTTGGCCGACCAAGAGCGTGCATTGAACGATGTCTGTGGCGACCGCTGTGCCTCCATTCGGCGTTGGTTGCCGTAGGTTGCACACAACCAAGTATGGGAAGCACAGGGGAGGCAGGCAAGTGGCTCAGTGGACGCACAGGTCGCTCATAGCTCGACATGAAAATACCCCAAAATTGCAGTTTTGGCGGTTCAAGGGAGGCACAAGGATATAGCTGGAGCAGTTACATAGAAACAGGATTTTCTGGGTTTAGGCGACCATTGAGCGTCCTGGCCATTTTTTGGTCGCTCATAGGTGGTACAAAGGTCACAGCCCTGTGTAAAGGGACATTACTGACGGACATTCGAAACAGTTTTAATTGAAAACCCGCCAACTAGCCATCAGCAAAATTTGTTGCTGGCATCACACTTTAAAAAAAGTTTTTAATCAAAACAGCATAATCATCAAAGCAAAAAAGTAATACCATGTATTCAACCGCCTAGCCAGCCAGGACGGATTCCACTTCCCGAAACGTCGAGAACCATTTTCACAACCGGTTCTCTCAGTCACATTAACACTTCTCTATAGACAACATTAGTGTACCTTTCCATCTAAGCTTCAAATCATATTACCTGGTGCTGTTTCCTCCGATCGGCACGGCGTCATTCTCTCGGTAAGCCGGGTACATGAAGTGCGGGATTCCGCTCAGGATTCCCCCAACGCCCGTCATGATCCCCAGCACGCCCAGCATGCGCGGTTTGTGCCACTTATTGCCGAGGTAAGTCACCCCGATGATGGAGAGGAGACTAGCGAAGTCGCTGGTGGAGAGGACTAAGCCTCCAACGGAGGTGGTGATGCGGTACTGCTTCTCCAAGGTGGTCAGGATACCTGCGATGTAGAGGGCCACCGTGGCCTGGAAGATGACGAAGAGCATGATGCAGAAACCAAATGCAGGTGGACGATTGAAGAAACTACAACCCATCTTTTACAGGTGCAGCGTAGGGATGCAAGAGCACAACAGAAGCAGTGATACAGGTATGGAGATACTTTGACCTGAAAGAAAAAATGGAACACATGCTTGTCGAAGAATGAACACAGGTGGACATTTTTCGGGACGACAGTAGCGAAAGTCTTGTAAACAGTCATCTTTTTTTTTAGTTAGGGTAGCTCCGATCAGTGCAGGGCACTGCTTTCCATGGAGGCCCTCAATATGAGAAATAGACCCATTATGTAGCACCTTTAAGGGTTGAAAGGTGCTGCGGCGCATATTGCAGCCACTGCCAGAAACACCGGGGCAAACCCCTTCTCTTAGCGATAAGTGTTACAGGGGTCTTTAACGTGCATTACACAACACACGGGACCTACGGCTTTACGTCCCATCCGAAGGACGAAGCAATAATGGTTAAGTGCCTTGCTCAAGGGCACAAGTGTCCGGGCCCGGGCTCGAACCCACGCCACTGTTGCCTCTGAAACACCAGAGCATTAGTCGGGTGTTCTTAACCGCTAGGCCATGACACTCCACTACAGCTATACGCCACCTGGTAAGAATTCGAGTATTCATAATGAAAGGGACTGTAATAAACTCAAGTATCGCGTATTTCCATGAACGTTTGGAGGTAGGAACAATCGCCAGATTTCTTGATCAGTAGCTTTCTCGAAACATTAACATCTATCATGTATAGCTATCTAGTGAAAATGTGTGTACCTACAGCGGCCAAACCTAGATAATCCAAGTCACCTTTCAGTGCAGATATACCGTCGATTATCTACAGACACATACGCACTGCACGTCGTTTGTATCAACGTCCGACAAGTAAGTGAGAAGTGTTCATGTGGGTGGTTTGGAATTTTTGCTGCATGTACGATAATTATCATGTGACGTGTTTAGCATTTGGCACCTCCCACTGTACAGAAACCATGCCTCCTGACCAAAAGCTTAGTTGTAAAAGTCGGCTATAATAACCTAAAGAGCCGTGCAGTGATCATAATATGAAAACAAAATCAGTTGAACTTATCAGGTAGGTATAAGTGGAATTTCTTATCGCAAGGTGTAAATACCACATGTTGACACTAAGCGGAATATATAGGTATTTAATGGCATTGTTCCAAAGTAACAAATATAAATAAATAAATAAATAAAAGATCTTGTTCAAGAGCAACAGTTCAATAGTATGAACAAATAAGACAGCTCCCTTATCAAATGGAATTACTTGAATATTTTCCAAAGTTCATATTTGCTGACGTCGACCTTTTTGCCCTTCCGCTGAAGCACGCAGTAAAATGACTGTTTCTCAGTTTTCCCTTTGTGTACCAACTACTGTCTTTAGATCCCAGCCACCCAAATACTAAGCACGCCGCCGTTTATGACCTCCGCCAATGTGGTTAGGTTTGCATCGGATTCGGTTAGTTGATTGGTTTGTCTGTTAACAAGATAACTCAAAAAGTTATGGAGGATTTGCATGAAAATCTTTTTTTTTTTAGGGTGATGGTCCTTGGAAACAGTACAAATCGATTAGATTTTGGAAGTGATCCGGATCTTGGTCTGTATCGAGGAGTCTGTTTAAGGAGTCTTCACCATTTATGCGAGTATTTCTTTAGGGTGTACTGACAATATGGCGGGGAATTGTTTAGCCTTGGCGGAGATTTTTTCGCTCTGAGTGCTTTCTAGTATAGCAATAGGATTATTTTAGCAATATGGATGACCCAGTGCGTAGGCTAAAGCGCTCGCCTCTCATCGCTGTGACCCGGTTCGATTCCCGGCTCGGGTCATATAATTGAGTAGAGATATTCTCTACTGTGCCAGGAGGGTCTCTCTCGATCCGAACTCTCCGGTTTTCCTCCCTCTCCAAAACTTGAATCAACACTTTCGATCTGTGGTACAGCGGCATGCCTCAGGCGCCTTTGGATTGACCACATTGTAGCTGCGTCCTCAGCTGCCAGTAAGGATGATTAGCCCCTCCCCTAATTGCTGATGACTTGCGAAGAGTTAATCAAGCCGGAGCAAAGAACAAGATATAAGGAAAGTACTACTGTGCAAGGATGTTCTTTTGATTACTTTATTTGGTAACAGCTCTAAGCCCAATTCCTTGTGAGTATTGTATAGTATATATCAAGATTAAATTTCAGCTTATCAGATCAAAAGAACTACTCAAATAAAAGCAATCCAATTGCATCGTTTGGCCAATTTCTTGGGCATTTAATAGGCCTATTACAAAGCTGGTAAGGAATTTAGGCAGGTCTCTAGACCTATATTGTTCAGCTTTAAGTCTTTGTAGAATTGCTTTAAGTCTTTGTAGTTGAGCTACGATCTTTTTAACGCCAAGCAAGACATGCAACAATTTGTTTAGGTCAAGTACCTTTGGATCAGACGTCATGCTAAATAACATTGAATGCGAGTGCTTGTTTAAGTAAAGGTTAATATACCATTTGACAGTTAACCTGTAGACGTTATTTTAAAGACATTGAAGATAACTGTTTTCTAAGAATGGTCTAGCAAGTTGCCAAATGCATTCATATTTAATGATTGTCCCGTGTATTATAAGTCAATATATTTTGTAGGCTATGCGCAGAACAGTGAATTCAAGGGTGTTGTTTAAAGATTGTTCGCTAATTTCAACATCAAGAAATGGTTGCTTCCTTTGACAGCTAAGGATGTCGTAAAAATACGACATGTACTAGAACGATATTATATTTCTAAAAATAAACTGTATCTTTAAAGCATTGGTTGGATGTACGACTTAGATAATATGTGATAGAACATGTTTTGTTGCACATCAGCAATTGTAAGTTTCAAAATTGAGGCTGAGGTATTTTAATCCCTTTATTTTGGCGCAGACTCGTAGGATCTTCTGAAAACGGTTTCATACACCATTCGCCTATAGCGCCCCCATCGTCTCATTTGTGCCCTCATCTGCGCCAATGACATCATCAGAAGTGTTAGCAATGTATGCTCCGTTGACTTCAGCCCTTTCTTTCAAGTCCTGCGTTTAGGGAAAAGGAAAGAAAAGAGATACGTTTATTAATACATGTACTTGGCTTTTATACATTAGCAGTGATATTTTCAAACTCACCTATCTCAAAGTTTATCATCATTGTATTTGAAGAACATTGCCTAGACTTAATTTTGGAATTTGTGAGTTGGTCGAGAATGATGGACCCAAAACTGTCCAGGTATAAAACGCCAGATACTGGAAGACTTTGACTTACGACCTTGTAGTCTGGTATCGGCTGTGAAGGACAAACTGCAGCCCAAAACACCATGTAAGCTGTGCAACAATGTTGTTTTTTTGTGGCGGTAATATAGAAAGCTTCGATTCAAGACGTGATTGCTTTTTTGAACTTTCTCAGAGGGCGCCCTCCTCTGTCCTATCCTACCTTGGTTTGACCAGTCACCCTTGTTATCGACAGGTAGCACACGAGGAACATGATAAAAGCCAGTGCATTGAAACCAAACGTCAGTCCATTGAAGACGTATCTGAAGTGCACGATGTCGTAGACCAGACAGTTTCCCGTCTTTCCACATGACGACTGGAGGAGGAGACAAGCCGTGTCGATGACCGCACCGAAGATGATGGGAGAGGGGATAAACCCTGGGAAATAGGAAGAGCAGAAATGATTTCATAGAAGATGTTAAGTGGTAAAGTCTGTAACGAGCCAATATGGCCCATCAGGCCCTAAGGATGGGATGCCCATGGGCGTCAATTGGTGGGTGACGGGGGGGGGGGGGGGGGAAAGGCCCCCCCCTTTTTAAAGGGGGGGATAGCATATCGTTTGCCCCCCCACTGTTTCGTTCCCCTCCCAAAAATAATAGCCTATATGATTCTAAAGCTCAGAATAGCTGATTCGATTTCTCTTAACTAAAAAATAATGTTTAAATTATGATCTTTTGCTCAAACAAATTGGTTAAAGTGGTCAGAAATTGCCTCAGATCGCACCACAGAGCGTGTAGATTCCAAAATGTTTCGGGGCTCTTAGGCGGGCCCCAAACCCCACGCCATAAGGGCTTCGCGCTGCACTCGCAAAAGTTCCGATCAACGAATGATCCCCCTTCCCATTTTTTAAAATTTCGCAGGTTAATCTCAAGCCAGTGCCGGCAACAATGTATACTTCTGGGTGGAGAGAGACAAGTAGGGTGAAGTGGCTTGCCAAAGGACACAATATATCAGCAGCTGGATTCGAATCCCTGACTTTCTGACCATGAGTCACTTACCTTAACCACTTGGCCACATTCCCCAATATAAAAGATGTACGGAACCTAATGACTGTTTAGTTGGTGTGTGGGCTAAAAGGGACGGTTTTTAAACCATTTACCTAGTAAACGGAGAGCCATGGACGTAAACCCGATTGCGACAGAACGGTCATCATCATCTACCAACCTGAAACAACAATAATCAATCATTTCACTTTAACCTGTCTAATAAGAAGTTTATTTTAAAGGTTATAAAATCACGTTGGATAAGAACCTTTTTTATATGACACGGGGTTGGATTGGTGGAATGACGAGCCTTCGGAAGACAACCCAATTCCATTCAATAATACATTTATTTCCACTCTGTGGAAGCATCATCCTAAAGAGCCGAAGCTTGTGATGGATGTGCCCAACAATACCAGACAAAACTTGACAAACAACACTAATTATAGAATTAAGAAATAATAACAATATTGTTAAAAATATAACGGTGAAACAAAGTGGACACCACATTAAACACCATATCAGTGGCGGCTAAGCCAACTTAATAATGACTCAGGTATTCTGAGAATTAAGTAGGAATGTTTTGAGTTTATATTTTAATGTATTTATTGAAGGGCAATTAGCTAAAGACGGTGAAAGATGTTAACACAATGTTACATAATAAAAAGCTGGTGCATATTTTTGATGAAACTACCTACGAAATCTGATACGATGAGGCTGTTAACTCATCGTTGACTCCGTGACAAGTACCCCTCAACTTTGAACGAAAAAGATCATTGGGCATCATCATCTTGCAACGTGAAAGGTGCTATGGATTAATCCGAGCACGCTATCGATTCTATCACGAAGGCCCCCAAAATGGCGAAAGCATGTGTGCTGTAGCTAGTGTACATGAATGGCTTTACGATAGAGGACAGACACATACCTGAGTTGGAGCATGAAGCCGGGGTTACCAACGATCGTGGTGAGCAGCGTCCCTACCGTCACCGAAGCAACGAATGGAATCAGCATGCTGCATTCATTGGGGCATTCTCCGGTGATCGCCACGTGGTCGTAGTCTCCACTCAAACCAAGGGGGTCGGCTGGACTGTTTGGACCAATGCACACACAGTCGGTGTAGATCTGCTAGAAACAAGATGAAGCCTAAATCATAAAGGTTTGCAAACTCCCAAAAACATGTTTCTTTCCTTTCCCTTTTCAACACTGAATACGCTGTACAGTGTTTCTAAAAATGCGTCGGTGAAGGGCAAAACCTATACATGTGTTTAATTTCCTTTACCTGATTATTTTATCAAAGCTCGGTCATAAACCGCCTCTTCACTAGGGTTGGTAAATTGTTAAGTTCGTGGCCTTAATAAGTAGCCCTAACAGTCCTTCATCATCCAATTTAATATCTAATTTTTTTCATGTAACCAAAGGGTTTAAGGTTAACTTAATTAATATAAATCTACTTTGTAACTGAATCCACTGATTGTCTCTGCTTCCCTCTATTGACCGAACTAAAAAAGTAATGAAAACATTTTTTTCTAAAGTGTGAATTATTATGAATTGTAAGAGACAACAGGACGATTGCATTCCATCTCTAATCAAACATTAAGAACGTACAATTTGCCATCAGCATCACTTACCGTTATGTTACCCCCATCTCCTCCTTCAAGCTTCCCTTGCGCCGTTGCTAGGCAACCAGCGTGACATGGCGTCGCATACGTCACACCGTCGGAGCCGCAGATTGGAGTGTACTCCGTCGGACATGCGCAGTCGGCGTTGCACTCCGCATGCAGGTTTGGAAGTTTTGTGCCTGTCCTAATAATAAACAGCCAAGTACACTATTCATGTTGAGTTAAGGTAAGTATATCCACTTATGTCGAATAAAACTCGACTAAAAAAATGACCTGCTAATTACCTCGGTTTTCACCGGCGTTGGTTTACGTGTTTGTGCGTTGGTTGTTTGGCTGGAATAGACCATTTTATACAATGGGGAGGGGAAAGGTAGATCAACACAGGCATATACATGTAAACTACAAAATGTTTGAGTTCAATGATTCAGAGTTTATATGAGCAATCCCGCTGGCATTTTGAATGTACAATAAACTATGGAAGTCCAGTGGATATGCAAACTTGTGGGTGTACTAACAATATGGCAAAGAATTGTTCAGCCTTGACGGAGGTTTGCGTTTTCTGAGTGATTTCTAGTTTCTGTTTTGTTGTTGAGTCGAAGCAACAGGGTGTTCTACTTATTATACCTTCTGATATCTAATCCATTAAAGTAATTGAGGCTTTGGTACCCCATAAACCACCTACAATCCTGGCCAAAACGGTTGGGACACTTCCTGAGCCTGCCACGCGGTCACCCACTCCCCCGCTCCCCCGGTCAATGTTGTTCTCCCCAGCTGATGGAGCACACACCGCGCAATGAGAGACAACATTGAGTGTGGGCCGGGGGGTTTGGGGCCCAGCGAGATTTGGCCCGGATTGTAGGAACTGGTGTTAGACATTTTGATGCATATTATGTTTGCATGGAACCTGATTCAACCCCGATTGGTGTGAATGCGGAGAGCCCCAAATCCCAGACTGCTTCACTGCTATGAAGAAGGCTTGGAATCCTTGAAGCTATCATCCCTCAGGACATGGAGATCATCAGGACATAACAGCAGGCTCAACTGATACCTAATCAAAGCCAGACAACCAGCAAGATTAAGAAGGGGTGATAGAGGCTTACATGTTTGGATAGCTAGAGGTGATGCCAGCAATGTCCCGGTTATTGCATCCAAGGAGGAGGTACGCCGGGGCGAGGAGGAACAACCACGGCAGGACAATGACCACCATTCTTGCCATTCCCTTCTTGGTCAGTTTCAGCTTCTTGACCACGAAGCCACCAATCAGATTGCCGAATACTGCTCCGGGGGTCAGCATGATACCTGGGACAATAGAAGCAATGTAGAAGGAGCTCTTCCATTAAATCCAACTTGTCCCGTAATTAGTACTCAATAATGTGTGGCGGTATATACTATAATTTATCTGAATCAAACGAAAATGTCTTTCAATGTGGCCGCAGCCTAAACTTTGGCCTTGTGGTAGGGAATTTCATAATTTTATTGTTCTGCTTTCTCCTATCACTTCCACCCGGCTTCACTCCTTCGTATCAGTGACTTATGTGGATTGTGCTTGATCCAGTGAATTTGTCTCAGATGTTACTCTCTTAAGGATTTGTTTCCCTTCGTGTTTTATGAGGGCCTCTCTAAATGTAGGTCTGATGTCGTTTCTTATCTCTGTTTTATTTTTTGGACTCGGGTTTTTTGGAGCTACCACGAAGAAAACAAAATAGGTGAATGATATGATTTACCTACCGAAGAGCATTGGTGCTGTCGAAGCAGATAGGGAAAACTGCGTCTCCAGATACTTAGCCATGAAAGTCAACGTGCCGGCCAGGGAGGCAAGTACTGCGCAGACTCCAAAAACAAGGGCCATAAAGGTCAGATTGGTTACTAGGCGACGAATGGCGCTGAGGAAACCTGTGAAAGGATGAACAACAACATCTCAATCTTCAAAGGGATGTCATGTGATCATTTAGGACTGTTTGTGAACAAAAATTTAAACAGACTGAAGACAAATCATTTAAAGGAAACATGCAATAGGATTTGTATGAATTAAAAAAGATTTAGAACGGCTTTCTTGCCATGTTACTATGACTTTCCACCTCCTTTGTAGCAGTAAAAGGGAGAAATGTCAACATTTTAGTTTTTATGCTAATGAAAACGTTCATATTCATGAGCCAAAGCGCGATATCATTCAAGGCATAACAGTAGTGTCGCCATAGCCTTGTGTACAGATATTTATCAAACTTTTTCTTCATTTTCTTGGAGTTATGCACTTTTGATAAGGAGTACCTTGTGTGACAAAAGCAAAATAGCGCCATCTAACATGTATTGATGAAAAGATTTACTGATAACTGAACAATTACCACTTTCTAGTCACTTCCAATGAAAACAAGTATTAAGATCTTGTAGGCTCTTGTATTGTTGCAACACATAGTAATGTGCATGAAAACAAGATGAGCTGAACTTCCACTGCATGTTTCCTTTAAGCTTCACATTTTTCGGTCTTTGCGTAAGCATGACCAACCTTTGACGAAGGCAAATTTCCCCTCGCTAGTCTTGTGGACATGCAGTCGGTACAGCTCAGCTACATTTCCATTCTCGCTGTCAATCTCGTCCCCACTTGCCACTCCCTCTTGAACTACCTCCACCATCTCTTCCGCGTCTTCGACTTTCTCCTTCCGTCTTCGGATCTTCTTCGGAAAGAACACTATTGGTAACCCAACAACGGTGATCAAAGACCCGATAAAGGCATAGGTCAGCCACCAGGCGCCTAGCCAGTTGGGGTCGTCGGATGTGGCGTAAACTGGACCTTTGTAAAAATCGGAGTGCATGGACAGACAAAATCCGCTGATTCCGAAGCCTAGTAGAGGACCCAGAGCTGTGCCGATGAACGAGCAAGCTAAAGTTGATATAAAAAAAGATATAAATGAGACAAAGAAAGTATACATATTCGGACCCTGTACGTACTCTACAGACAGTCCTCGAACGCAGGTCGGTCGGATCTGAGAGTCCTGCACAAAATGTCTGCAGGTTTTGTTTTCGCGGAACCAAGAGCCACCCTGTCCGAAAGATTCGTAGTTGTTCGTCCTCGAGTTATTACTCCTCCAAGCCTTAACACGGCAAGAAGACAAACCCAAGCCCATCCTCACCTAACAAGAAACTGAGTAATAAACTTTCCCAGTAATGCTAGCATACAGTTTCTCTTAAGCTTAGGCATTCTCTTGAAAACAGTCATTGACTGAAATTTCGGGGAAACATTCTCAGAACGAGCTTTCTTTGAATTGTTTGTTATATCAGTAAGATATTCGAAAGTAAGCACGATAGCAGGTTCTTTATACGGCAAGAATTAAGATAATTTATGCCAATCCTGACCCAAGAAAAAAACTAAGTATAATGATTGGGAGTTTAAACTACGGAGGGAGAGTTAAAAACGTTAGCAAACTCGTGAGGTTTTACTTATTATCAATGTACGGTACTGCAAGAGGTCTGATCTAGTTTCTTTCCGGCAATGATCACTTGTATGACCTTCACTCACCTACGAAAACCGATGTTGAAGCCCGGTGAAGACTGTCATCCATGTACGTGACCGCAAGAGGTAAGATCGGTGCTGACCCTAGACCGTACAGTATCTGACCCACGATAATCAAGGCCACCTGCCACATGAGGGACCCAGAGTTCATCTCCTCCTCATCAGTACAGACAGCAGGTGTAACGCCGGTCTTCTGGCACACCTGCGTTGGTAAAGGATTTTTGTTTGGAAATTCCTATGAGCCTACTTATCAAAATCTCTCTTAGGTAATGCACGAGTCTCATGGATGTTGAGCTTTAGACGAGACATAATCATGATATGCTTTAGTCTTTGCTTCCCTGTAGCACCTAACCTTTGGTTGTTTAGCTATAGGTGACACATACCCATGATATACCTTCGTCTTTGCTTCCCTACAGCACCTAACCCTTGGTCGTTTAGCTATAGGTGACACATACCCATGATATACCTTTGTCTTTGCTTCCCTATAGCAGCTAACCCTTGGTTGTTTAGCCATAGGTGAGACATAACCATGATATACAATTGTACCTTTGTGTGCTTCCCTGTAGCACCTAACCCTTGGTTGTTAAGCTATAGGTGAGACATAACCATGATGCACCTTTTTCTTTGCTTCCATAATGGATTTAATGGATTTATCCTTTGAGGCGTTCTTGATAATGGTTTGGAAAATCTGGTGGTACAGGGTCTTGAACAGTTTGGTGAATTCATTGCTGCTTGTTATTGAGTTTGCGAGGTTGCTTCTGAGTGTGCTTAAAAAAAGCACACTCTGAAGAAGTCCTTGCTAAGGATGAAATACCAGGCCACTTTTTTTAATTTGTATATTTCAGGTCAATCCAGTAAGTGAACAGTTTGCAACATTCTTAAAATAAGGTGATTGTAATCACTAATTTTGCCTTTTCTACCGAGGAACAATAGCATCTTCTTTTAAAAATCTCTTTCTAATCGAAATCGGCTCGTCAAAATGTAAAGCATTCCTTTATTAAGACTTGGGTCTGTTTATTGTGATTTTCTAAAGTTGTTTCTGGATTTTTTTCGGAAAAACGGACAAAGTTGTCAGGTCGTGTGTGCACAAAGACAATCTTACCGGGTAAATGTTCTCCTCTGCCGTACCGTTCTCGTCGCGACCGATCGTGATCGAAAACTGCTGCGGTGTCTCGTAGATGAACTGCGGCAGCGTGCAGAGCAGCAGACCCAGGCCGATTAGAAGGCTGCCGCCCCCGATGAGTCTAGGCCGGTGACTGGTGTGTCCGTAGTACGCCACGAAGAGCACCATTATAACACTGACGACGTCGTTGACGATCAGGAAGGGCGCCAACTCGGAGGTTTTTAACTGGAAGCGTTTCTCAATCGTACTTAAAACACCTCCTCTGTGAAAAAGTGGTATTGTACACAATGAACATGCAATAATGGTGATGTTGGAATTCTCAACTTTTAAACTCTTATATTTTGATCATTTTTTACCACTCTTTCAAAGATAAAATATGTCCGGAACCCTAAAACTACCGTTTCTGTATTCTGTTCTTTCCCAGTAATGCAAGCCTACATTTTTCGTAAAAGCGAACTCACAAGCGAACTTAGTCATTCTCTTGATAACGGTCATTGACTGAAATTTCGGGAAACCTTCTCAGGACGAGCTACCTTGGAATTTCTTGTCTTATATCAGGCCAGACTCGTATTCCATGCACCAAACATCGAGTCCTAGTCATCTCTCCCGAATGTGGGACCGAGTCCCGAGTCATACAGGTCGAGTGCGAGTCCGAGTCACGAGTCACAAAGATCGAATCTTTTGAGGTACTGCTAAAACCTCACAGTGTAAATGTTTCGCCTTTTCACAGCTTTTCTGTAATTTTTACAGAAATCCGTGTGTAACCATAAAGCAAAGTACCACTTTCTGGAAAAGATAATCTGGTACCGAACACTATCAAGCTTGTATTTACGCAACATCATGTGCGGACGCTGGGGTACAATGTTTCGATACATTGAATTCCAAAATCAATACACAACCATCGGAAACAAGCCAGACGCATGCGTTCTGCATGTACAGTACATAGATGCGTGTCTTCTGCACCGCAAAGATATCGCTGGCTCAGGAGAGGATCGTCTTCAAAATAATTTATTAGTATATTGTTGGAAAAATAAGAGATTTGTGGTATTTTTGTCAAGTCCCGAGTCACGCAGGTCGAGACCAAGTCCGAGTCCATAGGGTCGGGTCCGAGTCCGAGTCGTCGCGACTCGAGTCAGAGCCCGAGTCACGGAAAATGGGACTTCAGCCTGACTCGACTCTGTATCAGGTTGATATTCGAAAGTAAGCACCACAGCGTGTTCTTGATGTCAGAATTTATGCTCATAGGTATTCGGATTGTAAGCTCACAAAGATAAACAAATCAACCATACCCCGTTCCAGACGAAGCAGCTGCCTGGAGGAGGTTGACGAGACACACCAAGACGCCGAAGACGTAGGGGGACGCGAGACGCTGGAGGTCGCTACAACAGCATCGCTCCTCGGGACGCAGTTCTTGGTCTGAACACGCCTGTTCAACGACATCTTTCTTACTGTCAGATGTGTCACTTTTGGCGTCTTCTCGATTCATTGTGCGTTGGGAAGATGCTACTGGAAAACAAAACAGGTTTGACAGTCCGTTTCCCTTTTAATGTTGCATGGAAAGCGTTATTTCTACTTATAACATTATTTCAGGTGTAGATAACGAGAATGGGTCCTGCTCTGATGATGTAAGGCTCAGAAAAGGGAAGGCACTTGGAGCAGTCCACATCTCTGGTATTTGAAACTCTACAGAAATCTCACCTGCAACAAAGATGCAACTGTATCAAAGCCTCATTCTTTTTCCATTGATGTACACGTCTGAATCTTGGATCCTACAAAAGCAAAACAAGAACAGACTCCTTGTCTTCGAAATGGCATGTCTAAGGAAATACGACTATACAAAATCAGAAACACCGCCATCAGAAAACCGCTAGGATTAAAACAAGACGTAGCACGCATCACACAAAAGCGGACACATAATGAGAATGGAGTGAATTGACCTTTAAACTTTCCCATATCATTCAATGGCATGGTACAATTGGAGACAGACAAAGAGGAAGGCCAACAAAGAGGTGGCTAGATGGCATAAGGATAGAAATCAAGAACTTGAACTTAACATCACCGACAGAAGCAATTGTCGGCAAAACAGCCCATATTTAAGAGAGAAACGGAAGAAGATGTGCAGAGGATGGCATCACTCAACCTGGCTGGGGCGGACGCCATAAAGTAAATAAATAGATGAGTGGCTGAAGTTAGTTTTATTCTAGCTCGATAGGATCCTTAGCTAAAGTAAATCAGCAATTTTGTTATAATATACAATTAAAACACTATTATATCTAGTATAATATCATGTACTGAACGTTTTAAGTATTATAAGTACTTACTATACGCAATATCCAAACTGGTATCTTCTGTTTGTCTAAAAAGAGCAATGAATGTTTACTTTAAATGTCACCTTTTATGTAACTTGGAGGTATTTTGTACTTTGGAGCATGGTCGAATATGTAACAAAGTTACTCCCTTTACAGATTTTTAACGTCGGTGGTCTTACAATTAGGTCGATGCATTGTATAGCAATACCACTCGAAATAATTGAAGTTTGACCCCGAAATCATAGCTAAAGTTGAGCGACTCCCTTACGCAATTTGGAAGTTCGACCAAGGTTCGGCTAAAACAGTTAGGATTTGCTTACACTTCGTCTGTTAATTTCCACCAAAACATGTTGTACAGGTTTCGTATAAACCTCAAGCTCTTGGGGTGTTGATATTGTTGCACGGGTTTCATGAAGTATTTTTTAATTTGCCACATGCATATGCTGGATTTACAACTTGGCCTGCAACGCGTCGTCTAGCTTTTAATTGCATGTTATGCTAAGTATACAGTCGACTCTCGTTAGTACAAACTCAGCCGGACCTGAATCCCGGCCAAAATGGACGGGACAGTTGGAACTATCCTTAGCTTGCCACGGTCACCCACTCCCCCGCTCCCCCGCTCCCCGGTTAATGTTGTCCTTTATCTCCAGCTGATGGAGCACACACCACGTCATGAGAGACAGCATGGAGTGGGGTCAGGGGGTTGGGGCCCAGTGAGATTTGGCCAGGATTGTACCCGTAATGTTTGTAGAATTTTGTATTAAGTGGAGTGCCAAATCGTGCACATATAGCACAGTCGATCGGGACCAAGGCTTTATGTGTGTTATTACCAGAATTTGTAACGGGAGTCGACTGTATGTCTATGTTGCTTGAGTTATTGCCGGTCAAGTATACAGTAACAAAGACAAATTCCAATAAAAAAACCTCACACGAAATAATTCAAAACATTCAAGATATAACAAATGAACAAAAACACAAGCCAAGTTCCTCATGTACACGCATTATTATGGCGTAGAAACACAATAGAACAATATATCCCGTAAGGAAGATTTTAGAAATCAGTCCACCCAATAAAGGATACGCTATGGAGTTTGAGATTTCAACAGGAACAAAAGAAGGGAAAAAGGTCTTCCTCACAAGTTTAAGTACGTAAGGCTTAATCTACTCACGTGTGCGTGTATATGAAACGTTATGTTAAATGTTATGAAACGTGGAAGTGTCGGCAAATGTCTGTAACCATTTACACTTTAAAACTTTTAAGACCAATCAGTATTGTATCCTACCTTATAGACGTCGTGATGTCAGTGCTGTCGAATTTGTGTACTGATGAGACACATGCAAAATCTGACAGCTACGAAACATGTCCAAACACGATAAAGCACGAACTGAAGTCCGCAAGTATTTTTGTTTAACTTTGAGTAAACAAAATTGACAATTGAATCTCAGGTACGTGTGATTGTAGATAGTCAAGGTCGAGCTGGGTCATTCCTAAAGGGACCTGCCGGCCACATGGACACCGTATACATGTACACGTACGTACACCCGTTGGAAGGGACAAAGCGATCGAGGTTTTTCCGAACCGCCATTTTTGCTGTGCAGCAAGAGCGGTGACCTAGAGTTTCTTGCCTATTTCGCGAAAACGTGCTAGCACGCGGTGAGTCCGTCGCGCATAGTGACGTTCTACATAGCCATTGTACCAGTCAGCCTGCCAGTCGGCCAGTCAACCAGCCGACCAGCCAGCCAGCCAGCCAGCCAACCAGGCCCCAGCCAACCAGCCAGCCAACCAGCCAACCAGCCAGCTTGCCAGCAAGCCAGACGGGGAGTAAGCCAACCAGCCAGGCAGCCTGCCAGCCAGCCAACCAGCAAGCCAGCCAGCTTGCCGGGGAGCCAGACAACAAGCCAGCCGGGGAGTCAGCCAACCAACCAGCCAGCCAGCCAGCCAGCCAACCAGCCAACCAGCCAGCTTGCCAGTCAGCCAGCCAGCAAGCCAACCTGCCAGTCAGCATCGCAGGCGGTCAGCCTGCCAGTCAATAGCCAGCCTTCCATCCAGCCAAGCCAGCCGACCAGGCAGCCATCCTGCAGGTTAGCCTGCCAGTCAGTCAGCCAGCCAACCAACCGGGGAGTCAGCCAGCTAACCGGGGAGCCAGCCAGCCAGCCAGCTAGCTAGCCAGCCAACCAATCAGCCGGCTAGCCAGCCAGCCAGCCAACCAACCGATGGGGGAACTAGCCGTAGAGCCAGCCAGCCAGCTAGCCAGCTAACCAACCAGTCAGCTAAAGCCGGTCAGCCTGCCGCCCAGCCTGCCGCCCAGCTAACCAGCCAGCCAACCAATCGGCCAGCTAGCCAGCTAGCCAGCCAGCTAGTATTTTCAGTTTTCACAAACAGACAAGTTCAAACTTCATCACGTTGTTCTATGGGGCAAAAGCAACGCGCGTATAGGCGTTTGAGTTTTCACGGAGACAAATTTAATTTACCCGGCAAAACAACGCGGGTGTGGGATTTTAAGTTTTCACGAACATACAAATCTCTATGGAGATTAATTACTCCGCAATTAGTTGTTCTATTATACTGTAATTGGTACATCTTTAAAGTTTAAGATCTAGTTTACTAGCTCTATCAAAAATTAGTCAACATGTTCTCCTGAAATAGGCGAAATGTTTAATACAGAAAGTGACCACTTATATCACTATGAACATCTTCATCCCTTAAAAATTCATTAAAAGTCCATTTCTACGTAAAAAGAATCTTTAAGAGATGTTTCACGGACATTTACATGGGGCTTATATAGGACTAATCCTGTAAGGGTATTTTCACGGTTTTTTAATGACCCTGGCCACTGAGGATTATCATTGGTTATACATAACGGTACACTGGGTCTATCTCCATGGGTAAACAAAGGACTTTCTTAAGGGTGTTTTCACGGACTTTTAATCTGGCTTAATATGTTGAAAATCCGTGAAAATTTGGTTAACTGTAATTTCAAGGGAAAATGGCTCTTTAACGAATTTTTAAGAGATGAAGATGTTCATAATTAAAACCCGATTTTCTCAACCCCAATGTTCAACAGCCTGTGGCCAAAGTCGTTCGTGAAAACGCTGACGAAATGAACCAGCCGGTAGTAAGCCAACTAGCCTGCCAGCCACCAAGATTCAAGCGAGTCATCCGTATTACATGTAGAATAGAAACTACAAGAAAATGAAACATTAAACACCTATTTGTTTATCTTACCGTTTAATGTCCTTTGCATATAATTTTTTTTTGGAAATTTTATTATTCAGTTCGATATCTGACGAATTGCTTCGTGATTATTTTTTTAAAACTTACGCACTTTTTCGGTTTTATAAAACTTATTTATACATAAAAAATACAAAAAAACCCAGCGAATATACAGCATGAAATTCAAAAAACGGTACAAGGCCTAAGCGGCTTCATAAAGTTCCCAAAATATACAAAAGAAACTAAGTTTAAAACATGATACATTTTTAATACAGTTATAAAAATACATCCTATCGCTTTACTGAGCTTAAGGTTTCAAAAATGCATAAAAGATTGTAACTACCATTAATTTTTTTTTAACGTAAAGAGATATTCACACGTACTCGAACTACTAGAAAATCTCACCGTGCTGGTATGCCGTCTATCAGCAGGAGCTGTTATATGCATGACGACCGTTTCTGTTTTGGGGCAACTTCGTCCTCCCAGACCAATCCCGCCATCCCACTGCGCTTGTTTATCTTTTTTATCGTAAGGTGTACAATATGATGGCATCGTTTACATAATGAAATATTAATTATAACGGAATACGGAACCCTTTGGGGACAATCCCATAGAGTTGTACTTACACATCCCCCCATCATTAATGACCCGTACCCCTAACCCAAATTTTCCCTTCTCCTATCCCCACGAATTTGGGTATATTTAGGTTTTGGACCACTGCAAATCAAAGTAGACTATTTTCGACGTTAACTGTTGCCTATAAGTAGGAGTTGTGACATGAGGGAGACATTGAATGTCTCTTTAATGTCCGGTGTCTCCCTAGGACAAAGGTATAACTAATTATGACAAATTGTCTCCTTAAGGGTACAATATCATGAAGAATGCTATTGCTACAGCTAAATGCTATGCATGTTTCTTCTGACTTTTATAAGAGGGTCTTGGTTTTGTTAAACTCGCTTCTTTCATCGCCTTAAGGTGGTCCTTGGAGCAGATTCGTAAAACAAATACAACTTGAGCTCCCAAATGGCTTGATCGACTCGCATGTGGAAGACTTTGAAATTAGAACTTGATATAAGGAGCAGGACAACGTTGAATGACATCAACGAGGCTCGTGCTCGGAAGGGAAGGACGCCAAACCGACTTAGTACTATACTACTCGGAACGAGGTAAAGATGGCGGACTGTTGCTGTCACACATCGGATTCCTTGTACGCCTCCAACGCCTTGTCTTGTCCAGGGGTGGTATCTGGAGATGTCTCCGACTTCTTAACTTCGTCTGAGAGTACTGAACGCATCTCTTCGAAACCCTGCAATTTGTAATTTTGAGAAAAGGATTGTTAAAACAAATGAGATCGAAATATGTCTGCATTCTCCTGATGACAATGCGTCAATTCAGAAGTCTATCCGCTCCGTTCACAAGTACCCCCTCACCGGCAAAGAGAGTATTTGGGGTGACCGACCGACGCCATCTTGCCTGACTGCACTGAATTCATTTGCTGCGGAAGCGCGGCCAGCGAATATTTTATTTACACAACTATCTGGGGCTATCCATTTTTCAGGCGACTTGAATCACGGTTATAGGATTGTAGAGCGCCGCGTAGCGGCGCTCTACAATCCTGTAACCTTTTACCTACGCGGGCGCGCGTATACTCTCTCCACATGTGTGAAGTATATAAATTATGAATTGCGAGGATTTTTCGAGCACCCCCGTTGCCTAGTGGTTAGGCATACTGGCTAGCAATCGGAGGTCTCGAGTTCGATTCCTCGCTCGGCCAACGCAGATTTTGCTCTTTTTTTCAACAACTTTAAGTTGAATCTTAAAAACGTTATTTTTCAGTCGGATACTACTTGTATAGCAGCAATTTCCTTTTTCTTTTCCTGATCTGAGGCTCTGGAGGATTTTTTTAAAAAGGGAAATAAAGTCCGAAATCCGTACCAAGTTGAAAAATAGTAGCCTCCCCTTAAGCCTGGTTATAAAAACCAAGCCCCATAGGAAAGCGCACAAAGTACCCCAGATAGTTGTGTAATAAAAAAATATCGCGCGCGGCCACTGCGTGTACATAGTACAATTCCCCTGGTGTACGTGCGTCACACACAAGGAACAACACGCGTCAACCAGCGAAATGTCCCGCCCATGGGACGTCGTTGCTAGGTAAAAGGGCGCCCTCTTGTCGGCGCACGGAGCCCATACGACGCGAGGCACATACCACAGACATGGTCATCAGAGGCTTGTTTCACAAAACATGAAGTAAATTGGTGAAAAAAATCGTTGGAAATTTATTTGAGACCTTTTAACTTGTTTTTACCTTTGGACCGAAGTGTATTTATTAATGGAAATAAAAATGTTCTCGGCCGGTTAAAAAAAATACGTTTCAAACCGGCTATGGGCCAGGTCGCCAATGAATGGCCCAAGCCGGAGGCCATAACATATATACCCTTAATAAAACATAAACTGCAAAATGGAAAGTCTTATTGGTCAGAGATTAATTTTATTCAACAACTCTACTACCTTTAGATCTGACTGATCTTCATTGCTGTTAAAGACGTGTGTTTGTTATTCCGTTTTTGTTTCTTTGTTTTGCTGATAAACAAGAGATACTTACTGAGGGCGCCCTCTATAACACATACCTGGGGAGTCTTCTCTACTCTGATGGAGCAGTAGCAGACGATGAACAACACCAGACTCAAGAAGTCCAGACTGAAAATCAACCCGAAGTAGACGTATCTAAACTGCACGATGTCGTAGAGGAGGCAGTTGCCGGTCTTTCCACAAGACGACTGGAGGAGGAGACAAGTCGTCTGGATGACCGTGCCGAAGATCAGAGGGGATGGAATAAACCCTGGTATTAAAGAAAAAGATGGAAAAGGAAGAACGATTGTGTAGAGTGGTTCCCCCATAAAAAAATGGGGACCGGCCGTATTTTTTTGGACACACTTTTTGGGGCACCACATTTTTTGGGCCTCCCAAAAAATAGTGTTCTGGATCGCCCTTGGGGACCGTTAGCTAGCTCCCATTTAAAACCATTCGTTGGATCACCTCTGCGTGTCCGACACTCGTAGCTTTTTACCTGACATTTGAACACCTGGTTATCTAAAAACTCACTCTTGGTCTTGCCACAACAGTAGACAAAATCGCCAGTGTTTCCACGAAGGCAACTTCAAAGCAACCGCAAAGGTTTCAAATACTGAAAAGTGATGCCCCTCTCTTTATTGATAGTTGCCAGAGACACTTTCGAATCCAGCGAAAATCGAAGCTCACCACCACAGAAATTGCGCATAAGTAGCCTGTTGCCATTTTGCAATAGGCTGGTTCCGCGCAAACCTTATCGTTGTGATTTTGAATTCAGGGGGCTTGAATCAGACCTATACAAGTCCTGTATATAATTTGCATACATGATGAGAAAAACCTCCTAATTAAGCTATCGCGGTAGAATCGTGTCAACGCAGCTTGTGAAATATTCTCCAATTACATGATATACAAATGGACGCGGAACGCGCAAAATCCGCGACAAACAAACGTTAACGTAAAAAGTTCCATAGGATCGTCTAAGGGGCGTGGCTAACTCGCAACTGGCGATAGGTCAATTCACTGCTAGCTACCTGTCCCTACATTCCAAGTCCGATGGACAATGAAGGGACCGAGAACGAGTCTATGCATTATAAGGACAACACGGATGACAACACTGCCCTCTTAAGTTCGTTACAGTGCTATTCTCGAGCGAATCACACGTCCTCACAAGTTCGTTAGTCACGTCACAAGCTTTTTTTGGTTAGAATGAAATGCGACTGAATCATAATTGGTCACCCTGTATGACTGGACTTCTGAAGACTTGTGATTTACTTTTGACCGGGCTTGTGTCCCACTAGGATTGTTTTATAGTTTAATACTACGGAACATCACACATCATGACAGAGTCAGCAACCGAGCCCTCTATACATTGTATCTTAATCACAGGATGGAGTCAGGTTGGCCCAGTGGTTCTGTCCTTGCCTTCTACTACTATAATGGCCTAGTCTCAATCTCTACTTGACTCTGTGGTTTTTATTTTGGAACATGCTTACATGGTTTCTTCTTATCTCTACAACTTAACAGTTCTTCATATCTTCTCCATCTTAAGTTCCTTAGAGCTACCATGCTCACGTGTCTGTGCACTTCTGGAGAATCCTTGTTTCATACCAGAAGGAATGAAAATAAATCTAAAATGTGGCGCAGTCCTCTACAGGGTGGATAAAAAAACCGAAACCGAGATATTATTGCAAATTGGAACAGAAGAAGGGCACATGTGAATCAAAGAGAGATATCCTCTGTTAGGGTTGACTCTCCTCAGCTGATGTCATTCACGGTTGACTGAGCAGTGACCAATTTCATGAAAGGGTCTATTTAGAGATTTGCACCACTTTTCATGGTGAAATGTCTTTTTTCCCCACCTGCCTTGATTGGCAAGAATAGCCTTTCACTCTGTGACAAATGACACCACAAAAACCACAATTGAAAAGTGGGGCAATTCTCTAAATAGATCCTTTCATAAAATTGGTCACTGTTTAGTCAACCGTGTATGTAATGACATGACCAGGGTGTAATTTTAAAGAGGAGATTCAACCCTAACAGAGGATATCTCCCTTTGATTCACATGTGCCTTACTTCTGTTCCAATTAGCAATAATGTTCTCGGTTTCGTTTTTTTTATCCACCTGTATAGTGGACTTCCAGGTTCTCTTGAAGTTCAAAATGTATTGTCTAGTTTTCCTCATTCTAATTTGTTTCATCAACTTACCTAGCAATCGTAGCAGCATTGATGAGAAGCCTACAGCTATGGAACGGTCGTCCTCATCAACTGTCCTGTACACAAAAATAAATACAATTGAACCAAATCATAAGTACATGTAGGCCTCTATTAGCATTATTTAACATGATACTTAACATTTAACTATATACTTCCTATGATGTAAATATTTTGGTTTTAATTGCCAACGATCGATGAAATATAGGTGTTGAATGTAACTGTACAGCATATCTTCTTGAGCGGTGATGTAATTGTCCATAAAAGGCTCTGACATTTAATTCATTCTTGAAAATCTTTGGTCATCTAACCCTTATAAAACTCTTCTTGGAAACAAACGGTGTGATTCAATCTTCACCTCATGCAAGCCATTACATCCTGGACAGTTAACCAACACTTGGATGACTGTTTTGGGACGTCACAACTTTAAGGTTGTGCCACAATTAGAGGCAGTTTGAAGACAACCTGTTCAAGGCAATATCCAAGAAGAAAACTTCAGGATTTTTTTTTTTTTAAATCAGTACGTTTCCATAAACTGTTGGAAAATGTACATTGGGTTCCTTCACCTTCATATACATGTACAGTGTATATGAAAGTCGCCTACCTCGTTCCCGGGCTTTACTTATTTTTAAACCTCGTTTTCTCAACAGTAACCCCTGGATGGGAAACTTCCTTCCTGTATCCTGATTTAACATTTTAATGGATTACGTTTAATACTACGTCCACTCCACCTCATAAAACAATCCTCCCTTTCCATTTCGTTTATATTTATATTCAATGTGATACTGCATATTGGCTGGATATGAAAGATTGTAATATTTTAACTTTGAAAGAAAAATCGTGTTTTCATAACTCTTGCCGCGACGAATTGATTCTGTTTTTACCCCAGACGCCACATGCAAAAACAAACTGCGCAAAAACAAGCACGGCCAGAAACCAGACTGTTCCTTCATAATAATTTTCATACATATCCAAACATTTTGGTCCAATACCAGGATGAGAGAGCAAGAAGTAGTGGGAGCGTACTGCTCGACACTATGGGAACGAAGTTGGGAAGCCGGAACATGTAGTGATTTGAGAAAGTTGCCTCACGTAATAATAATAAATAACGGAGTCTTATATAGCGCACGTATCTACCAACAATTAGGTACTCAAGGCGCTGGTAATTATGTCTATTACTAAAGAAAGGTAAATAAAGTATATGAGAAATATGAGACCCATTATGTAGCACCATGGGCGTAGTGAGGAGGGAGCAAGGGGGGGGGAATTTGCCCCCCCCCCCCTGGAAAAGCAAAAAAAAAAAAAAAGAAAAAGAAAAAAAAGAAAAAAAAAGAGAAAAAAGAAAAGAAAAAGAGGTGCGAAGACAAAGTGGTGTAAATTTAATGAGTTGGGGGGGGGGGGGCAAAATGTCCCTGCCCTCCTCTAAAACTGATAAATCGAGAATATGTTGAGAAATGCAAGCATTTTTGGCAATTTTTTTTTTATTCCCCCTCTAGAAAAAAATCCTGGCGACGCCCATGTGTAGCACCTTATAAGGGTTGACAAGGTGCTGCGGCGCATATTGCAGCCACTGCCAGAAACACCGGGGCAAACCCTTTCTCTTAGCGATAAGTGTTATTGGGCTCTTTAACGTGCGTTACACAACACACGGGACCTACGGCTTTACGTCCCATCCGAAGGACGATGCAATAATGGTAAAGTGCCTTGCTGAAGAGCACAAGCACCATGTTCCCACGGCCAGGATTCGAACTCATGTACAACGGCACACAAATCGAACACCGTATATCATTGGACCGCAGCACCCGTGAAAGAATGTTACAATCTTTCATATCCAGCCAACATGCAGCTTGGCACATACGCACCTGAGTTGCAACATGAATCCTGGGTTGCCAACTATGGTCATGAGAAGAACTTGCAACATGGCCACACCCATGAACGGAATCAGCGTGTTGCATTCACGAGGACATTCTCCAGGGATGGCCACGTGCTCGTAATCTCCTCTCAAGCCGAGCGGGTCGGCGGGACTAGTTGCACCAATGCAGCCACAGTCGGTGTATAACTATATAACATATGCCAGATTATCAAATATAAAGAGTGGTCATCAGAAATGGTCGTTATGCAGACTGATTCAAGTCGCAAGAACCTTTACCACTGGTTGCATATATACTCAACACTGGAAAGAAGTCCATACTCATTAGCGCGGTCATAATTTCAAATCTGATCGTCTTATGATAACGTAATTTATATAGACCTTATTTGGGAATGTTGTTAGCTACATTTTGATACCCCGTTTGATACCGAAGACTGTAAATCGTCCAAGATTGACAACGGTTTATACAAATTATGCCGTTTGAAAAAGAAGAGTACGCGAGTCGAGTGGAAATTGCTGCGTGACAATGTTACACAACCCAAAACGAACGGCAGGGAATATCGATTGCACAGTGCTTGTTGTATGCATGGGAGCACGCGAAATTGAATTACCCGCGCTTTGTTTGCAGGCAATGTGCAGTCGAAAGGGGCCAATTACGGGCATGTGCGCTTAGCAATTTCTCCTCGCGTAATCTTTAAATTGGCAACTTTTCAAACTGCATCATTTTTTTTTAAAACCGTTGTCAATCTTGGACAATTAACAGTCTTTTGGTAGCAAACGGGGTACCAAAATGTAGCTTACAACATCCTCCAAAGGTCTACATAATATCCATTATTTAACTTTGACCAAGTCAAATTTTAAAGCGGTTTGTGATATCTTTTTGATCAGCATTGTTGGGTTATCTCTTCTTGTCTATGCATACTCACCATCATGCCATCTTTCGTTCCATTTGGTTGTCCGTTTTCCACCTTTGCTAGGCAACCAGCGTGACATGGCGTCGCATACGTCACACCATCAGACCCGCAGACTGGCGTGTATTCAGTTGGGCATGCGCAGTCAGCGTTGCAGCCAGCCACCAGATTTGGCAGTGGCACCTTTGTCCTATCAAAATAAGTAAATAAGACCAGATTGAAAGATTAAATAATTTTAATGGATTAAATGGTACCTATTGACAACTAACGAGTAGGGCCCGTCTATTGTTATGCTTGCCAAACAATATACAATGTACTTTTTTGTAGTAAATTCATTCAATAGTTGATAAGGTTAACTTCAGTACATTTTCATTCTTTATGTTCTAAGCCTAACGCAGATATGGAAATATAATATTGCTATAAGATGGTATTTATAAGAGAGATATTTTAAAAATACATGATATCTTTTTGTTACTTATTGTATAAAACATCTAAAGTATTGTGCCAATATACTGCAGTGTTCCAACAATCAGTGATCTTGAGTGCAGTGACCATATCTTGAGTTTATTTTTAATGTATTTATTTGTAACAATATTTTAATATCCCAAACTTACATCCAATTTCTAATCAGAATGATACGTCCGTTCCTGGACGGGAAATATTCTTCATATTGACGAATAGTCTAGAGTAGTAACTGCAGTATACAGGGTGAGTAAAAAAAACCGAAACCCAAATGTTGGGACCATTGTTTGAGGGAAGTTCTGCATGTAGCATTTTCAAAATCTAGGATATAAAAGCTCAATTCATAAGCTTTCTTTTAGTACAAGAATCATTCAAATCACTCATGTACTTTTCAAGTTACGGAATTTTAAACACAACCACCGTTTTAAAGTTCTGTCCACGGATCACAAAAAGTTCAGTGTTCTTTCAGCAAAACGAAAACAAATCACATAGGGATGTGTGTGAATTGTTTTCGTTTTGCTGAAAGTGGGCTACACTGAACTTTTTGGCGATCCGTGGACAGAACCTTAAAACGGTGGTTGTGTTTAAAATTCCGTTACTTGAATAGTACATGAATGATTTGAAGAATTCTTGTACTAAAAGAAAGCTTATGTATGGGGCTTTCATATTCCAGATTTTGGAAATTCTACGTGCAGAACTTCCCTAAAACAATGTTCCCCACATTTTTAATCACCCAGTATTTTCAGATAATTATAAGAATAAGGTACATAATGTCTTTTAATAAGACGCACATGTTCATGGTGGGATACGCGGTGGTGATGCCAGCGATGTCCCGGTTGCTGCATCCAAGGAGGAGGAACACCGGAGCCAGGAGGAAGACGAAGGGTTTCATGACGACCACCATTCTGGCTAGTCCCTTCTTGGTCAGTTTCAGCTTCTTGACCACGAAGCCACCAATCAGGTTGCCGAGGAGCGAACCGGGTGGCATGATGATCCCTGTCAGGGGTAAAGAAGTCGGGGGATGATTGGGAAGTGCATGTTTGCTTTGGATTAAATTGTTCACATCAAAGGAACGTTACGGTAACACACATGTAGGCCTAGTAGTTAAAAGCTGCTGCCAATTTTAAGTACTAGGCCCGAAAGTTTGGCAGCTGGTCTCAGCTGGACAGCTTCATTTGGTTAATCCTAGTTGTACAGGGTGAGTAAAAAAACACGAAACCCACATGTCGGGACTATTGTTTTAGTGAAGTTCTAAATGTAGCACTTTCAAAATCTAAGATATAAAAGCTCAATTCATAAGTTTTCTTTTAGTACAAGAATCATTCAAATATCTTATGTACTTTTCCAGTTACCAACTTCTAAACACAACCGCCGTTTTAAAGTTCTGTCCACAGATCACAAAGGTAAGTGTTCTTTCAGCTAAACGAAAACAAATCACATAGGGATGTGTGTGAATTATTGTTTTTGGTTTGCTGAAAGAACGCACACCTTTTGTGTGATCCGTGGACAGAACTTTAAAACGGTGGTTGTGTTTAAAATTCCGTACTTTGAAAAGTACATGAATGATTTGAATGATTCTTGTACTACACGAAAGCTTATGAATTGGGCTTTCATTGATATTGAAAGCGCTACATGCAGAACTTCACTAAAACAATAGTCCCGACATTTGGGTTTCGTGTTTTTTTTACTCACCCTGTACAACTAGGATTAACCAAATGAAGCTGTCCAGCTGAGACCAGCTGACCAGCTGCCAAACTTTCGGGCCCAGTACTCTTTAAAATTGGCAGCAGCTTTTAGCTATTAGGCCTACATGTGCTTTACCGTAACGTTATTCCTTTGATGTTAACAATTTAACCCAAAGCAAACACTTCCCAATCGTCCCCGACTTGATTCGGGAACCAATTTCAATTCTTGGTTTATTCTTGTTGTATTCAAAACTAATTCTGGATATTCTTGCAGCATTCTGGATATTCTTACAGCATTCTTACAAGTTTTGTAGAGTTATTTTTGGTGTTAACAGTCCTGAATCATGCCGAATCATTACGAATGTATCAAGAAATGTACGAATATTAGAAGAATAACTTACGAATACAAAATAGGCTGGGTCATTCTGGATGATTCTGGAGTTATTCGTATGTTATTTTTGACAAAATTGCTACAATGTGGTGTTATTCTGCAATAAATCGCAAACGTTCGGCTCGATTCGGTCTGATTCGGCTTCCAATTCGTACCGAGTTCTTAATTATTTCTGTTTCATTCTTAAGTTATTCTTACAAACAGCGAATCGGGGCTAATTTCTCCCGATGCCATCCAGAATTTTTATTCGGAAAAGATCGGGGTATTCATGGCAATAATTCGGGAATTTTTGTGTAATTCGGGAATGTGTGAACCTAGCATAAGACACATGTTGGCGAAAATGGACTACTGGTGTTTTACCGAAGAGCATGGGAGCTGTAGAGGCGGGCAGGCCGAACTGCGTCTCCAGATACTTGACCATGAAGACGATGATTCCAACGACGGCGGACAGCATTGCGCAGACTCCAAGAAGCAGTGACATGAAAGTCAGGTTGGTTACCAGGCGACGAAGCGCGTTCAGAAAACCTGACGAAACAGCACGGATCAGGTAAGTGAGTTCGTAAGTATTGTGAATAATTTTTATTTTATAAACAATAGTATTACTTCATTTTATCTAGTTTTTTTCTTCTAAAGTTTAAAACAATAGTTGAACCTTGTTAGCAACAGGGAGGATGCAGATGTTTTGGAAGGTACACAGAATTACTAACGGACACAAAAATTCCAATATCATTAGAAGAAGGATTTACATCCAGTGTGTCCAAAGGACGATGACTTATGGGGCAGAGACATGGGCAACAACCAAAGAGATGGAACAAAAACTAGAGAGCCATGGAAAGGAGAATGCTCAATCTATCATTACGGGACAAAATCAGACATACCTTTATAAGACAACAAACAAAGTTCAAAGATATCACAGAGAACATCAAGGAAATGAAATGGAGATGGGCAGGGCACCTAGCAAGAAGACAAGACAATAGATGGACCAAGAGACTGACAGAATGGCAACCAAGGACAGGCAGAAGAAGAAGAGGTAGACAAAGGAGATGGAGAGATGAAATCAACACATATATGAACACGGCAACATGGAGCAGAATGACAATCAGAAAAGAATGGAAACTGCTTGAGGAGGGCTTCATCCAACAATGGATGACCACAGCCTGATGATGATGATAATGATGAGCAACAAAACGATACTAAAGGATGTTCCCGTTGTATCTGACTCTCCCCTTGTGCACGTGCAGGCAAAAAGCAGTTAATTAAACAAGACTTACTTTTATTGGGGAATGGATAAGCCAATGCACAAGTTTTAAGTTGAGAACTGTCTTTACCGTGACTTTATTCCACAGCAAGTTTTAATACATAGATTATCTAAACTGTTTAAAGTGAACTGAGGAAAAGAGAACTGGGTGAACTGACTGGATGCATGGAGTGAATTGCATTGATGAATTGAATCTCTAATTGAAGATTGAATGAATAACTGCGTATGTGAAGGCACTTATCTACTGTAAACAGGATGTAGTTGAAAAAAAACCCCCATTTAAGCAAGGAGAAACTTAGTTATGTTTTCTCAGAAATAAAGTGAATATGGATGAGTGATAACACCTTAAAACAATAGTCCAGTAACTTGACTATAGTGAGAAAGTTTCAATGCAAATGACCAGTGACTTAGGGTTAACAACAAGTGTGTCGGCTGATTTTATGAATGAATTTACCTTTGACATATGCGCATCTTCCCCCGCCGTCTTCATGGACATTCAGGCGGTACATCCCTGCCAAATTTTCATCCCCGCTCCCGTCCCCTTCCTGTGCCTCCTCTGATTTCCTCCTCTCCCCATCCTTGGCTTTCTTGACCCGCCTCCTGATCTTCTTCGGGAACATCATGATGGGCACGCCCACAATGAGAAGCAACACGCCCACGATGGCGAAGCTGAGCCACCAGGCGCCTAGCCAGTTGGGATCGCCCATTTGGGCTTGGACCGGCGCCTTGTAGAAGTCGGCGTGGGTGGAGAGGCAGAATCCCGAGATGCCAGCACCGAGCAGAGGGCCGAAGGAGCTTGCCACGAACGAGAATGCTGTCAGGTAAGAAAATGCCAGCGTTGTAGTCGAGTACTTTTTTCCGAGTACCGAGTACTGCCGAGTACTTAGGTTACCGAGTAGTACGAGTACTTCCAAGTACAAGTACAGGTCTCCGAGTATTCGAGTACTTGTACTTCCAAGTGCGAGTACTAGTACTTCCAAATACAAGTACTTGTATTCCGAGTACGAGTACAAGTACTTTTCCGAATACGGCAATGCAGCAAATGGTTCATTGCGCATAATTGGCCCAGGCCTAGCTAGACCGATATACAGACCGATTTACGGCCAGCTGTTAAAATGTATTTTTCTGGCCTTGCACAGAGGAACATCATGAACCTTCGACTTATCGCAAGCCGATCAACCATTTCAAACTGAATGTGTCCACAAAATAAGGCCGTGGTAGTCAAGCTATACCATTTTTTTAGTACTGCTATTCGAGTACCAGTACTTTGATGACAGGGTACAATTTCGACATGTCGAGTACGAGTACTTTGCTACCCGAGTTCGAGTACCGTCATTTCGAGTACGAGTACTTAGACATTCGAGCACGAGCACGAGTACTCTAAAAAGTACTCGAGTAGTACACGAGTACAAGTACCAAGTACGAGAGTACAAGTACCGAGTACGAGTACCGGGTGCGAGTACCACAACACTGGAAAATACATTTTGTACAGTCTGCTCCAGTTATTACGAAAACGGTTAGGACGAAATTCCAGTTGTTATAAACGTATTCGGTCCCGGCAAAATTGTGCACATGTCTTAGGGGAGAAATTCGCTTAAGACGACATCGGACAGTGTGAAATTTCTGTTACAGCTAAAGGTTTTGGCGAGCCCGTTTATTACGATACAAAATCTTGTTTTCTTACCAAGGAGTGGAAGTTCACTCTGTCTTCAACTGAAAGTAAGGACCAGACGATTTCGAGCGAACAAGAAAAATGGTCCAAGACTGATGGGTTTAGATCTGAGGCAATTTTGGGTTAACGTGGGCTATATAAGCCTGTCTATTTCACACCTTACTGTCATTCAGTCAATCGGGTACAATGAAGATCGAGAGAGTTTGGGAATTATAACAAGACTTTCCTGCAATGGAAACTCTGTTCGGGTGAATACAATAAGTTGACTAGACTACAGACGTCTGTCCCTTATAGTTGTGGTCTTTAAAACTTGGCAAACCACCCCGACATCGGATATTATTGTCGGCTACTGCTGACATTTTGACACAGAGGTGATCTGAAATGAACACCTCAGCGGAACCTCACTCACCTACATAAACCGATGTTGAGGAGCGATGCAGACAGTCATCCATGTACGTGACGGCAAGAGGCATAATAGGTGCAGCTCCGATCCCACCCAGTATCTGACCGACGATAATCCAAGACACCTGCCACATGAGGGACCCCGAGGAAAGCTCCTCTTCCTCGGTGCAAACCTCAGAACCTGCATCTCCTCCGCTGGTACTGACCTCACAGACCTGAACAGGTAAAGCACGGGAGGTTTATGAGGAATCGTCGAATGCTAGACAGAATCATGAAGGATCTGTAGGTGCTTCGCAAGAAATACTGTTCGAGACCAGGCCGGTTTCTGTGTGACTGTGCACACTACCTAACTAAGCAATCTCTCTAATAAAATTGGGCAGACAGCATTGTGTTCGATTTTGTACGTTGAACCTGGCAGAATTTGATTTCATTGTCATATTGAGGTCCGGAACACAAAATGTAGATGAAATTGTGATGCTTGAGTTTAATAAGCAGGGGTAATAAAGATAGCAAGCGAAAATGCTGAAGATAGCAATAAGACCAGGTTAACGGTTGCGCCATGTATAAACGAATCTCTTTTTTGAGGGTTCAGTTTGTGCAATGGCGTAGCTAGGATTCGTTGAGGGGGGGGGGGGGACAGGGGCATCAGAATATCATGGGGGCACATATCGCAAACGTCCTATTGCAGTTTTTCCCAGTTGGGCCCCACAATGCCTCGCTAAACCATTAACATAAAAAATTGTAAAGAGTAATCCTTTGGCAAACTAAAAGAAATAATACAACTTACAAAAAAACCTTTTTGGTTGGGGAAGGAAAAGGGGCATTATCAGTAGGGTTTTTTTTGGGGGGGGTGGGGGGTGGGCACGGAAAATGTGTGGGGGAACGTGTCCCCCCAGGGCCCCCCCACCCTCTTTGCTACGTCACTGAGTTTGTGAGGTTCCGAAAAGAACCAGCCGGGAAACTCAACGCGTCGGACGGTATACTCCACCCGCCGTCAGGAGTGGTTATAAAGAAGAAATGCATGTACTTTGAACGCCAGAACAAAACGGGGTGTGTGAATGGACATCATTAACTATGGTTTCCAATGGTGTATGAAACGGTAAAGGAAAGTAACGCAGCCGAGATTATCAGGATGCCGCGCCCAACAAATGACTTACTGGATACAGGAGACTGCTTCCATCATGCGAGAATCCCCCTGCCGAGCCGTTTTCACGGCCGCCACCAATTAGTTCGGGGGAAAACTGCGGCGGCGTGTCGTAGATGAACTGCGGCAGCGTGGAGAGCAGGAATCCCAGGCCGATGAGAAGGCTGCCGCCCCCGATGAGTCTAGGCCGGTGGCCGGTGTGTCCGTAGTACGCCACGAAGAGCACCATCACCACACTCATGATGTCGTTCACGATCAGGAAGGGCGCCAACTCGGAGGTCTTCAGCTGGAAGCGTTTCTCTATTGTGCTCAATTGAGAGCTTCTAAAAAGGTCATCATTCAACAACACACAGTACAGGGTGAGTAAAAAAAACGAAACCTAAATGTCGGAACCATTGTTTTAGTGAGGTTCTGCATGTAGCACTTTCAAAAAGGTCATAATTGAACAGACAAACAATACAGGGTGAGTAAAAAAACGAAACCTAAATGTCGGAACCATTGTTTTAGTGAAGTTCTGCATGTAGCACTTTCAAAATCTAGGATATGAAAGTCCAATTCATAAGCTTTCTTTTAGTACAGGAATCATTCAAATCACTCATGTAATTTTTACGTTACGGAATTTTAAACACAAATAACCACCGTTTTAAAGTTCTGTCCACGGATCACAAAAAAGGTAAGTATTCTTTCAGCAAAACGAAAACAAATCAAATATGGATGTGTGCGAATTCTTTTTGTTTTGCTGAAAGAGCGCAGTCACTTTTTTTTATGATCCTTGGATATAACTTCAAAGTGGTGAGTGTTTAAATTCCGTAACTTGAAAAGTACATAAGTGATTTGAATGATTCTTGTAGTAAAAGAAAGTTTGGGAGGGCACGGGCGTTCATATCCTAGATGTTGTAAGTAGGCCTTCTACATGCAGAACTTCACTAAAATAACAGTCCCGACATTTGGGTTGGGATTGGGGTATTTGTTTTTATTACTAAGCCTGTAATCACAACGAACAGGCCGCAAACGGGAGTAAAAGTTGACTTCCGTTGATCACATGAGGTCATACAAATTCTCAAATTTTCGAAGGTCAAGTTTATGAGTCCAGTGAAATAGCACAAAGAATCAATCAGTTGTGCAAAGTGAACAAACAATTAAACAATTGTTTCCCCAAAAGAGGAAACTGAAACAAAGACTCGATGGAATAAAGACTCCAAATAAGGAACAGAAATCGAGACGCAGTAGAAAGCAAGTTGGAGGATGGCTTACCCTGTCACAGAAAAAGCAGCCGACTGGACGAAGTTCAACACACACACGAAGACGCCGAAGACGTAGGGGGATGCAAGACGCTGGAGGGCACTGCAACAGCATCGTTCTTCGGGAGGGAGGTTGTCAATGTCTTGCCACGCCCCTTCATCCTCGTCAGCCGTTTTCGCACCCACTCTGTTTCGTTCGGAACTCTCTTCGGCAGTCTGTACCGCGTGGTAACCGTTCTTTGGGTTGTTGTTCGACATCCTGTCGTCAGGTTCTGAAAAAAAATAAGACACCACTACAATAACCCCAGTCTGTGGAAGAAGTACACGCAGCCGGGAAAAAAAAGGGTTGCCGATTACGTCACTAGTTTGTACGGTAGTTCCACATGTCCTCACAAGGCCACCGGTTCTCAATTCAAGCCACAAGCTAGTCAAATGAACTGTGATAAAAAAAAACAAGTTCCAACTTGTAATATATGGATGGTGAGCTATGATGGACGTGAGGGATTCGGCTACAACACTGCCACATATCTGCATAACACGTCGCTATACAACGAACATCGCGAGTTCCACAGAAATTGTGCGTTACGTACAGCGATCGTTCGGTAAAGCAATTTTTAGCTGCCGGTGCTCCGATACTCACTTTTCAATAAATAGCGCACTTCAGAACTTCACCATGTACGCCCTGGTAGTTAATTAAAGACAACTTTGAACACGTGACGAATATTGAATTATGTAATTACACAGTTTTTGAGCTTACTTCCTACAGTAACGTGGCTTTTCCGTTCCATTCCCGGTGGGGAAATAAGAGCCACTTGTCGCTCTTCTGTTGACATTTTTCAACAACAATGTCCGGTACGTTTGTACATGTACACAAACATCGGGAGCCGAATGTTGTGTTCGGTATAGCCGAATGTTGCGTTCGGTACAGCAACGTTCCACTGTAACTCACCATTTGACGCAAGAAGCACAATAGCTGATGATTTGCCAGATTGAAATAACCGCACGCAATGGTCAAATCACACCGGCAACTTTTTCTGAGCCTTGTAAGTCTAATTTTCAACGGACCCTAAATGCTCTTCAAGGACACACAGCTGTATAGATTGAAAAGAAAGATTTAAACCCATCTTTGTATGCATGGTTTCTGTAAAGACCATCCAGACACATACCCTCTATTAACTCAGACAGACCTTTGTCTGCCGCGGTGCCGCCTCTATAGAAATGCACATCAAGCTGATGTGACTGGAGGAACAATGATTATGCAAGGAGGGTTTACGATATTTACAGGGTTCGACTTCAAAACAGCGGCGGGCTAGTCAAACTATTCCTTAAGTTGCCCGGCTGGCGAGTCAAAATTATTGGGTAACGGCAAAGATGAAAGGACAGGAAGAAACAAATCGTTAAATTCAGAAAGCAAGCCTGTATCAATTTGTGGCTAATTTTATTAAACTGTTAAATTACTAGATTTGTTTATTACAAAAAAACGGACAATATTGCCTCAGGAGACAGGTTTTACATGTATGCACATTGTTGTTTACGAAATAAAAACATGCGGGCCAGTGAAAATGCCCGCGTGTTAGTTAAGAGTCTGTTCAGTAGCCCGGCTGGCTAGTGAAAAAATAAGTTAAGGTCGAACCCTAATGTATAAATCTTTTTGTACTAACCTGTTTAGCTCGAAAACCTATGTTACCTAACCCTATAACCATAACCATCTTACCCTATCCCTAACCCTAAGGATTTGTGGGAACATTTCATTGGGGGACATATGTATTGGAGAACATCGGATAGACCCCAACAAGTGCATTAAAAGGGGAATTGGCTGTCTAAAATATTTTGGTTACAATTAGGTTTTGCCCTTCTCCGACGTATAAACTGCATACTCAGTGTGTTGCCTCCCGAGTGGAAGTTGGACAAAAATCACCCGGGTGGGACTCGAGTGATTTTTTTCTAACTTTCACTCGGGAGGTATTACACACTGATTATACAGTGTTTATACGTCGGTGAGGGGCAAAACCTGATTTACATCACCCCGAAGCAAACTCCATCTTTGAAAAATCAAACACTTTCGATCTAAGGCTGTGCTCCGTGGTCAAATATGGGTCGATGTGTTAGGCAGCCATGCATAGGCGCCTTTACGTGCCAGCGGCCCGACCACGTTGTAGCCGCGTCCTTCGCAATTCAGCATCCCAGCTGCGAGTAAGGATGATTAGCCTCCCAAGTTATTATTATCTTATGAATGTTTTGGATTGTTTACTTATCCTATTTCAAAGGTCTGGTTAAAAGGAAACTAACCTAATGACTAACTGTTCCCATGAAAAAGGCGAAAGAAAAAAAAAAAACCCGGTTATTTACATCGGACACGGCGGACATTGTGTGGCGTACGCACGCGTATTTCCCGCCGTGTCCATTCAATGTACGGTACACGTGGGGTGTGTGTGAGTGTGTCACATAGCCTAATACACACAGCACCAATACACAGATGTTGTTTCTTGCACATCCGCAGAATGCGATAAACTGTGCGGCAGGAATAGGATTCACAACTAGCACTCAACAGCTCGCTTTTCAATTACATGTAGTTGAGAGTCAAAATTTTGACCCCCGAAATTCGTTCTCGCATGGTTCTCGCATAAACACCCACCTTTTAAAGCATGGTTGTGTGAACGTTTATATCTCAATTTTAAATGCTCTATTTCCAATTAACGTCATTTCGTTTAAAACGCGTTTTGTAGCCCAATTGAGTGGGTAACAGGTCATCTCGTACCTTGGGCAACTCGTACCTTGGACAACTCGTACCTTCAACTCGACGTCATTATACCGAGTCGTACCTTGGACAACTCGTACCTTCGGCAAGTCGTACCTTCAGTTAAGACGACTCGTACCATCACGCGTAAGTCAAGTCGTACCGTCAGTCAGGATAATGATCCGAGGCTGAATAAAGTGGACCGTAACTCATTAAAAGTGGACTGCTTATTAAAATAAAGGCGAATCTCTTTTTGGTATGGGCTCTCTTTCCCCCCAAGAGGAATTTATTTAGCGCGAAGCCGGCCGCGGCAGGTTACACGCACTGTGTGCGTGGCATGCACAGGCCCACGCGGTACGTTTGCGGTCAACCTACGGTAGCCATCCGTGCAAAGTGACACGGTTCTTGCGCCGCGCTGACCAGTTGATATGGACGTCTGTGCACGGTGACATTTTTTATGCAGTCTGCCGTTACATTTAGAGACTGATTTGATTTGATTGCTGAACATTTATTTCAACGTTGTTATGTCACTAGAAATATTAAATCGTTATTTTAACATTTAAGCATACAAAATATAATACGAAGTAATTTTACACAACACCGTTATTAACATAATGAAAATATATACATAATCCACATAACAACAGGGGGATAGGGTGAAGCGATCGCTTTTGTTCCCTGACCCGTTGAACACTTAAAAGTGCATATCCCATGACGTAATGTCTCTTTAATGATGTAATCCAAGTCGCAAGTCAACAACACGGTCGAAAGACAAGTTAATTACATTGGCCACAGTGACAAAGGAATTTCTTTGCGTCCTCTTTCTTCCTTCTTAGCTGACTAGTTGTGACTTGATGACTTGAAAGTGTTTTGTGGTGTACTCTAGTACAAGCAACCATGTGACAGTGAATATCCGGAAGAATATCTTAAAAGGAAGAACAGTTATCATTTCTCACAGATACTACCAAAGTATATACACCCCGACAAAATGCAAAAGTGCAGTTATGATTATGAAGCCGATATATAGGCCAAGGTTCGTCATAACAAGTCTGTTGAGATTTTTTTTCTTCATCAAGTTGGTTCGCGTGACCGAACTAGTTGAATGACACTTACCATGACAATTGGTCGAGGTTGAAACCCTATCCTGGCTTATCTGTGTGTTGTATTGATCGTATGCAGGGCTTATAAAAGGGTACAGAGAAAATTGTTTTTGTAAGTGCCAGCTACGATTGTTGTCACTTTTTTTTTATTATGGTTCTAGCATGGGCTGTCACGTAGGCCTAGTTGCGTGTCAAGGTACAATGTGTGCATGAACTTGGATCGATGATAAAGACATGACAATGCGAATTTGGGCAAAGTTCGATCCCAACACACAACAGTTCTTCACAAGTTTACGCTAACTTGCACTTGAACTAAGGCACGATTATTAGCCATCTCTGACGAAAACAAAAAGACATATATAAACCTACAGGCTATAGTGAAATAAAGTGGAGAAACATAAAATATCATGCTTGATCGTCGTATAATTACAATTTCATACATTTTACAAACTTGGAAAATCATGTAGGCTCGCACTGCTCACTGCACTAAATTAATGTGTCCAACTGCACTCGAAAGAAGAACGAAGGAATAATTGTAACGACTGAATTACTCGGTTAGCTAATGACCTTCATCAGCTGTTAGAAATAGATCTAAACTTTCACTCGTGTTTCCCGTCATTATTATGCTGACTCGTTTGTCAACACCGATGATGATCGAATTAGTAGTTGCGAACACGCAGACCTACAACACTAGCAGTTTACAGGTACCGTATAGTGAGGAGGAGGAAAATAAAAGTATTATAACATGCCTAATAAAGTTACGGAAAACGTATCTTACCTTCTTCATCAAGCGAGACAGAGATCCAAAAGAACTGACGACGTAAGATCAGCTGACGCGATCAAGTGGCCTAGTTAAGCCTTCTCAACGCGGTTGGAACGCGTGTTACGTACCACTTATATTGGGGCCTAGTACATGTATACTGTTTGACGGTTCGCCATCAAGCCGGGGTCGTCCTTGAAAAGTTCAACAGCTTCACAAAAGCACGAAAGCTTGAAAGGTTTAAAGGCTTTGCACTTTGAATGCTTTGCTGGGGACTTCTTTATTGCAACTATCCTTGGGTAAACAAACGCATTGAGCCTCGTCGGAAGGGGGGGGGGGGACATGTAAAGAGGTGTTGAGCGCCGGCATAATAATCAGGGTACGCCATCTTGAAAATCAAAACGAGGCATATAGCGCAAAAAACATGTGGCGTAACCCGCGTGATTAGTGCGTGCGGCGAGCGAGTGACTCTCGCAAAGTTACAGCAGATTGACAATGTTATAAATAGCACAAAATTATCGAAACATCAATCTACATGCTAGGTACGTCACGGCTCGTTGCATTTTGAAGAAGAACGGCTTACAAAATATAAAGCCCAAAACCAGTTTCTTCAAGACTCTATTTTCACTTTTCCGTCCGCAACGTTCTCTGAGCTGAAACTGCACCTGTTTAGTATAGGAAGTATACATTACATGTATCAGACTAACCGTAAATTATCATTCGTACATGGGATGTGTCATTTCCAGGAATGAGAGGAAAATATGAGCCCGATGCGGGAACGACTCGTTTACTTGCAAAACGGCACGAGCACTTCGATATAGCCGTCAATTTGCTGAGCAGATGCCTCGTATAAGGGCTCGTACCATTTGCACGGAAACGAGTCACTTTTGCACGGAAACGAGGCAGGGTGCAGTGTATCTGGCTGTCTCTGTATCTGTAAAGATTTCCTTCAGCAAACGGCTACAGCCGCATCCCGCTAGAGTTGGCGTGGTGCGGGGCATAGAGTGACTAAGGGAGGACTTTGATGTTGCACAAGGGATCAGTGAGAGCATTGTTTTAATTGATCCAAAGTTTTAGCATTGATAATGTGGGAAGGCAGGTTATTCCAGTGTGGGATACTGTGGATGGATAAAAACTGGTGCTGTAGTAGTGTAGATCTTGCTTTTGGCGTGAAGTCGGTGGTCTGAGAATTGGTGAGACCTCCTGTGTGTTCTTGTTTATGAGACTATGCCCAGCTTCCGTATCAACCAACCCATGAACAGTTGTGTAGAGCATGATGAGACGTGTCGCCAGTCTTCGGGACTCACGGATTGGCTATCCAAGCTCATGTAGCATGGCAGTAACACTGGAGCTTCTGGTGAAATTGATGCAGCACATTCTAGCAGCCCATCTTGAATGCTCGCGAGTTGTTTCCGTTCTTCGTTAGTGTATGGAGCCCAAGCGCAGACACCATATTCCAATTTGGGGCGAACTTTAAGGACTAGTATAAGCGGGACTCCCCTTCTCGGCTCCGGCTACGACGGATGACACCAAGTGTTTGCTTTGCAGTATAGTAGTGATTTTGTTGATGTGGGGAGACCAAGCACGTTCGCTACTAATAACGCCCAGATATGGATGACTTGTGGTTTTTTTTGAAGGGGGTGTTGTTAATTCTATAGTTGGATGTAGTGGGGGTCTTTTTGGTGGTCATGTGCATTTAAAAACATTAATTTGTCGGAATTAAACTTCATCTGCCATTTATACTCCCATGCACACAGAGCATCGAGGTCTTTCTGGAGCCAGTAAGGCGCAGCATCTGCGGTGATCTCATTTCTCGATACAGCAGGCCACCATCAGCCTAAAAAAATCCCCTCATCTTGAATGAAACCTGAGATGGAATGTCATTCACGCAGTAGGAAGAGCAGTGGTCAGAAAACGCCGCGGATGGAAAAGTGAAAATAAGGACAAGCAGCGAATATCAGCCATGGGATCAAGATCTCCAATGGACATCACTAGCTACCGGGCGTTGCATGAGTAAACTGGAGATCGGATGTACCGTATTCGTCATGACTTGATGACACCAAGTGGTCCCAGTACCTTCCAGTACCTTCCAGTACTATAGTAGAGACCATGCTTCACGTTTCCTGGCGGTGCCCACACTTGCAGCACGAGTAACTTGCAACTCATTTTTTCCATACACTATCCGTGACTGGGAATATCCTCGGGAGTGACCTAGTAGCATCATCAACCATTGACGCCTTTAAGACTGAGCGCCGAGGGACAACTGCTGAACTTGTCAACCAGGATGTGGCAATGTGCGTTGCGAGGATTGTTTTCGGGGGGGGGGGGGGCGCAAAGCACATCCCCCAACTCCTTGTACTTTCTCTAGCATGTTCTCAATTTATCATTTTTTTTTTAGGGTGCATGGGCGAGGGACATTAACAGTATCCACCCCACCCCCATTGACACCCCTCAGATGCCCATCTCAGACGCCCATTTTGTATCAAATTAATATATAGCAAGAATGACTTCACACCTCTTTTAATCTGTACACCTCTTGTTTAACTTCTGTTTTGTTTTTTTTTGCTTTTCCAGTTGGGGTGGGGGAAGGCGGAACTTAAAAAGCAAAAACGATGCCCATGGATGTGCCTTTTGTTACTTGCACATGTAAATATTGTACCTGTGACTTGTGCCACGCCTTGCACTATGCATGCCCCCCTACGTAGTGGGCCCTCATTTTATTTTGAGGTGTGCGCTTCATCTGAAGGAAGAGAGCAAGCCTATAAGGTGCCACCGTCGCATAAACTAACACGGAAACGTCAGAAAGCCACTGGTTTTGGGCTTTATAAGATCCTTCTTCATAATACAATGAGACGTGACCTACCTAGAATAGTGATGGAAGTTTCGGGGAATTTGCCATTCATTTATAAGATTGTCAATCTGCTCTGTAACTTTGCGAGAGTCACTCGTTCACCGCACACACTACATTTTATTTTTATTTCCCCGTGTTTGTTTGCTTTTGTGCCTCGCTTTGATTTTCAAGATGGCGTATCCTGATAAAGGTCTATTTGCTCAGTACAGAAAGCATAATCAAAATAACCTTTTTTGTGACATTTACAGATGCTTGTGATAGTTCTTTTCGTGATAAGTTTGCAAGTAAAGTTGCTGAAACAATGAATCGGCAGGAGGGCGTCATTGATGAAGGTCATTAATGCCAAAGTGAGCCCTCTGTAGTTATCTCGGCGGCTTCAATTTAACCTTTGACCTCCTGCCTAGCACATGGTACCGGTAATGGCGAAACATTGAGGTTGTGCGGATACAAAAATGGGCAAGTCGAAGAAGGGAAAATCGGCAAAACTAGGAGGCGATCCTGTCTCACGATCGTCAGCACTCTCAGAGCAGATCTTGGAAAACAAGGATGTGCGTTCGAAAGGAAGGGCGAAAGAAAGACAGAGACAGGACGAGGAAGAAACGGTAAGGTTGTAGTGCCCAGATTCCGGACAGTTTCAAAAGAAGTCAGTTTTCTATTTCCTATCCTATTCTTTTTTTGGGCTAAAAAATAGGCCTATTGGTTTATTCACTTTGTAGTAATTTAATGATGTGTAAATGTGTATATTATACATGTTATATATTCGAAGTGGCTATCGTTACGGCAGCTGTTGTTTAGCGCCCTCTATGATACTTTTTTGATACGCACGCAGGTATCAGGGTACAGTCGTTTGACCGGTTCCGCAATCGCAAATCGTCTGAAGCGTCTTGTGGCGAAAAAACGCACTTTCACAGGAAGCTACCTATCTATAAAGTTGCGCAAATTACTCACCTACCTCATCCTGCTCATGATATGAATAGTTTTCTGTGGTCGTTTGAAAGAGAAATTTGCCAGGACATTTTGTAGAGGTCGGTGCTTTGACCGGTTTCGCAAACGTTTTCCGGTTTCGCAAACGGCGCCCTCTGTGAGACTTGACTGAAAATATTCCTTGTTTACTGGCCAAATCTAGATCGTTTTTGCCCCGTAACCAGCCAAGAAAAGATGTGGATTATATTTCCCTGTGCATGAGCCAAGGTCTGCACATTATAATGCGTCCAAATTTACACAATGTAACTCCATGAAGTTGTTATGGTTCGTTGGATCTTTGTTCACGCTATAATTATTTGACTTGCTTCAATCTGTAACTTCTTCTCATTGTCTTCTCTCCACAGGTTTCTTCAGGCTTGCGAGCTACAGTGCCTAGGGCGCTTTTGAGGAATCCTTGGTTTCATTACCAGAAATTATAGAATAATAATAATAATCCAATTAAATGACTTTCTTGCTTTTTGTGCATTCTATCAATCATCTTGCAATCACTAATATTTTTCTTTTTTGTTGTTGTCTTATTCTTATTTAGACACACTCTGACTTTGGATAGAACCAGACACAAACCTTGTACGAATTGCTCCAGTTGGTTGTTTTTTTCCCCTCACATAAGCACAGACCAGCTATTTATGAATTTGAATTAACATTTTCTCCAGCCTCCAGGATCATTTTAATTCCTATGACACTTAAGGAGGTGACTGCATGGCTGGATGAATTGGAACTAAATCATTGTTTGCAGGGAGCACTTTTTATTAATATTATTTGTTTATTTAATTATTATTATTTATTTACTTTTGTTTATTCCCTCCCCCTTTTTTCATTTTTCTTTTTTTTTTTTGGGGGGGGGGGGAGTGTTTCAATTTGTTCAGGGTAAAAACACTATATGCTTAATTTTGTGTGCACCAACATCCAGTAGGGGGAACCTGGGGGCCGGGAGGGGGAACAGGCCTCAGCAGGCCAGATACATACAGGCCACATACATATTGTTTCACATTCAAATTAAATTTCACAAACAAATTAAAACAAATTGTTAAAAATGTCATAAATCCTATGGCTGTCTCATAGTAATGGCAATTTCTAATTATAATGTCGTTGGAAAGTTAAAGAGAGGGTTCAGTTACTCCTCATACTTGTTGCACATATTAACTCTGTACGTGTATCATGCTTGGGCAACTGTATTAGCAAACCTCATCTACCGTTCGGTGATGCTCTTAAAAGAAAATGTCAACACATTCATCACGTACATCCCGATAACCCTTTCAATATATTGACATGTGATACCTGCATGTGTAAAATGTAAATGTAATACAAAACTAAAGCACTCAAGAAGCTACCCCTTTTAAATCCTAAATGATACCTGTCATATAAATAAATGGTGATGAATCACAGAAATAGACAGGTTCTGTGGGTTTTGCTTGCAAAGTAGCAAAGTTCTAAAACCACCTCACTTCTCTTTCACATGTACTGGTTAATAAAAATGTATGTAACGCCTTTAAATTTATTGCCTTTATGACGCCTGCATGTCTGTTTAATTGTTATACACAAATAATTTAAGCACTCCAGAAGCTAGCACTATTCAAAAAAAGAACTTGTCACAGAAATAAATTAATTCAAAGGAATGGTGATGAAGACACAGCTACATGTACTTTCACTATAATATTCAACTTCTTCTTGACCTTCACAGGTAAAACTGAAAAAGATGTGCAGATGGCCTCTTATGGCCCATCAGGAGGCTGGCGTAATCTTCTTTGTCTTTGGCATTGTCTGTATGAAACAGAAATTTTATATAAATCATTTAGTTTATGACCAAGTTGAGACAAAAATTGAGAAATGGTTTATAGTTTTTGACAAATTTTGTGCTCCAAGAAAACAATCAAAATTTGTGTCTCTGTACTGACGAGAGACTGGTCTTCATTATGAAATATTAGTGTACCTATTTTTCTTTTTGTTTAAAAGGGTAAAGAGTAAGGTTAGAACCCACCGAAAAGAGATAATTTTAAATTTACTAAATTACTGGAAATGTCCTTTGGGTTAGAAACACACCTGCGTTTTATTTTCCATATTATTATGCACTATTTTTAATTGTTCCCCACAAACCTCAACTCCTAGCCTAGGCTGACTCATGCACCCTGGATGTGGAGAGTTGTAACTCTAAAATGAATCCAAACCCCTGAGGCACATGGGGTGAATTTTTTTAGAGCAAAGGAAAAACTTTAGTGGGAATTTTGCTCACTAAGAAAGATTTTTGTATTTTAAATTTTGAAGTCCGAATTTTTTTTTATCCAAAACCTAGTGCTATCCGGAAGCTGGACAGAAACAAAATCATTTTGTTTCAATTTTGTTTTCAATTTTGCACTGAACACCCAGAAATGATCATCAAATTCGACATTTTTAAACAAGGATTAATAGAAATTCTCAAAAAAAAAGAAGAAAAAAAGATTCATGCCAAAATAAATAATGTGCGCCGCGCTAGGGGGCCGTCATCAACAATACTTGTCAATAGCAGCACTGGTTAATACAGTCACACCATGGCCAGTGTATTGTATAGGCAGTATGAATGCGTTTGCGGAACCGGCCAAACGACCAGCAGTTACTCTGGTGGGTATAGAAAAAAAAATTCAAAGACTTCAAATCTTATATTTGTATGGTGGAATAATGAATAATTTCCGAACAAGTTGCATCTATTGGCATGATTTAATTCCCCTGAACAATCGTGTAGCAGGCCGACAAACATGAAATCACGCTTCCGTGCGCGTTCGATTTCGGCAGTTCGTTAACGGCAAGTGACGGTCGTAGGGGATTTATTTTTAAATGTAAGTGAGTATCCTAAAACTAAAACCATTTTTGAAAAGTAGATTGAATAACCTTTCCATCGGTACCAAAGTTTAAGTCCTTGGCGTTTTCGTCTTCCTGAAAACGAGAGCTAGTTTTCCGAAATTGCGGAACCGGTCAAATTGCGGAACCGGTCAATTGACTGTATATAATTATCGAAGCAGGTCGTTTCGTACCCAAGTCTTTTCGTACTCAAGTCATTTCATACCCAAGTCTTTCGTACCCAGTCAATTCTGATGCACAAAGGAGATTGAGCCAGTCATGCAAACCCGCTCCTGTGACGTCACCGACGCGCGGCATCATCATAGAGATGTATCAAGTTCCCAGGGATTAAGATTGCGTCCTACATAATTGGCTGTCTGTTTCACTGTCAATCATTCTGCCTCAGAATGTGTATTAAAACTGATGAAGTCTCGACCAATGCGGTGTCATTCACGCACAGTAGCTACCGAATGTGGGCCCTCTAGCGGCGAAAAATCCTTTGGAAAACACATTGTTTTTTTTTTTATTACTGCCAAAACAATGCCAAACTGAACACATTGAAAAAGATTGACAATTTCAAAACTAGTGAATTGCATTTTATTACTCACAACAGTTTTTTTAACTGAAATCAAAGCTTGATAATTAAAGAAGAGTGAAAACATTAACACCAGAGTAAATTCAAACATTGAAAATTTTAAAAACAATTGAATTGCATTTTATGACTTACAATAGTTTTTAATGAAAGTCAAAACTTGATAATTATAGAAGTCGGAAGACGTTTACGTAAATTCAACATGAAATTTATTAACAAAAAGTACAATTTCGAAAAAAAAAAGCAACCAAAGAAAATCACCCTACAATATAGAAGACAAACAGTAGCATTGTTGTTCAATAGCAAAGGATTTGGAACCCTTTGTCACGTGTGCAATGAATCCTGGGTGCGAAACGACCTGGGTACGAAACGACCTGGGTACGAAACGACCTGCGTACGAAACGACTTGGGTACAAAACGACCGACATTCTATAATTATTTGTTTCCCCACGTTTTAGCGAGCAGTGCGACAGCTCAGTCGATAGAGGGTAGGATTTTGCACCGCGAGGTTGCGGGTTCGCATCTCAGTTTTGCACTCAAATTGTTTTCCTTTTCTAACCTGAGGCTTTGGAGGATTTTTTTAAAAGGGAAATAAAGTCCGAATTTCATAACGTTCAAATTGACTTTTTTCCTTCTAATTTTGTATTTTCTTCTCATGTTTTTATAAAAGTTGCAGTAGGGCCTACTACCAGACTACCGTAACGATAGAAAATGGGAAATGCGTTACGGCTGCCGTAACGCTAGCCACTGCCGCACTGCGTTATATATTATTATATATTTCAATTAAAGAACTTACCATGAACAATTGGTCAGTTGGTGTAAATCTGCAGAATTAATTTTGTGGAAAGAGGGCAGGGTTTTGATTTTTGAGGAAAATTATGGGGTAAAACCCACGAACATGGCGACTAATTTTAAAAGTGCGCCCTCGCGTGTTTACAATGTACATCTTACCGAAAAATTAAAACCAACAAGCTAGTTAGTTTGGTCATGTTGGTCGAACGTTGCTGATTCGTTGATGAAAAATTCCATTTAGAAGCCAAATTTTGGACTCAATTAAGTAGAGGACGACAATATTATTTTGAATAACTGCAGGATTAACATTGTGGAAAATGGGCAGGGTTTTGAAATTTGAGGGAAATTATGGGGTAAAATTCAAGCTGACGTCGATAAAAATGAAAATGTTGAACTAGTGAAAACAAACTTGGCAATAGTGTCCAAGCGGGTTTGATAGACTGACTGCAATTGGTTGATGTACCAGTGCAATTCCTAGTCTGGATCCACGTTAAAAATACATACTATTCAGAATCTTTTGGTCTGGGAACCAGATTAACTTCCATACATGTACTGCGGTGCAGTAAGTGTACCATGATTCGCATGCTTGATACATCTAAACCGGAAAATCTAGGTACATGTAAGAAAGTCATTTTTTCTTTGAATTTACTGTTTTAAATTAAAAACAAATTAGGGTCAGTATAACTAGGAGAACATTTCCTGAGGTTGCAGAGTTTAGGGGAGCGACAAATCTTTTTTAAGAATAACAAAAAACGGAGGTGTCCTCAACTACACAAACCCCATGTTTGTATGGTCAGTGGCACCGGGCGCCCACACATTAGGTCATGATCTGTGCAATGCATATTCATTTAAACCAGACAATTACCAAAAAATGTTGGAAGCCTACATGTAGTGTTGTAGTTGTAACGGAGTAATTGTAGGATATCCCGCCACTTGGAAATACACCCCTAAAATCTCTGGCTACGCGGTTGGCATCACTGGAAAAGAACAATTCAAGTCCATGCCAGCTACGTGGATACTGAGTGGGGGTCCATTATTTGAGAACGAAGCAACACAAAAGGAATGGGAGTCGCTGAATTTTTTTTAAGTCCAAACCAACCACCCTGTTGCCGGCTACGCAGATACGGAGTGGGAGTCCCCTTGAATATGCTTGAGAACGAAGCAACACAAAAGGAATGGGAGTTGCTGAAAAAATTCTAAGTCCAAACCAACTACCCTGTTGGCGGCTACGCGGATACGGAGTGGGAGTGCAGTGGAGCATGACGCATAGTACATACAAGTAGCGCTGAGAAGGTTTATTGAGGGCAATCAACCGTGACTCCGTAGCCGGCTACGAGGTGGATAGATCGAGTGGTGGGGTATTCTGCAGTTGTGCCGTTGGAACTTAAGTTGTACATGTATTGTGTAATTTATCAGTGTTATTTCATCCCTTTATAAAAATATCAGGGTAATTTACTTTCTAATTTCCTGTCAAATTTTTTTGCAGTATGTTGATGAGAAACTGTCCCGCAAGATCTTAGAGCAAGCGCGTCTTCAACAAGAAGAACTTGAGACAGAGCATGGAACATCCAGGTAAACATGCCAGTAGTGCTAAATGATGCAGTGATAAGTTAGCCATAAGGCCAGTTAAAATTAGTTTTTAGGTTTTCATCACTCCAATTGAACAAAAGAAAATGGATGGTACTAATCATCGTCAACATACACACACACACGCTGTACTAGTACCGGTATAGATGAAAAGCGAATTTTGATCTGTTTTAGCTTTAATTTCAATATGACAATGTATTTTTTTTTCACGTGAAAAATTATCTCTTAGCAGCACGGCCGTCGGCCGCCATGTTGCCTTCACACGGAGCCTGGGGTTGAAGAGGTCGGATTGGTTTCGGTTCACATTTGGTTTCATCTATAATGCTTTCGGCCGGTTTGGCCTTCTCATACCAACCCATTGCACAACATTAAGCTACATACATGTATATGTTGTGTGCAAAATCAAAATTGTTTCGCTGTTTGCGTGCAAGTTAACGGGACTGTGCACGTGTGGATTTGGTTAGAAACTCACACTTTATTGGAGGAAAAAAAAACACTTTCAGAATTTGAAAGTGGGAATGTAAACCGAAAAACAAACCCAACAGAAAAAAAATATATAAAATGGAAATACTGCAATTTGTTTTTAAATTATTTTCCTCTCAGCCGGCATTTCACTAAAAAAAGTATCTTTTGAAAATTACTTTCTTTTTGTGCAGGAGTGAGAAAAGACCCACCACAAGTCTGGGTCCAACGAGAGCAGGGGAGTCGGATGATGAAGATGACGTGGCTGAACAAGAAGACAAATATGATTACAACATCGTAAGTAGTAGGCTTTGGTTGTTTCCATGATAGAACCGATTAGAAGTAAGTGTGGCCCATCACACCGGCTTTTATCTCCGGTTTTAGTTACATGAAACGACTGAGAATATTTCTGTTCCCCCAGGACGGGATGCTAGTCCATCGCTGGTTACTCCCCAGCTAAAGCTGGTACTCATTTATACTCCTGGGTGGAGAGAGGCAAGTGGAGGTGAAGTGGCTTGCCCAAGGACACAACGTGTTGCCAGCAGCTGGATTCGAACCCCTGACCCTCTGATTATGAGTCACGAACCCTGTATTAGAATCGATACCAAAATTTGCGATTTCCTCACTTTTTGAGGAATCGATTCCCTGAAGTAGCCAATTCCAGTTCCCTGAGCGTCGATTCCCGTCCTTGGGCGACGATTTTGAAGACCAGCCAAATTCAACACACCTTCAAAGAATGCAAGATTCTGTACAGTTTTGAAAGCATACAGGTCATCAAAGAGAAACTGATGAAGCCATCCTTTAACGAAATTAACCCTCGGTGTGGCCACGTGGTGATAAAATTCTCCACGTTTTCCAAATATGGTCATTACTTTTTTTCACTGGGCCAATAAGGCCAAGATTCCATGTAATCCTCACCCCTAATATACACCACAAGCCTGTAGACTCCCATTGGCCAGACCCTAACCACTGCCGAGTAAGGAGTGTTGAAAGACAGCAGCCCCAAGAAGTGCCTAATGCCTTTGTGCAGTAATTGGAGATCTTAGTGGCCAACCCCTTTGTGCCGCCGATCTCTCTGTGTCAACCCCTCGTGCCGCCCAGAGCTCAGACAGGTCGTAAACAATCCTGGCCCACACAAAGGCCATGTGACCTGCCTATATCTTGTGCATGAGGGGGTTATTGACCTAGAATTAGTATGGTGATAAAATTCTCCATGTGGTTTCACCGTGTGATTTTTTTGGTCACTCGACTCCGAGGGTTAAGTAAACAATTAAGGGCTAAGAATCAGAATGAGGGTCAGAATATTTACGGAGGTTCTGTCGCGTTTTATAGAACTTGTTGTCACGGTGTTTTATAGGAAGTTAACGAAGACGATGAGCGGGCCTTGGAGAGATTCATGGCCCATAATGCACCTGCTAGACGAACCCTCGCTGACATCATCATGGAGAAACTCACCGAGAAACAGACAGAAGTCGCTTCCCAGATGACCGGTGAGTTTGTTGAACCAAAATCTGCATAATTTCATAACAGCTTAGAGCAGTTGTTGCTGCAGGCAGATAAGAGTAGAAGGGCCTTTTGTGCAAAGTTTGATTTTGTCATATTCATCAAGTGTTCTACCAGTAGAGAATAACTGTGGCATATGTCTTTGATTGTTTGTCAGAATATTTCTGACGATTCTTTTTGACAAATCCAATAAGAATTTTGTGAAGATGTTACTCACAAATTAGTGACGTTTCACTGCTGATCTAGCACCTTCTTCAGATCTTCTGAAGAAGGTGCTAGATCAGCAGTGAAACGTCACTAATTTGTGAGTAACATTTTCACAAAATTCTTATTGGATTTGTCAAAAAGAACCTTCAGTAATATTGTGGCATACAGGGTGGTTAAAAAAAAAGGACACCCACATTTGACAGCAATTTTCACCTATTTTTAAAAATCATTTCAAATTGTTGATTAGTAGCTATTAACAGGGGTGTGAAATCTCAGCTTTAAAGCTGATTTCAGCTTTTTTTGTTTTGGATTTCAGCTTTTTTCCCTCTCTTGCTGTGTACAAAAGTATAGGAGATTTCCAAAGTTCAGCTTTTTTACACCTTTTTCAGCTGTTTTCAGCTATTTTTATCAGTGGTCACTCACACCCCTGTATTAAAGAACTGGCCTTTAAGCAAATATGACGAAAAAAATCGTTGCATTTGCACATTTTGTCGTTGAGCTATGCTAATTTGAACATTTCATGTGCGAAACCTGTTTGTCCACGGAGGTACAATGTATACATTCCCTTCGCTTGACTGACTGAGCTCAGCTATCGGAGCTTTATTTGAAAGGGCATGACATTTAATTGTTATGTTATGTAATGTTATGCAACAATGAACTTAAGCCAACAACTCATTGAGTAGATGAACTTAACACTGACATGAATAATTGGGACAGCTTCAATAAAAGTTTCCAGGGCAAAATATATTTTGGTGGGAAGGTTTTTTAATTTTTATGAACTACGAAAACGTCCAATTTACATAGAATAACCTATGGACAAGGCTGATTTTGGTGACTTGTATTCAAATTAGCATAATATCACTACTTTTGCGACTTTCACTAAGCTTTTTTCACCATGCATGGTTAAAGGCCTATACTTTACTACTATGTGAAAAAATATTTGAAATAAGTTCATTAAGTAGCTGAAAATTGCTGTCAAAGGTGGGTGTCCTTTTTTTTGAACCACCCTGTACACATGTATGTTCCAGAAATTGAGACTTAAAATTGCCAGGTATTGATCGTGACCATCTCCTGTTGTCGACCATTCCTTTAGCTCTCTTCTTCATAACTGCAAGATTTCTTCAACATTTTGAAATTCTACATGATGACACAGTTCCAAAGCTTGGTGCAATTGGACGATTGTTTTCCTGCTTTTCTAAAGTCATTAAAAAAATTTCTTTGGAAATGAGAATGGCTGGGAACAAGTACATGTTAAACCGAATTCCATGCTTGAAAAGTCACAAATCGTCGCGTCAGTGCAACGAGGTCGTAACTCCATTCTGCAACTGAGTCGTATCTCGCGCGAATATGCTCTGTGCAAGAAGGTCGTATTTCGACGTCCATTGATTTTGCATGTACATCCGGGTTATTTTAAGCGAGATGCGACCTTTTGACATTCTAAAACTCACATTTTGCGTCGTTCATGCCATTTTAGGAGATTCAACCTACAACCTTGTTGCACTGACGCGACGAAATGTTGTCGCTCCTTTTTACGTCATAGTTTTGGAAGAGTACATGTACAGGTAGGTTTGGAATGTGAAGATTTTGTTTCAAAACTTGAACAATAAATCATTACAATGATCACATATGACTTTTGAATCCTTGACAGAGAGCGGTCAAATTCTGCCGGAATTGGATGAGAGGGTCACGCAGGTGTATAAGGGTGTGGGTCAGATTCTCTCAAGGTATCGGAGCGGCAAGCTACCGAAGGCATTCAAGATACTACCATCACTCAGGCTTTGGGAACAGGTGAGTGGAAGTTACATGCAAAGTTTGTATTCAAGTCCGTCACAAGTCAAATTACAAGCCAGTCACAAGTAAATCACAAGTCAAATTACAAGCCAGTCACAAGTCACAAGCCAGTCACATGTCAGATTACAAGTCAGTCAAAAGTCAGATTACAAGTCAGATTACAAGCCAGTCACAAGTAAATCACAAACCAGTCACAAGTCACAAGCCAGTCGCATGTCAAATTACAAGTCAGTCACAACAAGCCAGTCACATGTCAAATTACACGTCAGTCACAAGCCAGTCACAAGTCAGATTACAAGTCAGTCACAAGCCAGTCACAAACCAGTCACAAGCCAGTCGCATGTCAAATTACACGTCAGTCACAAGCTAGTCACAAGTCAGATTACAAGTCAGTCACAAGTCAGATTACAAGCCAGTCACAAGTAAATCACAAGCCAGTCACAAGTAAATCACAAGCCAGTCACAAGTCAAATCAAAGGCCAGTCACAAGTCAAATCGCAAGCCAGTGACACGTCAATTCACAAGCAAATCACAAGTCAAATCACAAGTCAATCACAAGTCAATCACAAGTCAAATCACAAGTCAAACCACAGATCCATCACAAGTCAAATCACAAGTCAATCATAAGCACAGTTCATGGGCACTGTGTTGTGCTTGTAGTCGAGTACTTCACAAGTTCATGTACTTCACAAATACTAACAATTGAAAATACATTTACTAACAATTGCTTCACAAGTCAAATCAGAAGTCAATCACAAGTCAATCACAAGTCAAATCAAATGTCAATCACAAGTCAATCATTATCAATCTCAAGTCAAATCACAAGTCCATCAAATTACAAGTCAAATTACAAGCCCATCAGATAGAAGTCAAATTACAAGTCGATCAGAAGTCAATCATTTGTCCATCACAAGTCCATCACAAGTCAATCACAAGTCAATCACAAGTCCATCACAAGTCAATCACAAGTCAATCACAAGTCAATCACAAGTCCATCACAAGTCAATCACAAGTCAATCACAAGTCAATCACAAGTCAATCACAAGTCAATTGCAAGCCAAATCAGAAATTATTATTATTAGTAACAGGTGATGAACAATGACAAGGTGATGCCCTTGAATAGCTTGTGACTTGACCAGAGACTTGATGACTTATGATTGACTTATGATTGACTTGTGATTGACTTTTAATTGACTTGTGATGGACTTGTGATTGACTTGTGATGGACTTGTGATTGACTTGTGATTGACTTGTGATGGACTTATGATTGACTTGTGATGGACTTATGATTGACTTGTGATGGACTTGTGATGGACTTGTGATTGACTTGTGATGGACTTGTGATTGACTTGTGATGGACTTGTGATTGACTTGTGATTGACTTGTGATTGACTTGTGATGGACTTGTGATTGACTTGTGATTGACTTGTGATTGACTTGTGATTGACTTGTGATTGACTTGTGATTGACTTGTGAGGACGTAACTAAGACTCTGGCTACATGCAACTTAGTTTGTACAATGTAGTTCCAAAAAGTGCATTATAAATAAGATTTGAAAAATTGCACAGGTATGCAGTAAACTCAATTTGATCTCATAAAACTATTTCAGGATTTTGTTTGGGATGTTTTTTCTTCTCCAGATTTTGTACATAACAGAGCCTGACAAATGGACCGCTGCCGCGATGTACCAAGCGACAAGAATATTCACCAGCAGCTTGAACGCCAAAATGGCTCAGAGGTAAGAGCATCTTGCTTCCGATTTTCTGGTTCATTGCAGAATGAAGACTTCATTTACATCATTTCATTTATTTTTTTAAGTATGAATTGATTCAACTGATTTTAAAATTTAATTGAGTGGTGGTGTTTTTCTTGCTTTGGCAGATTTTTCCACTTAATTCTGTACCCAAGAGTGAGGGACGACATCGCGGAATTCAAACGGCTCAACTTCCATTTATACATGGTACGGTAAACATCTTAAGAATGTAGGGAAAGAATGTTGCAACCTGACGCCACTTTATCCTTCATATATCATCTCAATAGAGGCCAGTCATTGCAAAAATGCTGAAAAGACATGAATCTGGGACTGAGAAACATTTCCAATCTTGAGGCTTTGCATGGTGGGGTATCGGTATCGGTACCAGTCTCCTGACGATGACTAGAGCAGGCTAGTCGAAACGTTGAGACCAAAGACAAGTTCGTTTAGAACTTACAGCAGGATTGTTCTTATCAGAACAAAACACTACTTAGCAAAGTTGATAATAAGCAGGACAAGTTCTTTTCAGAACTAGTATCTTCTAAGCAGCGGTTATTACCACATGGTGTTACCGCAAACCGAAACGATATTGCCAATTTTGTTAGGAAATACTAAACAAAATTTTCTTGGCTCTCCATAGACTTTGTACACAACCGCTGAAGTGGCGTCAGGATACATTCTTTCCCAATGTAGCCTTGTTCATTACTCATATTCCTTTTTTACATTAACCTCCTATGCAAACATTATTCATATTCTGTGCCAAGTAGTCCTTTCAATCAAATGACTGTTTTCAATTAAGTATTCCCAGCCTACATAAAGCAGGATTGACTGGCTGGGACTGTTCAAGTAACTTGATACAGCTATGCTTTGACTCCTGGGGAGTGATAAAACAGCTGTGACCACAACTTGCCTGCTTTGTCTGTTGACCCAGTTTGACTAGTCACAGTGCTTGCTTGACATATGATCTGACTGCTGGTGACTAGCCTTTGTTGAAAGTATAGCAGGGGAAGTGGAAGTGAATTTTGACTGTCTGTGACTGTAGAAATAACAGGAGGGTTAATAAGAAACAAGTGTTTTTTTGGTTTTGATCTTGATGTAATTTACAGGCTTTGAAGAAGTCTCTGTTTAAGCCGGCTGCATTCTTCAAAGGAATTCTTCTTCCCTTGTGTGAGGTAATTATTCATTTTGTCTTTTAATTTACACAAATGAAATCAATTACCTTTATTTTATTCAATATTAGGTTTTTGTCTGGCACTGATGTATAAACAGGGTCTGCCTGATAGTCCCAAGGTTCGGTAGTCTGAAGGTTTGATAGTCGGAAGATTTATTGATCCGAAGGTTCGATAGTCCCAATGCACAACTTTTCCATAAACCGTTAATCCGAGGATTGATGCGATAGTCTGAAGGTTCGTTAGTCCAAAGGTTTGATAATTCCAAGGTTCATTTCCCTGAAGGCTCGGTAATCCGAATTTAGAAAAGGTTAATTAGTCCGAAGGTTCAATAGTCTGAAACGAAAGCACGCAAGGTTCGATAGTCCGAATTGACAATAGTGTTCAATGCTGTGAATTCGGACTATTGAACCTTGTTGTTGATACGGACTATCGAACCCTATTGTCTATTAGGACTATCGAGCCTTCGCATCAATTAACCTTATTCTATTTTCGGACTTATGGGCCCTTCGAATTATCGCACCTTCAATAACTGTTGAACGAACCTACGGACTGTCGAACCTTCGGATAAATTGAACTTTTGGACTAACGAACCTTCAGACTAATGACCCTTCGGACTAATGAACCTTTGGACAATCGAGCTGTGACTATATAAACACTTTATACTCGGTGTGTTACCCCCCAAGTGAAAGTGAGAAAAAATCACTCGGGTGGGTACACTCGTTAGTTCGAGTCCCACCCGAGTGATTTGTTCTCACTTTCACTCGGGGGGGGGGGGGGGGGACACGGGACACACTGAGTATACAGTGTTTATACGTCGGTGAAGGGCAAAACCTAATATTTAATTTACATCACCCCGACGCAAAATTCCATTCGATGAAAATTTAATTTTGTTGTCATTAAGCTGCACAACTAATAAAGTAATTTGCTAATTCCATATTCTCTTGGTAATTCTGTATAAATTTATTTATTTCTTTTTGTTTTCATAACACAATTCGAGCATTATGACAGGAAGTGTAATGTCCATGACAGACCTAAATAACCATAATATCTAATTAATGATTCACGGAAATGATCCAAAACTCCTAGTCTGTAATCTCCTTGACCTTTACTAGATGATGCGTACAAGATTTGGAAAACACATCTTCAGATTTATTCTGTCAAGGACATTACATGTTGCTGGAATACGGGCGATTCCCAATACAGTGCGCCACCAAGAGGCTACCCCGGAGAGTCCATTTTTTAGGGTTACGGTCGACAAAAACATGGCCGACTCACCACAAGTTGAACGAATATCAGCAGAGATCTTGAGGAAATGTACGATAGATTGGGGCATAGCATTCTGCCGCCTCACAAAAAAAACACCATCTCGATAACAAGAAACGGAAAGTAAAAAAAACAACTTGAAGCAAACGCTTACTGACCGGAAAAACAATTTCAGTGTTCCTTGCTGGCAAATTTGTTGACCGTTTCCCACATTGCACTGCGAAAAACAGGACTCTCCATGGCAACCTGGTGGTGCACTGTATAAGGAATCGCCCGTATTAGGCAAAAAAAAAAAATAAGTCGGTCTCTGGTCAGCACGCGCTTCGATTTTTATCATGCGCGTCGATCTTTTTTTTTTCCAAAATGTTCCGCGGTAGCTCCAACAGCGTCCTCTATTTCCGCACCTCCTCAATTTTTTTTTACCAAAGAGCACCAAGGAATGGGAAATTGCACCAAAGCAAATGATCGAAAGCACCAAGGCAAATTATGGAGAACACCAATGTACATGAGGACACCAAAAAGGCAAAATAGTACCCACCTTGTTTGTACAATCCAAGCTTGAAGGAAAAAAAAAAAGGAAAAAAAAAAAAAGCCGCGTGGCCGCGTCAATTCCGGAACTTTGGTCTGACCAGAGACCGAATGTTTTTTTTTTTTGGCCTTACCTGGTTTTTTTTTAATGTCAGCAATTTTAGTTAATTTACTTTACCGCAGTGAATCTTGCAGCATTTGTCAAACAAATAATTCATTTGTGTTTTAGAGTGGAACCTGTACCTTGCGAGAAGCCGTCATCGTCGGCAGCATCCTATCCAAGACCACCATCCCTGTCCTGCACTCCAGCGCCGCGCTCCTCAAGATTGCCGAGATGGACTACAACGGAGCCAACAGCATCTTCCTCAGAATACTCCTGGACAAGAAATACGCTCTGCCTTACAGGGTCATCGATGCAGTCGTCTATCACTTCATCAGGTAAGTTTTCATTTCATATGGACTTCGTACACAAGAACCCCATCAGGGGTTACAAAGAGAGCTAGTAGGGGAGACCTGATACACGTTACCATGTGGAGATGTGCATAATAGGGAACACCAGATTGTATACGTCTCCACAGGGCAATTTCTATAGGTGAATACGACTCTGCAAGGTTATCACGAAATAGATATATGAATTTTACTCAAAAAGTGGAATTTCCAAGGTGTGTTGATCGGTCGAAAATTGAAGTATTTTATGTAAGGATATTAAGTCCGAATTTTAGCCCAGGAAATGAATTCTGGTTAAAATAGGAGCATTTTGAAACTACACTTTCAAACTCTAAAATTTTAGTACACGAGAACAAACAAATGACTCCACAAGGTACACATTCCAGTATATGTGGAGGGACATTCAAATGAATTGTCGACACAACACAAGTCTGATCAAAAGTGACATGGGATGAACACCAGAGTTATAATGACTAGGGTCGATGACTCGACTCGAGTCCGACTCAAGTCACAACGCCAATGGGAAGCTGACTCTACTCCACTCGAGTCACTGCGGGCGAATGACTCCCTCATCAGAAGACTCGAGTCGACTTGAGTCGACAGAAAAATGGTCAAAAACTAGTTTGTCCACACATCAGTCTATGGCAGACATGCATGTCCTTTGTGTTCTGACCATCTTTCTTGAAAGCGTCGGGATATCTTATGTAGGCTTTATTTTCAGCGCAATTTTCACCATGTAGCACAAAGATGCTGTAGTTTAGAAATATCTTCAACCAATGTTCACACTTCCTGATTCTGAGAAGCGGAGTGCTGTGGCCTGGTGGTTAAGGGCATTGGATTCGTGGTCTGCGGGTAAAGCTGCAGGTTGTGGGTTCGAGTCCTGGCGGGGTCATGGTGCGTGTTCCCTTGGGCAAGGCACTTTGTCACTCATTGCTTCTCTCCACCCAGGAGTAAATGGGTACCTGTGAGGGCAGAGATGGTTATTGTGATTGAATTAGCTTTCTTGCGCCTAACAGGCTGCATCGAGCTGTATACTCCCCAGGGAGCTGAGATGGTATTTGGAATGTTTCATGTGCCCAGTGAGCAGGGGTAATAATGATGTAGCGCCTTGAGCACCAGTCCTGGTGGATACGTGCGCTTAAATATACCCACTATTAAATCTGCATCCGAAAAAGTGTTAACTTTTTATGGACCACCCTGTAGATATCATCATCATATCCACTATTATGCGTGGACTTGTGAGTGGACTTGTGAACTTGACTACAATCCTGTTATTCACCATCTGCATTGTAGATTTCAGCTCGACAAACGAGAGTTGCCGGTCCTGTGGCACCAGAGCCTACTCACGTTTGCCCAACGGTATAAGGAGGACCTCGCGAAAGAGCAGAAAGAAGCGCTGCTTGACCTCTTGAGGGCTCACTCACACGTGGGCATCACGCCGGAGGTACGAAGGGAACTCATGAACTCCAAGTCACGTGATACTGAGGAGCCAATGGCGTCGTAGAGCTAGGAGACTCACAAGAGTGCATCACATGTGAAGTACGGAGATAACATTAATTTGGACTCGACATGGATCACCCAAAAAACAAAGAACTGAAAACAAAAATCATCTACAAGCTCGTTGAAGTCACAAGAGGTTTTCAAGAAATTAATCAACCCCTGGCCAAAAACAAGGTGCACCAACGAAAGTAGGGGACCCAGTAAGCTGGTGAACAAGTCAGAGTAGTGACATCCAGATGAAACTTTTTGAGCTGCGGAGCTGAATACCTTATCACTAACGGCAAAGTTTTGTGTTAAGTACGATAGAGCTGACACGTCACAAGCTGAAATTCCACATGTTTGCAAGTTCCTCTATGCCAGCATGTTATGGCTGTTTTCCAAACTCCGGCTCTGGCTCCAACTCCATTGTCGAACTTCATGCCTTTAATATTAAGCCAGAATGGAGACGAAGCCGGGGTTTGGAAAACGGCCTTTTAATGCAAACCAAGGTTAAATTTATTTAGTGATCAGTTTGCCTTCCATTGGATAACTTCATATGGAGGTCTAGGACTAAATTATTTGCATTTATTGGATCTATAATACTGCATGGGGGGGGGGGGGGGGGTGAAATCTTGTCATCTTGGATGACTTTCTTTTGAAATTCAACTTCTTGCTTATTATTCACAAGATGGAATTGCATCGGGTGATGTAAATTCAATATAAGATTTTGCCCTTGGCTGACCTATGAACACTGCATACTCAGTGTGTTACCCCCCCCCCCTTCCCAACACCCCCAGTGAAAGTAAGAAAAAAAAATCACTCGGGTGGGACTCAAACTCCTGACTTCCTGCTTTCTAGTGCAGACGTCTTACCACTTGACCACTGAGCTTGCGGGATCGGTTGGCTGGTTCGATCAGTTGGCTGGTTCAAATCTGATGTAGCAACGGGTACCGCAATAAAACTAAGTGTATTGGAATTTGCATCAGAGTGGCGTTAAATTCACAGAGTATACAGTGTTTATACATCCGTCAAGGGCAAACCCTTATATTGAACTCTTGATTATTGGAATATATTTACTGTACATGTATTCTGCTTGAATTAATACAACCTTGGCATATATATGTACATTTGACTCTCGTAAGTACAGACTTAAAGGGAATGTACATCATTGGCTTTTGCTGTAATTTTCAGAAATGAACTATTTGAGGGGTTAGTATAATAGATCAAATATTGTTACACTGACATGTTTGAAGTTTTGTGTTCGAAAATGCTGGAAAACCAAGAAAAACAAAAATGTTCAAGTAGTCTGGTTCCCTGTCTCCACTAAAGATGACATGGATCAATTTATAGTTGCCAGAAAATTGTAAGGTAAGGGAACCAGTCTAGCTGGCCTGCACCTGTTCATGAATATATAACCAATAGCAAACAAAATTTGAACTGAATAAAAAATGGTAAATTTTGAGCAGTAGTTGCACAATAGTTGGGTTATTCCAACGGTGGTCGGCCGACCACCGCTGGAAACAGATACAAAAATGCCATTTTCTTGAAAATGACTTCACACCAGGTGCCATAATTTTACAGGATGCTTTAGACTGTCAATTACCAACATCCTAGTAAGGTATTTCGTAAAAACTTGGTAGTTTTATTTTTCGATGTTTGCAAATGTTGTATAGTCCCTTTAACATTGTTTGTACTAACGAGAGTCGACTGCATATGTACAAATGTATGCTTATCTGCATATTATTGTTTATGTTCACACCGTTGTAAGCAGATCAGCAAAACAGAAAAAATAAAGTTGGAAAAGGCACACATAGAAAAAAAAAAACCGTTTGCTTCGTGAACTTGATTTTACTCTTTGCTTTATTTGAATTCATACAACTACATTCTTAACTTTAAACGTTATTAATGAAAGGCGCTGCTTGAAGCAATACTGCAATGTGAAAGATGTGCAAACATCTTAAAGCTAAAGGTCCAATCAAATGATCCGACACTACTCATACTGAAACCTAGTTGTTTATAAGGCTAGTTTTGATTTGTTAAAATTAACAGCAGTGTCATGACTTATAGCCACTTGCAATGTAACTCTTAAAATTCACTGAAAAACAAATTCCAAAATTACATTAAGCACTACTTTAATGTTCCAGCTAGCGACTTGTCCTTAAAATGTACATAATTATTGTTTTCCATCGACGTAAATGTAGTTCCATTATTTTCCCATATTACAGCCTATTACTCTCATTATACGTACTTTTCAAAAATAATATATGTACATTGTACATGTAGTTAATCTTTGAAAATTGAAGTTAACATTAAAGGCAGAAGTATACACAGGCTTTTATCCTTAAGGCAACCTTTTCTATACCTAAAGCAGCCAAAAAAATGTGACCTATCAAAAATAAGTATTTCCATAATGATTCTGCATTAAGATTAATCGCTTTAAAATCAGCTCTTTACAAAATTAATTTGACATTCAATTTTCACTACCTACAGTTTCAGACAAATTCAACAAAATAATTTATTAAAAATTAGAAAGAAAAAGAAAAAAGACTGGTTTTACGATGGTGGCAGTTGCACTAACACCCGGTATACACACACTAATATTCAGCCTCAATTTGTAAATAACGAATTAAACACAATAAAATCTCGAAATTAAACACGAAAATGGAACAATGGAACAAAGTGAGAAAAAAAGCTAAGTTTTAGTTGAAAGTGGAAACTATTTCATGTTCAACAATATTTTAAAGAAACTCCTGGTGCATTTTGAAACACTTTTATGAAAGTTTGAAATACTAAGCTGGCTCGGCGAATATTTAATATACTATTTAGCCTTGGTATACCTAGCCTTAAAGGCGTTCAATGATAGAGTCTGATGATCGATAATTGGTCACGGACAATACACTCACATCACACTTACTGTGCGAAGCGCAAACAGCGACCTCTCGCGGCTAGGCCACACTATGCAAATCAGTTGGGGCTGAGTGAACCATGCAGCACCACCTGATTTGCATATTGTAAACTAACCGCGTGAGGTCGTTGTACGCGCTTCATACAGTACGTATGTGCCAGTGTATAGCGCACGGCTGCCGTGTACGTTAGCAGTCAACCATCGATCATCGAACATACCAGTGAACGCCTTGACCAAGGCTAAGGCCTGCTAGATTTTCTGCATTTCAGATAGTAAAGTTAAGTGCATACACAAATTTCGTACTTTGGTGCATTCACAATCTGATTTTTAATACAATGTACACGTAATCATGTTAATATACTGGACGGAATTTGTAGAATTAACATGCATTGATATGGATGCTATTACACAGGCACTAACTGGAATAATTGTTATGCCATTTGAATTTGGATTTTGTACACGTGACATAATTGTTCCCATTGTGACAGAGCAAGTTCTTTAAAGTACTGACAATATAAGACTACATTTTTAGGCACTTCTGCACAGTAATACTATTAAAAAAACACAAGAAGCCAAGGATTACAGGTAGATATGAACATTATGAGAAATACAACTTTAAAATTTCTTCACACACAATTTTGTATATTTTTACTTAAAACAATGATGAAAAGCCGGATCACGGTTCTTCCTTAACACAGAGTAAAATAATAAAATTTGCCATCTCTACATCAGTTCAACCCATCTCCATAATTAAAAATATATTCCTCTTACTCCCCTTGCCATATACGACACTGGACTCATCCCCTTAACCAGTTCGCGCCAGGATTATTTTGACATTGACCGGACCCAGGCGCGACATTGTTTTTCACGAACCTCGATGCCAGACGGGTTCAGGCCATCATCTGCGGGTAACACACCCTGATATTTCCGGCCTCGCTCGCTGCCAACCGGTCGCAGACAGATATTTCCGGCCTCGCTCGTTGCGTGTTTATCCGTCATCCGTTCCGAATACTGCAAAACCTTTGCATGTGTACACCTCATCCGACGTGAACTGGTTACATACATGTAAAATCCTGTCCTTACAGTAAAACAATTTTCTCATCAGTCCAACCCAATCTCTGATGTGATGCGGGCAGCCATTTTGTCGGAATAACGATCCAGATCAAGATCCAGATCTCCAAAATAAAAATTAAGTCCCTCTGTCCCACCAAATTTAATTTTATCTAAATATTACACATCTGCATCTAAACACTTGTCCTCTCTAAGGCACATATGATCCAGTTTCCAATATCTCCTTTACTTCCGTCTGAATGTTCAACGGGATTGAATTATCCCTCTCCAAGTTAATCGTGACGATGACGCTGTTATCTTTGACTAGCTGAGCCAGGGCCTTACCGGCCCTCTCCCCCAGACTGTTCCCCTCGATGTTTAGCTCCTCGAGTCTCTCGTGGTCCATCACCGCGTCTGTCATCATCACGCAGCTGGTGTCGCTCAGGTGAGCGTACTCTGCGCTAAAGGTCACCAGGGACTTGTTGACCTTTAACCCCTGGACGATAGTCTCCCACGCAGCCGCCGACAGCGTGTTCTCGCTGATGTTGAGGTTACGGAGAGGCGTGTCTAGCGCCAGGAGCCTGGCGAGCTCCGTGGCCGCTTCGTCGCCCATGCCCGTGTTGCCCAGATCGAAATGCGTCAGCTTGAGGGCGCTGTCCGCGCTGGTCGTGGCGGTGTGTTTCTCAATGAGCGATCGAATGACAGTGGCTATGCCTGAATCAGTCAGGGGATTGTCACGTAACCTGCAGGTGAGATAAATAATTGCGAAATTATTATTGGATGTAATTTCATTCATGCACATGTACAATGTACTTGACTATCAGCTTTGGAGTCGAGTCCACTCATCTCAGGACATAAAATCACAGATTATAGACTGGTTAAAATTATTGGTCTCGCTAGGTCTTGATTATAGCAACTGCGCGCTTGTGTGTGTCGTGTCAACGCTTGCGCGCACCCATTCTCAGCTTTGCTGAATTAAAAACGAACTGCTCACGGAAATTTACAAAAAAGCGTCTTAATTTATACACATCTTTGGAAATGACCTTCTTTGACTGTTTTCTTCAAAATGACAGCATGCCAGAAAGAATAATTTCACAGGGAGTTTAAAACCAATTACGCTTTTCAACAATAATTCGGGCAGTTACTTTTTGGATAGCTGCAAATGATCCCCTCTACCTACCTTTAAGCTGCAAGACCAGAAATAAGAGGCAGATTTTGGATACACTTTTGCTTTAACATAGTGTGTTGTTTTTAAATTAGCATTAACAAATTATTCTCAAAAGTTAATTGGTTTTGATCTTGTCATATTTTCTTACAGCTGGAGCTGAAAATAAAAATAGAGTTAGGGACAAATGGTCCTTGTAAATTTCAGAACAATGCGGTTGCAATGAAGCCTTGATTTTTGATCGACAGAAAGAAGGGTTTCACATTTTGAATTATAGCAGAACTAAGACTCTCACAGACTTACAGCAGATACTCCAGGTTACGGTACTTGCGATGCTTGAGAGCCTTCACCAGTCTTGCTGCTTTACTCTCGTCAAGACTTTTGGCGTTGAGATTTAGGACCTGCCATTATGAAATAGACAAAGTGATTCATGTTAAACAAATTCATTCTTTAAAAAAAGATACGAGGCTTTACAATGCTTCAGGGGAGAATGTGAAATTAAACTGGCGATATCTCAAGCTTGACCTTGAGGTTTTACAGGATTATATGGGGTACCTCAGGTTTCGACCTTGATTTAACTCTTGTTCAATTTGCATTCTTCCTATATCCATTCTTAACTTGCAAAAAAAAATAAAAATAAACTCACAATCTTTACAAAATTCAGGCTAAAATATATTTCTTTCTCTAAATTTCATTGACTAATACAAACTCAGCTGGACCTAGCAAAAAAATTTCATTTCAGAATTTGTTATTTAGTGGAGTCGATGCCAATCCCATTCATCATGTTCATTGTGCACATAATACGCACAGAGGGGACCAAGGCCTAATATTGGCTAAAGCCAGCATTTGTATTAACAGTGTTTGTATTTGCGACAGTCGCCTGTACTCGGTACATGTATATCAGTACATGCATCAAAGAAAAAAAATGGCAGTAAAATTTGGTATAAAGATGACAACATTTTCCTTTGAGAACCTGACAGATTCATGCAGAGCAAACTTACCCTGAAATCTTTGTCAAGCCCAGCAGCGATGGAACCAGAGTCTGAGGCAGATGACCGGGACGATAAACTTCCATCATCCTGTTTATCCTCCTTGACACTATCTCTTTCCCCTGTCTCCTTATTCCCGTCGTCCTCATCTTTAGCTTCATTGGGCTTCTCAGCGTCACCTTTCTTGTCCTCCATTTCATCATCTTGAGCTTTTTCCGAAACATCGTCTTTGCTCTGAGAGGCTTCCTCGCCATGATCTCCTTGTGCCAAGTCTTTACCAACAGGGGCAGAGTCATTCTGTTCCCCACCATCCTCTTTTTCAGATGGCATCTTCTCTGCTTCATCTGTCTTTTCTACCTGTTCTTCATCTTCAGCGTTTTGTGAGACACCGTCTTCGATCTTGGAGGCATCCTCACCTTTATCCTCCTGTTCAGAGTCTTTATCCAGGGAGGCAGAGTCATCTTTCTCCTTGCCATCCTCTTTTTCAGACTGCATCTCTGGATCCTCATGAGGTTCTGAGGATTCTGGTTTCTCTTCTTGGGTCTCAGGAACAGCTCCAGTCTCTGTATCAATCTCAGCTTTTATGACCTCATCTTTCTGCATTTCCGATTTGTCATCTTCAGAATCAGAGTCCGGTGGTCCAAACATGTCATTATGTTTGACTTCCACCTTGTCGGCTGGAGGCATTTCATCTTTCTCCTCTTTTTCAGGTTCTGAAGAACTTGGCTTCTCTTGCTGCTTAGTGATGCCTTCTTCCTTTATTTCTTTAGGTGCTGCTTCGTCTCCAGACTCTTCATCTTTTTTTGTTGATCCCTCTTCATCTGACTTATTCACATCCTCCTTTTTCTGTTTGTCTTCACCTTCAGAATCAGATGATCCAAAGAAGCCTTTAATTCCCTTCTCCATCTTTTCAATCCCTCCTTTTTCTTCCTTCTTTTCTTCTTCAGGTGAAGTCTGGGGTTCTTTCTTGTCTTCATTATCTTGACTTTGCTTTTGCTCTTGATCATCTCTTGATGACACGGCAGGTTCTTCTTTTAGAGGTTGCAGTTCTTTCGTCTCTTCCGGCTCCGGGTCTTTCCGAAATGTTCCTTCATCTGCATCATCTGTGCTTCCAGATTTTGTTTTGTCTTTCTTCTCCTTGTCCGAGTCGGAGTCAGAATCAGATGAGGTGAATTTGTCTTTCAATTTCTCAAAGAATGATTTCTTTTTCTCTTGGTCACTGTCACTTTCACTTTTCTTGTTTTTCTCTTCATCTGATGAAGATCTGCTCTTTGGTTTTCGCTTCTTTCTCTTTTCCTTCTTCTTCTCTTTACTATCATCCGAGCCAGATTCTGAGGAACTTGAATCTGAAGATGTAAATGCATCTTTGACTTTATCTGCCAATTTCCCCAAAAATGATTTGTTTTCTTTTTCTTCATCTTCTTCCGCAGGTTTGTCCTCATCTTTGTTTTCTACTTCTCCTCTGACGTCACCTTTCTTCTGTTTATCATGTTCCTCATCTTGGGAGGATGGTTTGTCTGTGTCTCCCTCTGCTTCTTTCGGGGTAATGTCTTTGTCTGAGTTATTGTCTTCCTGTTGCTTGCCACCAGCTGTCTCTGGAACACCCTCCTCAGATGCTTTTGGAGACTGCGGTCGTTTCTCCTGGTCTTCCTTGGTTTCATCCTTCTTCTCAGCATCAGAAGTGATCTTGTCATCTTGAATTGGCTCTTCAGGCGCGGTCTCTTGCTTTGTCATATCCTCTCCCATCTCATCATCATGTGAAGGTGAAATTTCAGGTTCTTTCTTGTCTTCATTAACTTGACTTTGCTTTTCCTCTTCATCATCTCTTGATGACTTGGCATCTTCTACATTCTGAGGTTGCCCTTCTGTCGTCTCTTTTGGCTCTGGGTCTTTCTGGGATGTCCCTTCATCTGCATCATCTCTGCTTGCGGATATTGTTTTATCTTTCTTCTTCCTCTTTTTCTTCTCCTTGTCTGAGTCAGAGTCAGAATCAGATGAGGTGAATTTGTCTTTCAGTTTCTCAAGGAATGATTTCTTTTTCTCTGGGTCGCTGTCACTCTCAGATTTCTTGTTTTTCTCCTCATCTGATGAAGATCGGCTCTTTGGTTTTCGTTTTGTTCTCTTTTTCTTCCTCTCTTTACTATCATCCGAGCCAGATTCTGAGGAACTTGAATCTGAAGATGTAAATGCATCTTTGACTTTATCTGCCAATTTCCCAAAAAATGATTTGTCGTCTTTTTCTTCATCTTCTTCCTCAGGTTTGTCCTCATCTTTGTTGTCCACTCCTCCTTTGACCTCTTGGAGAGTTTTTGGAGAGAGTGGGCGTTCTTCCTCCTGACCACGAAGGTCATCAACTTCCTTGGTGCCATCTCTCTTCTCAGTATCAGAAGCAATCTTATCATCTCTTGTTGGTTCTTCAGGCTTGGGGTCTTCCTTCGTCTTATCCTCTCGCTTCTTCTCTGCATTATCTTCATCTTCAGAAGAGAATTCAGAGCTCGAGGCATCAGCTGTTTGCACATTCCTTGTCTCCTTTCTGTCATCCTCGTCTTCAGAGGAGCTTGATGAACTTGACGATGAAGACAGGACTCTGTTGTGTTCTTCACTGTCGCTGCTAGAATCACTGTCATCGTGTCTTGAGCTTTGCTGATCGTCATCTTTTTGAGGAGAGGATTCAGGAACTGACGGACTTTCATCCTGCTCTTCCGGCACCTCTTCTGCTTTGTCTTCATCTCTATCTGCTTCATCTTTGATAGGTTCCTCCTCAGGAATATCAGCTGGAGCATCATCAACTTTCCCCTCTCCTTCAAGGATCTCTTCAGCTTCTTCCTGGACCTCCTTGTCAGATTCCTTCTCCTCATCCTGTTTCTCGTGGTTGGAGTCTGCCTCAAAGTCTGAGTCTTCTCCGTAATCGGCCTCCTGAGGCTGCTTCTGCTCCGCGTCTGATTCCGGACCCGAGAAGAAATGATCCGCGTGCTTGTCTTCTGTCTTTGGAGTCTCTGTTGGAAAAACAAAATGGCAAATTGGTTTGAAAAAGGTAAGGCTAGCAAATGAAAATTTGGTTTGGTTTTACTCAATGCTGTCTATATAGCTGATACCCATGTGTCCCAAAGTCATTTTTAGTATGGGCTATATTGTAAAAATTCGTTTGCATATCCAGTTGAGTAGTCTTATCACCAAAAAATAAAGACTTTTGACAATTCTCTTTGAACTCCTGGGTATCATTTGAAGAGGATCCTAAACTGAAAGCATGAAATCCAAAGATATCTACACATCTTCGGCTATCAATCTGTGTGGGTAAAACCAAAATACTTATGACATTCATTTCTGTACTGACCCAGAAAAGTCACTGACCTTTTTCCGAGTCTGAAACTGGTTTGTCATCTTCGTCTTCAAAATCCTCATCATCGTAGGCTTCTGCCTCGGCATCAGCGGCTGGTATTAAGGGAGAGGGATTAAAGGGATTAGGGTTGTTCATGCAATCATGCAGCTAGCAGGTGGTATGTATATAAACAAAACAAAAATTCTCACTGATCAAAACTCTCAACCATGTCAATTTGTTTCTGTCAGTCAAGTAATACATTTGTGTATGTAATACACTTGCCCACTGTGTCTGTTGTATAGTCCTTTGTTTGTCCGGTACATTTTTTTGAGAACATTGCACCACATGTGGTCAGAGTTGTAATTGAGTCAATCACAAGTCAATTCACGTTTGGTCATGAGTAACGACAAACACTGACAAGGGAGTGTCTTGGACTAGCTTGTGTCTAGTCTAGGGGCTAGACGTTGTTATGGTTTGATACGCGATAACCTGCCGCCGCGAGAGGGCGTTATCACCACCAACCAATATCACCCACGAACCCGTCAGGAGCAACGTCTAGGGCAATTCGTATTGGTTGTGTAATGCGCGCACCTGTTTGGCCTAATATCTGAATATATGCAGTGAGCATTCAAAACATTTCATTGTAGCTCCGAACCAAACTCTTATAAAAATTCTTCCCGTAGTATAAAAGATGCAGCAAGACTTTTGTGCAACTTTACTGGTCAGCTCTTTTGTGGTGTGTAGTGTGCGTGGGACTGAAAATGGACGGTAATTGTCCGCAGAAGTAGCGCCACGCGCAATAGTTTCCCCCATTTTTTGGGGGGGGGGGGGAGAGAGATTTTACCAATTTCCCCAGATGTTGTCCCTGACAGGTTCGTGGGTGACCTGGGGTGCGTTTTGGCGGTCATAACCAAGAATTGGTTTGGTTGTTTCTTGTCAGTGAATTTCTTTGGCAATATTAATTTGGTAAGAACTACGCATGATGATGTAGTACTAAAATTCCCAAACCAATTACCCAAACAGAAACAACCGAACCAATTCTTGGTTATGACCGCCAAAACGTACCCCTGATAACGCGGCGGCAGGTTGTCGCGTATCAAACCATAACAACGTCTAGCCCCTAGACTAGTTTGTCTTGGGACTGTTGTCTTTTGATAGACTTGTGGTGACTTGTGATGACTTGTGACTTGTAACTGACTCGACAACTCTGCATCCGGCACAATTTTATACTGTTGCAGGCTGTTCACCTGCGAGGCACGACTATAAGCCTTGAAAACTTTCATCAAGTTCCGATACTCGACTCATTCATCATGATCAAGAGTAGGCTGCACAATTTATAGAGCTCGTGCGGGAAACCAAACCTTATGTATGGGTTCCTCTACTTGTTTAACCCTAACCCTCCAGGGGATATTGGCTAAAAACCCTTCCAAACGCAGCAACATGCAACACTTGTCACTTGTAGTTAGATCCATCAGGTCAAAAGTCTAAAGGCCAAACTGCCTCAGAGTCTGTGGTCACCAAATGCAGCAGGATACAACTGTGGCATTGTTCAATGGGACTAGCTCTCATTGTCTCAGAGCTGGCCATTCATGCACTGGTGTTGGTAGCTGAATGCACTAGTGCACCAGACTTTTCCGCCTGATGCACTGTGTTGCGTCTGGTAGGGTTAGGGTTAATGCCTCCAAATCCGTAAATTCCTCTACTTGCTTAAAGCCTCCAAATCTGTAAAGTCAATTCATCTTGGTTCACAAATGCTCCACACAATCATCTTTCTCTCTACACACTTTCAACTCCTCATGCCACACTTTCAACTCCTCATGCCATACATAGGTACATGCAACTACAACAGGTTGACACCCAAGTCTACAACACATGCAACCAAAAAAGAACATGCACTGTTGTGTTTACAGCAAAAGAGAAACCATAAAAGCTAAATTCTACCGTGCTTTCCGAGACTACAGAAGAGATCGTGAAACAACACCATCTGATTTTTTTTGCTACCAAAGTGACCGTGAAGGAGTAAAGGTTAAAGGTAAGAAGAGGTTGGGGTATAAAAGTGAGATCAAGGAAACTTGGGCAGGACCCCATGCAATGTTCTATTTGATGACAGAAAGAGCCGTTCAAGAAAAGACACGAAATCTCGGTGATCTGCAGTGTATTTATTACTTCTACTTGAGAAAGTACAGTTGTACTTTAGAAACTACTGAAAAAAAGTACTTAAGAAAGTACATGTAAGTAAGAAAGTATACTTTAACAGAAGGATATTGCTACCAGAAGAGGAAAATTCTGAGAACTTCTACAAGAATATTGCAAACAAGAACTTTTTGACGATACTAAATGTTGCAAAGACGTATCAAAAGAGTCTGTCCTTGTTTTTCAACTTCAAGTGCATTTGTGCACTTTGTGTATTTTGTGAGTGTATTTTGTGAGATATTAAACTTCTCAATTTTCTACCACAAATTCTATGTTTAACCCTACTGGTATATTAATTTAGAGTTTGACTTACACTTCAACACATAAAATCTTACTTTAATTAAATGACTTACACATACTTTCTAATTACTGTTTCAAGAAGAAAGATGTTCCTGTACCCAATGTACATGATGTACATAAACCTTTTGTCATGTTTATCCTTTTAAAAATAAATACTAAATACACACACGGACACACCAACACGTTTGTTTATGATGTGAATCAAGGATTTTGCAACAGCTCTTGTTGGTTTTGTACACATTTTCTAATCGAGGTTGTCCTCGATTTGGTTCCTGTCCTCAATTCATCGATGATGTCGCATGTGTTTATCCTTGATTTACAACATAAACAAACACACACATTCTTGTTCCGTAGTTGTGGGGACTTACACTTGTCTGTACGAGGTATTTGTGGGGACCGAAAACACTTTGGGGACAGCAGAAAGTCCCCATAACTCGGTCCTAATTTGCCTAACAATAACAATCTTCCCCATAACGCGGTGCAGGCCTACCCACACATTCCCGTTCACACAAAATGTGAGATTTTGTGAGATTGTGTGATTTCAGACATTTAAATAATAAATAAGTGTAATATACATTTCAAAATCAATTAAGTTGCACAAATTATAGGGCCTAGTGTTTTGGGGGCATGAAAAGACATGGACAATACTGTTAACACTTGAGGTCCTTCCTCAATCTCGGCAAGTAAATGGCAGACACCTTGTTATGGAAACACGAAAGCATAAACTGTGAAACCCCAACATTCAATTTGTCATTTAAGATGGAAACGTGCGGACACGGCTAAGCGCAGGGGTGTGCATTTACGGGTACCCAGGTACCCGTTTAAGAAACCCACTCCCAAAATTCAAATCTCTGAAGTTGCTGTTTAAACAGATTGTTCATAAAGGTCTGTAGGATATATACTACAATATCGGTGTATCAATGCAGCAAGATACAAGTGGGTACAGTAATCTTTATGGCTTTACAGTGAAACTGCAACTTTCCTGAGCTTCATAAATGAGGAATCTGTTTTGTTTTCCCAAGTGGCCTGGTTTGTTTCCATTTTGAAAATTCCTCACAAATGACATTCAAACCTTTCTTTTTCATTGTCTGAGAAGTTACAGAGTAATATGTAAAGTTGGTTACGAGAACTCGATTCCATAATCTGGAACCGGTTCCTGACATTAACGGTCGGGTACTCGGGTACCCGGTTCCGATGCACAACCCTCCATTGTGTAGCTAAGAGAGTTAACAAGCAGATGCCTTTGTTGCATTCATTTTAGCTTGTCACTTGAGAATGGATGACTTGTTACTGCCCTGAGCGTTATCTGTAATAAGTTGTGGCGACTAGATGACAACTTTGCTTATTTCACATCTAAGAGTTTTACGGTTCAGCTTCTAGGAGCTATAATGGAAGCTTGAAGACAGGTCCTCACTCACACTAGTATCACTGCCATACAACGCACTCTGCTTCTCAGCATTGTCCGATTCATCATCGTCGCTCCTTCCTAATAAATCCTCCTCGACGCTTCCTTCCTCACTTCTCTCACTGTTCATCTCATTCCTACCATCCGCTTTCCCTACCTTTTTCTTAGGTACTCTTTCTTCGTCTTTTTTCAAACTTTGAGAAGCAGCCTTTTCATTTTTACCCAGATTATCTTGACTTGAACCGTTATCACTTGAGACCGCAGATAACTCCCTAGTGCTCTTGCTTCCATTAGAATTTTGGGAGCCACCACTTTTTGTCTGTGGCAACCTTTTCCTATTTGTGACCCTTTGAGCATTGCCTTGCCTATTCCCACTATGTGCTTCCTTATCAGAAACGGAGACCTGACTTTCACTTTCAATCTGATCTTTCTTTCCCCCAAGTACCTCCCTGGAAGCTATACAGGAGTTACCTACACCCCCATTTTTCTCTTGTCTCTGTCTTTGGTTACGACCCTTTGTGCCCAAGGATGTCTCTCGAGCAGACCCTAGAGGTCCATTTCTAAGACCCATGGCTTTATCGTTGCCTTCACTCCTGCCCTTAGTAGAACCCTGTTTGCCCTTAGATTTAAGCGTTCCATTCCCGATACCTTTGGCTCTGTTCTGGTTACAGATGCTCCAACGCCCTTTCCCAGCCTGCCCTCCCTCCCCCACCCCTTCTTGCATCCCTTGCCTCTCACCTTCTGCTTGCTCTGCCTGGTCTCTGGTCTCAGGGGGCGGCGGGTCGCTCTGCGTCCCCTGGCTCTCTAGGACCGGTTCTGGTTCTGGTTCCGGCTTGGGTTCCTCAGTCTGGGTGTCTTTGTAGCGCTGGCGCTCCCTGCGGGCCAGCTCGGCTTCAACCATGCACCTGCAAGACAAGAAACAGGTGTTTCAATTAAGTCTCATTACCTCTTGTGACTCCTGGTTCAAATCCTACCTACTGCCAGGCTTGCAACCACGTCTTTAACCACTTCGCGCTGGGATTATTTTTGCCTAAAATTTCGATTTTCACCAAAAGCAAAATTTTTCACTGGAGCGTAAATGCTCAATCAATGGGCCGTGCACAACGGCCAATTCAAAATCAACACACGGTCTGCCTCCACAGACATCACAGACTTTGAGTGTGTACAAAAGGCACGAGGGATTGGCGTGCTTAGACGTCACCCTGAGGCGAGTCGAGGCAATCTTTACGTTTTAACCTGTCAGCCGTGCCCATGTATTAAAACAGCCAGTGTGTGTTATCACGTCCTCCGACGCAAACTGGTTAATAGTCCAGTCACAAGTAACAGGGGATAATCAATAACACATGAATGCTTTTTTTCAAAGTCAGTTTGAATAGCTTGTGCCTTGGCTAGTGACTGGATGACGTGTGAGGACATGGGGACTCCACTTCAACAATGCCTGCCCCACCATGTGGATCGGTTTTGTCGATCTAGGCTTTTTCATTGGCTTTTCCTCAGAAACAAAAAAAACACTGGGATGGTCCTCCATAACCGAAACTGACACTTCAGTCAAATTCTTCTTCCAGGGATTCTCTGAGTTGGTCAGTGTTGTAGAGGGCGAGTAAAAAAAATGTCCATTTGGATAATTTCTTGTCTCCCACCAAAAAAGGAAAGGTTACCATTTTTTTCCATTCAGCCAACAATCGATTTGGGTATTGACCACAGTCAGTAAAAGATTCACTGATATTCACCCATGCATGCATGCAAAGGATACAGGCCTCTCTTCTTTGTGACTACCCAAAAACACTACCAACACAATGTTTCCTAATATTTTTTTAAGGGGATATTTAACGTTATTTATGGCCAGCATACTGCAAGCCAGAACATTTCAAAGAAGTCATGGCAAGGCCACAGTTTACTGCTGTCCAAAGAGCCTTGATAGTCGGAACGTTTTATGAAACCGGTACCGTACAAGACCTAATAGGTCAATTTGGAGGAACGGCAGCCTAACCCTCAAAACAACACGGATGGTCCGTAGAGCAGCAGGACGGTGAAAATGTGAAACTTATCGGTAATTCAGTTTCAAGTTCAATAAATGTAATTCCATTTGATTGATGACCTGTTCTGTTATTCCATTTATTTCCTTCATTGTCCTGGGCCCATTGTTGCCATTGTGTTCATAGCAAAAGGCCTATTCTGAACAGTGTGTTGGTAGTGTTTTGGAAAGGCCTGTATCCCTTTCATGCATCGCTGAATATCGGTGACACTTTTACTGAATGTGGTCGATACCCAGATCCAATGTTGGCTGAAGAGCAAACACTGGTGACCTTTTCATTTTTGTGGGAGACAGAAACTTATCCGAAGGGACATTTTATTTTTAACTCACCCTATAGTATAAAAGCTCTCCAATTTTTGAATGTATAGAACCCTATATCCTGCTTTTATTCTTTTGCTAAAAACCATACAACCTCCCAAAAACTTGAAAATACCAAAGAGATCTGTACCTGTAACAAGGTGAACCACCATCCACCCTGCCAAACTTGAAGTGTCCCTTGCGACCTCCCAGCATGACCCCTGGGCCGTACTTGTACTCACAGCAGGCGCTGAGACGTAGGACTTGGATGGAGTTGACGAAGAACGTCAAGCTGAACGGGTAACCACGATGACGGCGAGATGTGAAGACGAGATCAGCTGAGAGTGGAAAAAAGAAAGAAAATTTCAAATTAAGTGGGCCTCTATGTTGTAGTCGGTCCGGTCAAACGCAAGCACAACGTCGGGACGCTGGGCGCTCGGCGGGCTGTAACCATACGGTTACTCTGTCACAGCCATCCAAAGCGTGAACAGACAAAAATTCTGTTGCGGATGCAGACAGCCAGTAATCAAATTCCTCATATTTTGGGGCACGTAAATATAATGTCTAATTGTTATGCAAATTTAAACTGTTGCCAAAGCACTCAAAAGTTTCCCGAGGCTATGTTTTCCTGACCGAATGTAACATCTGTTGGAAGCGATCGTGTGTTAATTCACATGTGAAATGTACGTGATTTAAGCACAAAGTTGAAGAGCATTTAGCTCATGTACATGTAGCTTGGGCATGTTATGCCCACTGTTTTGGGCCTGGGTGCCCAGGGCATGTTATTGCCCCAGGGCATGTTATTGCCCAATGGCATGTTATTGCCCATTACTGCTTGGGCCTGGTGTGGCCCACTATTAGTATTACTAACTTTTAATACTGACAACTGGTATGCCCAATCTGGTATCCGGAAAAATAAAACACTATACCTTAGGCTGTGGCATAAACTCAATGAATTGTCTCCTTGTTGCTTAATTTGAGTCTGAGTATAATGCGTGAACGTCGTGCAACCATCTCCTTGTGCGTTCATGTGCCTTAAATTACCCAGAATGACACTTCATCGACCCTCATCATTGGGCGCATGCGCAGTTGAAGTACCGAGCTGGCTTATTGTAAAATACTAAACAACAATCCTGGCCAAATCTCGCTGGGCCCCCAACCCCCCAGTCAATGTTGTCTCTCATCGCGCGGTGTGTGCTCCATCCCCTAAAGAGAACAACATTGACCGGGGCAGCAGGGGAGTTGGTGACCGTTGGAGGCTAAGGTTATTTCCAAGTGTCCCAACCATTTTGGCCGGGATTGCCGTCTACCCAAGACACAGATCTAGACTGAAATTATAGGCCTAAGGTTTTTTTAAGCTTCATTCCTTTACTGTGAGAAATCTATACAAATCAGAGGTTAGCGCTGCTAATGGCCAAGGCTTAGAGCCAAGGCCTATGCCCAAATCTGGAACAGCCAATAGAAATGTAGGAAGTAACACAAAAACATACTTCCAGGTTCAACGAGTCCGTGGAACACCACGAGGTTCTCCCCGCCGCAGTGCTGCTGATTGATGATGATCTCATCTCGCTTGTCCTGCCGCTCATACTGCAGCTTCAGGTTACTGCCACGGTAACGGATCGTGACATCACACAGGGTCTGTTGCTGGGCGGGATGTGGGTAGGCCGGCTCCTTCCGATGCAAAGAAAGTGAACCCTAAAACAGCACAAGGAGTCAAAAAAAGAACGCTACACTGTCAAAATTCAAAGCATTCTTGAGCAAGTTCCCAGCTTCCTTTCTTTCAGAAAAGGTACGTGTGAAAACAAATATGCATGGTTGTGAATGCTAACACTCGTTGACAATAATTTGGACATAACTTCAAGTGCTGTATTTCAGAGAGCTGCTCGTGCTTTTGTTTTGAACAATATTTCATTGACGTGTATCTTTGCGTCACGTCATGTTTCTTTTTTTGGGGTAGTAAGCCTGAAGGCAGGTATTGAAATAGACTTGAACTCAACTCGGTAGATGGCCAGCTTTGGTCTGACTGCGCCGCCGCGTACTGCACTGTACCACCGGTGTTGACTACCGCATACTGTCCCGGGGTTACGTGAAGTGCGCGGTATAATAACACGCGGGAACGATTCCTGCATCCTTGGCCTTATATGCATGTACGGCGATTCCAATCACAGACTTAAATAATCTGCACACATGAATATACTTGTTTATTTGTATTTCTGTGAAGCGCCTCGAGCGTCAATTTTGACGGATTTGGCGCTATACAAGAATTAGTTATTATTATTATTATTAAACATGACATGGAAACTGCAACCAAAATTGGACAGAGTACTCTGGCTAAGAATCAGGAGGATATGAATATCTATATAACACCTGACATTTACGCGTCTCGGTGGATGTACACGTACATTTGTGAGGTGAATGCCTCACCATGCAACATAGCCTGAAGTGAATTGATCGCTTGATGAGTGGAAAGCCAATTCCTGGGTTGTTTGGACTTTCATGCATCATTATGATCTTATTAGAAATATTGGGGGCCTTGTCGGACATAACATGAATGTCTAACAACTTGTCCTCAAGTCTAGTATTGAAACAAGTTTACTACCCATGCAAAAGAAAGTCCTTTCGAATTTGGAGAGGATTTGAAGATAAAGAAGACCAAAATGAGAGAGTTGTAGTTAAGTTAGTCAATCACAAGTCTTATCATAAATCTATCAAAGATAAAGGAATATTTTATGATTCGAGACTTAAGAACTTGCAATGGACTATTAGAATTGACTATGTGTAGCATATCTTGCAAGAGAATGGAGTATTCTAAATTCTGTCCTTGGCTTTGATGTTGGCCTAGCTACCTTGTTGGACTTTGGCCTGACTCGCCGTCCGTCTCTCGTAATCACCGTCCTTGATGTCCCCCTGGGACTCTTCTTACTCCCCTGGGAGGTACGGGGAGGAGGGGGTCTGGGTTCTCGTGGGGTCAGGTCGACCTTGTAAGGTGAGTTGTTCTGCTTCTCCTCGGGCGACATGTTGAGGGTGATGTTGTTCAGGACGTCAGGATCCAGCTATGAGTGGATTAAAATGAACAAATCGGTCAGAATTGTGAGAGAACACACTCAAATATTCTAAGTAAAGTACTGTTGAAATCTTGTTACAATGCAGTTCTCTGGATCTTCTGTTATTTTGTCTGTTACTTCAAATGCAGGGAATACTAAGAATACTAAGACAGCACCAACAGAGATATTCGTGAACAGGGAACACAAGTTGTGGTAGGCTGAACAAGAGTTTTCTTTTGCACTGGATACAATACACGCTAAAAAAAAGAATACAACAAACTAACCAAAAACAAATTAACTCCTTTAACCAGGGATTATTTTTGCCGAAAATTTCGCTTTTTGAAAAAGGCAAAATATAGCAGCCGACTTATATCCGGCAGACGGCGAGGCAGGGTTAAGAGCACACCACCAAAAAACAAAACCAAAAAACAAACAAACAATACCTAAATGTCACTCAAGTTTTAGTTTCTGTCACAAGTATCAATCTCATTAGCCATCAGATATGAACAATTTGTGTCTATATTAAAAATGGAATCCTAGTAGGGTTTCTTTTAAGAGATAATGATGTGTGGTAAGCCTTCATTCTTCCTTTACCTCCCGCAGATTGTGAGAGTCGACTTCATCAATGCCGTCATCGGAACCTCCCCAAGCTTGCTCTCGGTGAACGGGAAAACCGTCTTGGTCTACGTATATTGCACTCTGAAAAACAAAAGATTGCTCATTCATTTAAGGTTGAACCACTTGTGGCCTAGTGGTTAAGGTTCATGACTCATGATTAGAGGGTCAGGGGCTCGAATCCAGCTACTGGCACATATGTTGTGTCCTTGGGCAAGCCACTTTACCCCACTTGCCTCTCTCCACCCAAGTGTAAGTGTATGAATGGGTACTGGCATAATTAGCTGGCATGGCTGGGGAGTAACCTGTGATGAACTGGCATCTGTGGTCCAATGGTTACGGTGTTCGACTCGTGTGCCGTGGTACATGGGTTCGAATCCTGACCGTGGGAACATGGTGCTTGTGCTCTTGAGCAAGGCACTTTACCATTATTGCTTCGTCCTTCGGATGGGACGTAAAGCCGTAGGTCCCGTGTGTTGTGTAATGCACGTTAAAGAACCCAGTAACACTTATCGCTAAGAGAAGGGGTTTGCCCCGGTGTTTCTGGCAGTGGCTGCAATATGCGCCGCAGTACCTTGTAAACCATTATAAGGTGCTACATAATGGGTCTCATATTTCTCATAAACTTTATTTACCTTTCTTTAATAATAGACATATCTCCAGCGCCTTGAGTACCTAATTGTTGGTAGATACGTGCGCTATATAAGACTCCGATATTATTATTATTATTATTATCCCATCCAGGGGAATAGAAATATTTTCAATCGTTTCATGCCACTGATGAAGCTGGAGATAAACCCTGAAGGGCCATATTGCTGACAGACTTTGCTTTTTATACTTTAAATAATAAACTGGAACGAATATATGCATCCTTCCCCACGGATCTAACAATAAAATACAGGATACTCCAACTGTCTCAAAGTATACTAGATTTTAAAAGTTATACATTGAAAAAGATTTTACAAGTCTTTGAATTTTCTGGGAAGGGTTACTACAGTAATATTGACTATACCTTTTTCTTGGTAGCTCCAGTGTGTTTAGACGGGGCCGTGGATGGACGATGACCAGACACCACGGAGCGAGGCCGTTCTTGCTTGGCAGACTTGGGACGTCCTGAAGGAGCTCTCGGGGAGAGGTAGGGGGTGATGTCCTCGTCACCTTTACGTCCTCTTGTGCTCTGGAGAAGAAATGTAGTTATTTTACTTGTTTATTTGCTTTACAAAGTCCTTACTTCATGTACTCATGTTAGTTAAACACCATCAAGGAATTTACTCAGTCACAACTCCACTGTTTAAGTGATTTCTACTTTCTTTGACTCGATATAGAGTTAATTTCTTCGTGAAGCAGATACTTAGACGTGGATTTTCTCAGAATCTTTTTAACACGCAAATAATATGCAATAATATACAAATAATGAATGTTTGTGAGAGCAATGGTAAGAATAATTTCATGAGGTGACAGATGAAATGTTCCATTCCACGAGCATGGGCGTCGCCAGGATATTTTCTAGAGGGGGGCAAAAATTTTTTTTGCAAAAAAATGCTTGTATTTCTCAACACATTCTCGATTTATCAGTTTTAGAGGGGGGCAGGGACATTCTGCCCCCCCCCCCAACTCATTAAATTTACACCACTTTGTCTTCGCGCCTCTTTTTCTTTTCTTTTTTTTCTTTTCTTTTTCTTCCTTTTTTTTGTTTTTTTTGTTTTTGCTTTTCCAGGGGGGGGGCAAGCGCCCCCCCTTGCCCTCCCCTCGCGACGCCCATGTCCACGAGGCGAAGCCGAGTGGAATGGAACATTTCATCTGTCACCGAACATTCATTATTTATTTTATATAACACCTGAATAAATCCTTGTCATCTGATTGGTTGACTTTTAATAGCCAATTTATTCAGGTTAAAAACTGTTTGAAAGTTTGACAAGGAAGTTCATCATATTTAATTAACCATCATCATGATCATATTCAAGTAATCTCGATTTAAAACAGCGCTACCGCCAGCAGCGATGACACAGAGCAATGGAAGTTCTATTCACCGTGCAATGGAACTTCCATTACACTGTGCGCTGCGCGCCGCGTGCGCGCCGTGCGTTGGGACGAATAATTCAATAACATGTTATCAATGATCCACCAATCAGATGACGGGGATTTATTCAGGTGTTGTATAATGTTTGTTATAAGTGTGGTATATCGATCAGCTACAGGTCCCACAGCACTCAAGAAGGGAGAGGCATCTCTCAAGATCCTGAGGGTTTATGTAAATAAATGTGCGGTAGTGTGGCCTAGGGTTTGGGTTCATGACTCATGATCGGAGGGTCAGGGGTTTGAATCCAGCTGCTGGCTAGATATTGTGTCCTTGGGCAAGCCACTTCACCCCCACTTGCCTCTCTGGTTACTGGCATTGGCTAGGCAGTAACTAGTCTTGGCCCAAGACGTCAGTGATCAAGATTGATAGTTGCAATGTGTTCTGTAGCGCCCTTGCATAATTGATTTTTTACATTCTCTCACTAACGTCTTGGTCATTTCGTAGCAATGGGGGCGTGGCCATTTTATGTAAATAGGACCGTCTGTATCAATTCGAACTAAACGGCAGTTCCCATTTGCCGCAGTGGTCGCGCCCTCGCGCGGGGGTATCACTGCGTCGCGAAAGTTTACAACCGTTGCGCGATATTTCTCGATCGCTGATTGGTTCCCTAGGAAAGCCTAGGGAGAAAATAAAGAAAAAGGTAAACCGCTGATACGAAATGGCCAAGACGTTAGTGCGAGTAGGCCTGCTGGTCTAATTGTTGTGCCATTAGAGGGCGCACTATGCACCGTCTGCAAGAGTCTTGGGCCACGACTATAGGCAGTAACCTGCTATGGACCAGCATCCCATTCAGGGGGAATAGAAATATCTCAGTCATTTCATGCCAAGGATTGATGAAGGAAAACAGAGATAAATCCGGCCTGATGTGCCATATTGGCTCGTACGTGACAGATGGGGTTCGGGTATCTTACCCTGACTCTTTGGACAAGTTCCACCTTGCCAATCTCCTCCAGTTTCCGCTTGATTTCCGCCTGCCGATGACGCTCCATATCCAGCGCCTTGTGCACGATGGCCTGCGCCATCAGGTCCCGCACGTGCTTCTGGTGTTCCCGGCGCGCCATGTTGAGCCGGAAGGTGTTCTCGGTGACGATCTCGCCACTGCGCGTGATGAGGCCCGAGCGTCGCAGGTGGCGACGCATGCGGGTGTTGTTGAAGTAGCCAATCAGGTGCTTGTCCTGCAGGCTGTTGTAGGCCGACAGTGGGCTGTGGAAAAAATAGACACAAAGTAGGGTCTCAATTACTGACTCAGATTTGATGAAAACTTTCTAGTTTGTATATTTGCGCTACATGTAGCACATGTACTCACTCTTGAAGCAGAGTATACATGGGAGTATCAAGCAGCAATGCTATAAGCTCCGTGCCCTACCAAAAGAGGGCGCCCTTTTACCTAGCAACGACGTCCCATGGGCGGTACATTTCACTGGTTGATGCGCACCGTTCCTTGTGTGTGACGCGCGTGTATGTACACGCAGTGGCCA